>JAVGWX010000011.1:7933339-8660839 GCA_036924085.1 Ariolimax columbianus | reverse complement strand
AGCCACAGAAAGGGACCACAGGATCCACTGGAAGCGGACGAGCCACAGAAAGGGACCACGGGATCCACTGGAGGAGGGCTAGAGCCACAGTAAGGGACCACAGGATCCACTGGAAGCGGATGAGCCACAGAAAGGGACCACAGGATCCACTGGAAGCGGACTCAAGCCACAGAAAGGGACCACAGGATCCACTGGAAGCGGAAGAGCCACATAAAGGGACCACGGGATCCACTGGAGGAGTTCTAGAGCCACAGTAAGGGACCACAGGATCCACTGGAGGAGGGCTCGAGCCACAGTAAGGGAACACAGGATCCACTGGAGGCGGGCTCGAGCCACAGTAAGGGACCACAGGATCCACTGGAAGAGGGCTAGAGCCACAGTAAGGGACCACAGGATCCACTGGAAGCGGGCTCGAGCCACAGAAAGGGACCACAGGATCCACTGGAAGCGGAAGAGCCACAGAAAGGGACCACGGGATCCACTGGAGGAGTTCTAGAGCCACAGTAAGGGACCACAGGATCCACTGGAGGAGGGCTAGAGCCACAGTAAGGGACCACAGGATCCACTGGAAGATGGCTAGAGCCACATTAAGGGACCACAGAATCCACTGGAAGCGGGCTCGAGCCACAGTAAAGCATAATGTTGTTTCTATCCAGGGAGAAATAGTTCGATTCAGACGTTATTCTTTTATCCTGGTTGTAGATGTCTTCTCTCATTATTTTGTATCTTATAGTTTCATGGGGATGGCTGAGATACGAGTGGATAGCAGCTGTTGAGTTCTCACACCTCCAGGGGTTGACATGGATATACTGTCCTGCTCATGCTCGGCTTCAAGGCAACAATAAAGCTGACATCTTGGCTTCACAAGCTCCCTTCATGGACACGTTAGTGATGGGTAGGAGTGAATTTTTGAAGCTAATCAACGATCGTCTGCTGTTGGAAGACGATCCTGCAATAGATGAATCAACAATCTACAGACTGCAAAGTTTCGACATGTAATGAGGTTCAAGTAGAGTAGGGAGCACGAGAGGACGGAGCAAGCGAGTATACAACCAGCGAGCTACATGGACCATCAGCATTTAGACTCTGCACTATTTGGTGAGAGAGATTGAGCACAAGGGTATGCCCAGAGTGCAGTGAGGTCGATTCTTAGAAACAGTTTAATACAACTCTTTCCTCCCTCACAGTCGTCTCTTACGACTTGCCTGACCGGTTACTGTGCACTGTTCTCTGCTCCAGTTTCGGGTACTTACCTCAAACGAGCTGTCCTTCGCTATGCGGCCTAGCAAGTTATTGTCCATCATTGTCTAAAGATGGAGACTAGTTATTGGACGTTGTATAAGAAGATATGTGAGGTCAGGGTCAGGGAAACATACTGAGTCATCAGATCCCAGGTTGTGCTCCTGCAGTCTAGACAATTGGAATCGACACTTTAATCCCCATGTGGTTAGCGTAATAAGGTGCCTCCCATTGCACTACAGCCAAGAGAACCCCCTGTCTACCTTCTCAAGTACGACTCTCGGAACATAAGAAGATCCACTGTAATGCGACAATGAATATATCCGTCCATCGCAAGCGAGGATGAAGATGGCAGTCAGACATGTTGTGTGACCGCTGAACATCTGCTGCAAAACTGCTCGACATACGAGGATCAGAGAGAGCAGATGTGTCCATCACCAGTGGCAACACTAGACAAGCTCTATGGCAGTGTCGACAGCCTCATGATGACCGCTGCTTTTTTCGAAAAAATAAAGGTTGATGTCTGACTGCGTACGATGAAGAAGAAGAAGAAGACATGTTGTGTTGCACCTCACCTGTGAGTCCGGAGGTGGTTGTATAGTCAAATTCAGGCATAGCAACTCCTTCACAGATGGAGCAAGGTCAGAGTTGGACATGTCAGTTGTTTCGTCAGGACGTTTTCTCTGCGATTCGGAGACCCGGCATTCCTCAGTAATGGAAGCGCCTCTGGTTGTGGTTCTACGCCATGCCTTGTGGTCCTGCGTTGTTCACACTAATGTGTTTACATCGATGTTGAAGCGTGTCAGAGATATTTTCAGGGAGGCTTGTAAGAGCTTCTTTTGCCCACCGACCAGACGCAGGCCCTCTTTCAGCTCGCCGTACACTAGTTGAACGGGGATGCGATTGTCTGGCATGCACGCGACCTGGCCGGCCTACCTGATCTGGGCCTTCTTCAATAGTATGTAAGACGCTGTCATAGAAAGGGCCTCAATAACTCAACTCAGAATGAGAAGTTTCGAATAACACCACCACAAACAACAACAACAATAACAACAACATCATGGACATATTAGCAAGAACAATAACAAACAATAGCAAATATGAGCAAGTATATTTTAAGCACTGTGAATCCACATGTACACACCAAAAAACAGAACAAAAAATAAAGTAATAGACAATCTCGTTTCTCAGCACATACCTCTAGGGCATGTTACGTAACTTCCTTTTCTGTTTTATTGTGTGAACGTTTTCCGAGCAATAAATGAGGGTAAGTCGATAACTTGGTCACACACACTCATATGGGATTGTTGGAAAATGAAGTTGGTCGTTTCTGAAGCTATCATTATGTGACAGCAACATCCAGCGTTGTGGTTACTGTAGGTAGCAGACGCCAGGTGTCGCATACAGGTGTGAAGCTCAGAAACAAAATGGCGTACTTATTCACAGAGTGCTCGATCAAAGAACATCGTGGTGTTGTGCATGGGAGAGGGAGGCGCGTCTAAAAGTACTTAAATGTAAAGGATATTCATAAGGAAAGGCTTCCTTTGTACGATGAGAAGTGTTTGCGTAAAGCGGCGCATAATAGGGTCGATACACTTTCTTTAATAGTAAGGTCGAAACACTCTCTTTAATAGTAAGGTCGATACACTTTCTTTAATAATAGGGTCGATACACTTTCTTTAATAGTAAGGTCGATACATTTTCTTTAATAATAGGGTCGATACACTTTCTTCAACAAAAGGATCGATACACTTTCTTTAATAAAAGGGTCGATACACTTTCTTTAATAATAGGGTCGATACACTTTCTTCAATAATAGGATCGATACACTTTCTTCAATAATAAGATCGATACACTTTCTTCAGTAATAGAATCGATACACTTTCTTCAGTAATAGGATCGATACACTTTCTTCAATAATAGGGTCGATACATTTTCTTCAATAAAATGCTGTTGGAGCCTGGCCTGGTCGTCCTGTTCAGATTACAACAGAAGCATGTGTGCAGCGGGTGGGGGAAATTATTCGAGCTGACAGGCGAGTAAAGGTAGACAGTCTAGTAACTGAAATATGGTGTTCGCATAGTTAATCCAACCGCATCAATTATAATGTCACACTGACGGGAGACGTTTCAAATAATGAAGAGACAAAATATGAAATGCAAAGCTGGCTGAGACAGCAGACCAAAGACTTCTATGCTGTTGGTTTATTTTTTTAGGTGTTTTTTTTTTGCACAGTTAACCCTTTACACCCTAAGTCTTAAAACAGGAAATACATATTCATAAGAGCAGGGAAATACATCTTTGCCTTATTCATATACTATTTGTTTACATATGAGATGTAAATGCTTTCCCAGAACAGAACACGAACAGAACAATTACATTGAACATAGTAGTGTTTTCAGTTTCCAAACAACAAACACTGGGCAGGTTAGGGTGTTAAGGGTTAAGGCGATGAGGATAAGTGTAACAATGTTTATTGAAATAATGTTGAGAAATAAGATGCAATAAGAGCGCAATAAGAGCGCAATAAGAGCGCAATAATAAATTATTTTCAAGTTGGTATCTCATGAATTGTCTAATAGCAATGCGTGACTTATCTACTGACTTGCACTCGTAAGTGGCTAAGCTATTGTTATCACCATTTTGTTAATGTTCCAGCCTTCCTTAATTTCGTTACTATTTATCTTGGCTGTTTGTTTAACTATGTACGTTGTTAAATGGGCAGGTCAATACGTTCTAGACAAAATAGAACCAGTTAATTATCTCCGTCAGCCTTTGTTATTCTTGAACATACGAAACAACAAGCGTTGTCCTGTTCTGTCGAGTTGTCATGACGAGCGACGTTAATGAGTTGATGGAAGTTGCGTTGTCCCAAATGGTGCGGTTAAATTTCACCATGCTAGCTAATTATTTGTCCGTCTACTTGTGCTGTTGGTTGTCGTGTGTATATTATGTCGTCTGTCTTAAAATGTCTTAGAAAAGCTGCAACATTGATGTTCCCCGTTGGGAGACGCTTGCACAGAACCGCTGCACCTGGCACGCTGGCATCACACAAGGTGCTCTGATAGCAGAGTGAAATTCTTCGCGGAGACTCAGAGAAAACGAGACGCCAAATGAACAAAACGCACGACGACTCCATAGCGGACTCCTCACATGGTTACCCAAGAATGAAGACGCAGCAGGGGCAAGTACTGGGCTAGCAGCAGCCATCAGACTCATTGCTGGCTGCTTGTATCAGGTTCAACGAACTAGAGCTGACCCATACACTATTCTACCTTCAGGTGGTGGCCCTGGAAACACGCTGCGCTTGTGACTAATATAATAGGGATCGCAGGGCAAAGACAAATCTGGTCCCAATAATAGCGTACTCAAACAGGATGCGTCAGACCGAACGGCGCAGATATCGAATTTTCGCTGTAAACTCCAACACAACGTCGTAACTTCCTTTTCAAGACGAACGCGAAGAAAAAGAAAATAAGACGAAGAAGAAGAAGACGACGACATGTGTGTCCCAGGTGCAGCAGAGTCTGCCGTGCCAAGATTGGACGTTACAGTCATCTGATGTCTCATCTCACAGCACGTCTGATGCTGCAGTAATCTTCGCTTGTAATGGGCAACTGTTATTATGTCGTTTGTGTAGGATCAAGTGCGATCGATCTGTGTCGAAGCAGGATCGCTCTCATGTAGTCTATCCATCAACCGCGCGACTTCACTCGTGCCCTACAGCCCTTTTTTTCATTGTAGGCAAATAGTGAAAGCTGATCAAGTGATCAAGACGCATTCCAATGAAATGATCGAAACATCGTATTTTCTGTCTGAAAACATGCTCAGCACAGGAAGTAGTTCCGACCATTTTCCCAATGTCCTCATTCCTCAATCTATCTCTCCTGGTGACGCTCGTGTCCTTTCTTAAACACTTTAAGTCGCCCAAAGAAATTGTACTCTCAAGGGCCTTCTACAAATATCAGGTTTTGCACTCGTAGTACAGAGTCGGAATAAATATAATGTTCATCAACTGTCGCTTTGTTGCCGCTTTGGGACCAATTTTGTTCTTGATATACATGTGTGTGTACAGGTCTGGAGTCTTTATCGTAGATGAGATATGAACATACTGGAAAGGATGCAAAGAAAGCGACAAAACTGATAGTGAGATAAGTTTCGATATGGCTTGGCTTCGTTCGTTCTCAATTTCCCGTTATCAAAACCTAGAAGGACTTAAATAGAAGAATGTAGTCTAGAAAAAGGAATGCGTTGTGTCGTAGTTTACAGCTTTACTTGCTTGCTTGACCTTTCGGTCCAACCCGTACGACTTCAGCAATCATTTTTTTAGTACCGGGTTAGCATTCCCTCTTCAATCCCTTCTGCTTAGCAATTCTGCCCTGCTGCAGCCTGTTAACTTAACTTAACGTCTTTATACTGGTTTAGAAGACCCTGCAGAGTCTGAATACAACCATGTATGCTATCCAGGATCACCGCGTGGAGGTGTAGAAGGGTCTTGGCAGCTCTAGTTCGCTGGCCCTGACGCTAGCAGTCAGCTCTGGTTCGCTGGCCCTGACGCTAGCAGTCAGCTCTGGTTCACTGGCCCTGACGCTAGCAGTCAGCTCTGGTTCGCTGGCCCTGACGCTAGCAGTCAGCTCTGCTTCGCTGGCCCTGACGCTAGCAGTCAGCTCTGGTTCGCTGGCCCTGACGCTAGCAGTCAGCTCTGGTTCGCTGGCCATGACACCTAGCAGTCAGCTATTGGCGCTCGATATGATCCGAAATGAAATAAAATCGACATCAAACTTTGTTTCTAACTTTGTTCAAGCAGCGATATCAGACATACATAGTTGTGCTGGACATGTGGCACGCATGCCTGAAGACAGGTGGACACGTAGAGCAACGTTTTGGTGGCCCTATGCCTGTAGACTTCTACGGAGTCGCCCACCTTTGCGATGGCGAGATGGACTGATCGAAGACCTAGACCCGCATTACCCAGTGTTGAAAAAGTTCGGTACGCATACAGGATATTGTTGTATTCCTCGCATACGGCACAGCTGCTGGACTGAAGCCGAAGATAATATGATACTGTTTGTGATTTTGTTTCTCATTCTATTTCTCCATTACCTTTCAGAAGTGTGAAAAGATATATCGTCAAACCTGTATCTTTTACGTTCATGCGAGGACATACACATCTTATGCATAAATGCTTGTGTTAGTTAAAATAAAAAGGTTACTAACCTATTTATAATTTTCTGATCTTTACTTTATTTCCAGAAGGATATAATCTACAGCATCATCTACTGGTATGAAGGGATCTTATAGGTGCAACAAGTGAAGAATGAGAGGCACCGCCATGGGAGACGAGAGGTTTATACAAGACAACACAGCTGGGATCGTCTTCATCAGGATAGCTGTGCCTGAGCTTAAAGTCCAGGTAAAGATGTGGCGTGACTGGGGGAAGTGAGAAAGTCCAGGTAAAGATGTGGCGTGACTGGGGGAAGTGAGAAAGTCCAGGTAAAGATGTGGCGTGACTGGGGGAAGTGAGAAAGTCCAGATAGAAATTTGGCGTGACTGTAGGAGTGAGAAAGTCCAGGTAGAGATGTGGCATGACTGTTGGAGTGAGAAAATCCAGGTAGAGATGTGGCGTGACTGTGGGAGTGAGAAAGTCCAGGTAGAGATGTGGCGTGACTGTGGGAGTGAGAAAGTCCAGGAAGAGATGTGGCGTGACTGTGGGAGTGAGAAAGTCCAGGTAGAGGTGTGGCGTGACTGTGGGAGTGAGAAAGTCCAGGAAGAGATGTGGCGTGACTGTGGGAGTGAGAAAGAAGGTAGAGATGTGGCGTGACTGTGGGAATGAGAAAGTCCAGGTAGGGATGTGACTGTGAGAGTGAGAAAGTCCAGGTAGAGATGTGGCGTGACTGTGGGAGTGAGAAAGTCCAGGTAGCGATGTGGCGTGACTGTGGGAGTGAGAAAGTCCAGGTAGAGATGTGGCGTGACTGTGGGAGTGAGAAAGTCCAGGTAGCGATGTGGCGTGACTGTGGGAGTGAGAAAGTCCAGGTAGAGATGTGGCGTGACTGTGGGAGTGAGAAAGTCCAGGTAGAGATGTGGCGTAACTGTAGGAGTGAGAAAGTCAAGGTAGAAATGTGGCGTGACTGTGGGAGTGAGAAAGTCCAGGTAGAGATGTGACTGTTGGAGTGAGAAAGTCCAGGTAGAGATGTGGCGTGACTGTGGGAGTGAGAAAGTCCAGGTAGAGATGTGGCGTGACTGTGGGAGTGAGAAAGTCCAAGTAGGGATGTGACTGTTGGAGTGAGAAAGTCCAGGTAGAGATGTGGCGTGACTGTGGGAGTGAGAAAGTCCAGGTAGAGATGTGGCGTGACTGTGGGAGTGAGAAAGTCCAGGTAGACATGTGGCGTGACTGTGGGAGGGAGAAAGTCCAGGTAGAGATGTGACTGTTGAAGTGAGAAAGTCTAGGTAGAGATGTGGCGTGACTGTGGGAGTGAGAAAGTCCAGGTAGAGATGTGGCGTGACTGTGGGAGTGAGAAAGTCTAGGTAGAGATGTGACTGTTGAAGTGAGAAAGTCTAGGTAGAGATGTGGCGTGACTGTGGGAGTGAGAAAGTCCAGGTAGAGATGTGGCGTGACTGTGGGAGTGAGAAAGTCTAGGTAGAGATGTGGCGTGACTATGAGAGTGAGAAAGTCCAGCTAGAGATGTGGCGTGGCGCGGGGGGGGGGGGGGGGGGGGAGGTAGAAGGTCCAGGTTCAGATGTAGCTGTGAGAGTGAGAAAGTCCAGGTAGAGATATGATGTGACTGTGGGAGGGAGGGAGTCTAGGTAGATATGTAATGTGACTTTATGAGTGATATAGTCCAGGTAGAGATGTGGTGGGCATTTGGTAGTTATAATTAGAGTTGTCGTCATTGTCGTCGTAATATTAGTTGTCACCGTAATTGCCTTGTCTTCGTCATTGTCGTCATAATTGTCGTTATTGTCTCGATTTTAGTCCATGTCATAATTGTTGTGCCCAATGTCGTCATTATTGTCGCTGTTAATGTCGTTATTATTATCTTTGCTATTATCGTCATTATTGTCAATGTTGTCATTACTGCCATCGTTTTTGTCGTCGTTATTATCGTCATCACCAATGTCATCGTTTACATTATTGCCATTATTATCGCCGTCGTCAAGCCATTGTCACTGAGTTCTTTCCTATATTTACATCATCAAGATTACTGAAGGAGTTAAAATACAAGCTAGCCCTCACATTGCGTGTATACTGCAAGGGCAAGCGACTTTGTCAAACATTTCGTATTCGTCTGCTTGGCAGGTTTGCAGTGTTACTATTCTGCGCTTCCACAGATTCACCAAATTGTTATCTTTAAAAAAAGAAGGATATTAGTGTAATGGTTGGGCTCAGGATGATGAGCAGTGCATGAACTGCAGCGGACAGTGACCAATAGCTGACTGCTAGCGTCAAGGCCAGCGGGCAGTGACCCATAGCTGACTGCCAGCGTCAAGGCCAGCGGACAGTGACCCATAGCTGACTGCTAGCGTCAAGGCCAATGACTAATAGCTGACTGCTAGCGTCAAGGCCAGCGACCAAAAGCTGACTGCTAGCGTCAGGGCCAGCGGACAGTGCCCAATAACTGACTGCTAGCGTCAAGGCCAGCGACCAATAACTGACTGCTAGCATCAAGGCCAGCGGACAGTGACCCATAGCTGACTGCTAGCGTCAAGGCCAGCGACCAATAACTGACTGCTAGCATCAAGGCTAGCGGACAGTGACCCATAGCTGACTGCTAGCGTCAAGGCCAGCGACCAATAGCTGACTGCTAGCATCAAGGCCAGCGGACAGTGACCCATAGCTGACTGCTAGCGTCAAGGCCAGCGACCAATAGCTGACTGCTAGCATCAAGGCCAGCGACCAATAGCTGACTGCTAGCATCAAGGCCAGCGGACAGTGACCCATAGCTGACTGCTAGCGTCAAGGCCAGCGACCAATAGCTGACTTCTAGCATCAAGACCAGTGGACAGTGACCCATAGCTGACTGCTAGCGTCAAGGCCAGCGGACAATGACCCATAGCTGACTGCTAGCGTCAAGGCCAGCGACCAATAGCTGACTGCTAGCGTCAAGGCCAGCGGACAGTGACCCATAGCTGACTGCTAGCGTCATGGCCAGCGACCAATAGCTGACTGCTAGCGTCAAAGCCAGCGACCAATAGCTGACTACTAGCGTCAAGGCCAGCGGACAACGACCCATTGCTGACTGCTAGCGTCAAGGCCAGCGGACAGCGACCAATAGCTGACTGCTAGCGTCAAGGGCAGCGAATTTTTATATTTTTTGTTTATTTTACGTGTTTGCCTCACTAGTTTCTACTTGCGGAGGCGCAATCCTATTTCACTCCAGACCGTAGTCAATTAGTCCCCTCGCGGTGATCCTGGAAAACAGGCTGCAACAGAGCAGACTGGCTAAGAAGAAGGGATTGTAGTGAGAACTATAAGAAACCCGATACCCAAAAATACCTGCGGAAGTCGGATGTGTCGAACCGAAAGGTGCAGATGTCGCAGTCAAACTGTAAACTACAACACAAAGCTTAACGTTCTCCAACAACATCCGGCAACTTTTAAAGCCGTTTTCGGAGTTTGGTAGGGGGAGATTGATAACGAACGAGAAGAAGAAGTGTCATCATTATCATGTGTTTTTGTTAAGTGTAAGGTCTGCTTGTCCTTTGATCGTCTTCCTCATTATCACTGTTATCTATCCTTATCAATTGTTTCATCAACAGAAATGTCTGCAGTTCCAGCTTGAACATACAGTGTGGCAGGCCAAACAACGAGTACTCGCATCATTCGCCAAGGTGAGAGCGTCGGATGAAAAGGTGGAAAGGGGGCGGGGGTTGAAAAAGAATAAGAGACAGCAAAGGAAGAGGACTTAATGAGAGCCATGACTGTCTACTCCACTCGTGCACTCCGACTCTCTACAATAGGTCGACTGTGCCCTAAAGCATGTCGTAAAATGAAATTGAAGAGAGTTGTGTATGGCGCAAGCAAACCCCAAGGGGAGAAGTACACATCACGATTTCTTGTAAGGAACCATTCACACTGGTTGCTTTACACTTAACTAAATCTAACTTAACGTCTTTATACTGGTTTAGAAGACCCTGCAGAGTCTGTATACAACCAGTCACATTTACATCACCTTGCTCTAAAAGCTATGCGCATCCAGTTTATTCTTAAATGCATTAACTGTCCCTGCCTACACTACCTCCCCTGGCAATGCATTCCAAGCAGACACCACTCTCTGACTAAAAAATTATTTCCTAATATCTAACCTGGACCTCTCTTTAGTCAGCTTGTAGCTATGCCCTCGTGTTATTGTAGGTTGCTGTATTTTAAAAAAACTTGTTATAGTCTAATTTATCGATTCCTCTGATCATCTTATAAACCTGAATTAAGTCACCACGAATTCTTCTCTCTTCGAGACACTGTAGGCCGGTTTTTCTGAGTCGTTCCTCATAACTGTAATTCTGGAATCCCACTATCATCTTTGTCGCTCTTTTTTGTATTCTTTCTAGCATGTTTATGTCCCCTCTATGATAAGGACTCCACACCTGTACACAGTACTCCAATCTAGGTCTAACTAGAGCTTTATACAGTTTGACGATCACTTCCTTGCTCCTATGCTTAATATTTCTTTTTATCATACCTAACATTGCATTTGCTTTTTTCACTGCTACCTTAACTTGTTCACTCACCTTTCCTGTATGATCTATTATAACCCCTAGGTCCCTTTCCTTATCTATCTTTATAATATTGTTTTCTCCCATTCTGTAATTATGTTCCATATTGGATCTACCCATGTGGATGACTGTACATTTATCTACATTAAACTCCATTTGCCAGCTTACAGACCATTCTCGAATTTTATCTAAATCAATATATCCACTTCCGCTTTAGATGAGACACTACTGCATAGTTTTGTGTCAGCAAATTTTGCAATCATGGATCTCATATCAATGTCCAAATCATTTATATATATCAAGAACAAAATTGGTCCCAAAAACCGAGCCCTGTGGCACTTCATACCGAACCAAATGAAAAAAGGAATAATAATACTGATCGTTAGCGAGCTGTCACTTGTGTTTCTTGTATTATTATGTCTTGCGTATATTCTAGGTTGTGATAACATATTCTACTTTCCTATTGTTTATAACGGTCTGTTCTTATTTGTTCGATTCTTAATGTAGGTTGTCCACATATATTTTCTTCACAGTTGAAGAACATTTGGTTATGATTCAACTCAAATGAAGGGCACAAGGGATATATACATTTTTACAATTTCACATATTCGTATGATGAATCGTATGATAGTTACCAGGGCTCGATGAGAGAGCTAAGAATGGTAACACTTTAACTCCCTATCATGCTGTAATAGGCGACTAAAGAGGGTTGGGCATGGGGCTGGCTGATTTAGCCTGTACAGACTTTAAGTCACAAAATCGTCATTGTATATATACAAAGCAGCTATTGGTGACTTGACGTGTACACATTGATTGATTGGATTATTGATTTATTGATTGATTTGGTTGATAGATTCATTTTTTGATTTACTGGTTGATTGATTAGTTATTGATTGATTTATTGGTTGAATGATCGATTTGGTTGATTGATTGGTTGGTTGAATTATTGATTGGTCGATTGATTGATTAGTTGAATGTTTTATTGATTTATTAGTTGATTCATTTATTTGGTTGATATATTTATTTACTGGTTGATTGATTTTGTTGATTTGTTTATTGGTTGGTTGATTTTTGCAACCACATTAATATACAAAGTCTGTTCAAAATATATCAGAGCTCTGTCCGGGAAAAATACATTTACTCACCTGGAGATCTGAGATTTGACTCACCTTGAAAGTACTCTCCTTGGGACTGCACAGACTTTCTCACAGCAGTCCCGCCATTGTTGGAAGCATTTCAGGAAGGCCTCTTTGAGAATGTAGTACAGCTAGGCCGTCGCATTCCCCAAAATGTCTTGTCGTGACTCAAATCTGGTCCTTTTCAGCAGAAGTTTTCAGCTTGGTGAACTGCCAAAAGTCGCAAGTAGGTATGACGGGAGAGAAGGGCGCTTGATGAACCAGTGGCATGCTGTTTGGCCAAGAAAGTGTGAATCAGATACGAAGAGTGGGCAGGTGCATTGCCATGTTAGAGCTGCCAAGATCCCGCTGCCCTCAGGCCCGGTCGTCAGCTCTTCAGGGAAGTGCGGCTATCTTTGAAGTGATTTTACTACTGATTTGTGTGATACTAATGACATCGTCACCATAAACCTGTTGAATTGTCCGAATCGTTTCTACATAGTGTCGCCCCATTTCATATAACGTTGGATGCAATACCGCTGCTCAAGTCGTTCCGTGATTTCGCTGCAAATGAAAACCCCACGGGCGTTCACTAAACTCACTCGCAAAACTGATTGCCAGCGACTGACACCCTCTGCGAGCGGATAAAAAAAAAATCATGCATCTGCATGATAGTCCTTTAACCTCCCGTGCTTCATTTGTTTCCACGGGAAAAATTAAGGCCTGACACATTTTGAACAGACGAATATATAAAAAAGTTTATGGAAGTTAACTTTTAAATGGAGTTCACTAATACATCAATTTAATTTTGCATCTGTAGGCAGTGGTTTTACAGCTGTAGGCAGTGGTTTTCCATCTGTAGGTAGTGATTTTACAGCTGTGTGCAGTGATTCTACAGCTTTACTGGTTAGCTAATATTAGCTTATATAAAATAACCTAGTTTGAAACTGAATATCCTTTAAACTTCGAGCAGTGCATGTTTCACAAAGTGTATTATAGTTGTAGCAATGATTACACAGACTCCACAATTAACCCGTTTCAGTTTGTTGTTGTTGTTTTTTTTTTTTGCTGCGATCGTTAAATAAATGTGGACAAATCACTATTTTATTTTAAAAACTCGCAGAAGATCAATTTTGAGGTCAAACAAAAGATCAATCCGACAAAATATGGATGTTTTGTAAATCTACTTCGTAAGCTACAGTCACAGCTGTAGTTTAAAAAAATAAATATGCATAATATGATGAGATTCCTAGTCTAAAACTCGTGATTTGCTTGTTACAAAATGTTCCGATGACGACAGATGTCCTTGCAGACTAAAAGCAACTCTAGATCAGTTTCTGACCAATAATTAGAATATTAATCATTTTACAACACTCGAACACATCGTCTGCTGTTAGAAGGTGGGATTCGGCTGACTAGTTAACGCCTGGTTGTAATTATAATATAAATATAGACCAAACGTTGAATATGTCCGCCATATTGAATTTACACCGTCAAGATTGAGTTTATGCTAACGGAGAACGGAGTGTGTATTGATTCGAGAATTATACATTTATCCAGAATTCAATATTCATCTGTCCACAGTCTATTGATTTTCTCGAAGTAAATCCCTGTTTAGGGATCCATGCTTTCCATCAATGCTTTAGAGATGTGACACCATCGATGTCTTATGTGTGTAATATATTATATGGATTCAAGGAATACATTCAATGTTACTGGATTACTTCAACGGCGGTTACACGTTACGGCTCCCAACTTATCTTCCAACCGTCTCTGTCTTGGGCCACGGTGGACCAGTGCAAAATGAGTCGTCAGTCTGTGGCATCGTAAATCTTGTTGCAGGATGCAAGGGAGTCAGACCAACGTGTTGGTGGTCGTCCCCGTGGTCGTTTTTTATCTCTAGGGTAACTTATTGCTGTCACTGTGCCCAAACGATCGTCCGTTCTTCGCAGTAAGTGAACTACCCTTACACCCCCTCCCCAGCGACGGTTTATCTTATCTGAATAAATAACTGCATCTTTCACTAGGGACAATTGACGAATGTCCGAGTTGTGAAGACGTTTCCTGCGCTGGCTATGAAGCGTGAGGCTGACCATGCGTCTCCCGAGGGAGGCTTGGGTCACTCTGAGTGGACTCCATCTCGTTCGTGAGTGTCCATGTTTCTGCTGCATAGCATATTGCAGGTAGTACTGTGGAGTTGAATAGAGGGGTGCACAGGCTCTGCTCGTGGATGTTGTCCAGTATCGGCTTTATCAAAGAGAGAGCCACCCAACCCGTGTCCAATATCGGCTTTATCAAAGAGAGAGCCGTCCAACCCGTGTCCAATATCGGCTTTATCAAAGAGAGAGCCGTCCAACCCGTGTCCAATATCGGCTTTATCAAAGAGAGAGCCGTCCAACCCGTGTCCAATATCGGCTTTATCAAAGAGAGAGCCGTCCAACCCGTGTCCAATATCCACTTTATCAAATAGAGAGCCGCCCAACCCGTGTCCAATATCGGCTTTATCAAAGAGAGAGCCGCCCAACCCGTGTCCAATATCGGCTTTATCAAAGAGAGAGCCACCCAACCTGTGTCCAATATCGGCTTTATCAAAGATAGAGCCGTCCAACCCATGTCCAATATCGGCTTTATCAAAGAGAGAGCCGCCCAACCCGTGTCCAGTATCGGCTTTATCAAACAGAGAGCTGCCCAACCCGTGTCCAGTATCGGCTTTATCAAAGAGAGAGCAGACTAACCCGCACGACGCAGTCTTGTCAACTGTGGGCTCAAGTCGTTCATACATTCAATATGACAAAAACAAATAATAACATATTCCGGTCAACACACACCCACTCTGAAAACTAACAAAACGTTGTCCGTACTTGAAAGGACGATATTTTCGCTAGCACAAATCAACTTTTAGCTTCCAAGTTATTTAACTATCCTTAGAGCTTTTATTCTTTCAGTCTTACATCCCCCTGGGGTGATTTATAGGACTATAGAATAAATGCCTCTTGCATCTGCAGTCGGCACCGAATGTGTAGACCAAGTATTAATTGTATTGTATGATGTAAACAAGTAAAAAAACAAAAAACTGTTTTTTCCGTACTAGCTTTAATTTAGTCTAAGATAGTGTGTATGTGTGTGTGTTTTGTTTGTTTGCTGCTGTTTTGTTGTTTTTTGTGTTTTTTTTTAGGGGGGCGGGGGGGGGGGGGGGTTTAGGGGAGAGGGGTGTGTACATGGTTTAAAGTGTCATATATTGACAGATGGCACTAGTGGCAATTGTGTACAAAATGTCAGCTCTCTAGGTTATGGGGAAGTTGGTTAAAATAGGAGAAATAGAAGTCCACGCAAACGGGTAAGGGTCATTACGTGCAATTTAAAATAAAATATCATCATGTGGCATGTCCTTTATAGAACGTCGCTCCCATCACAGTGTCTGAAAGAAACTCGTTCCCTTGCCAAAACTCCAGCCTCCGCCACAGTCATATTCAGGCATTCTAGGTTATCTTTGTGCCATCGTCTTCTCGGTCTACCCCTTCCTCTTTTGCGTGGCACCATGCCTTCCATCACCGTTCTCTCTAGACCGTTGTGTTCCTTGATGTGACAAAAGTATTTGCATTTTCTAGCCAAAATGGAATTTATAAGCTTATAAAAAGAAAAAATATACTTTACCGAAAGCTTGATCCCATGTTCTTTTGATCAAGAGACCGATGACTGAACAACTCGACCATAAACTCATCAACTCGATAAAACAACTAACAATTGCTTCCATTTTGTCCACATCAAAGGACCTTCGAGATGCCTTGAACTATGGCCTGTATTTGCCCCCAGCCAATGGAAGGGCGGGGAAGTTTATGGAAGAGGAGAGGTTGCTAAATGAGTACCCGATCCAAGGACCCATTGGATTTCTGGAGGTTTGTACTTGTACGTTTGTCTGTCTTTCATTATTGGATCAATTATTGTGCCACTGATGAAAATTTTAAACCAGAACTATAAGATATTATTAGAATCCTGCCATTCAAACAGGCAGGTGAGACCGGTGATGCAACACTATCAGCTGGCAGCAGTCAGAGACTCAAAGCTGACTGCTTACATCAGGGTCAGTGACCCAGAACTGACCAGGACCATGTTTTCCGCTTCCAAGTGGTGGCCTTGGAAACAGACCATCTATGCAGCCATAAAGAAGAAACGTCAGAGACCTCTTGAAATTGACTCCGAAATCCTTTCAAATTAATGACACCTCTTGTGAGTTACTTCCACAGAAAAGTTCATCCTGGTGCGCTAGCATCACCAAAGATGCTCAGATTGCAGAGCTAAACTAAATCGCGGAGGCTCAGATAAAGCGTGCCGCCTGAAAGAGCAGAACGCACGACATCTCCTCCCCGCGCGGTAAAGTCTGCCGTGACAGGATTGGTTTTTATAGCCATATGAGAACACATCTCGCAGTACAAATCCGATGCTGTCTCTTTCTTCCCTTGAGATATGCAACTATAAAGCAGTGTATATCTGGCAAATAGGAATGAGAAAGAGGCAATAATATGATCGCTTGAGGGACCAGAAGTGGCCAGAATTATGTGAGAATACAAAAACATACTTAGAAGAAAGACGAATAAGGCACGATTACCACAATCAGATTCTAATGAGACCTAGGGAGAGTCTGAAAGGTTTATTAGGGCCAGATACATGACCAAATTGGAAACAGCATACTGGCTACACACAAAACTGATGCTTATTACCCAGTTGAACAGAATAGAGCAGGTGATGGTCTTCAGATTCCGCAGACTGAGGAACCATTTATTCTTCTTCTTCTTCTTCTTCTTCGTACGCAGTCAGACAGTAACCATTATTTTTTCGAAAAAAGCGGTGGTCATCCTGAGGCTGTCGCCACTGCCATAGAGCTTGTCTTGCAGTTCCACTGGTGATGGCCACATCTGCTCTCTCTGATCCTCGTATGTCGGGCAGTTCTGCAGCAGATGTTCAGCGGTCATTTTACCAGTACCGCACGGGCATTCGTCGGTACCACCTATCTTCAATTTGTTGAATAGGTGGTACCTCAGTCTATTGTGGCCAGTGCGAAGTCTGAAGACAACGACCTGCTCTCTTCGGTTCAACTGGTAATAGGCATCGTTTTTGGTGTAACCAGTATGTTCAGTTTCCCATTTGGTCATGTATCTGGCTTTGATAAGCCGTTTTGACTCTTCGTACGTCATACTAGTATCTGTTTGTGGTGAATTCAATAGACTGAATATAGGTGCTACCGACGAAGGCACCTGTGGTGCAGGGAAAATGACCCCTGAACATCTGCTGCAAAATTTCCTGGCATACGAAGACCAGAGAAAGCACATGTGGCCATCACCAGTACCAACACTAGACAAGCTCTATGACAGTGTCGACAGCCTCACGATGGCCGCTGCTTTCTTTGAACAAATTCAAGTTGACGTCTGATAGCGTACGAAGAAAAAGAAGAAACTAGAGATGACCAAAATAAATACAACCCTCCTCCCTCCCCCCCCCACCTCCACCCCCCCCCCCCAAAAAAAAGTCACATTCAAGTCGCGTATTTCTAAGGCCTTGGTCTAAGGTCTTGTGTTCATGGAATGTCTTTCACAAACGATCATTCAATCACAATTTACAATGTAGCGTCAGGCTGATCGAGCAGAGATAGAAACTTTGAATGTAACAATGAAGTTGACATGGGCCCAGTCCTGTCAAGCTCTAGTCCTCTCTGCTGTAAGGAGTATCTGATTCTGTTCCCAGTCCTGTCAAACTCTAGTCCTCTCTACTGTAAGGAGTATCTAATTATGTGCCCAGTCCTGTCAAACTCTAGTCCTTTCTGCTGTAATGAGTATCTGATTCTGTGCCCAGTCCTGTCAAGCTCTATTCCTTTCTGCTATAAAAAGAATCTCATTCTGTGCCCAGTCCTGTCAAGCTCTATTCCTCTCTGCTATAAAAAGTATCTCATTCTGTGCCCAGTCCTGTCAAGCTCTATTCCTCTCTGCTATAAAAAGTATATCATTCTGTGCCCAGTCCTGTCAAGCTCTATTCCCCTCTGCTATAATAAGTATCTGATTCTGTTTATCTAGGCCGGGCGTCTCTTCAATATACACTTTTCACCAAACGTCTCCCAAGCAACGGTGGCCTTTGTAAGAGAAGCCAGGACCTTGATCTGAGAATAAACGACGAAGAAGAAGATGAAGAAGAAGAACCACTATAGGCCAAGAATCGGTTACGAGGATTTCTTGTTGAAACCGTGTAATCAGTTAATATCGAGTTTGGTTAAGACCGCCTACGTGCGTGAGTTGATCTTTAGCTTGATTTCCATATTTCATTACATCACAAACTTACCCATTTTGGGGTACACCAGTTGTCTTGTAAATCCATGAAATTGAAACAAAGGACTGAATCGGCATGTCTCTTAATTTCTACTACAAACGTATTTATAACATTTACATAAATAAACTAAACAGACCTACCTCATAAAAATCCATTGCAACAACTTAACTTCTTCCCAATCAATAATGGGATAACCTTCGCGAAACCCACGTGAAACATAAATACAATCGTTTTAAAATTATTTAAAGAAAAATCATTATTGTATTGTTTATCGGGAGGACGGAAATGATCTTGTATCCCCCCCCCCCCCCCCTCCCCAAGCCATTTCTATAGCAAAACCGGTGTTAACACAATGAGTACATCGGTGAGTATTCAGACGCAATGCCTTGGGTGAATTTTTTCAGAAATAGTTCAGTAAAATGTAAGTAAGTAAAGGTTTGTCCCATAGTAGTTACACTACTGTGGGAGAATGAAGTTATTACAGACGTCAGCATACTAATCCACAGCTTGTATGAGGTAGGGTGGTCAGTTTTTTCCTCGCTGTCTTCTCCTTCCCTAGCCATACGCCAGGTACCAATATACAACTGGGTCGACTAAAATTTGATGGTTATACGGTTATGGGAGTAGAACCCCATGGCATTACCTTGAAAAGATAAAGCTCTACTACACTAATCAGGCGCTTGGTATGAATATACGTAATGATAGTTTGTGACACCACGTTGGCCAGTACTAATACTTTGAATAATTATAGTCGGTCAGATGGCGTACGAGTGGCGAGGAGAAGGTGCCAGGTGTGGGTTCTATTTAGGGTACGCTCCAGTCTCACTACTTACAATGGCTTCATTGCTTACAGTTTGGGATGAAAAGATGTTTAGTTATTACATCTAACAAAATGGAAAAGAACTGTTTCCATTATATACGTCTTCCTCCATTATTCTCTTGAATGTACATTTCCGAAACTTATTCCCCAGTTCAAGTACAAACGACGTGTGTACAAGATGATGCAGATCAGCGACAGGAAAATGAAACAAATTCACGCTAAGGTAAGTCGATACAAATTGTGCAAATAAATGAACCAAATATTCCATCAAATTGTGTCTTTATTGCATGCGCCAGTGAATGGGGGGAAACAAAGAAATTCACTCACAGGTAAATCAATATGTACATCAACTTATCTGATTGACTTGACTTGGCTTCGTTCGTTCTCAATTTACAGCTACCAAACCCTGAAAGGGCTTAAGTAGCAGAATGTAGTCCAGAGAACGGAATGCGTTGTGTCTAAGTTTACAGCTTGACTGCGATATTTGCACCTTTCGGTCCAACACATCCGACTTCAGCAAGCATTTTCTGAGTACCGAGTTAGCATTCCCTCTTCGATCCCTTCTTCTTAGCCAGTCTGCGCTGCTGCAGCCTGTTATCCAGGATCACCGCGTGGAGGTGTAGAAGGGTCTTGGCAGCTCTGTTTCACTGGCCCTGACGCTAGCAGTCTGCTATGGGTCGCTGACCACTGTAGCTCATGCGCTGCTCAGCATCTTGATCCCGTCTGAGTGATTTCCTGGAGGACTCTGCCTGAAGCAAGGACAACATAAGGATGACTGACATATTTCTTAAGAGGTGTCGAACATGACGGTCTAACCATAAAGTTGTTGTTGCTACTGTCACTCGTTACTGAGTGAGGTACCTTTTGGTGACGGTTTACAGTGGCTTCTCTTACATCTCGAGACGTGTTGGAGAAGGCTGGCTGTAGTGTAATACGAGGTTACCCAGAAAGTTCATCAATAAAAGCATGTTTACTGGGATGGCTGCCTGAAAGGGGGGTGGAGTCTTGATCAGTTTCACACAACCCTGACTAACATAGTCCGATCAGTGTTTTTTGCATGACCGGACTTTACACTTCGTCTCAATCTAAAAGTGAAATACACTCCAACACGTGGCATTCAATACCTCCTCATTCGTACAGAAAAGGCTGCTGGGTGTGGAATAGCCTCTGGGTTTGAGAGAAAACTCTAGTACAATACCAAATACGTGCTAAATTAATAAAACAAAGCTCTAGAAACAACAGCCAATACATGATACAGAATAATAGAATGCTCTAGAAACAATAGCCCATATATGATACAGGAATAAAAGAAAGCTCTAGAAACAACAGCCCGTATATGATACAGGAATAAATGAAAGCTCTAGAAACAACAGCCCATAAATGATACAGGAATAAATGAAAGCTCTAGAAACAACAGCCAATACATGATACAGAATAATAGAATGCTCTAGAAACAATAGCCCATATATGATACAGGAATAAAAGAAAGCTCTAGAAACAACAGCCAATACATGATACAGAATAATAGAAAGCTCTAGAAACAATAGCCAATACATGATACAGAATAAAAGAATGCTCTAGAAACAACAGCCCGTATATGATACAGGAATAAAAGAAAGCTCTAGAAACAACAGCCCGTATATGATACAGGAATAAAAGAAAGCTCTAGAAACAACAGCCCGTATATGATACAAGAATAAAAGAGATGATAACAAGTTTATTCCCAAGACCAGAAGAAAATATACAAATACAAAGCTATAGGAATGTTGTCCATGGGTCTAGCAACCACATCGAGTCAAACCATTGCTAACGTCACTTCAATATCCCGGATACATAATTTCCGTAAGGTGGTCAGTTGTACCTCTGGCTCTGAACTTTGCATGGAGACGAAAGAGAATATGAGGTAAAGGAAGGCCAGTTTTGGAATTTAAGCATTTTGCTAGACAGCTGTTTGATGCATGTGTTTCTACAAGCTGTTTTCCAGCTAATGCTGTTGTCCAGCTAATGCTGTTGTCCAGCTAATGCTGTTGTCCAGCTAATGCTGTTGTCCAGCTAATGCTGTTGTAGAGCTAGTGCTGCGTGATGTTCACGCTTCCACAGCAAATGCCAAGTATCTTTATCATCTTAGGTCTAGTGCACACTTCTGTCTGCCCTGTCATTAACCAAACCCGTTGAGTTGGAGTCGTGAGTCCCATTCTACCACCCATTTAGTCTCAGCATGCAATCAAGTCCATTACCAAATGTGAGGTCACTAGTAGTGCAACCGTGAGAGCGTGTGTGTGTGTGTGTGAGGGGTGTGTATATTATACATTCCCCGCCATCCAAGGGCTCTCCAAATATACAGCGTCTATGACTATGCTCTGGTTTTGGGCTTTCCAAATTGTAAATTCAGTTCAAGTGCCATCTTTACAGCGAAGATCGCCTGCAATGAATCACCAACGTCATCTGTCTCTTGCAATGATGGTGCAACCTGTCCTCGTTTTATTCGTCCATTTCTCTCTATCGTTGTTTACCTCTAGCACGTTTGTCCTTCACCTTTTCTATCAGTATTGTTTTCAGAAAGGTGGTATACCTTTTGATGTGACTAAAACATCTTAAGTGTGTAACTGATTTCGTTCATCAATTTTCTTTGCATCCCTACATTCTGCAAGACTTCCTTGCTTGGTTTGTTTTCTTTCTATGAGAAGCTCCCCATTCTTCTATGTATCTACATATTAAAGGCATCATTTCTCTTCTCCATTCTTGTCTTCACTGTTCACACTTGGATGTCAATGTTTGACTCATGTTTGGCAAAACAAATTTGGCCATCTTCATCCTTTTTCCTATGTCCCATTTCGCATCTTTCATCCTCCGTTATTATATTTCCAAGATATGAAAGCTCTTGACCCATTTCAGTGCTTTTATATATAGAGTTCAAGTCTACTTGGAATACTTGCTATTCTGGTGTTCAATCAGACAAGCTGTACATGCTGTCAGGTAGCCGAAGGCTATTCGTAGTACGTTCTTATTTTGCAACGTTTACTTCTGGTGGCTTATTAGACCTAGGGCTGAAGTTAAATTGCGTATTGGGTTTGAATTTAATTACTTTTTAGAATGTTACCTGGACGGCGGCTAACAACCTACTCTTAACAACTGACAAAAGAGCTCTTTTACGCGAACAACCTGTGCACTGGTTCTCCGTGTTTTTTGTCAGTCTCCAATAAATAATCTGGCAAAGATGGCGCCATAACTGGCTGCGAGTCTACATTTCTCTGCTGTTTTGGATCATTATGGATGCCGCCAGACCACGGATTTGCCTGGAATTCACATTAGTCGACGACTTACACTTGTGTTTACTGAAACGTGATGTTGTTTTCCGTCTGGACTTGTTATTTCGTTCTTTATTTTGTGATTTCTTCCATCCGTTTATCCTGGTCTGGGCGCCGGCTGAATGGCACTACGCTTATACCTGTGTCGTATTTCACGGGTTAGTTCTGCCGGTTCACCTTCACGAATTTAGCGTGTGGGAATTTTAGATGCTACTATGATGAGCTGAATACAATGGGGAGAAATGCCAGACTCACTCACACGCTGAGTGTTGTCCATACGACCTCTTGTGGTTATCGAAAAGGCACGACAAACTGCGTTAGATGCCTTCCCACCTTTCTACCCTGCGGGTTACATGTTTACGGAAAGGCTTTGGTGGTAACCCAGAGGCAAAATCTGCATCCTATGCTATCTCCAGTCGTCTCGATGAATGTCTTGCCACTGGCAAAATGTAGCTTAGACTCTGTGAGTGAGGTTGACAAAAGGCGCAGTTTCTTCCTCACTTTAATCCAAAAAACCGCGCAAGTCACCCATTTCAGCGGACACAGCAAGAGATACGACTGTCCACACGGCTGAACAAAGAGAGTGGTCTTCATCACTTGTAATGGACAACTATTATAATAGATTAAACACTGATCTTACCTCTCTTGAGGCTAGTGGGCGCCTGAAACTTGTTGGATTCGTAACCTGACTGTTCCGTACTTTCGTTTTTTAAGAGACAATCATCGTTGCCTATAGCGACCTCCCAAGTCTACTATTTTGTTAATTATAATCCAAATATGCAGATCTATGTTTCTAGACTATGTTTGGGATCTCCTAAGGAATCGTGACCTCCTATAAACATTCATCCCGAAACTCTCACTGCAAGTCGTCTAGCCATTACTGGGAACGTTCTAATGCACCTGACCAAACTAATATTCAGTCTAAGACCAGGGCCCATGTTATCCGCCCAAGACTAAATGAGTAATGATGGGTACTTAACAAATAAACTGAAGATAGGTGGCGCTGACGAATGCTCGTGTGGTACAGGGAAAATGACCGCTGAACATCTGCTGCAAAATTGCCCGACGTACGAGAACCAGAGAAAGCACATGTGACCATCACCAGTGCCAACACTGGACAAGCTCTATGGCAGTGTCGACAGCCTCGGAATGACAGCTGCTTTCTTCGACAAATTCAAGTTGACGTCTGACAGCGTACGAAGAAGAAGAAGAAGAAGAAGAAGAAGAAGAAGAAGAAGAAGAAAGAAGAAGGGTACTTAAAAGGTTGCTCCACAAGGGAAGTGGCCATGTTAGACCTCTCTTGTGAGACTATTCAAACTCGGAGCGATAGATATACAGTTCTGTTACTAGCATATTGTCTGTTTCCACGATACACTCACTACATGGCAGTTACTTCTAGGATTTGGCTAATGTCTGACGGTACTTAAGGGCTTTGATTGATGTCTGGTGGCACTTCAGGGATATAGTTAATGTCTGGTGGCACTTCAGGGTTATAGTTAATGTCTGGTGGCACTTCAGGGTTATAGTTAATGTCTGGTGGCACTTCATGGTTATAGTTAATGTCTGGTGGCACTTCAGGGTTATAGTTAATGTCTGGTGGCACTTCAGGGTTTCGGTTAATGTATGGAGGTACTTTAGGGTTTTGGTTAATGTCTAACACTGGAACTCAACCATGAACATTGTGAATTCCTAAACATCTAAAATATTAATACAGCTCGCGGTCTCTTCTGGACCCCAGTCTAGCAATGAGTTGGGAAAGGAATTGTAGCGAGAAAGAAAACCTGCCCCTCTTCCACAGACATAGCTGAAGCCCAGTACAACGAAATATTAACACGTCATCTCTGACAGCAGTGTCTGCTGTGAGACTATCTTTACCATTACCTTTTGTTCTATCTGTCTACCTAGAGACAGCCGTGCACTGGAAATCTACAATTAAAGGTGGCTTTAAATAAATGTTGACCGATTCAAAAAATGTAATTGTTCTCGTTGTTTTGCTACCTTAGGCCAAACTGAAGATCTTTATGGAGTTTGTACGTGCTGGTAACACAGAGAAGATCAGCAAGCTGACCATCAAAGGTTTGGATCCAAATTTCCACGACCAGGACAATGGAGGTAATTCTTCCTTCTATAATTTTTTTAATGTATTTTTAAACAGTTTTACATCGTATTATAGAAACCCACTCATATGTAGAGAGCCTCCCAACACTTGAATATTCATTGTCCACCCTAGTGCTGCTAAATTCGGCTAGAACAAAACTTTAGAAACACCTTCTAGAATTTTTAAAGATACATACAATACGAGAGCTAATAATTCCGTTTATCAAAACCTGTTTATAAACATAAATAAAACAAAGGTAATGGCGGCCGACAAAACACGATGTCGATAGAAATTTACAGTAGGTGGGCATGTAATAGATTAGGTCACGCATTGTGAATATCTGGGTTCCAGATAAAATGGCAACTGCTCGAAAGAAATCAGAAGAGTACTAGCCATAGCAATGCAGAGACCGAACAGCCTGAAGAAATTATGGCAGATCACCAACAAAACGACAAAAGTGAAAGTCTTGAGATCCTGTGTTTTTCCTATGGTAGCATATGGATGGCAGATCACCAACAAAACGACAAAAGTGAAAGTCTTGAGATCCTGTGTTTTTCCTATGGTAGCATATGACTGCGAATTATGAACGATTAGCAAAACGTCTAGACAAAGAATCGAAAATGTTACAGAAAGATTCTCAGAATATCCTGGTCAGAGAAAAAGACAAATTAAGACATTCTACAAGAGTTGAACATAGATGAAAGGGCGTGTACCGTGTGCATCTTGGTAGGCTTCAGTCTCAACTTCCTATATTCCCTCCTATTTGTCGGTGATACTGTATTCCTACTATTTCTTTCGTTTCCTACTAGAAACCCCTTTAACAGTTGCCGTGACCCTAGGACGATCCAAGTGTCGAGAGGTCATCCTTGCTGTAGTCGGTGGAGGAGCTCATCTGGACTACAGGAACAAACAAGGTCTTACGGCACTTCATCGAGCTGCCATAGTTGGCAACGCGGAGGCTATAAGGGTAATTTTGTAACTGTTATCCTAGACAACTTCAATGTTACTTTGTTGTTGTTGGTTAATGTCGACAGTCAGTATGTTTACTCTTTTTGTGCGCTCTGAATAGGACGTTAAGTGGCGGGTTCTAGTAGCTTTCCTCACATCCTGAGCGTGCTAATAAAAGTTGTGCTGTGCTTAGTTTCATCTGCGTGGCGCTCACTACTACGGGGATCATGTTGATCCACATCTCGTCAGCCAGACTGCCTTGAAAACAGCGTGTTTCCAATGGAAGAGAGATGTTCAGTATGTTGTACCTGCCCTTGACATGGCGTCCTATTCAGTATGTTGTCCCTGACCCTGACACGACGTCCTGGTCAGTATGTTGTAACTGACCCTGACACGACGTCCTGGTCAGTATGTTGTACCTGACCCTGGCATGATGTCTTGGTCAGTATGTTGTACATGACCTTGACATGACGTCCTGTTCAGTATGTTGTAACTGACCCTGACACGACGTCCTGGTCAGTATGTTGTACCTGACCCTGACACGACCTTATGATCAGCATGTTGTACCTGACCCTGACACGACCTTATGATCAGCATGTTGTACCTGACCCTGACACGACCTTATGATCAGCATGTTGTACCTGACCCTGTCACGACCTTATGATCAGTATGTTGTGCCTGACCCTGACAAGACCTTATGATCAGTATACAGGTGATGTGTGCGGACATGGGAATGGAATTTATTGATGTTAAAGTAGACAAAAGTAAAATGTTAGATAGGGGAGGTTTACATCTAAATGAGATAGGACAGCATGTTGTAGCAAAGTATATGTTCTATCATTGTGTTAGATATTTAAACTAGTTAGGCCTATGAAGTATGAGACTAAAGATAGGCCTACAATAGGGTGCTATAGAGGATGTAGTCAAAGGGATAATTTGGTGTCAGGGAAGTGTGAAATACATAGTAGAAAAGCAAACACTAAAATGATAAAGCAGAAGCAAAAAGAGGAAAACCAACAACATTACAAACTAAAATATTTTTATGCAAATGTGAGAAGCATAGTAAATAAAAGAGAAGAATTGGAACTGTATGTAGAAGAAGAAAAACCAGATATAATAGGGTTAACAGAATCATGGACATATGAGGAGATTGCAGATAGTGAACTTGAAATTGAGGGATATACAATGTTAAGGAAAGATAGGATAATTGGAGACAAGACTAAGGGAGGTGGCGTTTTATTATACTGTATAAATTCTGTTAATATAACGATCAAAGATTATTTATCATGTGGTAACAAAAATGAAAGTGTATGGGGAGAAATAGAAAGTGGGGGTGAAAAAACAGTGATTGGAGTGTGCTATAGATGTCCATCAAGTCAAAAAGAGGAAGATGAGGAGCTGATTAGTAGCATAGCAAAGGCAAGTAAAGGGAAATTATTATTAATGGGAGATTTCAACTATCCAGAAATAAAATGGGATATGGCAGAAGCACTTGTAGAGTCAAAACCTTTTGTTACGTGCATAACTGACAATTTTTTAATTCAACATGTAGAAGCAGCCACCAGAGGCAAAAACATACTCGACCTAGTTTTTACCACAGAGGAAAATATGATTGAAAACGTTACCGTTGGGGAACTGTTTGGCTCAAGTGACCATCAAATCATCCGTTGGGATCTTATTGCAGGGAAAGAAGTAAACATAAACACGCGAACATACGACTACTCTAAGACAGATGTTAAGAGGATGAAAGAGGCAGCGAACCACATAATCTGGAAAGATATTATTGTAGGAACAGATGTTGAACAGGAGTGGGAAAGTTTTAAAACAGTTCTAAAAACGCTAAAAGAGGAATGTGTTCCATGTAGGGAGGTAAACCCCAAGCGTAAAAAGTGGATAACTAGATTTGTAGTGAAATGTAGAAGAGCAAAAAATAAAGCATGGCAAAAATATATAGAGGCAGGTAAATCAAAAGAAACATATGTAAAATATTTGGACAAGCAGAACATATCTCAGAAAGCGAATAAAACAGCAAAAATAGACTTTGAAAAAAAACTTGCTCAGAGGATCAAGACTGACAGTAAAAGCTTCTTTTCTTATGTTAGAAATAAACAAAGAACGAAAGACAAAGTAGGCCCTCTCATAGACAGTACAGGGAAAATAATAAGTGAGAATAGGGAGGCTGCTAATCTGCTTAATCAGTACTTTGGCACAGTCTTCACAAAGGAGGACTGCTCCGAGATCCCAGAGCCTATAGATATTTTTCAAAGAGACATGGATACAGCGGGATTAAGATCAATCTGTATTACAGAGGAAATGGTTTTTAAAAAATTGGAGGGGTTGAAAGTGAATAAATGTCCAGGTCAAGATGGTATTCACCCAAAATTGCTGTATGAAATTAGAAACCAACTAGCAGAACCATTGGCTATATTATGTTCTCAATCACTTACAAAAGGGATTGTTCCACGGGATTGGAGAGATGCAGGAGTGATCCCCTTATTCAAAAAAGGCAAAAAATCAGATCCGGCAAATTATAGACCGGTGAGTTTAACGAGCATAGTCTGTAAGTTGTTAGAGTCAATAATCAAAGAAAACATTGTAATGCATTTAGAAAAATTTAATCTAATTAGAAATAGTCAGCATGGGTTTACTAGAGGGAGATCATGCTTAACAAATCTATTGGAATTCATGGAGGGGGTTACTAAAATCATGGATAAAGGGGAGCCAGTGGATGTTATTTATCTAGACTTTGCAAAGGCCTTTGATAGAGTACCTCATCAAAGATTATTTCGAAAGTTAAAATCACATGGAATAGGTGGCGAAGTTGCCAAATGGATTGAAAATTGGTTAACAGGAAGAAGGCAGAGGGTGGGCATAAATAAGGAGTACTCTGAGTGGAGTGAAGTGAAAAGTGGTGTGCCACAGGGCTCGGTTTTGGGACCAATTTTGTTCTTGATATATATAAATGATTTGGACATTGATATGAGATCCATGATTGCAAAATTTGCTGATGACACAAAACTATGCAGTAGTGTCTCATCTAAAGCGGAAGTGGATATATTGATGTCGGATTTAGATAAAATTCGAGAATGGTCTGTAAGCTGGCAAATGGAGTTTAATGTAGATAAATGTACAGTCATCCACATGGGTAGATCCAATATGGAACATAAATACAGAATGGGAGAAAACAATATTAGAAAGATAGATAAGGAAAGGGACCTAGGGGTTATAATAGATCATACAGGAAAGGTGAGTGAGCAAGTTAAGGTAGCAGTGAAAAAGGCAAATGCAATGTTAGGTATGATAAAAAGAAATATTAAACATAGGAGCAAGGAAGTGATCGTCAAACTGTATAAAGCTTTAGTTAGACCTAGATTGGAGTACTGTGTACAGGTGTGGAGTCCTTATCATAGAGGGGACATAAACATGCTAGAAAGAATACAAAAAAGAGCGACAAAGATGATAGTTGGATTCCAGAATTACAGTTATGAGGAACGACTCAGAAAAACGGGCCTACAGTGTCTCGAAGAGAGAAGAATTCGTGGTGACTTAATACAGGTTTATAAGATGATCAGAGGAATCGATAAATTAGACTATAACAAGTTTTTTTAAAATACAGCCACCTACAATTACACGAGGGCATAGCTACAAGCTGACTAAAGAGAGGTCCAGGTTAGATATTAGGAAATATTTTTTTAGTCAGAGAGTGGTGTCTGCTTGGAATGCATTGCCAGGGGAGGTGGTGGAGGCAGGGACAGTTAATGCGTTTAAGAATAAACTGGATGCGCATAGATTTTAGAGCAAGGTGATGTAAATGTAACTGGTTGTATACAGACTCTGCAGGGTCTTCTAAACCAGTATAAAGACGTTAAGTTAAGTTAAGTTAAGTATGTTGTGCCTGACCTTGACACGACCTTATGATCAGTATGTTGTGCCTGATCATGACACGACCTTATGATCAGTATGTTGTGCCTGACCCTGACACGACCTTATGATCAGTATGTTGTGTCTGACCTTGTCACGACCTTATGATCAGTATGTTGTATCTGACCTTGACACGACCTTATGATCAGTATGTTGTGCCTGACCCTTGACACGACCTTATGATCATTGTGCCTGACCGGATTAGCGTCTTAACTCCCCCAATGCCACTTTAAAGTTCAGTACAAATAAGCTATTTCACATTGAGCATCGGATTAGTGCTGAGATAGAGCACTCGTTGTTCAAGTAAAAGATACGGGGTTCAACTTCCGCTACCGGCATGCTTCAGCCGAGCCAACTGTATTGAGGGCTCATTTGTAAATGAGGACCTCATCAGCGGTTAGGAAAAGAATGGCAGCGATAAAGGGAACCAGCCACCCCACCTCAAACAAGCTGTGGATTACTACAATGAAGTCTCAAACACTTCACCCTCGACTGCAGTTTCTGCAACGTGACCTGTTTTTGGTAATTAAATTTTTTTTGATTATCAAATAAAATCGTGGGTGAGTAGAAGGATTTACAGGGATGAGAAATAAAGGCCGCTTGTACCTGCGATCGCCACGCAGTGTGCAATTTATGCCGCAGAAAGGACACATCATATGCCTTTCACTGGATTTGAACAGTTGACAGTAGGCGAGTTTCTCAAACATTCAGCTACCTGCTCGAACACTCTACCCTAAGACCACTCTCTCCTCCATACGCTAGCGGGTTCTCCCGTAACGACTCCCTCAGACCCACTCGCTACCCTCCCTCTGACGATGTTGAACCTGTTCTCATGCATCACCATCAGTACGCCTCTGTCCCTGAATATCTTATTCCACCATCTCCCTATCCTGCACTCTGATCCTTCCACTCTTGAGGATTTTCCCGATCCTCCTCTTGCCGCCTACAAACAGGGCAGAAACCTAATGGACTTGTTAGTCAGTAGCTGCTTGCACACCATCCCCCACTGCCATGCATGCACCAGGCGTGCAAATAACGCACATAACTGTGTTGCTCACATGTCATCCTTAGTCGATCGACTACATCCCCCAAAGCCGAGTTCTTCATCAAGGAGAGATTCACATGTAAGTCCCACAACCTCATCTACTCTTTCGGCTGTCACCAATGTGGTGTGACGTACATTGGGATGACTGGTCTGGAACTGAGTGATCGTATCCGGCAACACTTCAATGATATTTATAACCGCGCGGGTTACCGTAAACCATTTCAATCGTCCTGGGCACCGAGATTAGGCTGGTGTTAGTGTCACAGGCTTAGTTTCTTGCTTCTCTGACGATCGTCATCGATTCGCCCTTGAGAACCCAGTGGTCTCGAGGTAAGGTGTAAGCCTCGAGTGCTGGAGGTCGCTGGTTCAAATCACAATGGAGACCGGGATTTTCTCACGTAGATCCGGTAAAAATTTATCATGATCTATGAGTAGTGAGATCAGACTCCCGTGTTCAGTAGCATGCACGTTAAAAATCCCTTTCTCAGTTGGAAGTCGAAAATAGTAGGCTTGATTATCACCGCTAGAGCAAAATTTCAGTTCATAATCTACTAAAATTATTCTATGGATTTTCGTCCAACAGAGAGAACTGTGGGGCTATAACATCAATTTTTGGTTATGTGACTAGCGGAGTGACATAGATGGCGCCTGACAGGCTGCAGGCCTATCTTGCTCCAATTAACGCTTCCACCACCAGTCCAAAAAAATAAGTGATCATGTATTCCAAGGGCTAAAAGATGCTGGGATTGACCTGGAAAGTCACCAACAAATTTCCTTCTGCCAAAAAATATGAAATAAAGGTCGCACCTTCCCACGACGTCTAACGACATAAGTGAACTGAAGATAGATAGATAGATAATGATATCCCCCATTTATGTATTAATCTCTTCTATTTTGACTCATTAGTTAATTATTGTTGTTGTTCGTTGTCCCTGATGAAGGCCTATTGGTCGTAATGTCGGTTTCGTTTGTGTTTTTGTTGCAGTGCAGTAACTGACCGTATTTGTTTTCTCACTTGATGTTAAAAAAATGTATTTTCTTTATCAATTCATGTTTACATGGTAAGCCTGTTATAGCTAGCTCCACGTACAATGTCTTTTGACCCCTTTTGCTACATTCATATAAGTGCAGTGGTCCTATTATTTTCTCCCCAGTAAGTTGTCCCTGGTCCATTCAGTTAATTATCTAACCGTGCTTGTGGATGTATTTAATTTTCTATGTTCATTAAAACACGTTGTCTTATTAACTCAATTATTCTAATTCGTCTCCCACTCTTTATTCGTCTCTTGTTAGTGTGCTATATTCGTCTCTTGTTGGTGTACTATATTCGTCTCTTGTTAGTGTGCTATATTCGTCTCTTGTTAGTGTGCTATATTCGTCTCTTGTTAGTGTGCTATATTCGTATCTTGTTAGTGTGCTATATTCGTCTCTTGTTAGTGAGCTATATTCTTCTCTTGTTAGTGTGCTATATTCTTCTCTTGTTAGTGTGCTATATTCGTCTCTTGTTAGTGAGCTATATTTTTCTCTTGTTAGTGTGCTATATTCTTCTCTTGTTAGTGTGCTATATTCTTCTCTTGTCAGTGTACTATATTGAAGGGTGTTGTGGTTTCGAATGTCCAAAATGAGTAGATCTACTGTTTTGTGCGCCCTGATAAGGACGTCAAGTGACGGGTTGCAGTAGCATTCCTCACATCCCTAGCATGCCGACGAAGGTAGACCGGGGTCCTCCAGGTGGTTGTGCTATACTTGGCTTCATCTGCGTGTCGCTAACTACTACGGGAATCACGTAGATCCCTATCCTCGTTACCCAGGCTGCCATGAAAACAACCCGTTTCCAGGTACGGCTACGAGGAAGCCAATGTGATTGTCTTGATCAGTATAATTTGCCTGAGCCTGACTAACATGTCTGATCAGTATATTTTACCTGACCAGACTTTAGTCTTTCTCCCCATTGATTGGTGTCGGCGAGGATGTCTGTCCGCACCATCATATCCCTAGCAGGAAGGCTCCTAGCAAAGCATATTTGTAAACTTGAAGTAGTGGATTCCGTGTCATTTTGTTTGACACGATGAGGTTGTCAAATTTGCAGCACAATTCTCTTTATTAGCTTTTGAAATAAATAAATCGAAGTTGCGGCGGTGGTGAAGGTCAATAACCGACAGAAACATGGATAAGCAATAACTCAGTGACCGAACCAGGACAAAAAACAAAACGACTTGTCCTCATTGCTAGGGTAGTCAAGGTTTTTTAGACTGAGAACTACAGGCCGCTTCGCCACTGCTGTCGCCACGCCGTGTGCTGGCTATGTTTGTTTATTTCACCCCCAACAGAAAAACAAAATATCCCATACCGGGATTCAAACGGCTGCTCTCATTATCGGCAGGCAGGCCTCGCAACCATTCGGCCACACGCTCCTCTGAAACTGAACCATTACCAATGTATGTTTTTCTTGACTGTGTCTATGTGTACACTTGTCCATCTGTATCCATTTACGTGTGGTGATAATGGCATTTCTTGTTTGATCAACTATTTGTAATAATTGGCGCAACGTGACTCACACGTACCTGGCCACTTCCTGGTAGTGTGGCTGCCAATCAAAACGTGTTGCACAGTTGTGGTACGAGTTGAAGTCATAAATAGGTCACATATGACTATTAAAAGAAAACGAAATGAGATACAAACGAACAAAAATGTTATGTCTTACTTACATTGTCCTTCATGTACAAATATAATTTCCACCAACATTTATACTTATCCAATCGCTTTTCTTTTTAGTATAAGGACATGCGAATTCGGCTGATTTTGTGTTCGTCAAATCTGTAGGTGGGTACTGTGAGCATACGTTCCGGCAATCCAATCCTCTTTCCTATTTTGTCCTACTGCAGCTCTTGTCATGAGGTGTCACCCCATTCAATTGCGATCGATCGTGTATTATATGGTAAGTTAAACTATGCGAACACCCTTTTGAAGTTGCTTCAATGCCTATCGTTACTCGCCTGTCGAATTGTCTCCCTCAACCACCAAAAAGATGCCTCTGTTGTAATCTGAATAGGACGATTATGTCGGACTTCATCAGTCATTTTTGCGTGTCCTCGAGAAAATGTACATACCAGGTCATTAAGCATTGAATTGACCTGTAATATCCATTGTAGTGTTTTGCTGCTGAAAGTTTCTACAGGATTAGGTAGCCAACCCAATTTCAAACCCTCTTCAGTCGACTTATGGCATGTCTGACAGGATACACTGCTACTACCGTTTGCAACCCTTTTGGACCCTACTAACAGTCAATTCATGCACGTCACTAATTATACAATGATTCATTTGGCAACCTTAGCAGAGTCATAGCTACTTCCGCATTTGAGCATAAACTTAGGAGAGTCATTGCTACTTCCGCATGTGAGCATAAACTTAGGAGAGTCATTGCTATTTCCGCATGTGAGCATAAACTTAGGAGAGTCATTGCTACTTCCGCATGTGAGCATAAACTTAGGAGAGTCATTGCTATTTCCGCATGTGAGCATAAACTTAGGAGAGTCATTGCTACTTCCGCATGTGAGCATAAACTTAGGAGAGTCATAGCTACTTCCGCATGTGAGCATAAACTTAGGAAAGTCATAGCTACTTCCGCATGTGAGCATAAACTTAGGAGAATCATTGCTACTTCCGCGTGTGAGCATAAACTTAGGAGAGTCATAGCTACTTCCGCGTGTGAGCATAAATGCTGAATATTTATGTGCGGTTCACTTGCTCTGTTCTGTTAAGAATATACGCATTGCACTCTAGGCATAAACTCCATTATCACTCACTCTAATATAGCTAAATCAACTGGCTGTGGCTGAAAGTAGCAGGCCTACAACAAAAGCATGCGTGCATACATGCATACATACACACACATACACACACATACACACACACACATACATACATACATATATACATACATACATACATACATACATACATACATACATACATACATACATACATACATACACACATACATACACACACGCACGCGCGCTCCACATGCACTCACACACACATAGGGCACGATGGAGACCGTGCAAAAGATGAATATATGACATCGGAGTAATCCATCAACGAATTTATCTTACAATGACCTAAGCCATACGATTGGTCCAAGAACGAAGACTCGATCTGTTCAATCCGCTCACCTGTACAAGAGAACAGACAACAGCTGAACTGAATCTACCACGGCTAACAATATGTCTATTTCTGTGTCCAGACCATGTTGGACCTGGGAGCGTCTCCAGACTGCAAGGACGCACGAGACTTGACCCCCCTCTACTACAGCGTGTCAAACGATGACGCAGTTCAGGAATGTACTCACATGCTCCTGCACGAACGAGCCCGTGTCGGGATCTGTGACGAGCACAGCTGGTATGAGATACATCAGGTAAGTCAGATGTTTGTTCTTTAGTGTATGTGAGTGTGAAAGGTATGAGTATTACCATAGCAAATACTGCTGTTGGGGTTGGAGTGTTAGAGACTTTTTTGTACTAGGCGCCTGCCATCAATTCTTAGAATTTTATGGATATCCCGAACGGTCTGCCTGGTTATTTGTGTATGACAAGGATAAGAATAGCACCCCTGCCTTACAGAGAGCATGTCGTAAGAGGCGACTAACTGTTTGGCATGGCAAAACACCGGCTACGGTTAGGTGGTTTGTTTATAGCAGCATAGATGGCGCCTAACAAGCTGTGGGTCTACTTTGCTCTAATCTATTAAGATGAACTCGCACATCGGTTAGCCACCCTCCCGTAAGCGCTTGTCCCAACGCAGTGTTAAGCTGCTCGAGCCTAGCCCGCTAAGCAGGAAATCTTTCTCTCTGCTATATCCAGCTCATATCAGAACTGGGACCTGCACATGGGCATTTGCACCTGTAAAATTACAGGTCAACTCAGAACTAAGAAAGAAGAACATAGACGGACAGATTCAGAGGTGCTCTCTCACATCGGTCTACCAAGCATCTACACACTTCCTCAGGCAGCGAAGGCTATGATGACTTGGTCATGTTCGTCGCATGAAAGATGGTCGTATTATTTAAGGATAGTTGACCAGTAGCAAGATAACAGTCGGACGGCTACGGCTTAGGTTCAAAGATGTGTGTAAGTGTGATATGAAGGCCCTAGACATGTCTGACATCCTGAGAGGACAAAGCTGCAGACGATCCAGGTGGCGATGTGCCATGATGAGCCACTTCACACTGGGTGAAGAGAAGCTCTTCCAACACGGAGAAGTCAAACGGCAATGCTTCGAGGAGAAAGAAAGAGAAAAGGCTGGTAAAGATTTACCACTTCAAGATCGTATCATATTACAGTCAGTCGTGACTGAAAGGGGCTGCTACAGAGGGCTACCACTCTATGGTCGTATCATCTTGTAGTCAGTCATGACTTGAAGGGGCTATTATAGAGGGCTACCACTCTATGGTCGTATCATCTTGTAGTCAGTCATGACTTGAAGGGGCTATTATATTTTGCTATGTGCTAGGCTATGTACTTTTGGTTGTACTAGGCATAATCTTGTTATGGGGTGGGGGTACCCTTTCTCTTTCTCACCTTCTTGTCTTGCCTTCCATATAGTAATATTGATGATAGATCTACACCATCTCAAACGAAGAGTGTGACATCATTAGCCTTGTGCTGTGTCTGGGACTGTTATTTTCCCAGTACCTGGATTTAAGTAAGGATGGGATGTCGTGGTATTCAACCTCACTATCTTGTCATGAGTTATCTGAGTCCAGCGGCAATACATAGTCGAGATGGTTGGATATATGCCAGGGTGCAGTGGATAACGATGGCCTTCTAGTGCCCCGCTCTGCTTTGTGCATTCCACATCGCGTTTCTGGGAGCCGTCTTCCTATCTGTTGAACCTGTTGATGGGGATCAAGATGCGGAGCAGCGCATAAGCTGCAGTGGTCAGCGACCCATAGCTGACTGCCAGCGTCAGTGCCAGCGAACCATAGCTGCCAAGACCCTTCTACACCTCCACGCGGTGATCCTGGATAATAGGCTGCATCAGGGCAGACTGGTTTAGGAGAAGGGATTGAAGAGGGAATGCTAACCCGATACTCAAACAATGCTTACTGAAGTCAGATGTGTTGAACCGAAAGGTGCAAATAGCGCAGCCAAGCTGTAAACTACGACACAACGCATTCCGTTCTCTGGACTACATTCTGCTACTTAAGCCCTTTCTGGGTTTGGTAGCTGGAGATTGAGAACGAACGAACGAAGAAGAAGAAGAAGAACCTGTTGATGGTTTCATTCACATAGTCCGGCGAGTCTAGTCTTTACATACTTAGATAGACAAGCTCTAGCCCGCCATGGTTCCTTAGATAGACAAGCTCTAGCCCGCCATGGTTCAATGTCTTCTGGCTAACCTCACCTGGTTTAATCAATTAGTCGAAGTATTGGCGCGGGATACGCGTTCTATAGCTACTTGTAGTCATGGGTGAGAGTGGGTTACAGGTAAGGAACAAGATTCGACGTGGTCGAACATGTCCGTCCCACCAGAGGTACTGCCGTTCCCTGCCACTTCGTACACCCTTCCTTACCTGTTAGTCATGGACCAATTTACAGCTGGTTCTGCTGGAGCGTGTTGATAACGCGGACTGAGGCCATTACCTTACTCGTGAGAAGTGAGTGCTCTACCGTTCAGCTACTCTGAAAACCTTTCACTAGTGTAGGGCTGGCGAATCCGTGTTACGCGTATCTAAAATAACAATACTTCATTTTTCTTATTATTATGCTGGATTCGATTCTTGACAAGTATCCAGCCACAACTTGTGACGTACACAGCCACAACTTGTGGCGTACACGTCCACACAATGTGATGTACACATCCACAACTTGTGGCATACACAGTCACAACTACAACTTGTATCTTACAAGAAGCCCGCATCAAAGCTTTATTTGTTGTTGCTATGGTGATTCGTGTAACTATGCGTTTTAGATTATGAAGTTACTATTGTGTCTTTTTATGTTGTAAGCGTGCAATGGTAGTTGATTATGATGATGCATTTTCACGAATGATCTAACCATCGTATTTTCTGTAATCACAAGTGCAAGTTTTCACAATATTTCACCTGCCACAGTTTCGTATTGTATCATTCCCTGTGACACAAGTAACGTTTCTTAGATATTTCTTTGCGCACGATGTAACATTCATCTCATGTGGCTTGGATAAGAACAAGGTCTGCACTGCTTGCACAAAGTTGATATAAAATACTGATTATCAGTTATTCTGTTTGCAAAACTGATGTTCGGGTATTTAAGTAGTGGTAATTGGCAACTCAGCCATGTGTAAATTCGTACAGGCACCTCAGACAGCAGAACACATACTACAGACCTGCCCCGAATATGACATACAGAGAAAATCCCACTGTCCCATAGAAACTTTATGGACCTGTATGTGAACTATAAAAGACAGTGAAGCTTATACAAGAGACAACATTGCAGATATAGACAATATTTTCAAGTGAACGAAAGAAAAAGCAGAAGAAGTGGTGGTGATAATTGATAAGTCACATAACATGTGTTCTGCCATCTCGTATCAGTTCCTTTCTCACACCTGTGAAGATACTTTCCAGGTATTTGAGCTCCTGTGGCGGTTTAAATTGGACAATATTTGCACAACTGTTTAGTTTATAGTGTAAACGTATATTGAAATAAAACTGTGCCATCTATTTTATTTACATCTAAACCTAAAAGTGAGTTGGTGTGGTCGCATAAGCAGAAAACGTCACACGCCACTATCTTTACCTTCACACTTATAGTTCTAATTAACGCCATTCACCGGTGAGTTACAATACCGGATAATAGCATAACTGTAACCTGCTAGACACGTCTTTATAGGTGGTTAGGGGAAGTTGGGCATGGGGCTGGCCACCCCAAACAATTGTTGCTGATAAATATGATTATTCTTTTGTGCGGCCAGTAAAGAGCGTTAGGTTGCGGGTTACAGTAGCTTTTCTCACATCCAGAGCGTGCGTGCTGCTGAAGATGAACCGGGGTCCTCCAGGCGGTTTTGCTGTGCGCGGCTTCTACTACGAGGATCTCGTCGAACTCCACCTGGTGAGTCAGACTGAAACAGTCTATTTCTAGGGAGAACTGCTTGGAAGTGATATGAGGTCTTGGTCATTATGTTTACCTGACCTTGACTAGCATAGCCTGATCAGTATGTTTACCTGACCCTGACTAACATAGCCTGATCAGTATGTTTACCTGACCCTGACTAACATAGCCTGATCAGTATGTTTACCTGACCCTGACTAACATAGCCTGATCAGTATGTTTACCTGACCCTGACTAATATAGCCTGATCAGTATGTTTTGCCTGTCCTGACGTTAATGTCCTCATCCCACAACTGGGCTACGTAACTATCTTTACTTTCACATGTATAGCTCCGATGTACACAGTACACCGGCGTATTAGAGAAGTCCGAAATGGTAGTAAAGAATAGTAAAACCGAAACCTGCCACGCATGTCTTAAGAGACGGTTAAAATAAAGTTGGACATGGGGCTTGCTACCCAAATCCTGAAGAAACTGTAAACCACAAGAAAAATATAGAAGATCTATACCCCATGGAAGAGGAGAGCCGACTTTGTCAAGTAGTAAGTGATTGTCGAGTCTAACGGCAGGGTCAGGTGTAACAAACTGACAAATCCTCACTTCACAGTCACTCCTTGAACTCGTTAACAGGCTGTTACACGAGGAAAGCCAACGAAACTAGGATCGACTATGTGATCCTTTAGTGTATGTGATCCTTTAGTGATTAACCTGTTGAGAAGTTTTAAATTGCACTACATCGAGGTAGACCCAGGTTCGCCTTCTTCTGTAGGGCGGTGTGTGTGTGAAGATTCACTGCAGATCGGGATAAAATTAATCAAGAGTGAAGAACTCCGTACAATTGGCTTTGAAAGCAACAACATGTAAAGAGTTACTGTTCTTTCCATCATTTGAAGGCCTGCAAGCATGGGCGTGTCCAGCATCTAGAGCACCTTGTCTTCTACGGCGTAGACATGGACGTGAGGAACTCATGTGGCAACACGCCCTTACATATTTGTGCCCTCAACAACCAGGAGGCATGCGCACGCGTGCTCCTATTTCGTGGCGCTGATTCAAGCTTATGTAACTACAGCAACCAAACAGCTGGCCAGACTGCGTCTCTGGCTGGGAACTCAGCCCTGGCAGCCCTGATCAACTCCCACAGTCCAGACGATGTCGGTAAGTACTGGTATAGCTTGACCGCTCATTATCCCCATTTATTTTCTCGCTTTTATTCTTTATTTATGAAGAAAATACATTATCTCATATTTTACAGCTACTCTATTACCTTAACTTAACGTATTTATACTGGTTTAGAAGACTCTGCAGAGTCTGTATACAACCAGTTTCATTCACATTACCTTGCTCTAAAAGCTATGCGCATCCAATTTATTCTTAAATGTATTAACTGTCCCTGCCTCCACTACCTCCCGTGACAATGCATTCCAAGCATTCATCACTGTAAGACTAAAAAAATATTTCCTAATATCTAATCTGGACCTTTCTTTAGTCAACTGGTAGCTATGCCCTCTTGTTCTTGTGGGTGGCTGTATTTTAAAAAGAACTTGTTATAGTCTAATTTATCCATTCCTCTGATCATCTTATAAACCTGTATTAAGTCACCACGAATTCTTCTCTCTTCTAGACACTGTCGGCCAGTTTATTGTTTTGTTCTGTTAAGAATCGACGTCATTGCACTTCCAGGCAGACTCATGGGTGCTCAGTCGATCTTAGTAAAGGGTGAAGACTGTAAATACTGTTTGCTCCCTTAGCTAGCTTGTTGTACATACTTCTACTCCATCCTCTCAGGCGTTCCTCTCTACTGGACCAACGTATGATTTAAAAACTTGTTAATCTGTGCATTGCTAGCTCACGATTGCAGTGTCTTTTATCCAAGAGGGGGTAGTCCATCAACTTCATTATGTCATCTTTATACATTACCAATGTCTTCATTACTGAAGGGCATGTGGCATAGATGTCATGCCATCTATTCCTGACAAGCACATCAAGATCATGACAGTTGATCCACAGAAGATACTGAGGATTTGAGGTCTCTATATCCACTATCCACTCATACCAAATTCAACCCTTTTATACCATCCAGAGTCGATTACGGCTTTCATTAAAGAGGTATCAGATATTCACCTTAGAGCCGAACTTACTGCCTCGATCTCTATTCTCAAACTAGGAGTTACTGTCATGTGTGCACCGTTGCGCTCAGTAACGACCCTGCCTCTTTCTATAGCAGTCAGTCAATCTACCAAATCATTCTTTCCCCTAGCTAGTAACTGTTCTCATATTACGTGCAAGGAGACTGTGATTTCTTCTTCTTTCGTTCACTAGAAAATTTAATGTCTATATCTGCAATGCTGTCTCTTATATAAACTTCACTGACTTGTGTAGCTCCCATATAAGTCAATAAAGTTTCTCTTTCAGTGCTGTTTCTCTGATCCAGCATGCTTGCCTTGATATGTCATATTCAGGCCAGTTCTATAGTATGTGCAGTCTGATTTGGCTGTTCTCACGAACACACGACTGAACTGTCAATCTTTAAATCTATATACGTATCACTGCGGAGTTGTTTGCGTCCTATTCTTCGTCCCAACACAATGGTTTTATTTTGTTTGTTTATCTTATGGTAATCGTCTTGTGTTTATGTTAGGGGCTCGCTGTTTGATTCAGCTGGGGATCATAATTCTCTTGTGCTGAACAAAACCTACAGTTCCATCATTACCTTCTTCTTTGCCTTCGTTCATCTTGAAAATGACCTTCTGTTACATTCTATCGTAGTTTACAGCGAGGCTGTGGGGATGGCGTGGGCTAGTGGTTAAGTGACACGACTCACCGAAGGTGCTGGGTTCGCTCCCCAATCATATTACAGGCCGTTAACCCGGGGAAGCAAACCCTTAGAAAATGCAGGAGGAAGCAGACCTTTACAAAAAATGCATTCCGAAGTCGGATGCACTTGGCCGACAGGCGCAAAATAAAAACATAGTGCAACGCACACCACCCTGGGGATTAGAGAAATAAGGCGAACAACAAAAAACAAAAAACAGCGAGCCTTTGATATCTTGTCTATTTTGGCCCAACACATCTGATTTCAGCAAAGCATTGGGGTGGGGGGGGGGGGGGGAAGGGGGACTTAGTTTGCCTTTTGTTTGCGATCTTCTCTCTCTTCTCCAGCTCTTCTGTAGTCTACCCTATTTGCTTAATGTTTGTCTCGAATACTCTTCTTCTTTTGTGTCTTCCTCTCTTGCTTTGGTAACTCCAGACGAGAGATTGCAGTTTAATGCCAACAATTTCCTACACAAATCGTCTTCTTTTTCAATACATGATCCATTGTTGTCTTTGTGGGTTTGTTTCCAACATTTCCACATTAAGGATCTTATTATCCCGTTTAAATCCTTCTATTTTGCGCAAATGCCCATTTCTGAAAGCATTTACCCTTTTGATTGTTGTTGTTGTTCTTTTTCTTCAGTGCTCGTCCTGAAAAGGACGTTGTGTCGTAGCTTATAGAGACGCTGCAATATATATTCATTTCGGTCCAACACATCCAGTTTCAGCTAGCTTAGTTGCGGGTACGGGGTTTTCACTGTGTTCCCTATTCTCTCAGCCAGACTACACTGGTGTAGCCTGTTTCCAGGGCCGCCTTCTGGAGGCGTAATAGGGACTTGGTCAGATCTTGTTTGCTGACTTTGATGCAAGCAGCCAGCTACGAGTCGCTAGCTGCTGCCAGCTCATTCATTGTGCTACCTCTTCGGCCCCGTTCTCCCATGTCGACAGTCAGCTGGTTTGCTAGATTGGGATTATAGCGTGCCACAGTTCGAGTTCACGGATGGACAGAAAAAAAATCATCTGGGCATGGCTCGTGCCTGATACGACCGCTCCTCCAGTCGACGCAGCTATAAATGGGTACCTGACGTATGAGCTGGGGAAAGTAAATACAGCAAGGAAGGGAACCGGCCACCGCACCTCACATATGATGCGGCGTAGTACATGAGGGCAGTTGTGTGATGGGACTGGTCTTTACTTTTTTAATTGAAGTTGAAGTATTGTATTTGTGTGTTCTGCTTAATTTCTTCTGGTTTCTTTGTTCTCCAATGCAATGAAATGAGCACAAAATGCAAGCAATAATACAATAATAATAACACAACAATTGTATTTTGTGTTTAATTTTCAGTACCGTACAGGGAAATCCCGCAATACAGCGATAGGCGCAAAGGGGCTTCACTCACTCCATCCCTCAGAGCTTTACTAAGAAGTCGCAGTGATCCAAGGATAAATATAGCCGGTCTGGACAGCCGGTCCACTTCTAATTCATCATCCCCCTTTGGAGGCTTGATCAGAAGACACCAGACAGGAGCTGATTCAGACTCGTCATGTTCCATCAGCGTGGCCAGCGCAGGCTCAGGTATGTTACAGCTTTCTTGAGAAACCAAAATATTCATTTGTACAGCTTCTATACGTCTTGAGAACTGCTCATCTCATGTCTTTCGTCAGTTCAGATCTAGTTTATACGTCTATTTAGAATTCTAGCCAAGCTTTAGGTTAAAATATTCCCATAGTCGCTGAAGCAGAAATGCAAGGCGCTCGGCTCTCAAGTAAGAACGAATGACAGCACGGTAATGTGGGTGTAGAAAGGTTTCAGGTTGTAAATAGCGACTGATTAACGCAGTGGTAGAGCACTCACTTTTCATGGCAAAGGCACTGAGTTCAACTCCCACTACCCCCAGCTCTACTCAACTCAGCTGGAAATGGGTACCATTAGAAAAGGAAAAGGCAGTGAGGAAAGGAACTGGTCACCTAACCTCACACAAACTGAGACTTAGAATACTGAAGTCTCTAATACTTCATTCCTGACCAGTTGTTAAGTCTGATGAAAGGAACTGATCACCTAACCTCACACAAACTGAGACTTAGAATACTGAAGTCTGTAATACTTCATTCCTGACCAGTTGTTAAGTCTGATGAAAGGAACTGGTCACCTAACCTCACACAAACTGAGACTTAGAATACTGAAGTCTCTAATACTTCATTTCTGACCAGCTGTTAAGTCTGATGAAGGACTTCCCTTACCTATGTAAAGATCTTAAACTCCAATAGGAATTATGTCCTACTCTATGGCTCTGTGAAGTTGGAAAGAAAGAGAAGTACAACTGAAAAGGTCCAAGCTGAATTAAAGGAATAAAATGATATGATAAAGTCACTAATATAGAACTGTGGACAGAACCGAACAAATGTCAGTGGGACTAGAGGTAAAGTGAAGGAGTTGGTGATGGATAGGACACATATTACAGAAACCAGCTGATAGCATTACAAGGAAGTCACTGTTCTGGAATCCTCAGGGCATGAGAGGTAGGGGCAGACATAAACACTCGTGGAGAAGGGAAGTTGAGACATACTTGGAAATGTCAGAAAAGTTTTGCGAGATGACGCATGACAGGAAGACTTGGAGACTATCGGTTAAGGACATATACTCCGCAGGGAGTTGAATGGTTTTGTTTGATTGATTGATGGATTGATTGATTGATTACTATGCAAGGTTTGCTTCTTATAAACATTAAGGCCAACTGCCACGCTCATTTCAATGGGCTAGTTTATGCACTGTTCAACTTCTCAGATTCTGTGACTGATGACTACAGTCCTAGTTGGTCAGATGTGTACCTCGTATCCTGCATGTTTTATGTTAGAAGAAAAATTATTAAAATCATTATAGAATGTAGTTCCACCATTTCCTGTAATTTATATTTTCCTGTGCAATGTGAATACTAGTGCAAAAATGTGATTCTATTCTCTGTCTTGTAAACAGATTATAGTTGGAACCATGCCCTGTATCATGGAGTGTTAATGTTTGTGTTATACATTTATTACTGTTTTGTGGCCGGTTTTTTGGGGGAGGAAAATAAAAAGTTTATATTTTTAAATTATTAATTAAATTTTTTTTAATTGTTTCGAAAAATAGTAATGTTCTAACAGGTACAATATAATTTACAATAGATCAACCATACCAGGACTAATTCTAGACAGGCTGATACACTGTAGAGATAGAAAACATATTGTGGTAAATCAACAGACTTGACTTATAGTTGAAAAGGACATGACTTGCCAAATGCGGAAATAACACATAACTTACAATAAAAGCAACATTATAGGCTGATAATAGTTGTGACTATTCCTGATGTTATAGGCTGATAATAATTGTGACAATTCCCTCAATTATAGGCTGATAATAATTGTGACAATTCCCTCAATTATAGGCTGATAATAATTGTGACAATTCCCTCAATTATAGGCTGATATTAGTTGTGACTATTCCTGATGTTATAGGCTGATAATAATTGTGACAATTCCTTCAATTATAGGCTGATAATAGTTGTGACTATTCCTGATGTTATAGGCTGATAATAATTGTGACAATTCCCTCAATTATAGGCTGATAATAGTTGTGACTATTCCTGATGTTATAGGCTGATTATAATTGTGACAATTCCCTCAATTATAGGCTGATATTAGTTGTGACAATTCCCTCAATTATAGGCTGATATTAGTTGTGACTATTCCTGATGTTATAGGCTGATAATAATTGTGACAATTCCCTCAATTATAGGCTGATAATAGTTGTGACTATTCCTGATGTTATAGGCTGATAATAATTGTGCCAATTCCCTCAATTATAGGCTGATATTAGTTGTGACAATTCCCTCAATTATAGGCTGATATTAGTTGTCCCCATTCTCTATATTAGAGGCGTTTTTTTTTTATTCATTCGCCTTATTTCTCTATTCTCCAAAGCGGTGTGCGTTGCACTATGTTTTAATTTTGTGCCTGTGGGCCCAGTGCATCCGACTTTGGCATGCATTTTATGTAAGAATCTGCTTCCCCCTACATTTTCTAAGAGTTTGCTTCCCTAGGGTAACGGCTGGTGCTGAGATGTGGAGCGAACCCAGCACCTTCGGTTGTCAGCCGAGTCACTTAACCACTAGGCCACACCGTCCCCTATATTGTATGCTGATAACAGTCCTGACCATTCACCATAAAACAGGCTGATAACAGTCCTGACCATTCACCATAAAACAGGATGATAACAGTCCTGACCATTCACTATAAAACAGGCGGATAACAGTCCTGACCATTCACCATAAAACAGGTGGATAACAGTTCTGACAATTCACCATAAAACAGGTGGATAACAGTCCTGACCATTCACCATAAAACAGGCTAATAACAGTTCTGACCATTCACCATAAAACAGGTGGATAACAGTCCTGACCATTCACCATAAAACAGGCTAATAACAGTTCTGACAATTCACCATAAAACAGGTGGATAACAGTTCTGACCATTCACCATAAAACAGGTGGATAACAGTCCTGACCATTCACCATAAAACAGGCTAATAACAGTTCTGACCATTCACCATAAAACAGGCTAATAACAGTCCTGACCATTCACCATAAAACAGGTGGATAACAGTCCTGACCATTCACCATAAAACAGGCTAATAACAGTTCTGACCATTCACCATAAAACAAGCTAATAACAGTCCTGACCATTCACCATAAAACAGGCTAATAACAGTCCTGACCATTCACCATAAAACAGGCTAATAACAGTTCTGACCATTCACCATAAAACAAGCTAATAACAGTCCTGACCATTCACCATAAAACAGGCTAATAACAGTCCTGACCATTCACCATAAAACAAGCTAATAACAGTCCTGACCATTCACCATAAAACAGGTGGATAACAGTCCTGACCATTCACCATAAAACAGGCTAATAACAGTTCTGACCATTCACCATAAAACAGGCTAATAACAGTCCTGACCATTCACCATAAAACAGGCTAATAACAGTCCTGACCATTCACCATAAAACAGGTGGATAACAGTCCTGACCATTCACCATAAAACAGGCTAATAACAGTCCTGACCATTCACCATAAAACAGGCTAATAACAGTCCTGACCATTCACCATAAAACAGGCTAATAACAGTCCTGACCATTCACCATAAAACAGGCTAATAACAGTCCTGACCATTCACCATAAAACAGGTGGATAACAGTCCTGACCACTCACCATAAAACAGGCTAATAACAGTTCTGACCATTCACCATAAAACAGGCTAATAACAGTTCTGACCATTCACCATAAAACAGGCTAATAACAGTCCTGACCATTCACCATAAAACAGGCTAATAACAGTCCTGACCATTCACCATAAAACAGGCTAATAACAGTCCTGACCATTCACCATAAAACAGGCTAATAACAGTCCTGACCATTCACCATAAAACAGGCTAATAACAGTCCTGACCATTCACCATAAAACAGGCTAATAACAGTCCTGACCATTCACCATAAAACAGGCTAATAACAGTTCTGACCATTCACCATAAAACAGGCTAATAACAGTCCTGACCATTCACCATAAAACAGGCTAATAACAGTTCTGACCATTCACCATAAAACAGGCTAATAACAGTCCTGACCATTCACCATAAAACAGGCTAATAACAGTCCTGACCATTCACCATAAAACAGGCTAATAACAGTCCTGACCATTCACCATAAAACAGGCTAATAACAGTCCTGACCATTCACCATAAAACAGGCTAATAACAGTCCTGACCATTCACCATATTCTTGTCTTCGTGTTGCTGTTATCCTACTAATGCCATTCAGCATCAGGTAATGAAGAAGTTTCTTGACTGGGTCATTGTATATGACTCGTACACGTGTAGCTTTACTGCTTCTGTTATATCTGCTATCCATCTTTTTCCCTATATTATAGGCTGATAATAGTCATATAAATGTTCCTCATATTATAGGCTGACAATAGCTGTGACCATTCCCTATTTTATTCTGACGATAATTGTACTGACCATTCACCATAAAATTGGCAGGACAATAATTATCACCATTCACTATTGCTGTAAATTTGTCCTATCTTATAGGATGACAATAGTCATTACTTCTACCTAAACTGATAATAGTCTGGTCATGCATGTATTACATGTTGATAAATGTTCTATTTAGAATGAGAAAATGCAAACAATTGATTGAAATTGTGATAATAGCGTAGACACATTGCTTACTATGGGACTATATTTGTTAACATTAAAATGTAATTTTTCTGACAAGTCTCCACTCAAAATGTCAATGCTAAAATACCTTTATACCAAGGTATTTGTGATCACAATATTGACTGATTTCATCTCAAAACTAAATGAACTCAGGGCAGGTAACTGTTACGACTCTAGTGCAAAGGCCAGTAACCTACTTCCCTTCGTCTGCTCGAGGATTGCTACTGGTTTCCGGTTCATCTGCCTATGTCTGCACAAAGCCTTATGTAGCCAAGGTCGCAGGAGAACTGTCCATACGAAGGGGAGAGATAGTTCAAGGTTTCAGAATGCTGCCAATTTCTTAGCATGTTTACCTTCCTAACATTCTGCCTGATGCATGGCATGTATGACAGTGGAGCTATTCAGAACTGTCCACATATTTTCAAACCCTTTTCGTTATGTATTAATATAGAGGTCATAATATAACTAACAGATCTGCTTTCTTCTTTTTTTTTCTTTTTTTTAACACTACCAGATTTAATTTATTCTGAAAATTTAGGATTCAGTTCATGATTGTTATGGGATTCCTTGTCATAACAAAATTATATTATTAATGATATTTTGAGATTATGGGATACCTGGAAGCAGCATGTCTTTCCAGAGGTGGCAGAAATATACCAGGTATCGAAAACAAGAACAGCCAGACTGAAAAAGAAAGAAGAGACATAACCCTTAGGTGCATAGCGAAGAACTACCCAATCACATACTGCACCCATGCATACACTGACGGTTCTGCAACAAACACAACACAGAATGGAGGGGGAGGGGTATTCCTGAGCCTAACAAAGGTAGAAAGATAACACTGTCAATGGCAACTGGAAAATTCTCAAGCAATTTCAGAGCGGAGGCAGAGGCATTGAAGGCTGCAGTAGAAGCAATGCTGACAGGCGAAAGCAATGAAAGCCAGATAGTCCTGTTTACAGATGCAAAGGTTTATTAGGGCCAGATACATGGCCAAATGGGAAACAGAGCATACTGGCTACACAAAAAAATGATGCCTATTACCAGTTGAACAGAAAAGAGCAGGTAGTGGTCTTCAGACTCCGCACAGGCCACAACAGACTGAGGTACCATCTATTCAATAAACTGAAGATAGGTCCTACTGATGAATGCACCTGTGGTACAGGGAAAATTACCGCTGAACATCTGCTGCAAAATTGTCCGACATACGAGGACCAGAGAAAGCACATGTGGCCATCACCAGTGGCAACACTAGACACGCTCTATGGCAGTGTCGACACCCTCAGGATGACTGCTGCTTTCTTCGGACAAATTCAGGTTGACGTCTGACAGCGTATGAAGAAGAGGAAGAAGAAGAAGAAGAAGAAGAAGAAGAAGAAGAAGAAGAAGAAGAAGCAGAAGAAGAAGATTATGGGATTAAGTTCCATGATAATGTTATGGAATTATATTTGTTTCAAAATAGCAGTACCCAGAATTTCTTGTTATTAATGTTTTTTTAATTTATTTATTTTTTTAAATTATAGGATTCAGTTAATGAAACATTGCTGTTATTAGATAACATTTAAATGAGAACTATTACAATCGCGTTTTTGGGGGGGATTATAGAATTCAGACTATTTGGAGATTATGGGATTCAGTTTATTTTGAGATTATGGGATTCAGAATATTTAGAAACAATGAGATCATATTCTTTTAGACTATAAGATTCATGTTATTTAGAAATGATGTCATTTCTTGAGGGGTATGGATTCGTTATTTTTAAATCATGGAATTTAACTGGTTTGTTTTATATATTGATTTTTTATTCATTTTTCAGATAGATTATATCAATCATGATAATATTATATTATGCAATTGGATTTATTTTAAGTTTTTAAGATCTAGTTTATATTGAGGTTATGGGATTGAGTTTTTATTGAGAATATAACCTAAAGTTTATTTTGAAATCCTACGGTAAAGCTTATTTTGAGATTATGTTACTTTGTTTATATTCAAATTGTCGGATTTAGACTACTTAAAATAATTAATATATTGGAGAACTTGCTTTATGTACATTCGTTTATTTAGTAAATATGGAATTAATTATAAAACAGATCAAGACATCATAGCTTCTTAATATATATATAATCGAGTTGGTGTCTCAAAGTGTATGACGAAGAAAGATCAGCTATATTAATATGCAAATAACCCGAACACTTGTTTATTTATATATGTTCAATTTGATGAATGTAAGCCTACGATCTATGTCCACTCATTTTATAATATGTTTATGAATTTATGTCAACTATTGTTTATGACACACTCTAATATAACCCATAGGACTGCACATAGTGAAGGGAGTGCACCTTCGCCGGAAAAATGTCAAACATGTTTTTAAAGATATATGTTAAAGAGAATAACATTTATGGAGATAGAAATAACTTTTATTATGGACATACAAATATTGTTTATAGAGATACAAATATCTTTTATGGAGATGCATATAACCTTTATGGAGATGCAAAAAATACTTATAAATATACATACAACCATTATGGAGATACATATAACATTTATGGCGATACAAATAACTTCTCTGGAGATACACAAACTTTTATGCGCATATAAATAACCTGTACAGAGACACAAATAACCTTTATGGAGATACAAAAAATACTTATATATATACATACAACCTCTAAGTAGGTACACGTAGCTTATATGGGGATACATATAACCTTTATTGAGATACAAATAACCTCTGTGTAAATAAAAATAACCATTACGATGACACAAATAACTTAATTGCATGTAGATAACATATAGTGTATATGTTCTTAGTTCTTTGTCGACCTGTACTTCTACAGGGGCCAAAGCCCCCGTGCAGGTCCCAGCTCTGGTATGATCTGGATGTAGCCGAGAGGAGGATTTCCTGCTTAGCGAGCTAGGCTCAAGCAGTTTATTACTCCGCTGTTCTGGGACAAGTGCCGCGGAGGGTGGTTAACTGTTGAGCGAATCCATCTTAATAGACTCAAAGACTAGAGCAAAGTAGACCCGCAGCCTGTTAGGCGCTATCTATGCTGCTCCAAACAACAACCTAACCATGGCTAATGTTATGCCATATGACACAGTTAGTCTTATGGCATGCTCTCTGTGGGGCAGTGGTGTTATTCTTGTCCTCGCCATACACAAAGACCCTGGCGGACCACTCGAGGTAGTCTATGTAGAATTGGCAAATAACTATCCCAGGTTCCTATAGATATGTTCATGTTTAAGTCTATAACCGAACATGAAAAGTCTGGGCATTGTCTGTTCTTCAATTTCTAGAAACTCTGCATCTTTGCGAACTGTGTTTCTCAGCATCTTTATAACTAGCTTCTCGAGCAATTATTGCAGCGACACCTACGACGTCATATTTGACTGTCAGCTACTATAATAAAGCTGGCGTGACACGAATAACCTGATACGCATGTGTGATAACCCTGCATGGATTCCCACCTGCATCCGATGCGTACTAACATGCTTGGCTTATTATAACATTATTAATCATTTATCTAACTATTTCGTACTGTGATAACCTGTTTTGTTTTCGTTTAGTCGATAAAAACATATGTATACACTCGGAGGTTCAGCGATAGCTTCCTGCCGGAAAGAAAACATAAGGAACGACCTCACATGTGTGCCCTGAATGTAGCAGGATATGCCGTTCCAGGATTGGTCTTTACAGCAATAAAAGAGCACTTTACGCAGCACAAATCTGATGCTGTCGCCATCTTAACTTGTGATGGGTAACTATTAAAATATGTACGAGGGCTGGCTGCCAAGCTTTGCACTTTGGTATGAAGGAGTCATGGCACTGACCTGGAAAGATGTGTAGAAAAGATGCTTATATTCAATTTTGCGACCAATCTTCTGGAAGAATGTAGGGCCCTAAAAAGAAGCAGATTGAAATTTCCTGGCAGGTAAATTTAAATTTTCTGGCAGCGAGATTGAAATTTTCTGGCAGCGAGATTGAAATTTCCTGGCAGGCAGACTGAAATAATTGGACGACCAAACAGCACAATTTTTTTTTTGAGGCGGCCAGAATAGAATAATGCCGGTAAAAATGGAGGTGAAAACGTCCAAATCATTTACTTTGATGTGTGGACGCCACATAAATTCTCACATGTACGAATCAAGCATCTGCTTGTCCCATTTTTGAGCTTATTGACAGTTTGAAGATTAAATCTAAGTTGATTGGCAATCCCGTTATAGGCGCTATGTTTGACAATCCCACAGTTAGCAAGTGGACTGTTTGTTTGCGTTCAGGATCTTTTGGTCATGCTATATCTGCAGGCCAGTCGCCATGATGAAGTCTGTAGTCTTCACCAGGTCGGAGCGGCTGCCCCACAGTTTTTGTCTCAGCTCCGCACCCTCTGGCCAGGTCTGACATCTCATTTCCCTATAGATTGGGCATTTGGAATATGCTCAGGATTCTGGAATCCTGTTCCACATGGACACTCATTTGTGTGTGAGATCTTCAGTATTCTGTGACGTCACTACCCCCAAATCCGGTGCTATAAATAGACTTCCTATGCTAAAAATGTATATTTTATTTGGGGTAAATTAATGAACAAGTACATATATATATTCGTTCGCTCGACAGCGAAAACTATTCCATTGTGTTAAACGAGTAACAGTAGTGGTACAGGATTGTGGCCTCCGCCCCTCCCCACCCTCCTCTTCCTTAAAAAGCCAATGATAATTCGACCCCCCCCCCCCCCACCCTCCTTCCACTATCCCACGTCATACTGGATGAAATCGAACACCCATGTTATAAAAAATCGTATTTATTTTCTAGATTATATGCACGAGACATCCATCACATAACACCTCATAACCCTATGAGGTTTGTGAACTCCCGGAAACCGCTTTTTAACCACTAGAAACCATTGCATAATCCAATTCTTCGACGTGATTTTTTTTAGCTCCCAAAGAAGCACGGAATTACAACTACATGATGTCTCTTACAGTTATCTAACAGAAAACCCCCATGTGCATGCATATGTTGCCTTGAATTTACTTGAATACAGTTTCTCTATACACAGGATTATAATTTTGTTTTTTAAACAGTCAAAAATAGGGAAATATAACATGTCAAAGGTTGTACTTTACAAAGCGGTAAAAAGCCAGAAAAATACTGAACTTAATGACTTAAGAGCAGTACTCTGTCAACTATGCCAGCAGTCCGCACCAAAAAGAGTAGTGGTACAGTGGGTTCCATCCCACTGCAACATCCAAGGCAACGAGGAGGCAGACAGACTGGCAAAAGAAGGTGCAAGACTACCACAAACAGATACTAGTGTGACATACGAAGAGTCAAAAAGGCTTTTTAGAGCTAGATACATGACCAAATGGGAAACAGAACATACTGGATACACAAAAAACGATGCCTATTACCAGTTGAACAGAAGAGAGCAGGTCGTGGTCTTCAGACTTCGCACTGACCACAATAGACTGAGGTACCACCTTTTTCAATAAATTGAAGATAGGTGGCACTGATGAATGCATGTGTGGTACCGGGAAAATGACCGCTGAACATTTGCTGCAAAACTGCCCGACATACGAGGATCAGAGAAAGCAGATGTGGCCATCATCAGTGGCAACACTAGACAAGCTCAAAGGCAGTGTCGACAGCCTCAGGATGACCGCCGCTTTTTTTCGAAAAAAATAAGGTTGATGTCTGACTGCGTACGATGAAGAAGAAGAAGAAGAAGTACTCTACCCACGAAATATGTGCATTTCTTGATCTACAAGACAGGGCAGAAGCAGTCAATAAAGCTACTTTGTAGACAACATAGTTCTTGTATGTGTTATTGTAGCGGCAGAATGACTGACCTAGGCAAGTGTTCTTTATGACAGCCCCTTCAGAATTCTTATGGCCATGAGGGCGCCAGTCTCTGAATAAATAACTTGTCCAAACACTTTATGTGTGATGCTAAGTCTGGACATTAATCAGACTTTAGCCAAACCCGGACATTAACCAAACCAGGATATTAGCCAAACCCGGATAGTAACCAAATCAGGAGATTAACCAAACCCGAACATTAACCGAACCAGGATATTAACCAAACCTGTATATTACGCAAATACGGACATTAACCAAATCCGAACATTAACCAAGTCCGAACATTTACCAAACCCGGACAGTAACCAAATCAGGCCATTAACCAAATCCGGACAGTAACCAAGCGCGGAAATTAACCACACTGTGACATTAACCAAACCATGACACTAACCAAACCTGGACATTAACCAAGTCCGGACATTTACCAAACCCGGACAGTAACCAAACCAAGACATTAACCAAACCCTTGACATTAACCAAACCATGACATTAACCAAACCATGACATTAACCAAACCATGATTATTAACCAAACCATGACACTAACCAAACCTGGACATTAACCAAACCCTTGACATTAATAGCAACGACAGATATGCAAACCGGACAAATTACTTTGAGCAACAGAATGTGTTTCCTGATGAGAACGCATTCGTTGGATAGCTAAAAAGGCAACACATTATATTATAAAGAGGTAAAAAAAAAAAAAAAACAGTGTTAAACCATCATTACAAATATTTGAAAACATTTGCAGACGAAATTTTTGGAACAAATATCTACAAAGCAGTGCAAGAAGTCATGAATATGAGAAAGATTCAAAGGAAGAAGATCGAGGACGACTTGCGGACCGTTCCTGAATGCTGTGACCAGCTTACTTAGAAAACAGATTATTTCAGCTGTTGGAAATCGTGAAAAGCGTATGAGAGGAATTGATGGCCGACGTTGCTAGTTATAGCATGATGATGATGGATATGATGTAAATGTGGTGATAATGTTGATGTTGAATTGTATCAAACAATAGATTTCAGCTCCCTGTTGAGTATAGTAACAAATGCACGAATGTCTGTTCAAGAGATATCCTTTCCAACTCTGTGTACGTCTCCCATGTTTCTTTTATGTGTGTCTCCTGCTCTCTTCTCCACGTATGTATCTGTCTCTGCTTCTCTTGTTTTCATCTCTCTTCTCCACGTGTGCTCTTATCTGTCTCTGCTTCTCTTGTTTTCATCTCTCTTCTCCACGTGTGCTCTTATCTATGTCTGCTTCTCTTGTTTTCATCTCTCTTCTCCACGTGTGCTCTTATCTATGTCTGCTTCTCTTGTTTTCATTTCTCTTCTCCACGTATGTTGTTATCTGTCTCTGCTTCTCGTTTTCATCTCTCTTCTCTACGTGTGTTCTTATATGTATCTGATTCTCTTGTCTTCATCTCTCTTCTCCCCGCGTGTTCTTATCTGTATCTGATTCTCTCGTCTCGGGATTCTAGAACAGAGACTGCCTTGTTACCAGCTGGTTTCCTGAATGCGTGTTCTATCCAACGCCAGCGTCATGTTCCACGAATACCTGTCTGGTTCTTTCCAACAGATCCACATTAGTGATCTCACACACATTAGTGATCTCACTCACCTACATTAGTGATCTCATCCACGTTAGTGATCTCACTCACCCACATTAGTGATCTCACTCACCAACATTAGTAATCTCATCCACATTAGTGATCTCACCCACATTAGTGATCTCACTCACCAACATTAGTGATCTCATCCACATTAGTGATCTCACCCACATTAGTGATCTCACTCACCCACATTAGTGATCTCACTCACCCACATTAGTGATCTCACTCACCCACATTAGTGATCTCACTCACCCACATAAGTGATCTCATCCACGTTAGTGATCTCACCCAATTAGTGATCTTATTCACTATTCTAATCACTCTATTTTTCACATGTATCCGTTTATGAACGTGTGTTCCATTTCTTTGTTTTTGTTCTTCGTGTTTCAATGCTAAACTGTAAAGTACAATCAATTATATTGTTCACATGTATTACAGTAGAAGTGATGTCTTTCTGTGCGTAGCATTCACAGTATCTTATCTACTTTTCAGTGACAGGGGTAACTGACCACGGAATGTACGAGGGCCGCACAATGACAGGTCGAGCGGGATACTTCCCAGGAGGTCACCTGTCGGAAGTCAACATTCGCAGAGGTCAGATGACGTTCGTGTCATATTTAATATTTATGTATGTACATTGCGTGATGACTGGAGGAACTAGCGGCCTTTATTTATCAGCTCTATAGATCCTCTCCGTGGGCACCAACAATGAGAATAAGCGGCTTAATGATCGGGCGGGGACGGATTAAAACATTTTGTAACTTGAAATATGTAATATTAGCTGCTCAGTATTATAAAATAATTTATTACAATGTATGTCTCCACACGTGGGGACCCAGATATTGTGAAGAATTGGTCCAATAGACACTACGTCGGTACTGTACTGATGGTACTGGACCCGAAGAATTTGTGAAAAATTGGTCCAATAGACATTACGTCAGTGCTGTACTGATGGTACTGTACCCGAAGAATTGGTGAAGAATTGGTCCAATAGGCATTACGTCAGTACTGTATTGATGGTACTGTACCCGAAGAATTGGTGAAGAATTGGTCCAATAGAAACTACGTCGGTACTGTCTGCTGATACTGTACCCGAAGAATTGGTGAAGAATTGGTCCAGTAGACATAAGGTCTATGCTGTTTCTACTTCGTCCTCTCGTCCCATGCTGTTTACTTTCCTTCAATCCTATTTGTTCCTATCCCATGTCCTAAGTTCTTCATCTATTTCTCCTGCTATTCTTCTCCGCGGCTTCAACCAGCTGTGCTGATGTTTGCCTACTCGAGTTCTCCATCTTTGTCCATTTAAAAAAAATCTAACTCAACTTCTCCCTTTTTGTCCCATTATATCCTACTCGTCTTCGTCTTTGTCCCATTTTATCCGACTTGACATCTCCATCTGTCAACAAGAAGAAACAATGACATCCAACCGAAAGCGTGTACTACGTCATGCATGTCATTTATAAATAGATAGTAAAATGGTGTGTACATATAACAAACGATGTCTCCAAGTCAAAACCATTATGCGAACATACAACAGGTCTTCATTTCGTGGATTAAAAATAAAAATGCCCACACAGATGTTTCACCAATGTCCCACCAATGCCCACGCCTTGTGTATCTATCTATCTTCAGTCCACTTGGGTCGTTAGACACCGTGTGGGGGTGTGACCTCCATTGTTTCACCTTTTTTTTAGCGAATATCCGGTGGTGACTTGTCAGGTCAATTCCAGCATCTGTTACCGGTAGGTGGTAGCCCCTGAAATATAGAATTGCCTATTTTTTAGACTGGGGGTGGTGGAAGCGTAAATTAGAGCAAGGTAGACCCGCAGTCTGTCCGGTACCATCTACACCGCTCCTCTAACCACATAACCAAGAATTGACGATATAGCCACACAGTTTCATTGTTGGGACATATTCTCTTGAGAGAATTTTAGTAGATTTTTAACTTGAATTTTGCCTGAGCAGCGGCCATTAAGTCTATTCTTTTAAATTTTCAACTGCCAAGAGATTTTTAACGTGCGAACCACTGCACACGGATGTCTGATCTCACTACCCAGAGATTATGGGAAATTTTTACTGGATGATTCATGTGAAAAAATCATGGTCTGCACCGTGATTTGACCTGCGACCTCCAGTAACCCGAGGTGAACACCTTACCTCGAGACCACTGGGTCCCACACGTCTTGTGACAACACAAATTGACGGATGGATTAAATGAGAACAGATGATCACAAACAACTTGTTATGTAGTCTACACTTTGTTTAATGTGAACATTTAGGTAATCCGTTTGTGAATGTTTACAAATAGTTAGCTTCTTTTCTCTCTTTTCATGTGTACTTACTGTGTACGTGCTGTATATCTTACATGTGGTGTATTTATCTTACATGTGGTTGCTGTTGTTTGCGAATGCCCACAATGAGTAGGTTACCCTTTTGTGCGCCCTAATAAGGACGTTAAGTGGCGGCATGCAGTAGCTTTCTTCACATCCCGAGCATGCTGATGAAGGTGAATCTTACATGTGGTGTACTGATCTTACATGTGCTATATTTATCTTACATGTGGTGTACTGATCTTGCACTGATCACGTGGATATATAGCAGAATGCTATATAATCTCCTATGGAGAAAATAAAATAAATAATTTCATTTTGGAAACACTAGTGGTCCAAAGAGGATTGATGAACGGAATCGGAGTCCCTCAGTAAAGATAGTTTGGTCACATCAAATGACATAACGGATAACACCTTGCTAAACACAATACTGGAAGGGAAGGTGAAGGATGAACGTACGAAACATTGCTGTAAGTGGAGGGAAAACATCAATAGATGGAGAAGGGAAACGTCTGGCAGGTTGTACCATCAAGGCATGAGAGAGAGGACGTTTGGAGATCTACTGCAGCCTACCTTCGCTGTAAGATGGCATCAAGGCATGAGAGAGAGGACGTTTGGAGATCTACTGCAGCCTACCTTCGCTGTAAGATGGCATCAAGGCATGAGAGAGAGGACGTTTGGAGATCTACTGTAGCATACCTTCGCTGTAAGATGGCATCAAGGCATGAAAGAGAGGACGTTTGGAGATCTACTGTAGCATACCTTCGCTGTAAGATAGCACCAAGGCACGAGAGAGAGGACGTTTGGAGATCTAATGTAGCCTACCTTCGCTGCGGAGATGGCATCAAGGCATGAGAGAGAGGACGTTTGGAGATCTACTGCAGCATACCTTCGCTGTGGAGATGGTATTAAAATTAAACTGAACATGTTTTGCAGACAGTGCCATTTCTTCTTCTTCTTCTTCAATCAGCTGATGATATGCTTCTAGCTCGATGGGTTTACGAAGGAGATTGCATTCATGGTCGTTTCCCCGGGCCAGACTGTATGTCTTTGGTCTGTATAAGTAGGACAGCCCTGCAGGATATGCTTCTGTGTTTGCTTGGATGCTCTTAAATTGCACGTGGTGGTGTATCTGGGACCGATTCTGTGGAGTTGGGCCTTGAGTCTGCAATGTCCTGTTCTGTGTCTGAAGATTTTTGTCTGCCCAATTCTGCCAAGTTTGTCTATGTTATTATTTTCTGGCTTGTATCCTTCTCTTTGTTTCATATTTGTGATGTTCATGCTTTGTGTCATATTTGTGATGTTCATGCTTTGTTTCATATTTGTGATGTTCATGCTTTGTTTCATATTTGTGATGTTCATGCTTTGTTTCATATTTGTGATGTTCATGCTTTGTTTCATCCTTTGAACAGCTGGCTCAGTGGGAGACGTCAACAACATATCAAGGGCAGTTAATCAACGAAATACTTTAGCTCCACTAGTTCATGTGGTCAGGTAAGTTATGTCCCATGTCGTTCTTATTTCGTTGCATTGTGTATCTGTATGTGTCTGTATCTATTTCTTTCTTTACTCGTTTTCTCACTCCCATATTCCTCTAGCTGTACACCACCTCTTAATATGTCTATATACGTTTTGCCTTTTTATATACTCATCTGCCAAACTGCTGAGGTATTTCTTTACAATGTTGCACTCTTTGTATTATTTTGTGTTCGTCTTACTCTCGTCTGTCTAATCTATTCTTTGTCTTGTACTTGCATTTATGTATGATATCACACTTACATACTTAGCTGCTCACTGTCTACCCTGTGGTGTAGAGTCCTCTTCCCTGTGACGCGGAATCTTCTACCTTACTAACATAATCACTCCGCTTCTGTCCCAGAGTATAGTGCTTGTTTAATATCATATCTCTACAAAATGTCTACTGTCTTCTAAAATAATCATTCTTCCTTTGATTAAATGTAATGTGTGTTAAATTAGTTACATTGTATGATAATTTCGTTACATCTCGTCTTTCTTCATAATTTTTATATAGTTGATAGTATGTTCTTTTGTCCAGTCTGTTTAGTTGCTGCTACATCATTGTTTCTATTCATTAAGGGAACTATTTGGTGTCCTCGTTCTCTGTGATACTTTGCAAAACTTTTGTCTGGTGTGATATTTCTGATATTTAACTTAGTTATATTTGCTCACGTAATCTCAATCCAATTGTTTGACGAACTCAAAATAGATTACTTCAACAGAATAGCAGCACTGTATCATTGGTTCCAGAATAGTTTAGGCAGCTTGGTATAAGTGCATTTATTTGTTTAATTATTTATTTGTTGGTGTGTTGTGAATTGTTCAGACAAAAAAAAAATCTGTCAGAGTCAGTAAAAGGGGTGAAGCAAAGTAGTCAGAGTCACTAGAAGGGCTGGGGGAAAGCGGTCAGAGTCAGTAGAAGGGGTGGAGTAAAGCGGTCAGAGAATAATAGGCGAATAAGTAAGACAAGAAGAAATTTAACAGAAAATTGAGACAAAGCCTTGAATGGTATACAAGGTCATGCAGAATGAAATAGTTTGGACATATAACAGAATTAATGACCATCCTCTTCCACTCCGTACCCACAACAAATGTTTATTTAGACTAGGTATCAAAGCCTGAGGAATAACCAGATATATCCACACACAAAAAACCGTTTGAAGCTACATGCCATTACACAGACTCTGTCCTACGATGTCAAACACGAATAGAGAGAGAGAGAGAGAGAGAGAGAAAGTGGAGGCAGGGAGGGAGAGAGAAATAGAGAGAGAGGGGTGCAGGGAGGGAGAGAGAGGGGGAGAGGCAGGGAGGGAGAGAGAGCCTTCCATAAGAACAGTAGCAGTCAACTAAACGTTTCAACATAAATAGACTGTTATCAGTGACCACACAAGTCAGCCTTCCATAAGAACAGTAGCAGTCAACTAAACGTTTCAACATAAATAGACTGTTATCAGTGACCACACAAGTCAGCCTTCCATAAGAACAGTAGCAGTCAACTAAACGTTTCAACATAAATAGACTGTTATCAGTGACCACACAAGTCAGCCTTCCATAAGAACAGTAGCAGTCAACTAAACGTTTCAACATAAATAGACTGTTATCAGTGACCACAAAAGTCAGCCTTCCATAAGAACAGTAGCAGTCAACTAAACGTTTCAACATAAATAGACTGTTATCAGTGACCACAAAAGTCAGCCTTCCATAAGAACAGTAGCAGTCAACTAAACGTTTCAACATAAATAGACTGTTATCAGTGACCACAAAAGTCAGCCTTCCATAAGAACAGTAGTTGTTGTTTCAAATGCCCACAAAGGGATCAAGATGCTGATCAGCGCATGAGCTGCGGTGGTTAGCGACCCATAGCTGACTGCTAGCGTCAGGACCAGCGAACCAGAGCTGCCAAGACCCTTCTACACCTCCACGCGGTGATCCGGGCTGCAGCAGGGCAGACTGGCTAAGGAGAAGGGATCGAAGAGGGAATGCTAACCCGGTACTCAAAAAATGTTTGCTGAAGTCGGATGTGTTGGACCGAAAGGTGCAAATATGGCAGTCAAGCTATAAACTATGACACAACGCATTCCGTTCTCTGGACTACATTCTGCTACTTAAGCCCTTTCAGTGTTTGGTAGCGGGAGATTGAGAACGAACGAAGCCAAGCCAAGCTAAGCCAAGCCAAGCTAAGCCAAGCCAAGCCAAGCCAAGCCAAATGCCCACAACGAGCAGGGTTTATATTTTGTGCGCCCTGAAAAGGACGTTAGGTGGTGGGTTGCAGTAGCTTCCTTACATCCCGAGCGTGCTGATGAAAGTGGACCGGGGTTCTCCAGTTGGTTGTGCTATGATTGGCTTCATGTTGCTCATTACTGCGAGGATCACGTCGATCCCTCATTCTGTTCGACAGGCTGACATAGAACAGCCCGTTTCCGGGAGGGCTACGAGGAAGCCCTGGTTGTGTTCTTGGTCAGTATATTTTGCCCGACCCTGACTAACATGTCTGATCAGTATGTTGGGCCTGATCCTGACACTGACTACCATGTCTGATCAGTATGTTGGGCCTGACTAGACGTTAGTTTTTCTCCCCAAGAACAGTAGCAGAATCTACTAAACGTATCGACCTAACTAGACCGTTGTCAAGGACTACATAAAACAGGAGAATAGCAAACTAACTCAATTGAGTATCAATATGAAATATACAACAAACGTGCGATACGATTCTGTAAAATACCTCATGTTCATTGAGATTATCTGCTCAGAAAGGAATCAGTTTGGAATGTGTGCTCCTGACATCAAATATTTCAGCTTGTTTTGTGTTTATATATCTTTGAAACGAAACCCCAGCACGCCATTTTGCACGTGTCATAATAAATGTACTCCCAGATAGGGCCTTGCGGGACTAAGCAAGGGAGAATTCATTGTTTAATTTAGTTCAGTTTCATCTCCGCCTCGAAGGTCGTCTGCAATAAAACTCCAACGTCCTCTATCTCTTGTCTCGATGATGCAATCTGATTTACTTTTTCTTGACCTTCTCCTAACATTATTATCCCCCATAAAGCGTTGTTTTTCTCTGCAACGTTTTCCGGTATTGTTTTCTGGTATAATTCTTGAATATCTACTACAAGGGTGTCAAACGTAGGAGAAACAGAGAAAGCACGTAAGTCTCATTTCTGGACAACTCAGGAAATGCCAACAATCTCGGCTGATCACTGATTTATTTTTATAGTCCATACAAAGATATACCGGTAATGGTTAAGTGACTGCATAAGGAGAAAACAAAACTGATACCACAAGACCCCTGCCCAGGACCCCGAAAAACAACATGCAAACACAAATAAATAACGAACAAAGACAAGTATACCAAACGCAATTCGGTGCCATAGTAGTGGGAGAGGGGTCGAGAAAGCGCGAATCACGGCACGCCACCCCGAACAAGGTAAACCAAGTCTAGTTTATCTTTAGATATATTCAAATGAACGTCTGAAAAGGGTACGAAGAATGGAAAAAGAAATACATTCCATAATAATTGTTATGTCATAGTTTCTAATTATATTTCTCATGGTCACAATGATTACCTTTCTCTGAGAAATGTAATGCAACACCTTGTCATGTCCTATGTCCTGTGCCTTGGATAAGGCCTGGAAACAGGAAGTGAGAAAACAAACACACATACTGCTTATCGGTTGTCTCTACTTCCTGAAGTAACGTTTGTGGCGACAGTTAATAAGCAACTGAGAAGGACTTTAAAATCAAGTTTAAATTGATGTATGAAGGAACACATTTTTGATTTTTTTTAAAATTGTTATTAACACATAATCGTATCGATCCAGCAAGCCGGGTAGTTTCAATTGAATGAAAAACATTAGATATTCTAAAAATAGCTTACATCATCCTTCAACACATTTATCAATCTATCTTCAGTCCACTTATGTCGTTATACATCATGGGGAGGTGTGATCTCTTTTGTTTAATATTTTTTGGCAGGTGAAAATCCGCTGGTGACTTGTCAGATCAATCCCGACATCTGTTATCCCCTGGAATATACAATCGTCAATTTTTGAGACTGTGTAGGTGGAAGCGTAAATTAGAGCAAGGTATACCCGCAGCCTGTCAAGCGCCATCTAAGCTGCACCGCTAACCACATAACCAAGACCTGTTGTTATGGCCACACAGTCCCCTTTTTCGCGACATATTCTCTGTGGGGCGAGAGACCCTAGAATAATTTGAGTAGATTTTTAACTTGAATTTCGCCTGAGAAGCGACCGTCAGGCCTACTCTTTTCGATTTCCAACTGCTAAGGTATTTTTAACGTGCGTGCCACTACACACGGGTGTCTGATCTCACTACTCAGAGATCAGGGGAAATATTTACCGGATGATCCACGTGAAAAAATCCCAGTGTCTCCACGGGGATTTGAACCTGCGACATCCAGCACCCAAGGCCCGATTTAAACCAGGGACCTCCAGCACCCGAGGCGAACACCTTACCTCGAGACCACTGGGTTCACCTTTCAACCAATCACTGTATTCTAATTACTATTTTATGATTGGTCGCTTAACTCCACATTAGTTCAAACAAATTGCAGATCAATGGCTAGTCCAGAAAGGTAGTATATTGTTCTTGGGTACTGTCCAAGGGTTGGTTCATCAATAGCTAAATAACAAACAGGCGTCATCTGTGTTGATCACAGGAAACAAAGAAAATACCAACCACAACCTTTCAACAATGTCGCAAAAGGCAATTAAAGAGTATTGGGTTATTGAAATAGCACACAGAGTGCTTTGGTGTGGGACCTCAGATATGGTTACCTTATATATAGCAAAGATCAAAATGGCGGCAATAATAATAATAAGAAGAACAAGAAGAAGAAGAAGATCAAGAAGAAGAAGAAGAAGATCAAGAAGAAGAAGAAGAAGATCAAGAAGAAGAAGAAGAAGAGCAAACAGGCGTGCCAGTCATTGTGATCTGTTTTCTTGACATGTGACCAGATGGCGTTGTTTACGTCCAAGTCTGTCTGATCGACCAGACGCAGTACTAACCACGCATGCGCGTAAAACTTAACCCTCACGTGGGATAGTTAATCCTCTCTACGCTTAGCTAAATATGAAAGCTTACCGCCACTTCAAGATTTGTCCTCTATATCTGAATGGGAATTAGCCGGGTTTTTATGGGTCTATTTTGGCATAATGTTCACAGATGATGACAAATTGGGCACGGGGACAGAAGCAGAAACTCAAACACCAAATAAACGATGCGGCTAACCAGCTATCGCCATTACGAAAACACATAAGCGTTCCAACGGAGATTAAAAAGACAAATGCTGAGCAGTTAATTTATGCCAACTGTTTGTTCTGTTCAGTTCTCTCTTAAGAATCTACATCACTGCACTTCGGGCATACCCATAGGTAAAGACGGATCTACTATAGAGCTAATGAAACTTTAATTTTAGCTTCAGGGAGCCGATTCCGGGGACAACTGTAGTCAAGTCAAGATTGCTAAAAAATGGTAGGGTAGAAGCGGTTTGGGTGGGGGGTGCGGGGAAGGGGGGGGGGGGGAGGGTTCTACCGTATACTATTGGTCTGCCATGACTGGAGGACGCTTACATTCTTTGTGGTCTATGGACTCCAGGAAATTGCAGTCGTCTGCTTTTTCTTCTTCTTCTACTTCTTCTTCTTCTTCTTCTTCTTCTTCTTCTTCTTCTTCTTCTTCATTCTTAATCTCTTAAATTATCAAGCCCTGAAAATGGCTTTGCAAGTAGCAGGATGTTGTCCAGAGAACGGAATGCGTTGTGTCGTAGTTTACAGCTTGACTGCGATATTTGCACCTCTCGGTCCGACACATCCAACTTCAGCATGGCATTTGTTAGTACCGAGTTATCGTCTTCCCTCAGAAATGGCAGTGAAAGGATAATCTCGTAGGACAACGTTGTTCTGGAACACGGTGCGAGAAAAACATAAATAAGAGCAGGTTATTTGTTGAAATGTGCGATTATATTGACTGTGCTCTTTTCTATGTTTTATATGCCGAAGTCGGATGCGCTGGGCCGACAGGCGGAAAATAAAAGCCGTAGTGCAACGCACACCGTCTTGGAGAATAAAAAAATAAGGTGAACGCAAAAACAAAACAAAAATCATGCTGTGAGACTAGTCAGTAAGTGGGTCACAAACTGATATGTGGCAGCTGAAAAATATAGTTGGTAGTTTCTGAAGGTGTCATTAGGTGGCAACAACATCCAGCTTTGTGATTACTGTAAGTAGCCGAAGTTATGTGTCGTATGCACGTGCACGGCTCTGATACAAAATGGCGTTCGAGCTCACAAAGTGTGCTATCAAAGAACATGGAACTTGTGTGCGTTTTTCTTGGTAAAAGAACTATCTGCAAAAGATATTCGTAAGGAAATGCTTCTTGTGATGTTCTGTCGTAAGGAAATGCTTTTTGTGACGTTCTGTTGATACTTCAGGATGCAATTCTAAACAAATGTCCAGGCCCCTTTGACTTTAAGTGTACTGCTCTATCATGACAATACCAAACCACATACTAAGGAGAACTTTGTCTAAGTATGGTGGCAACGTCTTGAACATCCACCTTACAGTCCCGACTTTACCTAGGCTGAGACGGCAGACCCCAGACTTCCATGCTACAGGTTGTGGCTGAGACAGCAGACCAAAGACTTCCATGCTACAGGTTGTGGCTGAGACAGCAGACCAAAGACTTCCATGCTACAGGCTGTGGCTGAGACAGCAGACCAAAGACTTCCATGCTACAAGTTGTGGCTGAGACAGCAGACCAAAGACTTCCATGCTACAGGCTGTGGCTGAGACAGCAGACCAAAGACTTCCATGCTACAAGTTGTGGCTGAGACAGCAGACCAAAGACTTCCATGCTACAGGCTGTGGCTGAGACAGCAGACCAAAGACTTCCATGCTACAAGTTGTGGCTGAGACAGCAGACCAAAGACTTCCATGCTACAGGTTGTGGCTGAGACAGCAGACCAAAGACTTCCATGCTGCAGGTTGTTGTATCTGAGACGGCAGACCAAAGACTTCCATGCTACAGGTTATGGCTGAGACAGCAGACTCCAGACTTCCATGCTACAGGTTATGGCTGAGACAGCAGACCAAAGACTTCCATGCTGCAGGTTGTAGCTGAGACAGCAGACCAAAGACTTCCATGCTGCAGGTTGTGGCTGAGACAGCAGACTCCAGACTTCCATGCTACAGGTTATGGCTGAGACAGCAGACCAAAGACTTCCATGCTGCAGGTTGTGGCTGAGACAGCAGACCAAAGACTTCCATGCTGCAGGTTGTGGCTGAGACAGCAGACCAAAGACTTCCATGCTGCAGGTTGGGGCTGAGACAGCAGACTCCAGACTTCCATGCTACAGGTTATGGCTGAGACAGCAGACCAAAGACTTCCATGCTGCAGGTTGTGGCTGAGACAGCAGACCAAAGACTTCCATGCTGCAGGTTGTGGCTGAGACAGCAGACCAAAGACTTCCATGCTGCAGGTTGTGGCTGAGACAGCAGACTCCAGACTTCCATGCTACAGGTTATGGCTGAGACAGCAGACCAAAGACTTCCATGCTGCAGGTTGTGGCTGAGACAGCAGACCAAAGACTTCCATGCTGCAGGTTGTGGCTGAGACAGCAGACTCCAGACTTCCATGCTGCAGGTTGTAGCTGAGACAGCAGACCCCAGACTTCCATGCTGCAGGTTTTAGGGCACTGGTATTGCGATTGGCTAAGTGTATACATTTTGGTAGAAATTATGTTGAGAAATAAGGGACAATGTAAGCGCAATATTAAATAGTTTTTCAGTACGTATCTTATTTGTTTATGGTTTTTAATAGCCATCTGTGACTATTTACTTACTTGCTCGCGTAAAATATGCGTCATGCATGTATATCATTTCTCAAACTTTCACCACCACCCCACCCCGATAACACGAAAACTTGAATACGACATATGCAACTTATATTCATACCAGTGACGTTTGCTTGGGAGATAATCCAGTACAGCAATTTTAATCCATATCTCAGATGTAGTGACTACATTTTAAATAATTTGTGGTGACATGTCGGTCGTAGATCAGCTACATTGAAGAAGGTAACGGTGGTTATCAATATGTCGTTGCTGATTTCGAAGGGACCCCCAATAATATTTCGAGCTCCAAGACTCCAACAATGCAGGTCTGCCACTGCCCATAGATGATCTGTTTATTTTCTTCTCATGAAATCTTCTTGATTAGCGACTTGACTTTGCTTAACCCTCTGATTTAGTGACTTGAGTTTGCTTAATCCTCTGATTTAGTGACTTGACTTTGCTTAATCCTCTGATTTAGTGACTTGACTTTGCTTAATCCTCTGATTTAGTGACTTGAGTTTGCTTAATCCTCTGATTTAGTGACTTGACTTTGCTTAATCCTCTGATTTAGTGACTTGACTTTGCTTAATCCTCTGATTTAGTGACTTGACTTCTTAGTATTCTGATTTAGCGACCTGACTTGACTCAATCTTTCGGTTTAGCGACTTGACTTTGCTTAATCCTCTGATTTAGTGACTTGACTTGGCTTACTCTTCTTGATTAGCGACTTGACTTTGCTTAATCCTCTTATTTAGTGACTTGACTTCTTAGTATTCTGGTTTAGCGACCTGACTTGACTCAATCTTTCAGTTTAGTGACTTCACTTGGCTCAGCCTTATAATGACTTTCTTGCCTAATCTTCTGTCTTAGCGACATGACTTTATTTAATCCGCAAGTTCCCTTTGGCGCGTACGACATAATCTTCCTGGGTTGTTTTCTTTCACCATCTTCCTTAGCTCCGACCTTGAGTCTCCCATCTACCCTTGTCACCTTCTCAACCATTCGTCAACATATGTTCTATGACCTTCCCATTATTCTCTTTTCCCGGGGGTTCCAACTCAGAGTATGAGAACTACAGCAACAATCCGCCATTTAGTGCCATTATGTAATCACGAAACTGGGGGCTTAGTTTAACAATGGGGGCCGTCTTGTACCTTTGCCACCTACCGTTTTCATTAAAGACGTCCAGGTTAAGGATTAGAACTGGAGGAGAATGTGTTTGTTAGGCTGTCTTATACCCTTGTAGGTGTCTTTCTCTACTCTCTCTCTCTATCTCTCTCTACCTCTATATCTCATTGTATCTCTCTCCCTGTCTCTCTATCTCTCTCTATATCTCCCTATCTCCCTCTCTCTATACCTATCTCACTCTTCTTCTTCTTCTCCGTTCGTTCTCAATATCCACCTACAAAGCCCTGAACAGGACTTTGAAAGTAGCATGGTGTAGTCTGGAGAACATAATGCGTTGTGCCGCTAGTTTACAGCTTGACTGCGATATTTGCACCTTTCGGTCCGACACATCCGTCTTCGGCAGGAAACTCTCTCACTCTTATCTCTCCTTCTATCTCTTACTATCTCTCTCTCTCTCTCTATTTCTGTCTCTCTCTCTCTCCTCAACTTCTTTTAATGGTCCCTCTTTCCCTCCAGCTTCATCCTCTGTACATATTCAAAAGATCATCGGATTAGCCTAGTTGTATAGCACTCACGTTTTACGACAACGATACTGGGCTCAAAGCCAATTATTGACGCGCTTCAGTCGACCCCGCTGTAAATGGGTACATGACTTACTGGTAGGGAAAGAAAATAGCGACAAAGAGAACTGGCCACCAGATCTCATAACCAATCTCTGGCCTAGAATAGTGCATTCTCCACTACTTCATCCGGGTAAATCTGTATAAAGCTTTAGTTAGACCTAGATTGGAGTACTGTGTAAAGGTGGGGAGTCCTTATCGTAGAGGAGATATAAACATCATGGAAAGGATACAAAGAAGAGCGAGAAAGCTGATAGTGGGATTCCAGAATTACAGATATGAGGAAAGACTCAGAAAAACTGGCCGACAGTGTCTAGAAGGAAGAAGAATTCGAGGTGACAGTACAGGTTTATAAGATGATCAAAGGAATGGATAAATTACAATATAACAAGTTTTTTTTTTTAATACAGTCACTCACAAGAACAAGAGGGCATAGCTACATGTTGACTAAAGAGATGTCCAAATTAGATATTAGGAATATTTTTTTAGTCAGAGAGTTGTGAAAGCGTGGAATGCATTGCCACGGGAGGTAGTGGAGGCAGGGACAATTAATGCATTTAAGAATAAATTGGATGCGCATAGCTTTTAGAGTAAGGGGGTGTAAATTAAACTGGTTGTAAACAGACTCTGCAGAGTCTTCTAACCAGTATAAAGAAGTTAAGTTAAGGGACAGCTGCGAGGGGACGGCGTGGCCTAGTGGTTAAGTGGCACGGCTCACAACCCGAAGGTGCTGGGTTCGATCCCCATCACAGCACCGGCTGTTACCCCGGGGAAGCAAACCCTTAGAAAATGCATGCTGACGTCGGATGCACAGTGCAACGCACACCCGCTTTGGAGAATAGAGAAATTAGGCGAACGCAAAAAAAAAAAAAAAAAGTTACAGCTGTGTCTCATATGTAACTTTTCTTTATCTATTGAAGCTTGAGATATTTGTGTCATGCTTTTCTTTCTTTCTATCTTTCTTTCTTCATCTTCATCTTTTCTTGTACCTGATCTTTTTCTTATACACAGAGAAACTAACTATTGAGACTCCCGTTCCCTGCATCCTATTTTTGAAATTGGATTCCCAAACATAGCTCATTTCAAACCCAGATTGGATGAAGATGCTGAGCAGCACCGACCCATAGCTGACTGCTAACGTCAGGGCCAGCAAACTAGAGCTGCCAAGACCCTTCTACACCTCCAAGTGGTGATCCTGGATAACAGGCTGCAACAGGCAGGCTGGCTAAGGAGAAGGGATCGAAGAGGGAATGCTAACCCGGTACTAAAAAAATGCTTGCTGAAGTCGGATGTGTTGGACCGAAAGGTGCAAATATCGCAGGCAAGCTGTAAATTACGACACAACGCATTCCGTTCCCTGTACTACATTCTGCTACTTAAGCCCTTTCAGGGTTTGGTAGCTGGAGATTGAGAATGAACTAAGCCAAGCCAAGCCCAGATGACTAGTTCACACTCTATGTGCTTTTAAAAGCTTTAGTTGTGTTAAAGGCGAGGTGTTGAATGCTATGGGGATTCTTATACTATATTCGTGATTGTGTTGGAAATAAATTGTCGAAGTGTTTCTCCAGCTACTCTTGTCTTCTATATGTGAACACGTTTGCAGTTTTTGGGTGAATTCGTTATGATTGTGTTTCTGCAGATGTCCCTGTTTGTGAATTTGTTGTAAATGTGTTTCTAAGCTGTCCTCTGTTTGTGAATTTGTTGTGAATGTGTTTCTGCAGATGTCCCTGTTTGTGAATTTGTTGGTGAATGTGTTTCTAAGCTGTCCCTGTTTGTGAATTTGTTGGTGAATGTGTTTCTAAGCTGTCCCTGTTTGTGAATTTGTTGGTGAATATGTTTCTAAGCTGTCCTCTGTTTGTGAATGTGTTTCTGCAGATGACCCTGTTTGTGAATTTGTTGTGAATGTGTTTCTAAAGCTGTCCTCTTTGAATTTATTGTGATCATATTTCTAAAGCCACATTACGGCAGTGTGGCAGTGGCTCTATTGTTACCCATGTCACGCACATAGTCTTCTACTGGAAACCACTGGGGCAAACGGAAGACAAGAAGAATAACAAGTGTCTGATTGCATATTCTCGGCACGAACACTGCTCGTAAATGGTCTCCATTTTTGACGAGTCGCAACGCCTGCGCATCCAAACCTGCCGTCCCGAAAACGTGGGAGAAATGTAAACACCATTTCCTGAATCAATTCCGTTCACTTGATGGAGCATAGTCCGAAGTTTGTATGCTCCGTAAAAGCGATGCGTAAACAGAGTGTTCTCTGTCAACATTTGCAGTGGCGTTTCCAAGCGTAGGTTTAAGTCTACAAGAGCATTCGTTCACAACAAGAGTGTCTTTTTAACTAATAGTTTTCCTAAAGTTTTTTACCAGAACGGCGATTAAACAGAACTTCATGTTGCCTTTGCGGGTTGAATCGATGCATGAAACTGTAGTTTGCTAGAAAAGCTTCGTAGATTATCAAAAAAAAATACTTGTTTGTGGGTGAAAAGGTTTCACCTTCGCCTTTAGGAAAGCAAACTTTTCATAAAATCGAGTGCTCTGTACGGTGGGGAGTGTTGGAGGGTAACAGGTTGGTTCGTTGGCTGGCTACTTGTTCGTCTTCTTCTGCGTTCGTTCTCAATCTCCCGTAACCAAGCCCTGAACAGGTCTTTACAGGTAGCATGATGTAGTAGGAGAACGGAATGCGTTATAGGCAGGCTACTGCTCCAGAAGTTTGTGGTTGGATAGAAACCAGACTGGTACTACACATCACTGGAGAGGACGATGCAAATTGCATTCTTGTGTTTTCTTCTTTTCTTCTTATTCTTCTCTTCTTCTTCGTTCGCTCTCAATCTGCAGTTACCAAGTCCTGAAAAGGACTTTGCAAGTAGCAGGGCGCTGCTGGGTGTTGTGGAGTTGATGGTGTTGGTGTGTGTTGTTGTTGGTGGAATTGGTTTTGTTGTCGCTGCTGTTGGTGTTGTTGTTGTTGGTTTTGTTGTCGCTGCTGTTGATGTTGTCGCTGATTGTTGTTGATGATGGTGGTGGTGGTTTTGTTGTCGCTGCTGTTGACGTTGTCGCTGTTGTTGTTGTTGATAGTGATGTTTTTGTTTTTGGTGTTGTTGTTGGAGATGCGGGTATTCAAAATTTCGTGATTGACCACCGAGTCTGTGTATTTTAGATGTTTCTGTTTCTAAGAATCGACATCACTGTACTCCGGGCATACCCATAGGTGCTCATTATCTCTCCTCAAATGGCGTAAGTTATGGATGCTGATGGTCCCTGTAGCTCGCTCGTTGTACACTCTTCTGCTCCGTCCTGTCATGCGCCCCACTCCGCTCGAACCTTGTTTAATGTCGAAACTTTGCAGTCTGTGGATTGCTGCTTCATCTATTGCGTTATTGATTTCAAAATGTTACTTCTATCCATCACTAATGTGTCCATGATGGGAGCTTGTGACGCCAAGATTTTAGATGTTTATAATAAATAATCATCATCGTGTGGCATGTCCTTTGCAGAAAATCGCTCCAATCGTAACCCGCCTGATAATAACTCGATTTCTGCCAACTCTCTACCCTGCTCCAGTCATGTCCAAGCATTCCTTGACATCCTGGTACCATCGCTTTGTTGGTCAGCCCCTGCCTCTGTCTCTCGTGTCCTACACCATACCTTCCATTACTGTTCTCTCAAGACTGTTTTGTCTATTGATGTGGCCAAAGTATTTCAATTTTTTTGGTTCCTGGTAGAATTTACGAATCAGTTCACCTCTATTTCCAGCTCTTGTGAATGTCTGTATTCTTTTTTTTCCGATGCATAATATTCTGAAAACTTTTCTAAAACATTTCGACTCGAAAGACTCGATTCTCTTCCTTGAGGTAACTGTCGATGTTTCACAATCGTATGCTGTAACGGAAAAAAAAACACAGGTTCTCAAATGTTTCACTGTTGTTAGCTTGCTGGTCTTCTGTCATAGTTTTCTTAGGTTGTGTAGCCTCTAAATTGTCATAATAATAATAATAAATTTTTAATACAAAATTATTAATAATAATACTCGAGAAATGTGGATGAACAGGTGGGTGACGGGAACAACAGGTCGCAGTGTATTTAGCGAAATGTCACAGCCAAAAAGTAACGATGACATAAAGAAACTACATAGAAGAGATCAAAGTCTCATCTTTCATTTCCGAACATGACATACCAGAGTCAATAACCACTTGAACTGCATCAATCCCCAGCACCTGCCCTTGTGCAGACATTGCTCTCATCCTGATGAAACAGTTCGACACCTACTCATTAAGTGGAAGGTGCTTGCGGACATGAGAAAAAGATTCCTACAAGCACTGGCGACAATTACCAACACACTGTACGGACCAGTGAAACAACTGAAGAAGACCTGTATCTATATAATAATGGCATTGGGCTGCCACAAGCAGGCTTATTCAGCATCTGGGGGATAACAACAACAACAACAACAACAACAACAACAACATAAAAAATGCAATTATTCAACTACCCCCCAACTGAAATATAAAATTGCCCATCAGCAAATAAGATGCAGTACCAATTGGCACCGATACTGAAACACCGAAATGTCGCCATGGCCACAAAACGGAAGTTAATCAACACCTTGATCATCCCTACGCTGTGTTATCAGTGTCAAACATGGACACTACTAGACAGGCATAGGCGTAAGATTGAGACTTGTGAGATGCGAGGGATCAGAAATGCTGCAGGAAAGACGATTTGGGACAGAATCAGTAACGACGCACTTAGAAAAATAGTGGGGACTACACCAGTATACCACTATATTGAAGCACAGAGGGTAAAGTGGTTCGGGCATCTGACTAGAATGCATTATGCACAACCAGCAGCGAAATCATATTTCTTGAAGGTGGATGGTCCTCGAGCAAAAGGGCGACCACAATGTCGTTGGATCGAAGGGGTCAAGGAAACTCTCCAAAAGTTCAATATGACAACCACACAAGCCTCCCTCCTAGCGCAAAACAGAAATCTACGCATACCTCCTCTCTGCGACGCCGCAAGGTAAGAACAGTGGGGCAAAAGAAGAAGAAGAAGAAAGTGGGCGCTAGCATCCTGGCTGAAAAGCACTGAAATAGAACCTTGAAAAATATCATTTGACTGAACTAACAGAACGAAACAAAATGCATATTTCAATGCAACTTTAGAAGTTCATAGAGTGGACAATAGAATACTCAAGAAGAGACAAGAGTTGTCTTACCATATTATGTGCCACCGCCAGTGGGATTTACAAGTCTGGGGATGAAAGCCTGCACACCCATGCAATTATGGCGCAGTTTGAAAGGCAGGAATCTTATTTCAGTCGAACAGGAAATAATGCATGTCTTACTAAGGCTCTAACTTTGTGTCTCCTGACTAAGTGAAATATATTTTAACAACCCTTCTATATATTTATATATCAAAGACCTCAGTTCTCTTCCTCAATAGTTTATTCAATGTCCATGTTTCTGAGTCATACAGCAAAATAGAATTTACATAACACCTGGTAATTTTCAGTTTGTGGATAACTTGTTTGGATGCCAATATATGACTCATGTTGGTGAAAACAGATTTGGCCATCCACATATACCATTCACCCCCATATACCATTCACCCCCATATTCCAATCACCCTCATATTCCATTCACTCCATATACCATTCACCCCTATATTCCATTCACCTCATATACCATTTACCCCGATATATCATTCACCCCATATTCCATACACTCCATACGCAATTCACACCATATACCGCTCAACCCCATACACAATTCACCCCATATACTCTTCTTCGTACACTACCCCATTTACCATTCACCACCATATACCGTTTAACCCCATACACAATTCACCCCGTATACCATCCACCACCATATACCGTTTAACCCCATACACAATTCACCCCATATACCATCCACCACCATATACCGTTCAACCCCATACACAATTCACCCCATATACCATCCACCACCATATACCGTTCAACCCCATACATAATTCACCCCATATACCATCCACCACCATATACCGTTCAACCCCATACATAATTCACCCCATATACCATCCACCACCATATACCGTTCAACCCCATACATAATTCACCCCATATACCATCCACCACCATATACCGTTCAACCCCATACATAATTCACCCCATATACCATCCACCACCATATACCGTTCAACCCCATACATAATTCACCCCATATACCATCCACCACCATATACCGTTCAACCCCATACATAATTCACCCCATATACCATCCACCACCATATACCGTTCAATCCCATACATAATTCACCCTATATACCAGACACTTTATCTTCATTTCTTTTTGCGCTCTACTGTGCCTACACAGGTGACAAAAATACATACCCTCTTCACAATACAACAAATGTCGTAAATGGCAACAAAGCAGGGGTGTCTATATGGCTAGCAACTTAGCAAGTGAAACAAAATGCTGCAGAAATTACTACTTCAATAGCGCAAACATCCGTTGACCTAACCTTCCTACCAGGTTACTACCCTAAATTGTACAAGACTCTTTGTTCAAAAATACAATTTAACGAAAACCGAAGTTCCGGCAGTGCTGAAAGTCAGGAGACATGCGCTGAGATGGTTTCAATATATATTCATCGTTTTTCTCATTATTTGTATTGTATATGTTTTCGTTTATTTTTCCTCTTTGTCCCTGACAAAAGCTTTTTTATTGTAACATAGATTTTGCTTATGTTTATACTCCTACAAGATGTATAAGGTATACTTGTCAACGCTTTTCCTCCCTTCTTCAAGAATAGAATGCACTCATTATATTCGTTTAGTATGCCAAAAACGAGTTCAATTTGTCAGCCGGGGATATCTCTCATTTGTTTGTCTTTTTTGTTTACATTTGTGCAGCATGTGTACATTCTCTGACATCGTTCATAGCCATGATTTGAATTTTTGACAGTTTGAACATCCTTCCTGTCTGTCAAAATTTGAAAGTCACGTCTGTGCTGTGATGTTTGTGTACGGAACGCCCAATAGATATTAGACTTTCAAATTATGAGTCAACCTAATACACCTAATTAATTCCATTGTAATTTTCACATTGTCTTTCGTGTTCTGATATTTCTCATTATTTTTCTCATTTTATTAAGCTGTTCATTGTGATTTCGTTTGTCATATATGCCAATTTTGATGGGACCTTGAAAATGATTTTCCATCTATTCGCTCAAAATAAAGAACATGAGCCAAAACTACAACTAGCCACGTTACATGAGGACTCTCCGAGTGTTTGCAGTAGTGCTTTCATTACAAGGGCTTTACGTGACTACGTTGCTAGTCCGACGCACAACCCTGCTCAGTTGTCTTTTACGAAAATCTTAGAAGGTTACAGTGGTCTTTTTCTGTTAAATATGTATACTACGTGGATAGACTTTGAAGCTATTACTTTATTTCATTACTTGGCTACTTTATAACCCGTTCCTCCTTGATGATAGCTGTACCACTGTGGGCGTCAACTTCGTCTTCAATTATCCTGAGCTATGGAGGCCCAGTGAATAAAATGCTTTCCTTCTGGTGTATTGTGAATGTTGTAGTGCAGTGAAAGGGAGTTTGCCCAACGCGTTGGTAGCCAACACCGATGTCTTGTTCCACCCCGGGGCACTAGACTATTCTTGACGTGCCCCAACGTTCATCCCTTCTGCTCGGCATGTGCCCTGCCTCCCGATGTTTTACCTTGCTTGCGAATTGTGATGCTTTATACTCAAAAATTTCGGTGTTTCCGTTTTAATTGCTTTTTAATTATACTTGTCTGCATACTTTTATTTGATTCATTTAATATTAATTATTTGTTGTTTTGTTTAATTTTAATTACATTATCTTCCGTTATGTATATTTTTGTCTCTGCTTTTTCTTGAATGTGTGCTCTCATTGCTGTAACTTTGCAACTGTTTCTATGGATATGTTTACGTTTATGTAGGGCATGTTTACGTTTGTGTAGGACGTGTTTACGTTTGTGTAGGATATGATTAAGTTTGTGTGGAGATGTTTACGTTTGTGTGGGCATGTGCACGTTTTTGTAGAACATGTTTACCTTTGTGTAGGATATGTTTACGTTTGTGTTGGAATTGTTTCCGTTAGCGTAGGATATGTTTCCGTTTGTGTAGGATATGTTTACGTTTGTGTAGGATATGATTACGTTTGTGTGGAGATGTTTACGTTTGTGTGGGCATAGGAATGCTGTTGTAGAACATGTTTACATTTGTGTAGGACATGTTTAATTCATTTTAGGACGTATTTACGTTTGTGTAGGACATGTTTACGTTTGTGTAGACATAACTTAACGTTTTTATACTGGTTTAGAAGACTCAACTGATTCTGTAAACAGCCAGTTTATTTTACATTTCCTTTCTATAAAAGCAATGTGCATCAAATCTATTCTTAAATACATTAATTGTCCCTGCCTCCACTACTTCTCTTGTGGCAAAGCATTCCAAGCATTCACCACTCTCTGACTAAAAACATATTTCCTAATATCTAATAGGGACCTTTCTTTAGTTAATTTGAAGCTATGCTCCCTTGTTCTTGTAGGTGGTTGTATTTTTAAAAACTGTTAAAGTCTAATTTATCCGTTCCTTTGATTATCTTATAAATCTGTGTTGTCACTTCGAATTCTTCTCTTTTTTAGACACTGTAGACCGGTTTTCTGAGTCTTTCCCCTCAAAACCGTAATTCTGGAATCCGACTATCAGCTTTGTCGCTCTTTTTTTAATCCTTCCCAGAATGTTTATATCCCCACTATAATAAGTACTCCACACCTGTACACATTACTCCAATCTAGGTCTAACTAAAGTTTTATACAGTTTGACTATCACTTCCATGTTTACATTGTGTTACCAGGACCTGAAATAGATGCACGGAATGCTAACACTGCAACCTATTGGGCGTGTCATATGCAACTAAGGAGAGTTGTGTGTGGAAAAGCTAGCTTATCCTGTATCAACTGCATTCACTTTTTCACTTCGATGTGAAGCACGGGTTTTAACTGCATATGGCCCCTTTACATGAAGCCTGTAGCTGGGACTTTACAGTGGCTAATTATAATGGCAAAGGGATTTTTGTCACATGATGAGGTTGCCAGTCCTAAACACACCCCTCTTAAGTCACATTTATGACATACTAGACAGTGAAAGTGGGTCTGTTCTTGTCATCCCGAGGACCACTCGGGTTATAATAGCTATAAGCCACAAGGAAAACACAAGAGGACCTCTACACGACCTTGTAGGCAAGGAATGACCTATGTCAAGTCACGGCAGGTCTAATTCGCTATTTAGATCTGCCCTCCATTCTATAATGTCTGAACACGAGAGCGGTCGGGCTATTTACTTCTTCGCAACCTGTCATTAAGAAGTCAACGAGCACCTGGTTAATAGTTATAGAAATAATGTCAGCATGCCAGATCACCTTACACAATACCTGGGACCTAATTCATTATGATGTCTCTAACACTTCATTCGCGATAGCAGTGTCTGTTACAAAACTACTTTTAGTCCTTGTATGTTAATTCGTTGTACATTTTCTTCATTGATTTTTGGGTCATTCATTTCGCTTTCTGTGCCTTTTCATTTTGTATTCAATTTTTTTAGTTCTGCAACCTTATTCTTTGTCTGTTTCATGTCTTGAATATGTTGTGTTATTATTATGTACTAATTCGATTTTAGGTTTAGTAAACTCAACGGTTGCCATCCAGGGGCTACCCTCTCATTGGGGGTTTACAAGTGCTGAAAGCAAAGTGGAGCAATTGCTACATACATGGCAGGATCGAGAGGCCCAAACTATCAATCACAGCCATTACATGAACCTATGGAAGGAAGAGATGGTTGAGGGCGATATATTTAAACCAATACACCAAGACACCCCCAATGGGGAAAATTTGCAGGTGGGAAGCACACCCTTACATAAAATGCATGCTGAAGTCGGATGCACTGGGCTGACAGGCGCAAAATAAAAACCACAGTGCAACGCATACCGCCTTGGGGATAAGAGAAATAAGGCGAACGCAGAAAAAGAAAGAAAAAAAAGATACCCCCAATAAACAACTGTGTTCCGCCTCAGAACCGGCCACTGTAGACTACTGCAACCGAAACATGTCATACAGGACTGTGCACACCACAAAGACGTAAGTCGCCAAACTTGAGCAGAGCGGAGACAGAATATATGGGCCTACCGTCCGGGCCAATAAAAGACTGAACTTTGTCTGGCAAAGAGACTTGCACATCTAGCATGACCAAAAACTTGAACGAAGAAGGTTGTTTTTTTTTCGTTCACCTTATTCCTCTATGCCCCAAAGGCGGTGTGCGTTGCATTGCAGTTTTTATTTTGCGCCTGTCGGCCCAGTACATCCGACTTTGGCATTCATTTTATGTAAGGGTCTGCTGCCACCTGGATTTTCTAAGGGTTTGCTTCCCCGGGGTAACGGCCGGTGCTGTGATGGGGATCGAATCCAGCGCCTTCGGATTGTGAGCCGTGTCACTTAACCACTAGCCCACGCGAACGATGAAGAAGAAGACTCAGAAAAACCGGCTTACAGTGTCTAGAAAAGAGAAGAATTGGAGGTGACTTAATACAGGTTTATAAGATAATCAAAAGAAAGGATAAATTAGACTATAACAAGTCTTTCAAAATACAACCACCTACAATGGCAAGAGGGCATATCTATAAATTAACTAAAGAAAGGTCCAGATTAGATATTAGGAAATATGTTTTTAGTCAGAGAGTGGTGAATGCTTGGAATGCATTGCCACAGGAAGTAGGAGAGGAAGGGGCAATTAATGCATTTAAGAATAGATTGGATGCACATAGCTTTTTGAGAAAGGAAATGTAAAAGAACCCGGTTGTTAACAGACTCTGCAGAATCTTCTAAACCAGTATAAAGAAGTTAAGTTGAGAAGACGAAGAAGACCTATCTGGAAAAAACAAAGTTAGATTGAGAAATGCTTAAGGGGGACTTGGTAAAGCGATTAATGGCACGACGTGCAACCCTAACGTACTGGATTCGTATTCTCGAAAGGGCAATGTCGCTTTCCTGCGGGCTGCTGTTATTGTTGTTAATTAGTCAGATTTGCCGAGTTGTTCACTTTGTCGCAGTCAAGTGGAGGAATGTGCAGGTGTCGAGTTGTTCGCTTTGTTGCAGTAAAGTGGAAGAATGTGCAGATGTCGAGTTGTTTGCTTTGTTGCAGTCATGTGGAAGAATGTGCAGATGTCGAGTTGTTCGCTTTGTTGCAGTCAAGTGGAGGAATGTGCAGATGTCGAGTTGTTCGCTTTGTTGCAGTCAAGTGGAAGAATGTGCAGATGTCGAGTTGTTCGCTTTGTTGCAGTCAAGTGGAAGAATGTGCAGATGTCGAGTTGTTCGCTTTGTTGCAGTCAAGTGGAAGAATGTGCAGATGTCGAGTTGTTCGCTTTGTTGCAGTCAAGTGGAGGAATGTGCAAGTGTCGAGTTGTTCGCTTTGTTGCAGTCAAGTCAAATAATGTGCAGTTGTCGAGTTGTTCGCTTTGTGCAATCAAGTGGAAGAATGTGCAGGTGTCGAGTTGTTCGCTTTGTGCAGTCAAGTGGAAGAATGTGCAGGTGTCGAGTTGTTCGCTTTGTGCAGTCAAGTGGAAGAATGTGCAGGTGTCGAGTTGTTCGCTTTGTTGCAGTCAAGTGGAGGAATGTGCAGGTGTCGAGTTGTTCGCTTTGTTGCAGTCAAGTGGAGGAATGTGCAGGTGTTTTGTAGCTGGTGAGTCGAGCTGTATAAGGTGTTAGGTGATTGCTGTGATATCACGCAATAACTTTTCTCTGTCTGTGGCAATGTCATGGCTAACGAGCAGCACATGTTGTAAGGTCTCTAATTGATGGGCTCTGTTGGGACAGTTAGGTTCGTGTGCAGGGTCTAACTTGTTTTTTTAAAAATTTTGTCCGATGTGTTCTGTCTTAAGTTGGACTCCTGCATTGCAGTTTTCATTTGAGTGTCATTTCGGTATAAATGACAAGTCCAGTAGACACTTCCGTCTATCGGTTCAGCCATTCCTCTGAAGTTATTTTGCAAGTATTTATTTTTTCTATGCGAAATAAACCCACAACAAATTTCGTGCTGAAGTCGGAAGCAATAAGCAAATTATGCGCTAGACACAATACAGTGAACAGCCCCTATAAAAAAAAAACAGCCTAGCATTTGATGATACAAAAAATTATACAAATTTAGAAATAGATGAAAGAAGGGTACAAACGTCTCGTAGGTATCCTAGCTTTCACCTGGGCTTGATCACGAAATGTTTAGTTAGGTGTGTCCTTGACCCAAATGTCACAAATATTTGCTAGCTGAAAGGTCTACTTGCCCGAGGGTCTCGCGTTATAGGGTAACTGTCAACAACTGACTTCAAGTGGACGTATGGATAAGCTAGAGCAGTGGATCTCACCCGGAGTGTGGATGTGGTCACAGTAAAGTATTGGTTTATTTATAAGTATGAGAATGTTAGAGTAGTGGTTCTCAAACAGTGTGTTGGTGCGGTCCCCATTAAAGTATTGGTTTAATTATAAGACCCTCATGCATGTTTGTAAGCAGAAAAACAATGAACGTATACAATTATATTTCTACTTCCTAATTTGTAGCCTTTTGGCGAAGCGTCATTTTCACAATCCAACCACCCGGTTCGAATCACGCTTTTGTCCAATTTGACAGACATTGACTTTTCTTCGCTCCCCCACATACGGAAAGTAATGGCAATCTACACTTGCCAAGAAACTTATAACAGCCAAATATGTTACCTGTTGTCAGAAGCGACGTTCGGCAAAGAGCATGCTACTTTCTTGCTCACTTTTATTTTGTATATATTTTTACTTTAACGTAATTACGTCATACCGCATTGTACACGTGTCACGTGGTTAGCTCAGACTAGGACCCACTTGAGAGAATTGGTTTTAACTCTGTGTGGATGTTAGGTCTGGGTATTGGATATCTTTTAAGGCTTGACGAGCACTGAAATAACCAACAAGAGTGCATGTTGTTGGAAACAAGCGTACATCCGTCAAATAAGGGTTAACATTTTAACGAGCAACCTGCAACGTGTGAGGTCGAGAAATTGATGGAGTCTTTCAATGGTTTAGCTCAATGTTCAAACTGTAGTGGAATCCAGGCATGTCAGATGCATGCGGTCAGCTGTTCTTTTCGTTTGGTTTTATTTTTGGATTGAGGGGGAAGGAGGGGGGGGGGGGGGGGTTAAGTTTGTTTTTAAATATTTGACCTAAAGTAAAGACGGTCCCACAGCAGACACTGCTGCCAGAAATGGAGTGTTAGAGACTTCATTGTAGAGTCTTCTATCTTGGAGTCGTTCCTTTTCTACTCTGTGGTGTAGAGTATTCTACCTTACTTAGTCATTTCTCTCCTACCCTGTGGTGAAGAGCCCTCTATCGTATATACTTACATCCACCCAATCATCTGTACACCCAAGTTCCCACACTTACATTCACCTACCAGTACATCCATCCACCCACTCATCTGTACACCCAAGTTCCCACACTTACATTCACCTACCAGTACATCCATCCACCCACTCATCTGTACACCCAAGTTCCCACACTTACATTCACCTACCAGTACATCCATCCACCCACTCATCTGTACACCCAAGTTCCCACACTTACATTCACCAACCCACCTGTACATCCATCCACCCACCCACCTGTACATCCATCCACCCACCCACCTGTACATCCATCCACCCACCCACCTGTACATCCAAGCACTCACACTTGCATCCACCAACCCACCTGTACATCCATCCACACACCCATCTATACATCCATCCACCCACCCACCTGTACATCCAAGTATCCACCCTTACATCCATCCACCCACCCACCTGTACATCCACTACTGCTTTTGTACATGCATCCACCAATCCGTTAATAGATCCTTAAGCCTAGACATACATCTATCCATTCATCCTGTCTTCTGTACATCGATCCACCCTTCAATCCACCCGCCTGTTACTATCTGTCTATCACTACCCACTTCACCATCTCCCTGTGCGTCTGTCTGCCTAAAATCAAGTAATAAACACATAATTACTTCAGCACTGGGTTACAGCTCAATCGATCCCCTAAATTATCGTATCTTGTCCTCATTTTGTGTTTTTGTTGTCCAATCAATATCTAAAGTACACGGTGACCTGCTGGTATTATCGGGCTGTCTATTAACAGATTCAATGTCTGCTTCTGACGAGATAATAAAAAGTAGTCGAAACATGTTACCCTAAAGCTGAATGGTGTATCTACGGGTAACAGACGCCTTCAGACTGTACTTCGTGATGAAGCATTCCTTTCCTCGATTAGTTTCGGTTTATGACAGAACAGAATTATAGAGACAGCGTACACGTATTAAGTGGGGGGGGGGGGGGGGGTGTATGCACAACCGTCAGAACTCATCTCCCGGGCTTCTAAATGGAGAGTGCCTGGAAGATGGGGATGTATACGTGTATCTCCAGCGGCTTCCCGATATAGAAAGCCATCTTATACCCGAGATTAGCAGAAGACGAGCAGGCAGGGCGCCATGCCAGCTTATACCCGAGATTAATTTTCAATTGTCAATTTGTATTTAAGCAGTTTGCATGGGTGGTTTTATTGGATGATCGAATCACGTGATATCATCATGTGGGACAAAATGGCGCTTCGCGTGGGGTACTAAAACTAGATGCACTGCGCGGGTTAATTATGAAATGAAACAATGAGGCGTTTATGAATTTCACTAAAGCGCCAATGATTCACACGGTGTAGTAGTTCGACGTTCTCAATTTTCAGGCATTTCCTCAAAGATTGATTTCCATCGTCTCTCCCTGTTCGGTCATGTTGTCCTCCACCGGGAAGTCCCAGCCGACGAGATACTCCGGGGCGAGGGACGCAAAGAGGTCGTGTTTACCCTGGAGACGTCATCGCGGTCGTCCTCGCAACACCTAACTACAACAGATCGCCACCTCTCCAACATAACTGCAGGTCGCCTGGAAAGCTACAATCAGACGTGGTCATGTACATGGTCATTCAATGCGACGGGCCCTGGCCGCCTAAGCGTACCATTGTTGTAGATGAGCAAAGAGGATGGGGGGGGGGGGGGTGGGGGGGGGGGTCTTCCGGGGTCTTTGTGTATGACAGAGAAAATAATAGCACCACCGCCCCATAGGGATCATGTTATAAGAAGTGCCTAACTATGTGACATTGCTAAACACCGGCCATGTTTAGGTAGTTTGTTAAGAGCAACATAGATGGCGCCTAAAAGGTTGCGAGTCTTATTTTCTCTAATGTTTGAGTCTATTAATATACACATCGGTTAACCAACCTTCAAGAAACTGGTTGTATACAGACTCGGCAGAGTTTTCTAAACCAGTATAAAGAAGTTAAGTTAAGTTGAGAGACAGAGGACATCGTTCAATTCGACGTTTGGCACGAGACACATATAATTATAATAGTCGCTAACACAGCTCTGAAACAAGAATGGACGTTTAGAGATGTAATAGTAAACAGGGCTTCAGCAGTTTGTCCAAGTTCATGGTCTCGTCGTGTCGAAATCCGGCTCTGCGTGGACGTTTACATGGGGGCCTGTTCATTTGTACCGGTATTCCACACATATAACCCGTGTCTCTGCTATAGTTACAAAATAGCCCTCGGCGATACTCAGAAAAATGACACATGTTGGTCTACGTGGCTTGTCACGTTATCGCTCACGTTAATGTAATGATTGTTTCCCAAATAAGGATCAACAAAACCGTTATGGCTTTATCAAGGGTGGAGTAATCGGTTTATTGCGGTTTATGGCTGGGTCAATTTGTTGGTCTCTTTTCTAGGAGAGAGGTAGACGTCTACAGATCCAGATTAAGACAATTTAAGGTTATAAGAGAGCGCATGTGCTACTTGGGCTAGAAAGGGGAGCAACAATTGTAAAACTGTAACCCGTCATGCTGTTATGGTGGTTTAACATTGATGTCGGTTAGAATATCCCGTAGAAACTTTAAGCCACGAGAAAAAGAGAATAAGACATATACACCCAGTGTAGAAGCCTCTACACACTAAGGGTTAAGAGGGCTGACTCGAGTCAAGTCAGATTTAGATGGTTGGACATCAGACATTGTACACCAAGGTAAAAGAGAAGCGACTTGAGTCAAGTCAGACTTAGGGGGTTGGACATGAGACATTGTACACCCCATGGTAAAAGAGAAGCGACTCGAGTCAAGTCAGACTTAGGGGGTTGGACATCAGACATTGTACACCCCATGGTAAAAGAGAAGCGACTCGAGTCAAGTCAGACTTAGGGGGTTGGACATCAGACATTGTACACCCCATGGTAAAAGAGAAGCGACTCGAGTCAAGTCAGACTTAGGGGGTTGGACATCAGACATTGTACACCCCATGGTAAAAGAGAAGCGACTTGAGCCAAGTCAGACTTAGGGGGTTGGACATCAGACATTGTACACCCCATGGTAAAAGAGAAGCGACTTGAGTCAAGTAAGACTTAGATGGTTGGACATCAGACATTGTACACCCCATGGTAAAAGAGAAGCGACTTGAGTCAAGTAAGACTTAGATGGTTGGACATCAGACATTGTACACCCCAAGGTAAAAGACTCTACACCCTATGGGTTAAGAGGGCTGACTTTACAGTCAAGACAGACTAAAGTAATTGGATATGAGACAGTCTACACCACAAGGTACAAAAACTCTACACACCAAGAGTATAGAATGTGGAGGGGGGGGGGGTGGGGAGGACGACGAGTCAAGTCAGGCTAAGATGATGGGACATGAAGCCGGCTATCTCATCTTGTGGAAGTTATAAGCCACACACACACACTGTATACCCGCAAACGAAAAGAAAACCTCTTCGCGACATGATAATGATAATAAAGTCCCTTCAGCTGTGAGCTGATAGCTCTAGACAACTCAATGTTTCCTGAACAAATTCACACGTCGCCCTCTGTTGACGTCACGATGGAAGCTGGTGCTTGTGTTTGTTGAGTCCAGAGCATCATGATTACAAAGAATGGGGGGGGGGGGGGAGTAAGGGCCCATATTTCGAGTATCCCCGAAAGGTGGCAGCCAGTGTTGATGTCCCTAGAACGACGCAGCTCCCACATTTGATTCAGGTATCTGGAAAAAAAGCGATACGGAGGAAGAGTAACGAATGAGTCATGATACGGTTCAACCTTCATTTCTTACTATTACTGTCTTTTTGGAATTATATACAGGCAGCCCCACAGTAGTTTCTGCCGTCGGGGATTTGGAGTTCAAGAATTGATTCTACTATAGCTCTGCTTATTATAACCCCTAGCTATGGAAAACTATAATGCCCTAGTTGGCAATTGTTAGTAGATAATAAATTTCATAGTATTTCTTCCTCTTCGTACGCTGTCAGACGTCGACTTGAATTCAAAGAACACAGCGGCCATCTTGAGGCTGTCGATACTGTTATGGAGCTTGTCTAGTGTTGGCACTGGGTATAGCCACATGTGCTTTCTCTAGTCCTCGTGTGATGGCCAATTTTGCAGCAGATGTTTAGAAGTCAATTTTCCCAGTACTACAGGTGCATTCGTCAGTAGCACATATCTTCAGTTTATTGAATAGATCCTCAGTCCGTTGTGGCCTGTGCGGAGTCTGAAGACCACCAACTACTCTTTTGTGTTCAACTTGTAATTAGCACCATTTGCTGTGTACATGCTGTTTCCCATCTGTCCATGTATCAGGCCCTAATAAACCTTTTGGACTCTTCGCAAGCTACACTAGAATATGGCTGTGGTAACCTTCCACCTTCTTTCGCCAGTCTGTCTGCCTCCTAGTTGCCTTGAATGTTACAATGGGACGGACTCTCTGTCCTACGAAATTCATAGTATTTGAGGAGACTCCTCGGGCCGTTGAGGCCTTAATCTGTAGCATGTATGCACAATTGCAGCCCCCATAATTTCTCCTCCCTGTTTTGAACACTTTCTAATCCTTGTTCTACCTGGTTTTCCCCATGTTCGCTACCAGGCTTTTATAGGTCTCTCCACACTTCCCATTCCCAGTGGGTTCCAATACCGTGCCTATTAATATAAAAAAGAAACGGTATTAATCCGCCATTTATTGCTATGTCGAATGATTAGACTGCAGTTTTGTTTCATAATAACGTTGTTGTCTCTGTTTCAATTACCATATTCATGAAAATCGTGTTAGACGTGGGTTAAATCTGAAAAAGGTGTTTGTAGCGATGTGTTTGTGTGAATCATTCGTTTCTTGCCATCCAGGCAAATCACAGGGCTACTCCTACAGTTACACGTTCCACACACCAATGTCGGGGCAATGAGGCTAACGTCTGGTCAGGCAAAACACACTGATCAGACAATGTTAGCGAGGGTCAGGAGAAATATACTGGCCAAGACCCTCACCTGACCTCCTCCTTGGTCGTCCTGGAAACGGGCTGTTGTCGAGGACAACAGTATGGCTAACAAAGTGAAGTTCGACCTGATCCCCGTAGTAGTGAACGACACGCAGATGAAGCCAAGCATAACACAGCCGCCTGGAGGACCCCAGTCCACCTTTATCAGCACGCTCGGGATGTGAGAAAAGCTACGACAACCCGCCACTTAACGTCCTCTTTAGGGCGCACAAAAGAGTAAACCTACTCATTGTGGGCATTGAACAACAACAACACACCAATGTCCACATTCACATAAGGATGTTGCACAGCCGACACTCAGGATTATGTTCTGCTTAGATAATGTTCAAGTGACTGCTAAGTTGTATACGTTGAGAGCGAAGCCAGAAAATGGTGCGTTGAGTTCTCCTTTTCAAGAAGTTGATGTTGGCTTAAATTCTTCTTCTTCGTTCGTTCTCAATCTCCCACCACCAAACCCTGAAAGGGTAAGTAGCAGAATGTTGTCCAGATAACGGAATGCGTTGTATTGTAGTTTACAGCTAGGCTGCGATATTTGCACCTTTCGGTCCAACACATCTGACTTCAGCAAGCATCTTTTGGGTACCGGGTTAGCATTCCCTCTTCGATCCCTTCTCCTTAGCCAGTCTGCCCTATTGCAGCCTGTTATCCAGGAGGTGTAGAAAGGTCTTGGAATGATAAAGGTTTGTAGATCTTCCAGTATAACCCATAGCCTAACTATTCAGCCAGGCCTCTTTGTTCGCAGTTTCCAGTAGTTGTTTGATCGCCTGTAGAGTTGTTGGTGTGCATTGTTGCTCTTGAATTAATACCTTCTGGACTAGTCTGTCTGCATTGTCATTTCCTCTGTGCTTCTTCCTTTCTTCTACTTCAGTCGTCCTCAGATCAAGGTCCTTGTTTCTTTTGCAAAGAACACCGTTGTTTGTAATGCTGTTTTACCTCCATACAAATTTTGTTTCACATCTGTCACTTAAGCACTGTCACTTGTTCTCTCTCTTCCTGTGTGAACATGCATCTTTGTAGGATGTATTCCATCGTCATGGTATGCTCCCCACATGGACACCTGTTATCTGTCCCAAACCCCATTTTGTTGAAGCCATGTGTATTTGAGTGACCGGGGATATTTTGCACAACTTTTCTTACTTTGTCGGATACAATAAGCTCGTTATGCAGACATCCTTAAGACATTGTTGAACATCGCTTTGAGTGGCCCGCGCTTGACGGAGTTCGGTAAAAAAAAGTCTTCCCCAGAGACCAAACAAGTGGCACACACTGTATCTAACTAGATAACAGCTCACAAACACTTGCAGAAACCACTATATGGCATTGGACCAAAGGGCAGGAACCACAGGTCACTGGATCAATAATCGATCAACCAACAAATCAATCACATTCACGTGGTTGGTTCGGACACGACATTTTTTAGGGAATAAGTGCTTTTCTTTGTGAGTTTTAGACCTGGATGTCAAAATATTTTGGATGTGGCCTTTCTGCACTGATGTAACCAAAAAGACTGTATATGGTTGAAACTACGCACCATTGTTATGGGGATTGTAGTGTCGATCCTCACCTCTTTGGCCAGACTACTGTGGCAGCATATTTCCAGAAGGACGTGAGATGCAAGTCTTCATCAGTATGTTTCACCTGATTATTCGTCGCTCCAACCTTGACAAGTTTTTCACCTGGCCCTAATTATTCTTCGCTCCCACCTTGACACGTTTTTCACCTGACCCTGATTACTCTTCACTCCCACCTTGATCAATGTTTCACCTGTCCAATCTTCACTCCCACCTTGATCAATGTTTCACCTGTCCACTCTTCACTTCTACCGTGATCAATGTTTCACCTGTCCACTCTTCACTTCTACCTTGATCAATGTTTCACCTGTCCACTCTTCACTTCCACCTTGATCAATGTTTCACCTGTCCACTCTTCACTTCCACCTTGATCAATGTTTCACCTGTCCACTCTTCACTTCCACCTTGATCAATGTTTCACCTGTCCACTCTTCACTCCCACCTTGATCAATGTTTCACCTGTCCACTCTTCACTTCCACCTTGATCAATGTTTCACCTGTCCACTCTTCACTTCTACCGTGATCAATGTTTCACCTGTCCACTCTTCACTTCTACCTTGATCAATGTTTCACCTGTCCACTCTTCACTTCCACCTTGATCAATGTTTCACCTGTCCACTCTTCACTTCCACCTTGATCAATGTTTCACCTGTCCAATCTTCACTCCCACCTTGATCAATGTTTCACCTGTCTACTCTTCACTCCCACCTTGATCAATGTTTCACCTGTCCAATCTTCACTCCCACCTTGATCAATGTTTCACCTGTCCAATCTTCACTTCCACCTTGATCAATGTTTCACCTGTCCACTCTTCACTCCCACCTTGATCAATGTTTCACCTGTCCACTCTTCACTTCTACCTTGATCAATGTTTCACCTGTCCACTCTTCACTTCCACCTTGATCAATGTTTCACCTGTCCACTCTTCACTTCTACCGTGATCAATGTTTCACCTGTCCACTCTTCACTTCCACCTTGATCAATGTTTCACCTGTCCACTCTTCACTCCCACCTTGATCAATGTTTCACCTGTCTACTCTTCACTTCTACCGTGATCAATGTTTCACCTGTCCACACTTCACTCCCACCTTGATCAATGTTTCACCTGTCCACTCTTCACTTCCACCTTGATCAATGTTTCACCTGTCCACTCTTCACTTCCACCTTGATCAATGTTTCACCTGTCCACTCTTCACTTCCACCTTGATCAATGTTTCACCTGTCCACTCTTCACTTCCACCTTGATCAATGTTTCACCTGTCCACTCTTCACTTCCACCTTGATCAATGTTTCACCTGTCCACTCTTCACTCCCACCTTGATCAATGTTTCACCTGTCTACTCTTCACTTCTACCGTGATCAATGTTTCACCTGTCCACACTTCACTCCCACCTTGATCAATGTTTCACCTGTCCACTCTTCACTTCCACCTTGATCAATGTTTCACCTGTCCACTCTTCACTCCCACCTTGATCAATGTTTCACCTGTCCACTCTTCACTCCCACCTTGATCAATGTTTTACCTGTCTACTCTTCACTTCTACCATGATCAATGTTTCACCTGTCCACTCTTCACTCCCACCTTGATCAATGTTTCACCTGTCCACTCTTCACTCCCACCTTGATCAATGTTTTACCTGTCTACTCTTCACTTCTACCATGATCAATGTTTCACCTGTCCACTCTTCACTCCCACCGTGATCAATGTTTCACCTGTCCACTCTTCACTCCCCCCTTTGATCAATGTTTCATCTGACTCTGATTACTCTTTGCTCCCACCTTTATTAATATTTCATCTGACCCTGATTACTCTTCTCTTTCACCGACATACGTTGTTTAAAACTCACTGACTCGAAGTGTCTCTGTTTTATTATTATTGAGAACGTGTTATGTGACAGTTTGAGCTGGAGCATGGGCGATTAGGGCAGGGGAGTTTGGGCTGGCGACTATAAGAAACAAAGGTTGCCTGAATACGTTTGACGAACGCGGTCACGCCAGGGTCAATCACAGTTTCGACACTAGGTCTACAAGGAAACGAGGAGTTAGATAGAAGACTTAGTCTGGCGCAGGGGTGGGTGTCAGAACTGACAACTCTGGCGTCAGATTTGACGAGGATAGGGATTGGTGACAATATGGTACTTCCACGACCGGCTACCACATTTAGAATGACAGTGACTCGTGAATAGACAACAAATAACATTTTAGATGGGGTAGTTCTAAATTGGAGTCATGGCTAAATCAGACAACCTACAGAACAGTATCGGACAGCCATGGCGTTGCTTGAGACTATAAAATACACTGCAGAGATAAACTCGGCAGACTGGCAGGAAGATTGGGAGATAGTCTGGAAGTGAAAGAGTTTGCAGGGTGGTTGTCCCATCACACGCCTCGAGTTTGACCAGTCGCACTCAATAGATGCTATTGATGGACACCCTGTGAACAGTAAGAGATCTGACTGTGTTGAATGTGCAGGACACCTTGGGAACGATGTGTGTTCTGATTATGTGTGAGCGTACAGATTCGTCTGACTGTGAAGTAATATGATTGTATGTGAATGCACAGATCGACTGAGTATGTGATCACACGTGAGTACGTGATCCATTTATATGTGACGTGTTCTGATTATATGGGATGCACAAATCGACTGAGTGCGTAATCCGATCGTGAGGAAGAGTTTCTGATTGTGTTGAGGTTCCAGAAGAGGGATAGCGAACTAACTGGAGCCATTAAGATGTGGCTAGGACATTTCTTGAGGTTGTGAAATTTAGTTGTTGCAGATATAGACGTAGAACCTGGGTTGACACGTAGTTATAGAAATAACATCAACAGCATTTCCTTGAATTTTTCTGTTGTAGTTCAATATATATATATTATGATTATTTAGTTTAGAAATTGTTTGCTTTTTGTTGATATTGTGCAACGATTATTCTTGTAATAAATGATATTGTTTTGTTTTGTGGAAAGGATAGTGTTTACCGTGTTTTACTGTATTGAAGTCAGATATATGTTGTAACTCTTAAAATAAGTAAACTACTCAACTTAAAATTCTACGCTGCACAGTTATTTAACGTCACTTGTTAATATGCCTGTTACTTAGGCTCAAATTGAAACACTTCTCGACTAGCTAGATAACTCAAACTTTCAGGTCAGGTGCAAACATGATGACAATACAATTTAGTGATTTTTTTAAGTCAATATTGTGACAGTTTTTCTACAATTTGTTAAAATTAAAGACTTTCATAATTATTCTCGACGGGACATCATATATCTTAACCTAATTATTTTACCACGTGATTCAATAAGTCAAATCCCCAGCAGAAACAAAGCAGAAAATAGAATAGGTATGTATATATCGTTCGGTGAGCTATTCCACCTTTCCTCAATGTGCTGTTATGAATAATTATATTTACCTACATTTCGTGTGGAAAGCGCTGGGCGAGCAAGGAGTAGACATCCACTATATAGAAATACTCAAGAGATGCTATGAAGGATGCACCACCGTCAAACGTCCATTCACTCTACCCATCACCATCGCGACCGAATAGGGAGTACGGCAAGGAGACCCCCATCTCGCCGAACCTATTCTCCGCATGCCAGGAATCGACGACGAGGCACTGCGACTGGGACAACTATGGCATCAGAATCAATGGAAGACGACTAAACCACCTCAGATTCGCAAACAACATCGTCCTCTTCACAGAGACGCACATGGAAGCAACAAAGCTGCTACGGTCACTAGACACGGAAGGCAGGAAAGCAGGTCTAGTTATGAACCTAGGGAAAACCAGAACTATGCGCAACCGTTTCGCAGAGCCCAACCAAACCTCTTGATTGGAACGCCCATAGAGGACGCTGACGAATATGTCTATCCTCAACATAGAGAACAACAGAAAACCTGAGATCGCCAGACGGAAACGGGTGGGCTGTGCAGCCTTCAACACCATCATGACAGCAACAGACGTCACAAAAGACACCAGACTACGTACGGACATCTTCGATTCAGTAGTCCTACCAGCACTCTGCTATGGTAGAAAAACCTGGTCTCTAACAAAAGCAGCAGAGAACTAACTGAGAACAGCATAGGCAGCTCTTGAAAGACGCCTGGTAACTATAAGACAACAGCGGCAAAACGAAATACACAATAGCGACATCCGGAGAATGTCACACATCAAGGATGTCCTACAGTATGACAACCATTAAAACACCACTGGGCAGGTTATATAGCTAGATGACAAGCCGAAATATGGGGTACCATAACCACCATGTGGTACCCACGCGACAAAAATAGGCCACGGGAACTACCCCCAACTCGCTGGCGAGATTCATCAGAGCAGCACAACATTCACGATCCCACAACAAACAGATTACTTTCAAGTCGGATGCATGGACAGACAGGCGCTAAAATAAAAACAGTGCAACGCACACCGCCTTGGGAATACAGAAAATAAGGCAAATGCAAAAACAATAATAATACATATTGATATTCAAGAAAGTCACTTACAAAATACAAATTATCGTTATCAGATTTTATGCACATTGATTTCAACTATTTGTCGGGGAAACATGGGCAGTGACAAACGATTTTTGAAGAATGTTGATGCCTTTGAAGTAAGGATTTATATATAAATATGTCATATCTCGTGGAAAGGAAAGGAAAAAAAAAAGGAAATCATATAAATCAAAATTGGGAAAAAAATTGATGAACGACAGTTAAGATATTATGGTCGCATAACAAGTACATATGAAAAAGAACTTTTTATTTAACAAACTTTTATTTTTACTAAGACATGTCTTTGGGTTTTTTATTTTAACTACATTGTTTAAAAATCTAGTGCAAATCATGATGGAGACGGATTTGTTCACGTGGCTCATCCTGTAAAAATTTCTCCTGATCTCTGAGTAGTGAAATCAGACACCCACGTTCAGTGGCGCGCACGTTAAAAATCCCTTGGCAGTTGGATATCGAATAGAGTTGGCTTAACGGCCGCTGTTCGGGCAAAATTCAAGTTAAAAATCTACTCAAATAATTCTAGGGATTCTCGCCCCACAGAGAATATGTCGCAAAAATAGGGACTGCGTGACTATAACACCAGATCTTGGTTATATGGTTAGCCGAGCGGCATAAACGGCGGCTGACAGGTTGCGGGTCTACCTTGCTTCCACTTCAACCGATCCCAAAAATAGGCGATCGTTGGTAACGGTTAGTAACAGAAACTGGGATTGATCTGGCAAGTTACCAACTGATACTCGCCTGCCAAAAGATACGCAGCAAAGAAGGCCACACCTCCATACGACGTCTAACGACACAAGTGGACTGAAGATAGACTAGTAGAGACTGTGTACACAATCCCAGATTTCTAGGTTATGGGGAAGTCGGGTAAAATAGGAGACATAGAAGTCCAAGCAAACGGACAATTCGTCATGTCATGTTTGTAAAAGACATAATACTTTGCTAAAAACAGTAGTGTAAGGAAAGGTGAAGGACACACGTGCCAGATGTAAACAACGATATAAATATATGGATAATACAAAAAGATGGACAGGGACAGGTCTTAATTATTGTATCATCAAGACCAGAAAGAGAGGACGCTGAGATCAGTTGCAGTCCACTTCTGATGTGGAGATGACGCCTAAACAAACTTAACAATTCGCAGTATTTAGTGTTCCTGCATTCCCTCTGTCTCATTTTATTGTATCTTTCTCTGTCTAACGATCACTTGTGCCAGCTTCAGTTGTTTGTTCCTCTTTCTTGTTATCTTGGTTCTGACGTGTTTACTGGAGAGATGGCCATTGACCAGTTCTCATGTGATATCCAGCTAAGTACATTTTCTTACTCATGTATGTGTACATATCTCAGTTGTATGTATTCATGTCTTCTTCTACGATTTGTTAGTTCATATTTATGTTGTCTGTTGCCCCTGATGAAGGCCTATTTGTCGTGACGCAGTTTTTGTTTGTGTCTCCATCCTAGCGCAGTATCTGACCATACATACATATGGTTTTTAGAATTTGTTTTAATCCCCTGTAATAACTGTACACTGCACTTTGGTGCTTCTTACAGCTAATCACAACAGCCTGGAGGACTGCACCCCACCTTCATCAGCACCCTCGGGATGTGAGAAAAGCTACTACAACCCGTACCTTAACGCCCTTTTCATGGCGCATAAAAGAGTCCGATTACTCATTGTGCGCATTAATCAACAACAACAATGACCTGGTACTATTTATTTTTAAACAACAAAAACAAAAGTACATGAACATATCGTGATGTCTAGGTATTCTAGCCGCGGCTAACAAGCCTACCTCAAACCTCGCACCAATAATAACTAATCAATTTGTTTAGATCGATTTTATGTCCGTCTTCGTACCAGCTGTTGCTAACAAAGTCCGATAACGCTAATATACCGCCCTGGCGAGCCACACCATGACAGATCATTCCATCCGCCATTAACTGTTTGTGTTCTAGACTACATATGAGTTTCAGATTTCGAATTGATGGTATGCACTGTGAAAGTGCGTGTCCATTCTTTTATATTACGGCCAGGATTCGTCTAACTAGATTCGCCGTGTGTTATGGCTCTCTACTTTAAACATCGAGTATTGATTTGTAAGGTGTAGTCTGCGACCGTGTTTTACCGTGAACCTCATGTCTTATGGGACACCTGTTTACGTGAAAGGTTTCAGATGTTAACCCTGATGAAACATCTGCACCCTTGCTACCTCAAATCATCTTGACTACGGATTAAGGTAGCAGGGGACGAGATAGGGGGACTGCCGCAGCGTAAGCCTTTCCCACTTTTATCAATTCAAGCACAGGTTTTGTCTATGCTGTCATTATCTGGCTTGTATTCTTTGTGCTGGTCTGTCCTCTGGGATAGTTTGATGAGTGCCTCTAATTCTTTATAGCTATGTGGATGCGTGCCGTCATTTCCGGCTTTTGCTAGCTCGTCTGTTTTCTCGTTTCCAGGGACCCCACAGTGGGTCGGCATCCCACAATGTGCCGGAATCCATTGTAAGACTAAATCTGTATTTTGAAACAGAAATCCGATGTTGTATTTTATTTCATGTAAGAGTCTATCTTGTTTGGGGCTTGACATGGCTTGGAGTACGCTCCTGGAGTCTATCTTGTTTGTGGCTTGAGATGGCTTGGAGTACACTCCTGGAGTCTATCTTGTTTGTGGCTTGAGATGGCTTGGAGTACACTCCTGGAGTCTATCTTGTTTGTGGCTTGAGATGGCTTGGAGTACACTCCTGGAGTCTATCTTGTTTGTGGCTTGAGATGGCTTGGAGTACACTCCTGGAGTATATCTTGTTTGTGGCTTGAGATGGCTTGGTGTACGCTCCTGGAGTCTGTTAGAATGACCGTTTTCCTTGCAGTTATGTTTTGGCTGATAAGAATCTGAGTTGTTGCATGAACAGCCGTTGCTTCAGCACTAAAATTGGTACATGTCTCTCCTGCTGGTATGGAGTGATATTCTATGTCGAAACTGGAGTGTTTGATGTAGGTTCCACTACTTCCTCTTTTACTGCTCACCGAGGCAGATCCATCTGTGCGCAGGTTTGTCCAGGAGTTGCTAGGGTATGGTCTCTTGGGTTCCTGCAGAACGTGAATTTTATGATCTATTGCTGACTGCTCACTTTCTTCGTTAACCCTTGGACCTCCAAGATTTTTGTGGACCTGCCCTGGCTCCGTGTCCAAGGTTCTGGAATGAGCGCTTCGCACTTTTTGGTTTCAGCTTCAATGATGTCTGCGTGTTTTCTGCGGATTTCTCTGGCCAGATGGTTGTGGCATTTCCTGAGTAGTCTGGGTTTTTGTTTGTTTTTTGGTTCTCTCTTGAAATTTCTGGTGTAGAGAATGATCAGGTAGCCTCTTTAGTTTTTCAAACTGAGTAAGGGATTTGTATGTTCGCCTTAATTCAAGGGCTCAATATTTGCTGTTTTTCCCAGCTCTGTAATTGGAGTGTTTTTTGATTCCCAAGGCATTACCGTGAACAGAAATGGGAGAAAGAATATCAGCCAGTTATGTTTGTAAGATGCAACTAAGGAGAGTTATGAATGTGGTCAAATACCCTATCCTGTAGGAACTATAAATCGTTAGTAAAATAATAGATTACTTCTACACTTCTTTGGTAGACGGAGAACGCCTAAGTAAGTCACACTATGGGAAGTTGGGCATGGGGCCTGTAGAAATACGAGTGTAAATCAGTAAGTCACACTTTGGAAAGTTGGGCATAGGGCCTGTAGAAATACGAGTGTAAGTAAGTCACATGCTTCTTCTCCTTTCGCGTTCAGGCTTTTTGTTCATGCTAGATCTGTAGTCCCGTCGCTAGAACCAAGTCCACAGTCCTCTCCAGGTCATGGTGGCAGTTCCACAGCTTTTGCACCATCTCAGCTCCATCTGGTCGGATTTGGTATCGTATGTCTCTGTGTATTGGGCAGTTCTGTAGGATGTGTTCAAGGGTCTGGACTCCGGTTCCACATGGGCAGTTCTGTAGAATGTGTTCAGGGGTCTGGACTCTGGTTCCACGTGGGCAGTTCTTTAGGATGTGTTCAGGGTTCTGGACTCCGTTTCCACACGGACAGTCACTTGTGTGTGATATCTTGAGCCGATGTAGGTGACCCAATAGTCTGCAGTGGTCTGTTCTCAGGTGAAAGATGATGATTTGTTGGTGTCTGTGGAGTTCGTGGATTGGGTCAGCTCTATTGTTCACTTCCATGTCTTTCTTCCATTTTGACTTGTACTGACTGTGGATGATAGTTTTTTGCCTCTCGGTAAGACACTGCGTGGATGTTACTCCATCTTGTCGCATGCTTTGGACATCAGCTCTCTCATTCCCCGTGATTCCACAATGAGAGGGTAGCCAATGAAGGGCAACTGTTGATGTTCTTTGGATTGTATTGAGCTCAGGTCTAATGTCCCGCAGCATCTGTTCACCTCTGGAGTTTTGTATTGCTTTCAGTGGTGATCTGCAGTCTGTACATAATACAGTCTGAGTTTACGGGTGTTCGTCCTATCTGGTGAACATTCTTAGTGCCTGTAGGAGGATCGCAAGCTGATGTGGAACAGTTGAACAATGCAGCTGGTAGTTACTAAACTTCTCACAAGGTGACTCTTCATGTAGATTGTGATTAGCACAAAAATCGGGCGTCCCCTGGAAACGACATTTCAGTCGGTCAATCCTTTCACTACCAAAGCATCATTGGTCATAAACCAGCTTTCCAGTTTAATTCAATAAACATCGAAGGAGTCTCATCACAATATACAGACTACCTGATGATCTGTCCAAACTTTCTGGGACCATGAAATATGGTTGACATGTTGAGGGGAAACGACAGACAATCCACGTTACCGAATATTGAAAACATAATGTCTGACGTGGTGAACAGCACAGGGAAAGTAAGTAAGCAAGCATCATCTGACATTGTCATTACTTTAGGTAGCACTCTAGGTGTCGCATGCACGTGCTCAGTTTAGATATAAAATGGCGTCCGTGTTCACAGAGCGTACAATCATAGAACAGACTGCTGTTATGTTTGGGATAAAAAAAAGGCTGGGGGGGGGGGGGGGGGGTTGGAGAAGGTGCAAACAAAATTATGCCAAAGATTTTGATACGGAAATGTTTCATGTTTACAGAAAGAAGTGCTTGTAGCGTTTATCGGTGCATAAATGGTCGATACATTTTCTTAAAGACGCCGAAAAATTGCTGATAAATCCCGACTTGATCGTCCTTTTGAGACTGCATTAAAAGCATGCGTGCAGCAGGTTTGGTAAATGATTTGAGCTGGCATTCGAGAAATATAGACAGTGTAGTAACTGCTACAGGGTGCTCGCATAGTTTAGCCTACAGAATAATGCAGGATAGATTGAATTTCTGGAAAGTGTACCCACGCTGGGCACCCAGACAACTGACTGACGAACAAAAAATAAACCGAATGCATATGTCTTTGTATTGATAACGCTATTGGATAAGTGTATCAAATGTTGATATGAATTATGTTCAGAAATAAGGGCCAATGTATTGATATGAATTATGTTCAGAAATAAGGGTCAATGTAAGAGCAATAATTAAAATTTGTTCAAGTTCGTATCTTGTGTAGTTAGTTTTTTTAACAGCCATTTGTGACCTATTTACTGACTCACCCTCATACAAGCCGTTAGTAAAATAACACAAGTTGGTAGACGAGTAGCGACTAAGTCAGACTAAGGAGGGTTGGGCATCAAACCAGCTATCCCATCCCATGGAGACTATAATACAACAAGAAAACGAATAGAGGTCCTCTACACCCCACAGCTGGAAGAGCGGTGACTAATGGAAGTAACAGTTTAGCCTTCAATGTTGGCCATCACTGCTTATCCCGTTCAATGTGAAGTTAAGCGGCTTTAGTTGATACTGCGGTTCGGGATTTGGTGTTAAAGAATTGATTTACATCATATTCGCTGATTGTGAGGTACAGGTGATTAGATCCTTTCCTAACATTCATCTATATACAGTTTAATATTCTGGAAAACATCGTGACCAGGGCTAGAACCCTACCCCCTTCTCGACTAGAGACAGGCCTTTTAATAGTAACACCATTTAAAAGAAAAAAAGACATTTTTCACGAAGACGCTAATTTAACCACAAAGACAGTCCTTTTTGGTGATATCAGTGCGCACTGCCTATATTAACGTTATCGATTTTCTAGTCTGAACTTGTTTTTTTCTTGTACGTAAATATTCCTTTGTGGGATATATATATCTCGGGAGTTTCCGTCCACGCGCATCACCGTGTGTGAGTAATCGGAAAAACTCGGGTCAATAACGGGATATCTCTGACAGAAATATATTAGTGATTTAGAAGCGTTGCTGTGCTCTGTGTGTGAGTAGATGCAGCCTTGTGATTTGTTGTAGAAGTGTGTTCTCTGTTCATGAAGAGGTAGATTTCTTGTGCTGCGTGTTTTATCTGTGATCCACGATCAGTTCTCGTGGGGGTTTTTTTTTTATTCTTTTGGGTGGACGTAATATTCTGTGATCTTACGTTTTTCCCGCCTCACATTATGAATTGTGTTCTTGGTATCACATTGATGTTAGTTTTGCTGGTGACAAACACTTTCACAAATATAGAACACCGCGTTGTAACAGCGACATAAACAAAATCTACATTCCAGCCAAAAGGACTTCAGCAGGGACGATTAACAACACTAATTATAACACCTAGGAAATCGAAACAACAAACGTAGAATAATGTCTAATATTGTAGAATAATGTAGAATAATATAGAATATTGTAGAATAATGTAGAATATTGTAGAATATTGTAAAATTATGTAGAATAATGTAGAATATTGTAGTATAATGTAGAATATTGTAGAATAATGTAGACCGGCAGATTTGAGCGCATGTCCAACCGAAATCTGTCAGGCATATTAGTTTTGGTTCCATCCGTTCTTGTTTGGTAGGAAATGTAGAAACCATGATTTATGTCGCGTGTTAAGGAAAGGTTGTTAAAGGTCTGGTTAAATAGGTTTACTGTATTAATATTTGTGTGAGAGGGGTTGCTGTGGTCGAGAGGTAAGGCACTCGGCTCTCAAAGCGATGAACCGAAAAGGTGGGGGTTCGATCCCCGCATGTTTAAAGTGACCCATGGTCTCAAATTAGGTGGGACCAGAGTGCCTTCATCCTGAGTTGCCTCCAGTCGTCTTGACTTATGTCTTACAACTGACCAAAGGTAGCTAGGGACCGGGGAGTGAGGTTGATGACCAACGCGGCTTTTTTCTCCCTATAATCTAAATATAGTGCAAGTTACACCATCAAGACAACTACCTAACTAGTTAGTATTGTTGTGTACACTTTCATTATGGCTTTTGTTCCATGTCCGGGGTCACCGGCGAGTTCATTTGTAACGCTTCAGTTTTATTATTAGACCAATCGGTGGGCCCGGATTCGTAATGCAGAGTGACTAAGGCGGCAGTACTAGAGCGACTAAGTCGACAGTACTAGAGTGACTAAGTAGGTAGTACTAGAGTGACTAAGTCGACAGTACTAGAGGGATTACGTCGACAGTACTAGAGGGATTAAGTCGACAGTACTAGAATGACTAAATCGGTAGTACTAGAGTGACTAAATCGGTAGTACTATAGTGACTAAATAGGTAGTACTAGAGTGACTAAATAGGTAGTACTAGAGTGACTAAATCGGTAGTACTATAGTGACTAAATCGGTAGTATTAGAGTGACTAAATAGGTAGTACTAGAGTGACTAAGTCGGCAGTACTGATGTCCCATCCTCTACGATCTATTAGGTCATATCTTGTTGTACTAGTGTGTTTCGTGTCTGTTTTTGTTTTAGCGAGGTACCTGGTCATACCTATACATGCTTTATTTTTTTGGATTAGTACTATTGATTGATTTACATCGTGTCAGTCTCGAGAGACAATGGACCACGCTAGAGAGGGACCTTAGTCAGTGGTTGCCTTGCTTCTCCACACTTGTTTGATACGAGGTTCGTTCAAGCCAAAACTGGCCTTTTTTTTAAGAACAAAAACAATGTTTTTCAAGAAGTCAAAATGCCCTTTATTTCTGTTATATAATCTCCTGCAAGGTTCATGCACTTATCCCAGCGTTTAAGAAATATTTGAAAAGTTTAAGCGTAGAAAGATTTGTCAGTATGGCTGAACCAATCCAGGACAGCCTGTTTCACTTTGTCATCAGTGCTGAAATGCTGACCTTCGAGGAATTCTTTTAGAGGTCCAAACAAGGGAAAATCGCTTGGAGTGAGGTCTGGGCTGTAAGGTGGATGTGGCAATACCTCCCAGCTGAGTAGCTGCAGATGGCACATAGTGCAGTGAGCTGTATGAGGTCGAGCGTTATCTTGCAAGAAAGGACGCCTTTTGTGATCAGACCAAGCCTTTTTTCACCAGACGGTTATACATATCACTCACAATGCGTAGATACTGTTCATTATTGATAGGACGTTCTAGAATCTGGATATTCCCAAGAATGACTGTGGTGGGTTGAGAGCCACCACGGCCTGGATCATCCCTCACGGATATACGACCTTCTCTAAAACGTTTACACCATTCAAATGTCTTACTGCGGCTTGAGTGTCTCATCATCGTGTTGTGATTGCAGTGTTCTATAAATTTCCGCAGGTTTCGCGCCTTCTTGTACAAGAAACTTCATCACAACACGCTGTTCCAGGCAAGCACTAAGAGTGCTGTCCGTCATTGGCATTTTATCTGTCACGTGACTGGCCCATGGCAAGTGGACCACCTAGCAATAATAGGACACAAGTGCCCCTAAATAATGATAGTAGTTCCAGCACGCTATAACCCATTCAGGTAGAACTAAAACAAAAAATTCCGGTTTGATTTTAACGCCCCTCGTAGTAATAATAATGTTCGCTTGGGCATCGGTCCACCACTACCATGTTCAGCTGCTGGATTGTAGCCAAACCTCGTGCAGTGCTGAAGGAGTGACTGCTATCTACTTGAGCCGTGTAGAACGGGGGCGGCCATTCCCACGCCTCCAGCCTGCCAGTAGGAGACCTTTGTTACACCTAACTTATTTAAGCATGTTCTGGTGCCCCAAACTTCCTGGACTAGTTGAACTACATTTACGAACACAGACAGACAGCGGCGGAGCAGAGTGTCCTAGGTGGAAGGAAGACTTGTCATAGCAGAGACCTCTACATTGCTGACACGATCAAACCAACAATGCTCGTTTGGAGTCTGCGTTCTTTCGCATCTTGGCATCACCTGCTTGCAGGTCAACACACACAGCCTGATTTCAGCGTGGTCTGTTGTTTTGTTTGCAAGTTCCTCTCATCTAGAAGTGTTCATATACAAAACATTCAGATCAGGCTTGCAAATGTCTTTGTAGTGGAGGAAGGGTCTACCTTTGTTACGGTTCCCCGTGGTAAACTCTCCGCAAACGATATTTTTTTTAATTCATTCGTCCACCATTCTGCGCATGTGACCAGGTCACTGCAAGCGGAGGGTTGTAGCCAAACTGGCAATCTTTGCACGGTCCAACCATCTAAAGTAGGTCAAGGTCCAACACTTCATTGTTTGTCACTCTGTCGCTCCATGAAATTCAAAGTATAGGTCTCGTTAGTACTATATACTAATTATAACCTTACAAGCAAGACGTGCAAGTCGTCTGAATACGGTTGTGCATGGGGCTGGCAACTCCAATTAGTGTTCTTCTACTGCGTCTTCTTTCGTTTAGTTACTGTGTGTCGCAGTTTACAGCGAAGCTGCGTTATTTGCGCCTTTCGGCCAGACTCATCCGGTTTCAACAAGACACATTTTTGGAACCTGTTTTACCTTCCCACTTCGATCCATATTCTCTCAGCCAGACTGCATGTATGCAGCCTGATCCAGGGCTGCAACTTGCAGACGAAATACGGTTCGCTGACCTTGACGCAAGCAGTTAGCTGTAAGTCGCTGACACCTATCGTCTCGTGCACTGCGTTTTTCTCCAGGTGATGCTGGAAGCCACTTGTGCTGAGTTAATCCTTCTTCTTCTTCTTCTTCTGCGTACACAGTCAGACAGTAACCATTATTTTCTCGAAAAAAGCGGCGGTCATCCTGAGACTCTCGCCACTACCATAGAGCTTGTCTTGCAGTTCCACTGGCAATGGCCACATCTGCTCTCTCTGATCCTCGTATGTCGGGCAGTTCTGCAGCAGATGTTCAGTGGTCATTTTACCAGTACCGCACGGGCATTCGTCGGTACACCCTATCTTCAATTTGTTGAATAGGTGGTACCTCAGTCTGTTGTGGCCAGTGCGAAGTCTGAAGACAACGACCTGCTCTCTTCGGTTCAACTGGTAATAGGCATCGTTTTTGGTGTAACCAGTATGTTCGGTTTCCCATTTGGACATGTATCTGGCTTTGATAAGCCGTTTTGACTCTTCGTACGTCATACTGGTATCTGTTTGTGGTAGCCTTGCACCTTCTTTTGCCAGTCTGTCTGCCTCCTCGTTGCCTTGGATGTTGCAGTGTGACGGAACCCACTGTACCACTACCCTTTTTGGTGCGGACTGCTGGCACAGTTTGCAGAGTGCTGCTCTTAAGTCATTAAGCTCAGTGTTTTTCTGGCTGAGTTAATCCGATAACGTATCTTTGGTAGCAGGTTACAGTGGCGCTTCGCATATTCAGAGGTGTACTTGAGAACATGGTCCGGGATACTCCTGGCTATAGTGCAATGAGGGATCATCTCAATAAGCTCACCAATATGAGGGTTGAGGTGCAGATCCCCACCCATTTGGCAAGAAGGGTGCAACACATCCTGTTTCCAGGAGCACGAGCGAGGACGTGAGATGGGGTCTTGATCCAAATGTGTCAGCTGAGCCAGATTACTCCTTGCTTCGTTAACCTCATTAGGGGGAATCAAGATGCTGACCAGATCATGAGCTGCAGTGGTCACCGATCCATAGCTGGCTACTAGCGTTAGGGCCAGCGAACCAGGGCTGCCAAGACACTTCTACACCCCCATGCGGTGATCCTGGATAACAGGCTGCATCAGGGCAGACTGGCTAAGAAGAAGGGATGGAAGAGGGAATGCTAACCCGGTACTCAAAAAATGCTTGCTGAAGTCGGATGTATTGGACCGAAAGGTGCAAATATCGCAGTCAAGCTGTAAACTACAACACAACACATTCCGTTCTCTGAACTACATTCTGCTATCCAAGCCCTTTCAGGGTTTGGTAGCGGGAGATTGAGAACGAACGAAGCCAAGCCAAGTCAACCTCACTAGGTAAAAACATTGCTACAGAAACGGTTACTATGTGAGATCATTGAATATGTTGGCGGTCTTCGCTTCACGGAGTCGACAGGCAGTGGTAGGACCCTGTGCTTCTACAATTGGGGGAGAAAAAAAAAGTAAGACTTTAGTTTAGGTTTATGGTGAAAGTCGTATTGCTTAAATATTTACATAACATTTATTCTTTTTTCTGTGTGCGCTCTCATACGTCAATTGTAATATTTCTAAAGATAGCATTGGTTGACCTGTGGCTATTGGTTTCTCCATAGAGCTTGTACAGGAATGGTGTTTTCTTTGGCTCTCGTATGTTCGACACTTTTGTAGCAGATGTCAATCAGTCATTTTATCAGTGCCGCAGACAGATCCATCTGTATTTTCTATCCCAATACATGGTGGTAGCTGCAGTCAGGAGGTTGCACTCGCCTCTCACGGTGATGAACGGAAACGATGCGCGATCGAATCCCGCAAGTTTCAGTCGACCCCTGGTCTCACGGGAGATAAGACCAGTGTGCCTGCATCCTGAGTTTCCTCCAGTCGTCGCAACCAATAGTCTTGCCACTGATCCAAGGTGACTCGGCACAAGAGAGTGAGATGGATGACCAGCGCATTCACTACCTCACTATAATCTAAATACAGCGCACATCAGATTAGTATGACAAAACCGTCTGCTGTTGTAGCCATCATCGCTTGCGATGGGCAACAATCATCATATGCGTCTCAGTCTCTATAGACCATGCGCGTGGCGACCTGTAAGTTTTGTCCAGCTCTGACTCCTGTATTTCGACACTGTCTTCTATGGCTGTAAAGGCCGATCCGCGAGTGACAGTCCCTGCCACAGATCGTACAACCATACTGAGGAGGCTGACTTGGCTCGCTGTTCCTTGATCTATTCAGTCCTTCTCTTATCTCTGCAGCCAGAAGACCTCTACGAACGTCAGCAGCCACTATGCTCCCTCCAACTGACTGTCTCCAGATAGCTCGATCCTAGGCAATATCTTCCCCGCCCTCGGATGGGATGACGCATGACTTCATGTCCTTCTTGTCTACGTCCTTGAATCGCAGTGTGGGACGGCCGATTCTTCTAACTCCAATGGCTAGCTGTCCATAAAGGATATCCATTGGCAGCCTTCGTCTTCCATGCGATAAACATGTCCGAACCACCGGGGACGTCGCTGGCTCAACATCGAGTACATCCTGTGAGTGTTTTCTCTCTGTAAAACCGTATTATGTGACACTCTCTTGCTACCCAATCCCCAATATACGCTGAAGATACCGCATGGGAAAGGTGTTCAGCCGCTGTTCCTGTTTAGTGTAAGTGCTCCAAGTCTCGCTTCCATACATGAGATTGCGAAGAACGCAGGTCTGATAGACTCGGGCTTTGGTGAAGTGAGACAGCGCAGTGTTTTACCAGACTCTCTTCGTCAGGCGGGCCATGACGGTACTTGCCCTGACAAACCTACTGTCTATCTCCTTCTCGAGCGAGAGAGTGTTGCTGATGGCAGACGCCAGATAAGTGAAACTGTTGACGACCTCCAGATGCTCTTTATGGATGGTGTAGTGGTAATGATCTGTGCGCAGACCTTTGTCTTTTCTAGACTTATGGTGAGACCAAATTGCTTACACCCCTCGGCGAATCTGTCTCCCAGTATCTGCAAGGCCTTCTCACTATTGGTCACTAGAACTGCATCATCCGCAATTAGCATCTTCCTAATGTCCTCACCTTGGTCATCGCACGCAGTCGGGACAGGTTAAACAGCGGCCCATCTGACCTGGTGTGCAGATAAACACCTTCCACAGATGTGCCTCTAGCGTAGAATAGGAGCATGGAGAAGAAGATCCCAAAGAAGGTCGGCGCGAGCACACATCCCTGCTTCTTCCCTCTACACTCTTGATGGGAAAAGAGCTTGAAGATGATCCATCATATAAAACTGAGCCCTTCAGTATCAGTGTGAAAAGAAATTGGGGGGGGGGGAGGGGGGGCAGCCGATCTTCTCTCGAGGAGTTCGAATAGACCCTTTCTACTAACTAAGTCGAACGCCTTGGTGAGGTCTAGAAACATTAAAAAGAGCGGCTGGTCTTGTTCTCTGCACTTCTCCTGGATTTTGTGAAGCGAGAAAATCATATCCGTTTTTGGTCTACCTACTCTAAAACCACACTGGGATTCCGCGAGCAATCTCAACCTGTTTAGTAGCATGCAGGCGTAAACTTTGCCTACAACACTCAGGAGCGAGATCCCTCTATAATTATTGCAGTCCCCGCGGTCACCTTTGTTTTTGTAAATAGTCACAGTGGTGGCTTCACGCATATCTTGGGGGACTGCGCCTTCCTCCCAGGAGAGGTATAGAAGATCAAACATCGGCTGATCTAGTGCTAATTTCCGTCCTTACGATGGCTTAGGGTGTGATACCAACTCTACCTGGTGCTTTACCATTTGAGAGGTAGTTAATAGCCTTATCAAGCTCATCCAGAGCAGGTGGTCTGTCAAGTTCCTCCGTAATGGGCAGGACCTGTCCGGCACAAGGTCTCACCAGTGACCATCGTTTCCCGAGAGTAGAGCTCGGAGTAGTGCTCCACCCATCTGCTGGTCACAGTCAATAATTCTCGCACTTGTCAGTTTACAATGCTTCTACCTCTGCAGTAATAATAATTATATATTTCCTATCCTTAGTTTCTTGACCAGATGGTATCTCAGTCTGTTTTGTGACCTGTGCGGTCGAAAAATTACTACCTACTAACCTCTGTTACGCTAGTAATATGCGTCATTTGGTTGATGGCCTGTCTGCTTACCACGTCTTCCTGTAGCTACACCTGGTGAACCTCTTGTTTTTTTCTCTTAAGTTATACCTATATCAGGTTGAGGTAGCTTTCTATCTTCTCTGGACATTATGTCAGTCACCTATTTCAAGAAGGCTGGATATGTGATATAGTTTATAGTGTCACGCTGAGATCCTAAAGTCTGTAATTTGTGTGTGTATGTGTGTGTGTGTGTGCACGCGCGCGCGCGTGCGTGCGTACGTGCGTGCGTGCGTGACTTCCACGCAACCGCTGTGAAGAGTACCACTTGTCTATATTTGCATATGTATGTAATACTCTGTTGCAGTTTCCAATGCTTCTACCTCTGCTGTGATATTGCTTGAAAAATTGTTCCAATCGACACCTTGCGCTGCTTTGTGTAATATTTTTTTAGACTCTGACAGCTCATTCAGCCGTCAATCTCTGCTGTACTTGTTCCCGATCCATCTGTATATGCATGGGTCCAACTTTTGCCTGGGTAGTGTTTCCTTATGTACTTTACAGTTATGAAATATGTTTACACTAGGACTGTTCGAAAAGTTCCAGAACTGTTGACTCTGCACGCCAGTGCCGTGTCACAGCAGCCTCTAGTCTGTGTAGGGCTGCCCGTGTAACTATTTTCTTAAGTAACATGAGGTCCCAACGTGTTTCTGTTGATGCTGCTTTCGGTCGTGCTTACGTACGTGCAGATCGTGATTTACGTTTCTCGAGATGTCTGAATGTCATGAGCAACAAATCAAAATTTTTCTTCAAGCTCGGAAAGACTTTTACAGAGGCTCAGGAAATGGTAAAACAAGTCTACTGGGTTTCAGTGTATGAGCCGCACACGCTGATAAGAATAGTTTAAAAGATTTAAGGATTGTCAACAGATGACGCACTGGACGACCCTCCATATTATCTGTCGACGCTCATGATACTCAGGTACGTGAGATGATGCGTTCGAATCTTCGTCTGGCAGTTTAGTACACAGCAATATCTCCATAATGTCATGCCGTGACATTCTAACAGAACAACATAATAAGAAAAGATGTGTCGGAGAAACAACTCTTAGTTAGCTACCCTGCCTATGATGGAGCCAGTTGCACTTGTGTTCTAATTATAGTGATAAAGAGACAAGAAGTTCGCATCTAGATCAACTGAAGTATCAAAACAAAGGCCAGATACAACCATATGTGTGCACGCGTAGTCAATAACAACTGCATACAAACTTCCGCTTCCGCCTGACAACGAGCAAATGTGTTTTGACAACTGTCGCGCACTATCGATGACAGCGTACATTAGAAATAAAAAGCCATTAACTGTAATGGAGATAAAAGATAAAAGTAACACGCACATTAAAGCATAGGAGATATACGCGTTGTTTGTGTCTTCTAATCACTCTCTCTTCCACCTTAATTCCCACTCACTCTCTCTTCCAATCTCAGTATACTATCAATCTATCTAATCTATCTATCTATCTATCCATCTATCTATCTATCTATCTATCTATCTATCTATCTATCTATCTATCTATCTATCTATCTATCTATCTATCTATCTATCTATCTATCCATCCATCTATCTATCTATCTATCTATCTATCTCTTTATATATATATATATATATATATATATATATATATATATATATATATATATAATATGTATGTGTCGTCCTGTCTGTCTGTCGACTATCGCTCTCTTCTTCTTTTCTCTTTCTCTCTCTCTCTCTCTCTGTCTCTCTCTGTCTCTCTCTCTCTCTCTCCCTTCTCGTGTTATATTTATGTATACATATCAAAGTTCATCACTTCTCTCGGCGCATAGAGCATTGAGAACATCTCGCCAACATGCACGGTCCTGTGCTCTGTCTGCCTCTCTCCAGCTGTAATCATTTAATCTTAGCCCCTTCTCATATTCTCTTCTCCGTGTATTGTTAGGTCCATCTCTCGTTCCTTCCCCAGAGTATTTCAGGTCAGATTTTGTCTGACTATGTCGAACTGTGCCTTCCTCAGCAGCCCTATTTTCTTCGCTAAATTTGTTGTTCCAATAAATCAATCTTTATTCCCATAAATCTGTATTCCTCCCCATGCCCTGCCACTGTATTCCCATTATCCTTCGTAGGCATCTGTTAACGAAGGACTGAGGTCTGTTGTGTGACCTTGGTCGTTCTCCATGTCTCCGCTCCATACTGGAACACTGACATTACACTGGCGTTGAATATTCTAACTTTGGTGTGCATCTTGATTTGTCTGTTTATCTGTATGTTGTTTAATGTCATTAATGTCTCTCTTGCAGTTCTTATTCTGATCCTTACTTCTGTGTCTGCACCTCATCATGTGTCTATTGTGCTGCTCAAACAAGTAAAGGTATCAACTGCTTCCAATGCCCCCCTCCCTCCCCCCAATCCCCACACCCCTCCCCCTCCAGCATGATCTGATCTTTATTGAAAGTGTTAATCTTGATTTTCTTCATGTTGATATTCAGTCCCAATTTAGCTAATTGTTCTTTCACCATATCGAGTTTATCCTGTATTTGACTATGACTGTGTGACAAAAGTACCAGATCATCTGCGTAGTCCAGGTCCTCCAATTGAGACAATAGTGTTCACTGAATACCAGTTTTTTTGCTTTCGATTGATGTCTTCATTTCCTAATCTATAACCAACAAGAACCAAGAACAGGAAAGGTGAGAGCAGGCATCCCTTGTTTGCAACTTGAAGCTGTCAGTCAGTACTCCTTCATGTACAACTCTACTAACCTTGTCTGTGTGTACATATTCTGGATGAGGGTTGTGTACTTCTCTGGTATCCAATAGTGCCTCAACTGTTGCCATGGCATACATCGGTACACACTGTCTATAACATGTGAGCATAGAAATGTTTCCCATTCAATGCTTTGTTCTGCTATAACATGTGAGCATAGAAATGTTTCCCATTCAATGCTTTGTTTTGCTATAACATGTGAGCATAGAAATGTTTCCCATTCAATGCTTTGTTCTGCTATAACATGTGAGCATAGAAATGTTTCCCATTCAATGCTTTGTTCTGCTATAACATGTGAGCATAGAAATGTTTCCCATTCAATGCTTTGTTCTGCTATAACATGTGAGCATGGAAATGTTTCCCATTCAATGCTTTGTTCTGCTATAACATGTGAGCATAGAAATGTTTCCCATTCAATGCTTTGTTCTGCTATAACATGTGAGCATAGAAATGTTTCCCGTTCAATGCTTTGTTCTGCTATAACATATGAGCATAGAAATGTTTCCCCATTCAATGCTTTGTTCTGCTATAACATGTGAGCATAGAAATGTTTCCCATTCAATGCTTTGTTCTGCTATGACGCGTAGATACGATCTGTGCATGATATTCCATGGCGAAATCCTGCCTTTTCCTTTCTGAGCTTTTCGTCTACTTCAGTTTTTAATCTGTTCATGATGATTGTGTTGAATATCATGCCTAGCATTGACAGCAATGTGATCCAATTATAATTGCTGCAATATTCCAGGTTTCCCTTCTTAGACAGTTTAATCAGATTTCATTCTTTCAATATGTGGACACTCTCCTCCCAAATCTTCTTGAGTAATCATTGGCATATATGTGTGTCCTTGTCTACATCTTCCAGTATAACTTCTATTGCTATTCTTCTTCTTCTTCTTCTTCTTCTTCTTCTTCTTCTTCTTCTTCTTCTGCGTACGCAGTCAGACAGTAACCATTATTTTTTCGAAAAAAGCGACGGTCATCCTGAGGCTGTCGCCACTGCCATAGAGCTTGTCTTGCAGTTCCACTGGTGATGGCCACATCTGCTCTCTCTGATCCTCGAATGTCGGGCAGTTCTGCAGCAGATGTTCAGCGGTCATTTTACCGGTACCGCACGGGCATTCGTCGGTACCACCTATCTTTAATTTGTTGAATAGGTGGTACCTCAGTCTATTGTGGCCAGTGCGAAGTCTGAAGACAACAACCTGCTCTCTTCTGTTCAACTGGTAATAGGCATCGTTTTTGGTGTAACCAGTATGTTCGGTTTCCCATTTGGTCATGTATCTGGCTTTGATAAGCCGTTTTGACTCTTCGTACGTCATACTGGTATCTGTTTGTGGTAGTCTTGCACCTTCTTTTGCCAGTCTGTCTGCCTCCTCGTTGCCTTGGATGTTACAGTGTGATGGGACCCACTGTACCACTACCCTTTTTTGGTGCGGACTGCTGGCACAGTTTGCAGAGTGCTGCTCTTAAGTCATTAAGCTCAGTGTTTTTCTGGTTTTTTATCGCTGTGACTACGGCGAGAGCATCTGTAAGCAGGACTATATGGCTTTCATTTTCTTTGTGCGCCACCATTTCTTCCACTTCCGTCAGTGCCTCTGCCTCCGCTCTGAAATTGCTTGTGTACTTACCAGTAGCGAATGACAGTGTTATTTTTCTGCCATTTGGTAGGTTCAGGAATGCTCCTGCCCCTCCGTTCTGTGTAGTGTTTGTTACAGAACCGTCGTTGTATGCATGGGTCCAGTCCATGATTGGGTAGTTTTTCGATATAAAGCTTAGGGTAGTATCTCTCCTTTCTTTTTCAGTCTGGCAGTTTTTGTTTCCAATACCTGGTATATTTTCTACCACCTCTGGAAATATATCCTGCCTCCAGGTAGGTTTTTCGTACAGTAGTGATGGGTTTTGGTGTTGTTAGTGCGTTTATGGGATCTTCGTGCATCTTTGCTTTGGCTATTTCTGCAAAGTTTCTCCGCTTTAGTTTCCCATTTCCCAAATTGTTTAGTCTCTGGTGCATTGGATGGTCAGTCAGTCTTCGGAGGAGTTTCTCTGACTGCAGCTGGGCTCTGCAGTCTCTTCTATCGGTCATGGATTGCAGTTTTGTAATCTTTTCAAGTTCTCTATTGCTATTCCATTTGGTTCTGTTGCTTTCCCTTTCTTGAGTTTTGGAAGAACCCTTTGTATTTATTGGTGGGTTGTAGTCCAAGTCCAGGGCCGCCATTGCTGGTAGGTTGTTTGGTAGTGATTGTGGTGCAGGTCTGTTTAGACTTTCTTTGAAATACTCAACCTACGCTGTTTCTCCAATAATGTCAATATCGTGCCTTCTCTATTTTGATTGGTTTGTCTGTTTTTGTGTGTATATATATATACTGTTCCTGCCTCTCTGCCTTTTCTGCCTTATGTGCCAACTTGTCAATATATTCCCTTTTTTTTTTAATAAACAGGTCTTGACCTTTGTGTCTGCCACAGTATAGTTTATGTATAAATGTATGCTTTGATGATTCTGGGTCAGCAATTATTGAGCATAGCTTTTTTCCTCTTTTTCATTTCTTCTGTTTTATGTAATGCCTCTTCTGTGAATATATATATATATATATATAAATATATATATATATATATATATATATATATATATATATATATATATATATATATATACATACATATACATATGCGAGGCGTGTTCAAATGAAACCGGACCAAACTGCAACATGTGAACAAACGTACGATGCGTATGTTGATGTCACTTCTGGTGTAACAGCACATACCAACGGTCAAGTTTGCTAAATTCGTCACTGCTCACTGTTGTCTTCGACACTCTTTTTGTCACCATACACTGCTTCCATTTTACGATGAATGTCAATTGGTCGACATCCTTCAGCTGTTAGAAACCGAATCAGCGCTCGCTGATTACCTCAGGACGGATTCCGTTTCACACCCGCCATGTTTTCAACGGTCTGCTTGGGAAACTATGTGTAGGAGGATAATGAAATTTTACAAACTTTACAGTTGGTATGTGCTTTTTCACAACAGAAGTGACGTCATCATGCGCATCGTACGTATGTTTACTTGTTGCAGTTAGGTTCGGTTTTATTTGAACACGCCTCGTATTTGGGCAGGTCAACATCTTAATGACTAGATGCACATTTGTTTTAGACGTATGCTTCACATGGAGCCGAAAAGATGTTGATTGATTTTGGTGATTCATCCGTCAGTACTGCCTTAAGATGGGAAATGTGACGTCTTAGGCTGCGCCTAAGGCCAGCTATCTCGGCTATCTGAGAAGACAAACAGCTGAGTGACCTTATCTTCAACATCGGTAGCTGGAGTCACGTTTGACTACCACACACACAGAAGCGCGCGCATGTATATCAGAGGCGTATCCTTCCTGACCACAGACACAAGGTGTCCTGTAATTTTAGAATTGAATGTCCTAGAAAGGCGATGTTTGTAGAATGACTGTCAACGTTATATGTTCATTTCTATATAGTAATATTATTATTATTATCATTATTATTTTTATTATACAATACTGATTATCATTTAATTCCTGCTTACTCTCATCGTCATCATCAGGACCTCCAGCCACTTCTATCACGTGTATCGTTTCCTAACTCTCTTGTTGATTGTAGCCCGTGCCATTCTCTAAGGCACATCTTCCATCGCTGCCTTCTTCTGTCTCTCGTTCCTGCTATCTGTTCCGTTGTCACGACGTGCTCCAAACCACCTCTTCTCATAACATGCCCGAAGATTGGTGACTGCCTTGTTTTTATATTTGCAATGAGTTATCTTTGTTCCTCTTCGAGTGTTGTATCATGATTCTTCCTTGCAGTCCATGCGACCCGTTGTCTTCGAGTGTTGTATCCTTAGTTTTTCTTGCAGTCCATGGGATCCACGGCATTCTTCCGTAAAACCACATCTTCGTTGCTTCCATATATATATGCCCTTACTTGCTGATTGTCCATGATTCACTGTCATATGTCAGCACTGGTTCTTCGTCTTCTTCTTCTTCTTCATCGAACGCAGTCAGACAGTAACCATTATTTTTTCGAAAAAGGCAGCGGTCATCCTGAGGCTGTCGACACTGCCATAGAGCTTGTCTAGTGTTGCCACTGGTGATGGTCACATCTGCTCTCTCTGATCCTCGTATGTCGGGCAGTTTTGCAGCAAATGTTCAGCGGTCATTTTCCCGGTACCACACGGGTATTCGTCGGTGAGACCTATCTTCAATTTGTTGAATAGGTGGTACCTCAATCTATTATGGCCTGTGCGAAGTCTGAAGACCACGACCTGCTCTCTTCTGTTCAACTGGTAATAGGCATCGTTTTTGGTGTATCCAGTATGTTCGGTTTCCCATTTGGTCATGTATATAGCTCTAATAAGCCGTTTTGACTCTTCGTATGTCATACTAGTATCTGGTTGTGGTAGTTTTGCACCTTCTTTTGCCAGTCTGTCTGCCCCCTCGTTGCCTTGGATGTTGCAGTGAGATGGAACCCACTGCACCACTACCCTTTTTGGTGCGGACTGCTGGCATAGTTGACAGAGTACTGCTCTTAAATCATTAAGTTCAGTATTTTTCTGGCTTTTTAGCAGCACTGGTTCTACATAGAATTCAAGGACTCTCTTTCTCAGTTCCAGCGACAAGGTTTTCTTGCACAATATTCCTTCCCTTCGTGGTCTGAAAGACCGATTTTACTTGGACTATTCTGCATTTTATTTCATAATTGTATTGTCTATCTGATGTTATGTAGGTGCCCAGGTATTTAAACGTGTAAACTTAGTCTGGTTTCTTAGTCACTACCATCATCTTTGATTTCTTTTTTTTTAAACTGAGGCCTTAATCTATCAGCTTTATTTGAAGTTAAATGGTTTATGGTAAAAATAAAATACATCAATCTTAAACATCTAATACATTTAATGTAGGTCAATTCCTAAATCTGAACACTTTGTACAAATTTTTATTTGTATAATAATCCCAGTCTCTTTTCTTTAGTCTGAAACTTTCAGTCTTTTTAGTCTTTCAGTCTTGTAACATTTCCTTTTCTAAAGAAATTAGACCCAAGACACTCAAGCGATATTTTCTGTGAGTTTGCCTACAATGGCTTTGTATCTGATTCAATGTAAAAATAATGAGCGCTGTACAGAGCTTGTAGTATTTCGAATAGTCAAAATAAGTTCACTTAATGTGTATACTTCTTTCAGTGCAGAGTCTAAATCATTGTCTTAGCAAGTTCAAAAGTAGGTAACATTGGAATTCAGGACTTACATCAATTATAGTTAGTTCACTTTCAAGATGGATGTCATAAAATCTGGTTCAATAAGCAAAACTCTCTCGATGAATCTAGTTGTGTGCGGGAATTTTGGCGCACACATGTCAACGATTAGTCGAAAGGAAACACCAAGCCGTCACGTCCTTCTCGATAACCCCTTCAAACCCATATTTGTGTGCAACGTTTCTAAACGTACGTAAGCAAAGGTCCAGTACCTATTTCTCGTTTCTTCTTCATTTCCTCGAATAGTTAAGGGTGTCTTGATGTGACACAATGTTTTTGCCAAAAATTTCAAAATAATGCACCGTTTAATTAATAAAAAATACTCTCATAATATACTGCTAAAAATAGATGTAAGGAGTTTCATTGGGGCGTGCGGCGCACACATAGCACATGTTGAATACACGCCACTGGTGTATACATGTGTGCTCTGAGCTTGTCTCATACAGTTTCTGTTTGTACTTCGTGTGGTTAGGTTTAATGTGTGCTGCAGTGTTACCGGTCGTTACTATACATACAAGCTGTGTATTTTTGTAAGAGAATTGTATTATATGTGATCCGTAGATTATATTTTCCAGTTTTTTGTATCTTGTTGTTCCTCGTTCGCTATCATGCATCGTCGTCTCTTTCTTCTGCCATCCTCATATCAAGGTACCGGTTTGTCTTACAAATGACACGGTTGTTTATAAGGCTGTTTTATCTCCATGCAGCGTCTGTCTCGCGAGGCCAGTACTGTTCTCGCCTTTCCTGCGTGAGCATGCAGCTTTGTAGAATGTGTCACACGGTCAAGGTATGCCCTCTACATGGAAACCTGACATCTGTCCCAATCATCTTGTTGTAAAGATGACCCTTGAGTCCATTATTTTTCATAGTAGTTGCCTAATTTTCGGAAAGGGTCCATTTTCCTGGGCGTTAATTGTGATCTTGTCTCCATTTTACGTGATGCTGAGATATGTTTGTGGGGAAGCTTCTCCCCCCACTTTGTTAGTCTGTCTGTGGCTTCATTGCCTTTGATATTGCAGAAGAAGGAATCCACTGAATTACTAACATTGAGCGTTCTGCTTAAAACTGTGCCAGAGAATACATACATTGCTAGAGATCTCCATCTCTGTGTTGTTTTAGTGCTGCTAATATTAACGAAGCGTAAGTCAGTATTACTATGTTTCCTTGGTGGACATCTTAATCTTGTGTAAATGGATGTTTAGCCAATCCAGAGACTACAACTATGTAATAATAGAACTAACAAGCTGGTGTTTTTGTTAGACTATTACAAACAATTATTAAATAGTTGTTTCTTCTCTTGACTCCTTTCGCGGACCGGCTACTGAGAGCTCGCGGGCCAACACCGAACAACGGGCCACTCCGTTGCGAAGTATTGCCTTAGCCGACACTGTCGTCTGGGATAAAGTGTTAGCGACTTTACTATAATAAGTTCCAGCTATTTCAGAGGTAGATGGGACTAAATCCACTTTCCTCTCCCTGTGTTCTGGTCTTAATAAAAGAAGTTTCCATTGAACTGTTCTCGTGTTTGTGTCATATGCAATGCAAAGAATCCTGGACGCAATATTAACTTAGCATGTGGATCACAACACACGTTTGAACATTAATAAAGTACTAAAAATAAACGGCCAGGAACTATGTAATCAATCGGCGCGGCACATCCTCGGCGTGATATATAGGCTAATATTCGCTGGACGTCGATAAACGTCTGTTACCATGTCGATAAATTTGTATCTCGTTTTATCACATCTTTTCTGCGGAGAATTATTTCGTGGCCTGTGCACGACTTTTTAACTTTCTGCGTAGTAATTTATGTACTTCCTGAGCTAATTTTGAGATTTTTTTTAGATTCTTCAAGACGATTGTTGAGAATCTTGAGAAAATGGATTGAAAACTTGTCAGTATTTGTATAACTGTGGGGATCGCACTTGTCATATATTGGCAGTGGTAAATTACTTGCAAATGAAGATTTTGTGGTGTAACCGTACAGATTGGCTCTGGAATTCCTAATGTGAATGTTGTAATTATGGTTTAATATTTGTGGTGTATGTTGTTGTAACGTTAAGCCCTCTCGTCTGCAATTTTCTCTCATGCTGAATGCCTGTGTTTTGCGCCAAACAGCTCAGTTCATCCTACTTCAGTTAGAATGTTTTTTGAGTTTACTTGTTATATGGGTACCAGCTTGATTTTTGTGAATTTGAACACAAACAAGTTTGAGTGATGATCCGTGACACAATCCACTTGACCACTCTCGTCCAGTTTTTGACATTAATGTCATCAGATGTTCGACTACCTGTTTCTCTAGTCAACTTTTTTTCCTTTTGGTTGGATCCACTATGTGTATTTCTATGGATAATGGATATGTAACAGGTCTCCAATCCAAACAAAGATTACGACAGCATCAGGTGTGTGCTGTGAGATGTGTTTTTGTATGAGAGCTAAGACAATCGCCTCTCAAAGCGATGAAGGGAAACAGCGTGCGGTGGCGCCCAGCAGGTTTAAAGCCGCTCCTGGTCTCAAAGAGTTGAAACCAGAGTGACTGCATCCTGAATTACCTCCAGTCGTCTTGACTTATGTCTTGCCACTGGTCCAAGGAAGTTCGGGACCAGAGAGTGAGGGTGATGACCAGCGCAGATTCTTCCTCACTATAATCCAAACACAGTACAAGTTACATCCCCAAAACAAACCCGTCTGATGACGTCACCATCACCCCTTGCAACTAACGTGTTTTTTATATGCTTCTAGAGACTGACCGTGGCACCGCAGACTCTGTCGTACCCAGGGCACCCGTGTCTGGAGTGGATGTGCGTTTTGCTCTTTCGGTACGCAGGAATTCTTTGAGCCTCCGCGATAGAATTTAGCTCTGCGATCTGAGCACCTTGCGTGATGCTAGCGTGCTAGGTAGAGCCGTTCTGGCGAAATATCTCCCAGGATGCGACATCAATATTGAGGCTTTTTGGAAACATTTTCCAGGAATCCCTGAAGCGTTACTTGTGTCTCCCTGTTGAGCGTCTGTCGGTTCTGAGCTCCCTTAGCTGCTTGCACATCGGGCATGCGAACATGTCCCGCTCATCTGATCTGAGTTTTTTACAGTTGCGTATGGAAACTCAACATGTGTTTGGCTTGCTAAGAATTTCAGAGAGATACTTTGTTCTGTCTTCTGATCATGAGCAGTCTGTACAGACAGCTATACACTGTCCATGTTTCGCAGCTATCCCCGAAAGTCGGCATGCAGTATACAGCCAAAGTTGATCTGTTTTGGTCTGTGTGGCTAAAAGTGTCTACAGGACAGGGCACCTAGCCTCAATTCCAAACCTCTCCAGTCTTCTCTTAAAATATGCTTAACACGTTACAGTGGTACTACTGTTTGATCCGCGTTTGGGACGATGAGGCTAACGTCTGGTCAGGCAAAACGCTGATCAGACAATGTTAGCCAGGGTCAGGAGAAATATACTGGCCAAGACCCTCACCTGACCTCTTCGCTGGTCATCTTTGGAAATGGCTGTTGTCGAGGACAACAGTCTGGCTAACAAAGTGAGGTTCGACGTGATCCCCGTAGTAGCGAGTGACACGCAGATGAAGCCAAGCATTGCACAACCGCATGGAGAACCCCGGTCCACTTCAACAGCACGATCGCAATTTCAGGAAAGCTTCTGCAATCTGCCACAAGTTACGTTCTTTTCAGGACGCACAAAAGGGTTACCAACCCATTGTGGGCATACGCAACCAACCAACCATCCCCGTTTATGCTCTAGTAACACTCAGGTCTGGGAAACATATTACCTTTTTTCTTGTTGCTCTCAATTCCATGTTATGTGCCAACAGGAGCATACCATTACTGCAGTTAGTTGTCTTACGGGTAGATGTCGCTTAAGCATGAAGTGGTGGTTTCTAAGAACTTTGTTTCACCCAATCAAGTAGCTAAACCCCGTGCCCACCCTTTAGCGTTGAATTGTAGTCATTCACTAATCGATAACATACTTCTTCTTCTTCTTCTTCTTCGTCGTCGTCGTCGTTTGCTCTCAAATAATCATTTATATCTCCCTCATAATCCCGGCGGTCCTTCTCATTTTTCTCTCATCGCTATACAGTTTATCTCGCAATTAGGTTTGGGAGGGCTATGTAGTCACTCTGTTCCTTTCGTGGAGCTGGCAGACCTGTAGAACAAGTTCCACTGTTTGTTTGTTCTCCTGGCATGGGTGCATGTCTGTGTGTCCAATTTTTAATTGGTTGACTATACATAAAACAGGGAGGTTTCATGTGCATACATTTTTGTTGTTGTAATCATCCAATATCATAAAGTTCTTGAGATGTATGCCTGCCTTAGACAACGCCCTGACCAACAAATACAATTAACTTCTGAAATGTCTGACATTCAGTCGTAATAGCCTATTAGTAGCTTGCACAACATAGTCGAAGACTGCGTAGGTTAATTCTGTACTTATTTATTAGAGAATATAATACTTTTCCCGCCCGTACGTTACTGGAGAACAAAGAACAGCACACCGTAACCCGCCGGTCATGCTATTAGAGACGACTAATGAGGTTTGGGCATGTAGCCAGTTGTATTGTGTCGAAACTAAAACTTGCAAGAATAATTTGTATATGCCTCTACACTCTAGAATAGAAGAGAAACAACTAAGTCAATCCAAGTCTTATACGCCAAAATTAATCTGTCGGGATTGCTGCATGGATATATTCATGTGATTATTTAGAATCACTTTATTGTCTGTCTTATACAGAAAAAAAGTAAGATGGCCGCGCCTTAGCGTCAGCGCTCTCGACTCGCTCCAGTGTTTGTGTCGAGTTTTCGGGTGTTCTGGGGTTCTTGTTCGCATAATATTTCCCAACTCCTTCACCGGGTCGTATCAAGGACTTTATTCTGTAGAATTGATGTGCTTTCGATCGGTTATCCTGTTTGTTATGTTGCATTTTATGCTGGGCTCAAGCCGAAGAAGACCAGTCCATGACGGAGTTCAATGTTCCGCTTAACTGCACACCAAAATTCAGTCCAGATTATCACTACTCAAGGACCTTTCTGCTCGGACTGAAGCCGACTTCCTCCTGCCCGCCCCTCCCTTCACTGGAGGTTACACGATACCTCTCCCAACCTGTATACCCAGCACATCAAGGGTCACGCTGACCAAAAGGTGGACATAATCAGAAGCCTCGGCGGTGGGACACGTAAAAACAGGAAGTTTGACACGGACAGACACGGAAATTTCGACACAAACTTTGGTCCAACACTCTTCTCGCGGCTCTCATCCCAAGGTTCTGGAGTACTCGGCTCCACCTGGGGAGTATGTAGGGATTTCGGTCAACACGCTACGCTTGGGTACAGCACATCAGTTGGACATGGTAGTGAGGGATCGACGCAACAGGCCTTTGGCGCCTATGCGAACATTATTATTATTATTATTAGACAGGCGTATATAATTATCATATTAATTACTTGGGAGGTGAGCTTGGCCAAGTTGATTTTGTGGCACGGTTCAGAACCAATGATTGCCGCGTTCCGAAGATGCAACACGTGGAAAACGCTGACAGCCTCCAACAACTCATGGATGGCCGCTTGCGTCAGAATCAGTGAACCAGTACTGATGGCGCTTGCGTCAGGATCAGTGAACCAGGACTGATAGCCGCTTGCGTCAGGATCAGTGAGCCATGGCTGATGGCTGCTTGCGTCAGGATCAGTGAACCAGGGTTGATGGCCGCTTGCGTCAGGATAAGTGAACCAGGACTGATGGCCGCTTGCACGCAGGATCAGTGAACCAGGGCTGATGGCCGCTTGCGTCAGGATCAGTGAACCAGGGCTGATGGCTGCTTGCGACAGGATCAGTGAACCAGAACTGATGGCTGCTTGCGTCATGATAAGTGAACCAGTACTGATGGCTGCTTGCGTCAGGATCAGTGAACCAGTACTGATGGCTGCGTGAGTCAGGATCAGTGAACCAGTACTGATGGCTGCTTGCGCACAGGATCAGTGAACCAGTACTGATGGCTGCGTGCGTCAGGATCAGTGAACCAGGACTGATGGCCGCTTGCGTCAGGATAAGTGAACCAGTACTGATGGCTGCTTGCGTCAGGATAAGTGAACCAGTACTGATGGCCGCTTCCGTCAGGATCAGTGAACCAGGGCTGATGGCTGATTGCGTCAGGATCAGTGAACCAGTACTGATGGCTGCTTGCGTCAGGATCAGTGAACCAGTACTGATGGCTGATTGCGTCAGGATAAGTGAACCAGGGCTGACCAGGACCCTATTCCCCCTCCCAATGGTGGCTCTGGAAACAGGCTGCGCTGGTGTATAATGGCTAAGAAAATTGGAATCGCAGTCGGAAGGCAAACTGGGTACCCAAGAAAAAAGTCAGCTGGAAACGGATTTATCAGGCCGAAAGCTGTGGATCCCTCAGCCTCGCTATAAAATGCGACACAGTCATTTTTAGAAGACACCCTATTTTTGTTTATTTGCTTTCGCCTTATTTCATTATTCTATAAGGCGGGTGGGCGTTGCACTATATTTTTATTTCGCGGAACAGTGCATCCGACTTTGACATGCATTTTATGTAACTGTCTGCTTCCTCCTGCATTTTCTAAAGGTTTTCTTCCCCGGGGTAACGGCCGTTGTTGGGATTGGGATCGAACCCAGCATCTTTGGGTTGTGAGTCGTGTCATTTAACCACTAGCCCAATCGAAATGTGTGGTGGGGTCGGATCCATTGGACAATTAGGCGCATAATATAGTGCACAGCTTCATGAAAAAAAGAGGAGACCGTCAACAATTTGTTATTGTTGTAATTAGCGTTATTTGCTCATGCCGAAGTGAATTTCATTTGTTCTTGTATTCTCTTCGCAAAAGTTATGTATATTGTGTTCCCTGTGTTTATTACAAAATTTCCGATTTGATAGCACAATTTTGTGACGTTGGGTGGGATTCCATGCACGTAAAATTAAATCGTGAGACATGATGGGCGTTACGTTTTTGTGAAATAGTAAATGGTGATATTTAGCTATGACCTCTTTAGATGGGCCATCTGATTCACAGGGAATCAGCCTTGAAATGTCACATTTCACCGTGGACTAAATGACGGAACTCATATTGTGACAAGGTTCATAATCACTCCATGCAACACACAGAAATAAAACAAATTCACGGTAAAAAGCACAACAAATCACCGTTAAGAGTGATCCTTTAACAGAATCCTGTCATAAAACCAACTACATATCCATCTTTGGTTCCCGAACACGCTGTAATAGTTTCACACATAGTTAACACATGAAAGTTCCATCATTTAGTCAGCCGTGGAATGTGACGTTTCAAATGGATTTCTCTGTGAGAAGGCCTTATCTACAGTAGGCTGTGGTTTAACAGTAATATTTTGTGCTGAGACGTTCCAAGTTTTCAGCTTGTGATATTCATATCTTCAAACCATCCTATGTCTATTTTGGTTGTAGGAAGCATGAGTACCTTCCTTGCCAAGAATATAACGTTTTATTCAAGCATAAGAGATCAAGATGCTTAGCAGTGCATGAGTTGCAGCGGTCAGCGACCCAAAGCTGACTTCTATCGTCAAGGCCAGCAAAAAAGAGCCGTCAAGACCCTTCTACGCCTCCACGTAGTGATCATGGATATCAGATTGCAACAGCAAACTGGCTAAGAAAAAAGGATCGAAAATGGAAGGCTAACTTGGTACTCAAAAATGTCCTATTGAAGTTGGACGTGTCGGACCAAAATGTGCAAATATCGTAGTCCATCTGTAAACTACGATACAACGAATTCCGTTCTCCGGACAACAACCTGCTACTTGCAAAGACCCTTTCAGGGCTTGGTGGCGGGAGTTAGAGAACGTACAGGGTTTGGTAGCGGGAGTTTGAGAACGTTCAGGGCTTGGTGGCGGGAGTTTGAGAACGTTCAGGACTTGGTAGCAGGAGTTTGAGAACGTTCAGGGCTTGGTGACGGGAGTTTGAGAACGTTCAGGGCTTGGTAGCGGGAGTTTGAGAACGTTCAGGACTTGGTAGCGGGAGTTTGAGAACGTTCAAGGCTTGGTAGCGGGAGTTTGAGAACGTTCAGGACTTGGTAGCGGGAGTTTGAGAACGTTCAAGGCTTGGTAGCGGGAGTTTGAGAACGTTCAAGGCTTGGTAGCGGGAGTTTGAGAACGTTCAGGACTTGGTAGCAGGAGTTTTAGAACGTTCAAGGCTTGGTAGCGGGAGTTTGAGAACGTTCAGGACTTGGTAGCGGGAGTTTGAGAACGTTCAGAGCTTGGTAGCGGGAGGTTGAGAACGTTCAGGGCTTAGTAGCGGGAGTTTGAGAACGTTCAGGGCTTGGTAGCGGGAGTTTGAGAACGTTCAGGGCTTGGTAGCGGGAGTTTGAGAACGTTCATGGCTTGGTAGCGGGAGTTTGAGAACGTTCATGGCTTGGTAGCGGGAGTTTGAGAACGTTCAGGGCTTGGTGACGAGAGTTTGAAAACGAACGTCGAAGAAGAGGAAGATTCTAGAATCAATTATTTGCTACCGATCTCATAAAATGATATGATTCATTGTATTCGCCATCGATTTAAAAATTTTTTTCTAGTAGTAAAAGATATGTTCTTGGTCGATATCTGCAAGATTTGTGTCATATCTGTAAAGCTCTCAGTTGCATTATAAATTGATCAGATGTTTGTGCTAAATACTGGATTATGGCATCGATTTCAAACAACAACGCCGTTGCTATGGTGATATTCTATCAAACACTATAATTACGACTCGTATTCTTCATTACTGGGGTGCTTCCCTGGGGGTTGTGAGATTTATATGTTGGAGGAATAAAGGTCGCGCACTCTGTCTGTTATGGATTTAATTAACTATCCACATAAACATTTAGGCTGCATTGGGTGTTAATATTCTTCTTCTTCTGTATTTCTGAGAGGCGATATGCGTAGGCTTCTGGTTTGTGTTAGGTGGGCGGCTTGGGCTGTCGACACTGTTGGACCTTTGAAATGTTTCTTTGATCCCCTTTATCATTGCTTCTGGGGTTCTGCTCGTGGTTCTGAAACGTCTATATAGTATGACCTCGATCGCTGTAGGTGGATTGAAACCGCATCCTTATCAAATGTACAAAGCACTTTATTTTCTGTGCTTCATTATAGTAGTTGGCCGATGTAGCACTCGCCATAATCCTGTCGCGAATTTTCTTCACTGTGTACCCAGTGTGTCTCACATGAGGGGTTCATGGGTTTCTTGGTAAGGTGTCCGCCTCGTGTGCCAGAGGTCGCAGGTTCGAATCACGGTGGAGACCGGGATTTGTTCACGTGGATCTTCTAGTAAAAATTCCTCTGATCTCTAGATAGTGAGATCGGACTCCCGCGTGCAGTGTCGAGCACGATCAAAATCTCTTGGCAGATAAAGATAAAAACAGTAAATTCAAAATTCAAAAATTATAGTTAAAAATCTACATAAAGTAGTTGTACCTTTCCCTCGGGCCTAGTAAGCCACAAGAATTTATAAAATACATACTACGTGTAACCGAAGCATTAAGCATGCTAGTTTGAATACCAGGATTCCTAATATTCCAAGCGTTTCACGTGTCTCGCTCTTACGTGTGTGTCTTTCTAATAGTTTCTTCTTCTTCTTCTTCTTCTTTGTTCATCCTCACATCAATGTCCGGTTTCTTTTATACCGTTGTTTGTAAGGTTGTTTTATCTCCATACAGATTTTGTCTCATATCTGTCTCGCGAGGCCAGTATTGTTCTCTCTTTTCCTGCGTGAGCGTGCAGCTTTGCAGGATGTGTTCCACGGTTATGATATGCTTCCCACATGGACACCTGTCATCTGTCCTAATCCTCATTTTGTTGTAAAGATGACCGTTGAGTGTTATGCCCAGTTCTCAGTCTGAAGATGAGGACTAGCACTTCTCTAGTTAGTTAAAATGTATTAATTTGAACATTTAGTTTGTTAAAAATTAATGGACGATATGAATTCATTGCTATTAGCGGTTCAGCATTGCCGGGGTATTCTTCTTCTTCTTCTTTCGTTCTCAATCTCCCACTACTAAACTCTGAAAGGGCTTAAGTAGCAGAATGTAGTCCAGAGAACGGAATGCGTTGTGTCGTAGTTAACAGCTTGGCTGCGATATGTGCACCTTTCGGTCCAACACATCCGACTTCAGTAAGCATTTTTTGAGTACCGGGTTAGCATTCCCTCTTCGATCCCTTCTCCTTAGCCAGTCTGCCTGCCGTAGCCTGTTATCCAGGATCACCGCGTGGAGGGGTAGAAGGGTCTTGACAGCAGTGGTTCGCTGGCCCTGACGTTAGCAGTCAACTATGGGTCGCTAACCACTGCAGCTTATGCGCTGCTCAGCATCTTGATCCGCCGGTGGATTCAACCCTTCAGCCTTATAAAGCTGGGGGTTCATCATAGGACATATTCTTTCCAGAACGTTCTCCGTTGCCGCAACATTCAGCACATCGTGGTTTCAAGCAAGTCGCCCTGCGTCACGCAGGAACATCTTCAAATTGTCAGTGATATATTAATACCATCTTCCTGTGGGTCTCGGGGATTTCGTGGCAAGGTGGTTAATCCGTCGGCCTCGTGATCAGGTAGTGTGGGTTCGACTCCAGACTCCGCCGTCTTTTTCACGGGTGCTTGATGAGGAGACCCCTGCATCTCGTAGTCGCCCCCTAGTCGTATGGACTTGCCACTGGGGTCGGGCTGCTCGAGACGAGAGAGTGAGGATAAAAAGTAGCACAGTTAATCCTTACTAAAAATAGCGCTAGGAAAATAAATTATGCCATCATCGTCTACGATGGACGGCGGCATTTGTATTTGCTTTGCCTGTGGGTCTCACCCCCCCCCCTTCTCGCGGACCTCGCCCTTCACTCTCAGCCTCTCTGGACCAGTCAGTCTCTTCCAGTGTGACCGTCTCACGTTTTTCCTTGCCATGTTGTCTATTAACTAATTCAAACAAATTCAACGGATGTTTTTATTTTAATTGAAGAGTAGTTATACACTGCTGTCAAGGCTGAAGTGTTAGAAACGTCATTGTTCTATGTCCCAGGATTGTGTAGGGTAGGTTGACTCTTCCTTGCCTTCCCGAATTTTAAGTCAGGTACCAATTCATAGCTGGGTAGACTGGAGTGTGTACTCAGTGTCTGTACAGCGAGAAACGAGCTATAACGATGTATCTTTACTTCTACATAAGTACAGGTATAAACAAGATGGCGTCCGTTACGACCAAAATGTATTTATCAGCGACCAAAGACAATGTAAATGAGAACATTTAACAAATATACGCAAAGAAGATTGTTTGTGATTGAGAAATGTGTTTATCTGCTTCTTCATATTGTCCGTTTACCCTCCTTAAAAGCTTATAGCCATCAATCACTGCAACTACTTGGCTCCTTACAGGAAACCTGTCACGTAGCTCTTTCCGTGTTCTCTGTATTCATGATTTATGTAACTTCCTCGGCTCTCACCGACTTCATGGGTTGAAGCATAGGCCCAGCACCACATGTGGAACCCATAACTGTCTAAACTTCCTCGGCTCTCACCGACTTCATGGGATGAAGCATAGGCCCAGCACCACATGTGGAACCCATAACTGTCTAAACTTCCTCGGCTCTCACCGACTTCATGGGTTGAAGCATAGGCCCAGCACCACATGTGGAACCCATAACTGTCTAAACTTCCTCGGCTCTCACCGACTTCATGGGTTGAAGCATAGGCCCAGCACCACATGTGGAACCCATAACTGTCTAAACTTCCTCGGCTCTCACCGACTTCATGGGATGAAGCATAGGCCCAGCACCACATGTGGAACCCATAACTGTCTAAAAAAACAACTGTCGTACTACTGTATTACCAATGCTGAAGTTGTTGTTGTTGTTGTTGTGAATGCCCAAAATGAGTATGTTAACTCTTTTGCGTACCCTGAAAAAGACGTTAAGTTGCGAGTTGCAGTAGCTTTCCTCCCATCCCGAGCGTGGACTGGGATCATCCATGCCGTTATGCTCTGCTTAGCTTCATCTGCGCTTCGCTTACTACAACGGGGATCACTTCAATCACACACTCGTTAGCCAGACTACCAAGAATAACAGTCCTTCCATAGAAAACTGCGAGGAAGTCGAGGTGGTGGGCATGGCTCTTATATATTGTCTGATCCTTACTAACATTATCTGGTCAGTATTTTGTGCCTGACCAGACGTAAGTGTTCCTCCCTCATTTTTGGGGTAGCCGATGAGTTTTTAGGCAGAGGACAACAGGCCGCTTCGCCAGTGCTGTCGCCACGTCGTGTGCTAGCTATCTTTGTTTATTTCATCTCCAAAAGAAAAACAACATTTACTTTACTTGGGATTCGACCCGCTACCCTCCTTGTCAGCAGGCAAGCATAGAAACTATTTGGCTACGCGCTCCACTAACTAACTTTTATAAAAAGCCATATTCCAGTCATGTGAAGAGCCGCTTAGTAGCAACGGTCTTTACATCGTCAGTTTGCCATCCACAACCACAACCTTCTTTAGTTGGCTCTTACAACATGCAAGGAATGAAACAATTGTTTTATTCAGTTAACCTTTATATGCTCCTGTAGTGGTGATTTCTATAGCAATCTGTTACATCAGGTTTCTAGCCTCAAACACAACCCTCTTTAGCTATATTGTTGGTAGGTTACAATGGTTTTATTCTCTGTTTATTAGGACATTTGCAAAATGCGAAGTGAAACACTAGACAATTCTTTGTGAAACTGGTGTGGTATTTCTGAGTGACCAAGATTGGGTGAATCTGGAAGTGGCGCAACTGATCAGTTCGTTTGAAGAATCGCAGTGGCGTAAATCGTCAGTTCTGTTTAAGGATCGCAGTGACAGGATGGCAAGAAACGGCAAGATTGAGTGAATTTTGAATTAGGGCAACTTCGTTGTAAGGTTCGCAGTGACAGGATGTCAAGAGACGACAAGATTGAGTGAATTTTGAATTAGGGCAACTTCGTTGTAAGGTTCGCAGTGACAGGATGTCAAGAGACGACAAGATTGAGTGAATTTTGAATTAGGGCAACTTCGTTGTAAGGTTCGCAGTGACAGGATGGCAAGAAACGTCAAGATTGGGTGAATTTTGCAGTGGCGTAACTCATCAGTTCGTTTGAATGATCACAGTATCAAGATGGCAAGAAACGATGGGGCATTTGTGGTACCAACGTTGTATATGTCTCCACGTGTGGGTGCAGCGCAAAGCTCGGAGGACTTTGTGATTCCTAGGTACGTTACAAACTCTCGAGAGCGAGAAAGTCGTCCTCGTTTTAGAATTGATGCCGAAAACAGGGACACACTTGATCATCATCGGTCGCATACGGATTTCAGTTTAATAGATAGAGGCACTACTCCATTCAGATCCCAAAGCGATGTTCATATTCTGGGAAGAAATTCTGAAGCCAGACCTGTGTTGATACGTCGTAACAAACCGAAGACGGATTATTTAGGGCGTGAAAATATTCAGAGTGGAACGAGGACTGTGTTCATTGAACCCGATCATATGGCGACCGTGCCAGGGGTCAACGGAGACACATCACGTTATATTATGCCGATTCGGCGCTCTGCTTCAGCGGCCCCAGAGCTGGAACGTGTCAGAGAGTGGCTGTATGGTAATGATTTCACTCAAGGTTTGGATGGAGCATCAGTGAATGGAGCTGGTGCTCAAGATAAGTCAGCTAAACAACGAGATGAACGAGTAATGGAGACTGGTAGTTCAGACGTAGCTTTGAGTGTAACCTCTATTATTCATTCAGCTACACCACCTCCACCGCCACCTCCTCCACCTCCACCACCCCCTCCCACGATATTAGCTACACCAAAGTCCCTCATAAACAGAGTAAACCCAACACTTCATACAGATTTCACCACTTTGCAGCTCTCAACCAAAATTACTTCCCCAGATGCAATCTCTACACCAAAACTTCTCTTCTCCAGTGAAATGGCAATCACCAAACGAAACACGAAGAAGCTTGAAGACATCCAGATAAGTCATTCAGACAGAGATAGTTCAAAAGTGCCCACTTCTCCATCTGAGAAACATTTTGACAATTTTGTTGATTCAATATTCGCTAAAGCTCTTGGTTCTGAAAGCGACAGTCAAGAAAGCTCGAAACATGGGTACCGTTTTAATACTGGCCAGACCGGTGCTAACTACACCGCTCGTCCAATTGTAAGCTCCAACAATGGACATGTTGACATGATGTCAGAGCTGAAGGACAAACTCAGGGCGAAAGGGCTGGCAACTGAGCAGCTGCAAGTTGTAAGGCCTTTACTTGTCAGTCAAACTGACATCGCCATACGGACATCTTTCCAGCAGCAGAGAGACAATGGGGGAGAAGGAATCACAAGTCTTGCTCAAAATAATAAAGCAATCTCGTTTTCAGAGCTCGGAGAAGGCCAGTCAGGTAACAGCATTGACAAGCCAGGTTCTCTGACAAACTACGGGACAAACACAGCAGACGATGTACAAACAGTGCATGCACTTTTTCTTAACAGCGCAACAGGAGCTCAGTTTGAGCCAGAACACAATAAGGCCTCGAGTTTTTCGTTTGCCAGGTCTAGGGAAATTCCTGAACAAAGAAACCAGCGACTGCACAAAGATTTGCATATAGAAAACAGATTTTTGCATACTGGAAGCGAGGTGAGCTCTCCGCCATTTTTTAACGTAGAGTCGGCCGTAACAGCTGGCACATTGCCAGAAGCACTGGGCAAGAGTAATCAAACATTCTCGGGAAAGGGATCTTTGTTTTCAAACAACAAAACAATCGGTGCCTATGATGAGGCCTTGAATGCGCCTGAGCACAACTTAGCGAGCATTCCAACGAGCACGCGTGTGCCTGAGGGTGTCGACTCGGGAAGACTAAGTGGCAGGTATTCGGGGCTGCAGACAGAGTTGTCCACTTTTAACAACAGGTGTAATCTTTGGACCTCACCTTACGATAGCCTTTTCACTCAAGACCGCGTAACCGCGACCTTTGACCCGAGTGCGCCAGCTGATCTCGCAACAGACGCAGAGCGTGTTTACCGGCGCTCGTCATTTTACCGTCCATCCGTCTCACGTCACGGGGAGACGGTCTCAGTCGTACCCACTAGTCCCATATTGTTACCTCCCTCCAGACACACGCACCACCTCGAAGGTAGCCCGGAACAATTGGAGGACAACACACCCTTACAACATGCCCACGTGACGACTGGAGACAATCCAGTGCTAGTGGCGTGTGAAGAATTTCAACACAGGGTTTGGATTAATCCGCACAGTAAGTTCATTGTTGACGAGGATGTTACAGTGTTCAGAGGTGACAGTGGATCTAGGAGAAGGGTGGCCCGTTTATCGTATGACGGTTGTTGTAGTAGTTACAGCGGTGATGTTGCTGCAGATACTAGACTACACTTACAGCACCCTAGTGAACCATCTCTACATCAAGTGAGATCAGATACGAAATTTTCTCAAGAAAATGTGGATTATTTCATGCCAAGGGAAGACTATTCTTTAACAGGAGGCGATGTAGACACAAGTATACAAAGTAGTCCTCGTGAGAAACGCGTTAATATTTCATATGGCGTGCGATTTAACCAAACGGTAAGTGAGTTCCCATACAGTAGCTCTGTCGCCCTCCAGGATAAGGGCAGTGTTCAAGACAGTGGTCATTTTCCAACCGTTCTTGTCGGGGATGTGAACGATATAAAGGACGATATTTCAGGCTGGACAAGTTCCTCGTCATCTGACAGTGACACGAATCTTCAGAGATTCACTTCCGGTGCCATCAATCAGAAAACATTCAATACCATATTTGCCCATGGAGCTACAGTCTCGTTACGCGCGCGCGCTGACAGGACTTTAACGGGGAGTCATCATAGCCTTATATCAGCCTGGCTACCTGATTACCATGACGAAGACATAGAAAAGAGTTTACGATCTGGTCAATCACGTTCCGCACCGAGTTCATCCCGGAAAAAGAATAGAACGGGTCGGAAGTTATCGATTAAGAACTTATTGATTAAAAGCGCTGCAGATCCGGACAAGACTTCTGGCGCTAAATCCGAGTATTCTGATTCAAATTTCATTATTAATAATGATTCAACTTCACCTTCGACAATTAATATCTCCAGTACCAACAACGGCCTGAAGGCAGTTAGCATCTATCAGCAAGAAGATCAACAAAGTGAGGGATCATCTTGTGAAGGCAGCAGCTCTAACAGTAGCACCATGTTGGGGAACCATAACCACGACCATGAGATTCTGCCACCGTCTGCCACCGGTCCTCTTAATAAAGGAAAGAACAGCCTTTATTCGTCCAACTCTTTGCTTCGTTCAAAGAGTTTGTTTTCCAGTACGCCTTCTCTCTTCACTCGATCATCCCCAGAAGAGAAATTCTGGAAGAAAGAAATCAAAAGAGAAAAGGAAGAGAAGAAGAGGATAGAGGAGGAGAAGAAAAAACTAGAAAAACTGGAAAAGAAGGAAGAGAAAAAGAGGATGAAGTCTGAGAAGAAGGCAGGAACGCTAAATACAAAGAGTATCCCAAGAAATTGGGACTATACATCTCGTCCAGTACAGGATGTTTACATGAGACCTGGGTTGAGGATGCAGGCTGTTGCCATTGATTATACAGATGACCCTCGTGTTAGCAGTTCCCATCAGGGATCTCCGTCTGCAGGCCATTATGCCATCCCAGATGTGTCCGCACGAGGTGGGTCGTATGCTGCGAGCGCAGCAGATATGGCCAGGGTTGAGCAGGTGTATGGAACCACTCAAAGACGCCCTCCTTCAACCGTCCAGTCGGACTACTCGGCGCCGTATGGATATTCTCCTCCCAGGTTTGTAACTATTTACATTTGACGAATGTATGCTCTTTTGGAAGAGACAGTTGTGTTTTTGCTTCTTAACCATGTTTATGATACTTTAGAACTGTTTATGTTGTTGGTTGCTGTTGATTGCTGTTGGTGGTGGTTGTTGATGTTGGTGGTGGTTGTTGGTGATGTTGGTGGTGGTTGTTGATGTTGGTGGTGGTTGTTGATGTTGGTGGTGGTTGTTGATGTTGGTGGGGGTTGTTGGTGATGTTGGTGGTGGTTGTCACTGTCGGTGGTTGCTGTTGTTGTTGTTGTTGAATGCTCACAATGGGTATGATTACTCATATGTGCGGCCGGAAACGACATTAACTAGCAGGTTTCTGCAGCTTTCCTCATATCCCGTACTTGTGGATGATGGGCAGGTGTGTCCCATGCGGTTGTGCTATTCTTGGCTTCATTTGCGTGTCGTTCACTACTACAGGGATCAGAACCATTGAAAGATTGTGCGGGATCAAGATGCTGAGCAGCGCAAGAGCTGCAGTGGTCAGAGACCCATAGCTGACTGCTAGCGTCAGGGCCAGCGAACCATAGCTGCCAAGACCCTTCTACACCTCCATGCGGTGATCCTGGATGGCAGACTGGCTAAGGAGAAGGGATCGAAGAGGGAATGCTAACCCGGTACTCAAAAAATGTTTGCTGAAGTCGGATGTGTTGGACCGAAAGGTGCAAATAACGCAGTCAAGCTGTAAACTACGACACAACGCATTTCTTTCTTTGGACTACATTGTGCTACTTAAGCCCTTTCAGTGTTTGGTAGTGGGAGATTGAGAACGAACGAAGAAAAATAAAGATTGTGCAGAGGAACTAGGTGGACGTAAGGTTGGTTACATACCGGCCACTTTTTGACGCATACATTGCGAGCTTCCTTAGTTTACGGAGCGCATTATTACCCTGTATCAACATCTTTAGCACCTTCCATGGAAGATCTGACTCATCCCTACCCTAATCTGCTGAGGAAAAAATCATTTCACCTGAACCTCTTCCGTTGCCTCATCCAGCTTACCGCTAGGGATTGGAAACCTGAGCTTCTGCTGGATCACTAGGAAGGACATGGTCCACCACCAAGGTCTACCCAGGTGGAGTAGACTTTGGCGTGAGAGGCTAAGAGATATTGTGAATCTTGTATTGCGCGTCATTCTCCATTGAAACCCCAGATATACAGCAGAGATTGAAGCTCTAAAACAGGTCGCTAATACGAGGCGTGTTCAAATTAAACGTGACCTAACTGCACCAAGTGAACATACGTATGATGCGCATGATGACGTCACTTTTGATGTAAACAGCATATACCAACCGTCAAGTTTGCTAAATTGCATTGTCATCTGACTCATAGTTTCATCAGAAGACCGTTGAAAATATGGCGGGTGTGATATAGAATCCATCCAGTTGATAGCGAGCAGTGATTCGGTTTCTAACAGCTGAAGGATGTCGAATAGTTGACATTCATCGCAGAATGCAGGGAGTGTTTGGTGACAAAAGTGTAGCGAACGTAAGCTCCGGCGACGGTCCACCCTAAATGCTGCATCAATTTTGACGATGGCATCTTCTAATGCAACAATATGCGCCTGGCTTAGTCTCGGAAGATCTTTCGTTAACTCACGTCCTTCTTTAAACAACGTTGTCCAGTTTTTCACTGTTGTCTTCGACACACTTTTGTCACCATACACTGCCTGCATGCTGCGATGAATGTCAACTGGTCGAGATCCGTCAGCTGTTAGAAACCGAATTACCGCTCGCTGATCAACTCTGGACATGTTTTCAACGGTCTGCTGAGGAAACTATGAGTCGGAGGATAATGACATTTTTCAAACTTGACGGTTGGTATGTGCTGTTTACATCAAAAGTGACGTCATCATGCGCATCACACGTATGTTCACTTGGTGCAATTAGGTCCGGTTTCATTTGAACACGCCTCGTACATAACAGCCCCGATTGTCATCATGTAGTTGCCTTCCAAGACGCATAATCTGTAGGGCTGGTCATTGAGGATGGTAAGAGTCACACATCTAAGGAATGAACTGGGATGGGGTGTGGGTGAAGAGCAGTGGATTAGCTGATAACAGGTAATTACTCTTAGCTGACTTCTTGCATCCGGGTTACTGACCATAATTGACCAAGTCAGAAAACTGACTGCAATCATGTATCCTGGCTAAGTGATTAGGGATCGAAGATAGAAGTCAAATTGGGTCCCAAAAATGAAGTGCTGAAATCGGATGTGTCAGGGCCAGAAGGCGCAAATATTGCAGCCTGGTCTATAACTACGTCACAAACGTCCTTTTAAGGACGAACAGCAAAGAAAACAAAGTAGGGTAGCTGCCAGTAAACAAAACCATACTTCGGTGGTTAGCGATGGTTAGCATCCTACTGGGGTGTATCTGGCAATGAAAAGACGGACATGGTTGCAAAAAGGACAGGGGCGTCTGAATAGGAAGACGGTGAAATCACATAAAGAAAAATAAAGCCTTCTATCTAATTCAACGACAACAATAACACTATACACCTGCAGGGACGGATCACCATTCTTCGTCCCAGGACATGTCATAACAGACTAAATTAGGACATATACACGCTTCGTCTGCCTGTTTCACCATCGCACATATGTGGACTAAGGAAACAAACTGCAGATAGTATTTTAAAGGAATGTCTTCTAATGACCCAGATGAGGAAGACTCGTTTGCCAATTGGCTAAACACAACTTAAAGTTAACGCTAAACTTAGGTTAACACTAAACTTAAAGTTAACGCTAAACTTAAAGTTAACTAAAATTATAAAGTTATCACTAAACTTAAAGTTAACACTAAACTTAAAGTTAACGCCAAACTTAGAGTTAACACTAACTTAGTTAACACTAAACTTAAAGTTAACACTAAACTTCATGGCGAAGACGGATGTCTCGGACCAAAAGAAGACATCGAGAAAGATAGCAGGAAAGAGACTGAGAAAGACCGAGAGAATGGTACGGACGACAATCAACAACAGAGTTGGTAAACGACACACTTGATAGAAGTGGATGAAGGTCCATGATCACCAACGCCAACCAGCAGGACACTTGATGATGATATTTCTTAGATAACAGTACGAAATAAACTAGACGCTGCAGTCAACAATGGGGCATTGGAGACTTCAATGTACAAGGTCTGGGAGAAAGGCAAATCATTCTTCATCGTTCACTTGCAAACCCTACAGTAAGTCTGGTAGCCATTCACATTTTGATTGACCAGTACGTGCCGTGAAAAGGAAGCCATTAAAGAGGGAAGCGTGTACTACTAAGAGGACATATGAATGATAATGGTGAAATCTATCATCATCATCTACCTGGCGTCCCAGATGAAGGAGCGTAGATCCAGCACCACATATGGTATACTCTGGCCAGCTTTTAGGGAATCCTGAATGCACTTGTTTGTAATACGGTTTAGGACGCAATGGTTTTTGCATAGGGAGTTTGCTAGTTCCATGCACAACCTTCCCTAGTCACCTCTTACTACATGGCATTATAGCTAATTGAAATAGAGGTAATGGTGCCTCAAGTGAACACACATAGACAAACGTAATTGCTTCGGAGTTCTAAATTAAATGGAGGGAGTGAGGTAATCTACAGCAGTGTTTTACCAACCGTCGATCTGCGAACCGATGTCGGTCCGCAAAAATGTGCTGCTGATCCGTGAAAATGTTATTTCAGCTTATTCCCTTCATGGAAGACATCAACTTATGCGCACTTAATCGTCGTGAAAAGAAAACCTGATCGATTTATCTTCTCATATCATTCTGTTGTCTAAACATACAATACAATTATTGTCTCCATTTCGAACATCACTGCAAAACTCATATTCTATATATATAAATAGTTACAGTGTTATGAAGGCTTTTTAAACCTATCAAAATGAAACAAAGAAACAGAATGGATTTCAATGTCACGCTTCTTCGCTCAGAAACAACGCTGTAGCCACAGTTATCAAATATTCAAATAAACAAACTTTATTTCAATGAAATATTGCTTTCTCAAAAACGTTATATTATTAGCATTTGTATTTACTGCTCGGTTTTTGGTTATTGTAAACAACTTTAGAAGTTTCATTTTATATGCAATTTTAAAACGAATACACAAACTACTAAAGATAATGGTTTTTATTTATGTCTGAGCTATGCGAGAAAAATGCTTCCTACTTTCACAGGTCCTTAAATGTCTTTCAAATTTTCACCTGTCTGTATGTGTGGAAAGGTAGAGAAGCCAGTCTATGGAATACCTGCGTCCTTCGGTTCTGCACATGCAGTTTCAGAACTACATTTTATTTTTGTTTTGCCAAGTTTACCTGAATCTGCATCCCTTATTCGCTTAGCCAGACTACACGTGTGCAGCCTTTATCCATGCCCGCTAGTTGATCAGACAAAGTTCACTGACCGTGATGCAAGCAGCTCACTATCGGTCTCCTCATTCACTGCAATGTCTGCTGACCCGGACGTGACACTTGATCTGTCCTCTATGGTGGACTGTAGAAGTTCTCTAATCTTATCGTATGGGTTATATTTTCTACAGAATGGAACAGGTGGGCCAATTACCACGATCTCCTTAGTCCGACGACCTAGTTTCTTGTTTTCTTTCATTGGATGTAGAAACATTCTTAGCTTTCATTGTTTTTGTACCTTACAGTTTCTGCAGGATATTATAGTGGCTCCATGCCCACCACTCCTTTGTCATCTCTTTCAGCGTGCTTGACAGGTTACATTATTATTCGTTATCCTTTCGGGCTCCGGTAATACACTGGGGATGTAGAGAAACCGGTATTTAATGTCCATCAAAAGGCGTTCCGATCACTCTTGTCAACATATTCATGCTCCAGGCTCTTTGCTCGTGCATTCTAAAACTTAAGATCGATTTTATAATTGTAACCGTAAGGACGTACATCGATTTTATAATTGAAACCGTAAGGACGTACATCGATTTTATATTTGTAACCGTAAGGACGTACATCGATTTTATAATTGTAACCGTAAGGACGTACATCGATTTTATAATTGTAACCGTAAGGACGTACATCGATTTTATAATTGTAACCGTAAGGACGTACATCAATTTTTATAATTGTAACCGTAAGGACGTACATAGATTTTATATTTGTAACCTTAAGGACTTATATAATAGATTTTATATTTGTAACATCGTATGACTTACATAGATTTTATATTTGTAACCTTAAGGACGTACATATATTTTGTATTTGTAACCTTAAGGACTTATATAATAGATTTTATATTTGTAACATCGTTTGACTTAATAGATTTTTATATTTGTAACTTAGTATGACTTCATGTTTTACATTTGTAAATTCGTAAACGTACCTTTTACCGTTTAGTTTGGTTCATTTAGTTCTGTTGTACTTCCGTGTCATTGTTGCTGTGCAGAGGTTAGCGAAGATACAATTACGTCACTCAATTAAAATGTTGTCACCCCATTTGTTGAAGAACAGGCCCTACGCTGCATCTGGCTTACCCTAATCATATCTATTTAATGTCCTAGTGAATTACTCGGCTTACCACGGTAAAACTACCTGGTTCAACGACCGTCACGCTCCATTCGACCCAGCTGTAAATTGGCATATGACATACGACTAGGGAAGTAAAAGACATGGAAGAATGGAGTTGGTCACCCTACCGCATACAGGCTGCGGCTCTATACTGGCCTCTAACAACTGCATTTCCCGACGGCTCTAACAACTGCATTTCCCGACGGCTCTAACAACTGCATCTCCCGACGGCTCTAACAACTATATCCCCCTACGGCTCTAACAACTACATTTCCCGACGGCTCTAACAACTACATTTTCCGACGGCTCTAACAACTACATTTCCCGACGGCTCTAACAACTACATTTCCCGACGGCTCTAACAACTACATGTCCCGACGGCTCTAACAACTACATTTCCCTACGGCTCTAACAACTACATTTCCCTACGGCTCTAACAACTACATTTCCCGACGGCTCTAACAACTACATTTTCCGACGGCTCTAACAACTACATTTCCCGACGGCTCTAACAACTACATTTCCCGACGGCTCTAACAACTGCATCTTCCGACGGCTCTAACAACTATATCCCCCTACGGCTCTAACAACTGCATTTCCCGACGGCTCTAACAACTGCATCTCCCGACGGCTCTAACAACTATATCCCCCTACGGCTCTAACAACTACATTTCCCGACGGCTCTAACAACTGCATTTCCCGACGGCTCTAACAACTACATTTCCCGACGGCTCTAACAACTACATTTCCCGACGGCTCTAACAACTGCATTTCCCGACGGCTCTAACAACTACATTTCCCGACGGCTCTAACAACTACATTTCCCGACGGCTCTAACAACTACATTTCCCGACGGCTCTAACAACTGCATTTCCCGACGGCTCTAACAACTACATTTCCCGACGGCTCTAACAACTACATTTACCGACGGCTCTAACAACTGCATCTCCCGACGGCTCTAACAACTATATCCCCCTACGGCTCTAACAACTACATTTCCCGACCTCTCTAACAACTACATTTCCCGACGGCTCTAACAACTGCATCTTCCGACGGCAGATTTGCATCTCCCAACGACAGAGTAACTACAAGGAGGATATACCTTTACCACTTTAACCCAGGTGGTAACACATTTGTTTAGGATCTACGCGTCAGGTAAAAAAAAAACCGTAAAGAAGCCACACAGTTCTGGATGAAAAGTTCCAAGTAGAGTTGAACAACATGCCGGGTGATATGGGTGAAATGTTCTTGAACATCATAATTCTGAACGTGGAAATGTAAGTTTATCTTCAAATGAATGCTTATTTTTTTTTTAAATTTGTGTTTGCCTCGCAAGTTTCTACTTGGCGGAGGCGCGCCTATTCCACCCTAGATTGTAGTCTTCTTCTTCTTCTTCATCGTACGCAGTCAGACAGTAACCATTATTTTTTTCGAAAAAAGCGGCGGTCATCCTGAGGCTGTCGACACTGCCATATAGCTTGTCTTGTGTTGCCACTGGTGATGGTCACATCTGCTCTCTCTGATCCTCGTGTGTCGGGCAGTTTTGCAGCAAATGCTCAGCGGTCCTTTTCCCGGTACCGCACGGGCATTCGTCGGTACCACCTATCTTCAATTTGTTGAATAGGTGGTACCTCAGTCTATTGTGGCCAGTGCGAAATCTGAAGACAACGACCTGCTCTCTTCTGTTCAACTGGTAATAGGCATCGTTTTTGGTGTAGCCGGTATGTTAAGTTACCCATTTGGTCATGTATCTGGCTTTAATAAGCCGTTTTGACTCTTCGTACGTCATACTAGTATCTGTTTGTGGTAGTCTTGCACCTTCTTTTGCCAGTCAGACTGTAGTCAATTTGGGCGATATTAAGACGCATAAACTAGTGCTTAGATGTATGTGTGTATCTGTATGTACCTATGCTAGGTATGTGCGCTCTCAGAAGCCAGCCCAACCAAAGTGCAATGGAAAGGTCTCACAAATGAATGCCTATGTCTGCTGATCCCCCGTAACACGACGCCGGCAGTCTGACCTTGAAAGTCGGATAAAGGGGAGGTAATTACGAGGAGAAATATTCTGGTTTGTCGCTTTAACGGGGGGGGGGGGGGAGATTTGTGCAAATAAATAGGAATCTGGCCTTGATAGATAAGGCGCAACCGCAACATGTCTAAGCGACCAGGCACTCGAGATTTGTCGTGTCATGCCATAACCAGCTATTTAAAAAAGCCTAATTACAAAAATTTTCATCTTGGTCTCATAACAATAGTTTTCGCATGGTAAGGTTGCTAGCCCCATGCACGATCTTCCTTAGAGGCGTCTTACGTGCAGAGAAGGAAACAGTAGGCCTGTTCTCTTTGTCCGAGGAACGACTAAAGTAAAAGGTACTGTTAACCCTAACCAAAAATTGCTCAGCGCTGGTCAAATTATGTTTTTAACACTTCATCCTTGTCGACATTGTCATAAGACAAACTGAGCTTTTTCCTGCGTCGCTTTCAGCCATACAATCTACTTGGTTATATTAAGGCGTGTGTGTTGTTCGTCCATCGCTGTGATGTCATTCTGTCAACATTAACTGTCCGAATACCCTCACTAAAAGTGCTGCCCCATGTCTCTGAACACCCTCACCAAAAGTGCTGCCCCATGTCTCTGAACACGCTCACCAAAAGGGCTGCCCAATGTCTCTGAACACCCTCACCAAAAGGGCTGCCCCATGTCTCTGAACACGCTCACCAAAAGGGCTGCCCAATGTCTCTGAACACCCTCACCAAAAGTGCTGCCCCATGTATCTGAACACCCTCACAAAAAGTGCTTCCTCATGTCTCTGAACACCCTCACCAAAAGGTCTGCTTTATGTCTCTGAACACCCTCACCAAAAGTGCTGCCCCATGTCTCTGAACACCCTCACCAAAAGTGCTGCCTCATGTCTCTGAACACCCTCACCAAAAGTGCTGCCTCATGTCTCTGAACACCCTCACCAAAAGTGCTGCCTCATTTCTCTGAACACGCTCACCAAAAGTGCTGCCTCATTTCTCTGAACACCCTCACCAAAAGTGCTGCCTCATGTCTCTGAACACCCTCACCAAAAGTGCTGCTTCATGTCTCTGAACATCCTCACCAAAAGTGCTTCCTCATGTCTCTGAACACCCTCACCAAAAGTGCTTCCTCATGTCTCTGAACACCCTCACCAAAAGTGCTGCTTCATGTCTCTGAACACCCTCATCAAAAGTGCTGCTTCATGTCTCTGAACATCCTCACCAAAAGTGCTGCCCCATGTCTCTGAGCACCCTCACCAAAAGTGCTGCCTCATGTCTCTGAACACCCTCACCAAAAGTGCTGCCCCATGTCTCTGAGCACCCTCACCAAAAGTGCTGCCTCATGTCTCTGAACACCCTCACCAAAAGTGCTGCCCCATGTCTCTGAGCACCCTCACCAAAAGTGCTGCCCCATGTCTCTGAGCACTTTCACCAAAAGTGCTGCCCCATGTCTCTGAGAACCCTCACCAAAAGTTCTGCCCCATGTCTCTGAGCACCCTCACCAAAAGTGCTGCCCCATGTCTCTGAACACCCTCACCAAAAGTGCTGCCCCATGTCTCTGAGCACCCTCACCAAAAGTGCTGCCTCATGTCTCTGAACACCCTCACCAAATGTGCTGCCCCATGTCTCTGAGCACCCTCACCAAAAGTGCTGCCCCATGTCTCTGAGCACCCTCACCAAAAATGCTGCCTCATGTCTCTGAACATCCTCACCAAAAGTGATGCCCCATGTCTCTGAGCACCCTCACCAAAAGTGCTGCCCCATGTCTCTGAACACCCTCACCAAAAGTGCTGCCCCATGTCTCTGAGCACCCTCACCAAAAGTGCTGCCCCATGTCTCTGAGCACCCTCACCAAAAGTGCTGCCCCATGTCTCTGAGCACCCTCACCAAAAGTGCGGCCCCATGTCTCTGAGCACCCTCACCAAAAGTGCTGCCCCATGTCTCTGAGCACCCTCACCAAAAGTGCTGCCCCATGTTTCTGAGCACCCTCACCAAAAGTGCTGCCCCATGTCTCTGAGCACCCTCACCAAAAGTGCTGCCCCATGTCTCTGAACACCCTCACCAAAAGTGCTGCCCCATGTCTCTGAGCACCCTCACCAAAAGTGCTGCACCATGTCTCTGAGCACCCTCACCAAAAGTGCTGCCCCATGTCTCTGAGCACCCTCACCAAAAGTGCTTCCCCATGTCTCTGAGCACCCTCACCAAAAGTGCTGCCCCATGTCTCTGAGCACCCTCACCAAAAGTGCTGCCCCATGTCTCTGAACACCCTCACCAAAAGTGCTGCCCCATGTCTCTGAACATCCTCACCAAAAGTGCTGCCCCATGTCTCTGAGCACCCTCACCAAAAGTGCTGCCCCATGTCTCTGAACACCCTCACCAAAAGTGCTGCCCCATGTCTCTGAACATCCTCACCAAAAGTGCTGCCCCATGTCTCTGAGCACCCTCACCAAAAGTGCTGCCCCATGTCTCTGAACACCCTCACCAAAAGTGCTGCTTCATGTCTCTGAGCACCCTCACCAAAAGTGCTGCCCCATGTCTCTGAACATCCTCACCAAAAGTGCTGCCCCATGTCTCTGAGCACCCTCACCAAAAGTGCTGCCCCATGTCTCTGAGCACCCTCACCAAAAGTGCTGCCCCATGTCTCTGAGCACCCTCACCAAAAGTGCTGCCCCATGTCTCTGAGCACCCTCACCAAAAGTGCTGCCCCATGTCTCTGAACACCCTCACCAAAAGTGCTGCCCCATGTCTCTGAACACCCTCACCAAAAGTGCTGCCCCATGTCTCTGAGCACCCTCACCAAAAGTGCTGCCCCATGTCTCTGAAAACCCTCACCAAAAGTGCTGCCCCATGTCTCTGAGAACCCTCACCAAAAGATCTGCCCCATGTCTCTGAGCACCCTCACCAAAAGTGCTGCCCCATGTCTCTGAAAACCCTCACCAAAAGTGCTGCCCCATGTCTTTGAGCACCCTCACCAAAAGTGCTGCCTCATGTCTCTGAACACCCTCACCAAAAGTGCTGCCCCATGTCTCAGAGCACCCTCACCAAAAGTGCTGCCCCATGTCTCTGAGCACCCTCACCAAAAGTGCTGCCCCATGTCTCTGAGCACCCTCACCAAAAGTGCTGCCCCATGTCTCTGAGCACCCTCACCAAAAGTGCTGCCCGATGTCTCTGAGCACCCTCACCAAAAGTGCTGCCCCATGTCTCTGAGCACCCTCACCAAAAGTGCTGCCCCATGTCTCTGAGCACCCTCACCAAAAGTGCTGCCCCATGTCTCTGAACACCCTCACCAAAAGTGATGCCCCATGTCTCTGAGCACCCTCAGCAAAAGTTCTGCTTCATGTCTCTGAGCACCCTCACCAAAAGTGCTGCCCCATGTCTCTGAGCACCCTCACCAAAAGTGCTGCCCCATGTCTCTGAGCACCCTCAGCAAAGGTGCGCCAGTCTGTGCGATTGGGGCATGTCTTTCCCAGTCATCACGGTTTATACCGCACTGGATCGGTGATTTGTTTAGTGTGTCACTGACATGAAATCAGCTTTCATAAAAGCCCATTTGCTCAATCATTCACCTTACCACTCTAATATGAAGCATAGACCACAACTACAGCCGGCCCCAATAAATGAAGCCTGCTTCCAAGCATTTGTATCATTCACATTTGTGCTTCAATGTGGAACGTATGTCTTAACTTCAGCTAGCCTCTTTGCAGGAAGCCTGTATCCGAGTGTTTGCAGTGGCTGATTACAATGACAATGTTGTTGTTTTGTTTTACATGATACAGTTGCCAGCCCCAAACACAATCCTCTTCAGTCACCTTAAATGTGGCAGTGGGCCTATTCTTTTCATCCTGAGTTCCACTCGCACATAAGATGCTTATAGTAAGCCAAATATATTGCCCGTTAATGCCTGGCCCACCCCTTCTCAATCCTTCGCTCTTTTCGTCACATGATAAAAAGACTCAAAGTTTCTCACAGTTCAGACTGTAGGGGACAATCGTCCTTTATTCCTCAGCCCTAAAGATCCTCCTCGGTGAGATAGCTCAATTCCTAACGTGTCTCCCTCATCCAATATGTAACATATCTTCACACACCTGGCTGACCCTAAGGTATGCACGCACAAGTCTGATAGTCACAAAAGAAAAGTTTTTTCAAGGTTGTTAACTTGGGGGGGGGGGGGGGGGGGGGAGGAGATTAGTTGAAATCGCTACTTAAGTATGTGTCACCCCAGGGCCGATTATTGTCCTACGTAGCGATTTGCACTCATCGCCATTCACGAACCACGAAGCCTACTAGGTGCGGAGTAGCTGAGTTTGAATCCAAAGCTCTAGAAATAATACCCCTAGATATAGACAACTTTCGGGGGCGGGTAACTTACCACTTTACGTAGTCGTTATGCGTGGACTACGTCACGAGCGAATTGCCTGCTTGACTTGCCTGTTTTGTTCCCTTGTGTTGCAAAGCGCCGCGGGGAGCGGACATTTTCTCTCCTGTGCCAAGTGTATTGTGCTGTTTACTGTTAGCCTGTATCGGTGTTGAATTTAAGTTGCATCATCTTTCGCAACATTGTCCATTTTGGTCTGCCTTTGAAATACGTGGCGAGTAACAAGCACAGTTCAACGTGGAACATAATGGGCAGGTCAAGCTAGCCAACTTTTACTTAAAAGTTGTGTGCAGTGGTTAAATAATGTGTGGGATTTCAGCTGATCCACAAACTGATAGCAAGTTGGCAGGACGTCATAGAGATTGTAACTGAGAACAGATAGAGGTACAAACTAGTATTGCAGGAATAAATGCAACACAACGACAATGGGACTTTCTTGAGAGATTACAAGATGTGGAAAGGTGGAATCATTCATATATGTTGGTAGCCATATACACAACGTAGGAGATACTGATAACGATTTTGAAAAGGGGGGGGGGGGGAGGAGAAGTGAAAAGCGAATTAAAAACCCGAAATCTTCTTCTTCTTCTTCATCGTACGCAGTCAGACAGTAACCATTATTTTTTCGAAAAAGGCAGCGGTCATCCTGAGGCTGTCGACACTGCCATAGAGCTTGTCTAGTGTTGCCACTGATGATGGCCACATCTGCTCTCTCTGATCCTCGTGTGTCGGGCAGTTTTGCAGCAGATGCTCAGCGGTCATTTTCCCGGCACCACACGGGCATTCGTCGATACCACCTATCTTCAATTTGTTGAATAGGTGGTACCTCAGTCTATTGTGGCCAGTGCGAAGTCTGAAGTCCACGACCTGCTCTCTTCGGTTCAACTTGTAATATGCATCGTTTTTTGTGTATCCAGTATGTTCGGTTTCCCATTTGGTCATGTATCTAGCTCTAATAAGCCGTTTTGACTCTTCGTGTGTCATACTAGTATCTGGTTGTGGTAGTTTTGCACCTTCTTTTGCCAGTCTGTCTGCCTCCTCGTTGCCTTGGATGTTGCAGTGAGATGGAACCCACTGCACCACTACCCTTTTTGGTGCGGACTGCTGGCATAGTTGACAGAGTACTGCTCTTAAATCATTAAGTTCAGTATTTTTCTGGCTATTTAGTGCTGTGACTACGGCCAGAGCATCTGTAAGTAGGACTATGTGGCTTTCATTCCTTTTACCTGTCACCATTTCTTCCACTGCCGCCCTCAGTGCCTCTGCCTCCGCTCTGAACTTGCTTGTGTATTTTCCAGTAGCGAATGACAGTGTTATTTTTCTGCCATTTGGTAGGAAAAGCCCGAAATCAAGGTTAGACAGTTAAGTTAATTTCGACATATAGCAAGACATACCTCCTTGTTAAAGACCATACTAGAGGGTGGGGGGGGGGGGCAGTGGGTCGAGAACCAGACAACGTTATAAGTGGGTGAATAACATCAGGAGATGGACTGGAAAAGCCTGTTGGAGATCGATGCGGAGATGGCAATTGAACTGAACAGATAAAGATATCAAAATAAGAATTCAAAAGTCGACAGGAGTTTTCATTTTGGAAATCTAATGATATGGTTCAACACAAAAATAAAAATATCGAATTCCAACGTAAAGTCCATGCTATTATATGGCTCCGAAACATGGAGAACACCAACAAAATGTTAAATACTTTCAGAAATGAGTGTCTGCGCAGAAAAAGAAATTGAAATGGAATGATACTAATGTGGGGTTATTTGACAGAAGCAGATAGAATGGATAGATTGAAATGGTATGATAAAATTACTAATGTGGGGCTATTTGACAGAACCAGATAGAATGGATAGATTGAAATGGTATGATAAAATTACTAATGTGGGGCTATTTGACAGAACCAGATAGAAAAGATAGATTGAAATGGTATGATAAAATTACTAATGTGGGGCTATTTGACAGAACCAGATAGAATGGATAGATTGAAATGGTATGATAAAATTACTAATGTGGGGCTATTTGACAGAACCAGATAGAATGGATAGATTGAAATGGTATGATAAAATTACTAATGTGGGGCTATTTGACAGAACCAGATAGAATGGATAGATTGAAATGGTATGATAAAATTACTAATGTGGGGCTATTTGACAGAACCAGATAGAATAGATAGATTGAAATGGTATGATAAAATTACTAATGTGGGGCTATTTGACAGAACCAGATAGAATAGATAGATTGAAATGGTATGATAAAATTACTAATGTGGGGCTATTTGACAGAACCAGATATATCAGTGAAAGATAATGTGACGAGAACACGCTAACGTTGGATATGACATGCGCTACTGAAACCAGTTGAGAGCAATACATTACAGTCTGTGTACTGGAATCCCCTCGGCAAGGGAGTTAGAGGCCAGTAGATGATAGCAGCTCGAGACAAACATCAAGGAATCAGGGAATAAGATAGAGATGGGACGGATTACACAGGACAGGATGAGTTGGCGTATATTATTGCAGACCTGTGCTCCACAGGGATCTGACCGATTTTGATTGTGTATGTACGTAACACTGCCGGTTGGGGAGATGTTTATAGAAGGATTGTGTCCCTTAACAATAGCACAATGTGTAGATTGATTCATATGTCGATTGATTGATAGGTCTATTTATTGATTGGTCAAGTGATTGATTGACTCGCTGATTGATTGATCGATTGATTCATTAATTTATTAATTGAATGATTGATTAGTCGATTCTTTTTATCGCGTCATGCAAAACAGAGGTCCGCACGGACATAAATCATTTAAGCTACTCTCATTGTGTTATTTCCGTAGTTGGTGTCCACATTAAGGAGGTATACGTTTCAGGAATAAAGGCCGTTTCGCCCTGTAGTCGTCACACAATGTTCATTGTAGGATTTATCTTTATCTCAAAGGTAAAAAAAAATGTATTTCTCACCGAGATTTCAAACCACTGACCTTTTTTGTCAGAAGACCAGTGTTCAAATGTTTTGATCACCTGCTCTCAGCAACATCATACAGTAAAACAAATTACTACATAAACCACCACTACTGGAACCCACGAAGCATTTCCCAGTCTTCCTGTACGGGGGCATCTGTAATGTGACCCTATGTTTCGTAAAGACCGCTGATGTGAGGATAAGAGGAGGTTTTAAATATATATATTTAATTAATTTTTTTTTCGTTCGCCTTATTCTTCTAATCCCCAAGGCGGTGTGCGTTGCACTGTGGTTTTCATTTTGCGCCTGTCGGCCCAGTACATCCTACTTCAGCTTGTATTTTATGTAAGGGTCTGCTTCCTCTTGCATTTTCTAAGGGTTTGCTTCCCCCGGGGTAACGGCTAGTGCTGTGATGGGGATCGAACCCAGCACCTTCGGGTTGTGATCCGTGCCACTTAACGACTAGCCCACGTCGTCCCCGCTTAGAATTTGACTTAGGAATTAACAAACACTAAGAACATACTAAGAGTGTTACCGGACCCGACTGGGGAGCAAATAATAGCAACACTGTAATCTGCCAGGCATGTCATAAGGAGCAACTAAGAAGGGCTGGGAATCGGACTGGATAACTCATCCTGTAGAACAGTGGTTGCCCTGTTCAAGAAGTATGCGAACTACTTTTAAATGGAAAAAAAATGTTGGCGAATGTATAGCAAATTATATCATTGCGCGTCTTATTCAGAGTCTTAGTCGACCTGTACTTCTATGGAGACACATACTTCTGTGTAAGTTCCAGCTTTGTCGTGAGCTAGGTGTAGCCGGAGGGAGATTCTTTGCTTAGTGGGTTAGACTCGAGCAGCTTATTACTCCACTGCGTTGGAGCAAGTGCCGCAGAGGGTGGGAAACCAATGTGCGAGTCCATCTTAATAGACACTAGAGTAAAGTAGACCCACAGCCTGTTAGGCGCCATCTATGCTGCTTTTAACAAACCATGACCGGTGTTATGCCATGTCACAATTAGTCGCCTTTCACGACATGCTCTTTGCAGGGCAGTGGTGCTATTCGTGTCTATTTCATCCACAAAGACCCCTGCAGACCACTCTGGATTATTACGCGTATCGACAAGAACTTGTACATTTACATAGCTAACACAAAGGCAAGCCATTAGAACATTCATTTCACAGATCCAGGGGACGGCGTGGGCCAGTGGTTAAGTGACACAGCTCACAACTGTAAAGTGCTGGGTTCGCTCCTCATCAAAGCACATGCCGTTACCCTGTGGAAGCAAACCCTTAGAAAATGCAGGAGGAAGCAAACCCTTACATAGAATGTATGCCGAATTCGGATGCACTGGGCCGACAGGCGCAAAATAAAAACAGTGCAACAGTTGCTGAAAATACCGTCAGAATCTACCAGTAACTCGCGACTTCTTCGACCAACTGATGCTAGGCTCCTAGCCTGGTGAGATTCACGAAGGAGACTGCGTTTCAGGTCTACACCGGTTCCCCACAGCTTTTCTGGCATGGTCGCTTCCCCAGGCCAGACTGCTTCTCTTTGGTATGTACAGGTAGAGCAGCCCTGCAGGATATGTTCTGGTGTTCGATTGGGCGCGCCACAGTTGCACTTGAGGGCGTCTCTGAGACCCATTTTGTTGTGGTGGGCCTTAAGTCTGCAATGTACTGTTCTGAGTCTGAAGATCTTTGTCTGCCCATATCTGCGGTCATTTTCTGGTAGGTCGCGACAGTTTAGCGATCAGGGATGTAGAACCTTTAGTTGAATACTGGGAAGAATCTGGGTATTTAAGTAGCTTGATGAAGGCACGATGCCAGGTAGCCAAAAGCTTATCATCGTCTTCGGCTTCTCGGCTCTTCTTTTGTCGTCTCACTTTCTACCGTGTTTTAGCTCAATGTCGTCGTATGTATTTGTCTTTCGCCTCTCTCGTGGTATGTATTTGTCTTTCGCCTCTCTTGTGGCCTGAGTGACGGGTTTTCCCATTTTACGACAGGTCCCGTTTACACTGTCAATCCATCTTTTCCCCGGTCAACGTCTAACCCTATTTCCTGATGTTCTTATGTAGAAGGTTTCGTGAACAATGTGATCTGGTTGCATTATAACAATGTGGCCAAACCATTTCATTCTCTGTTGTTTGATGTAGTCAAAGCAACGAATGGCTCCAACCTTTCCTCGTCTGTTCATGTTTGTAATTGTCTCTCTTCTGGTGTTATTGGTGACCTTTCATGTGTTCTGCAAATCCATCCGGTCGCAAACAGTGTCCGCATGTTGAACTTTCATTTGGCTATTAGTATTAAGAAGATGTGCGGTTTCCTTTCTGCGGTTTACTAGACTTAGGGAATATATGGCTTTTGTGTTTTTAGCCCTTAAGGTTTTCCCTGTTACGATTTGCCTACCCAGCAGTACAAAGTCTGCACTCTGCCCTTGGCTGGTCATTGTTAATATTGCCATTCTGTGAGATCTTGCTAGAAGGACGACCCCCACCGTCTCCCCCAGGCATGACATTTAAAGCCCCTTAAATTTTAAAAGATATGCGCAGGTCAACATTGATGACGTGCCGTTTATCTATTGAAGTCTTATGCTTCGACGGGAGCTGAAGAGATGTTGATTGGTTGAAGGGGACCGACGATGCAGCACAGTTAAATAGCGGACAGCAACTAGCGAATTATAGCTGGCCGCTTGCATCAGAGTAAGCGAACTATGGCAGAGCAAGACCATGTTCCGTCTTTAAGGGGCGACCCTAGAAACAGCCTGTACGAGTGTAGTCTGGCTAAGAAAATAGTGATCACCTTTAGTTAAAGGTTAAAGGCGAGGGCTAGACTTCATCGACATGGGTCTCGGTCTCTCTCCGCAGTACAGTATCCCCGCCTACCGAGGACATCCCACAAAGCACGAACTCCGTAGCTGCAGCGATGAACCCAGTACAGTATCCCCGCCTGCCGAAGACATCCCACAAAGCACAAACTCCGTAGCTCCAGCAATGAGTCCAAGAATCCCTCCAGCTATAAACCCAGGGATCTCCGGAAAAATGCCATCAGGAACTGATCGTCGCAGCACGAATTCGAACCTCGATCGTCTGAACACGAGGCAAACGGCTTGACCACTTCGTCAATGAGACTCCCACAGAGAGAAGGCAAACTCGTTCTTCCCCCCCCCCCCCCCCCCAAGCCAGCTGTAACCGGATGTGTCTGGCGGAAAGGCGCAGATAACCCAGCCCTGCTGTAATCTGCGACATGACGCCATAGTAAGGACAATCACCGAAGGAGAAGCAGAAGAAGAATACCATTGTAACAGAGGCTAATCACGCGGTAACACATCACAAAATCACCAACCTGACTCCAAGCAATATGTGCCGTGTAGGACACCTGGGGCATAGAATGCAAACCAGCGGGATGTAGTGGCAGGCAGAACAGAGATGCCTAGAACATACCCTAGGGGCACATCCTACCAACGTAACCAGACCATGACCAGAAAAAGGGCTGTGACAGCGCTTCAGGCTTTTAAAGTGACAGGTGACAACACAGGTTTCATGTATTTGAGTTCACATTTTGCGAGGTAAACTTAGAACTGTCCAAAAATACATTCACCTCTTCAAAACGTGTCTTTTATGTGCGATACTATTGTCACACATTCACGCACATATAATGAACAAACCAAATGAACATATATATATTATTATCCTAGTTGAACATAGGGCCATTTACTGCAGAAGAAATAATAGAACCACTTCACCTCTATACATGTCCTAAATACGTGTAAGGGAAATTCATATTATTTAAAAAAACATGGACACAGAAACATCGATTGCAATACAGCAGAGTACTTTGAAGAAGATTTCGTAAGGGAATTCAATTCTGGTGGTGGCAGTATACTGCGACTGGATAGAAGAAGGAGCAAGAAGAACTGGAGACGAATTCTTCTTCTCCTCATCACCTCTCCTCCTGGAGCATAGAGCACCAAATAGCACCTTAAATGAATCATGCCTCAAATAACACGCTGTACTAATACTGTTGTGGTCTCATTACCAATTTGTTTTATAACATTGGATTTTTAATCGCATGGACAACTCTCTTTAGACACCCTATGCGATATGCATGTAGTTCCTTCCTTCCTGCGTTCGCCTTATTTCTCTAATCCCCAAGGCGGTGTGCGTTGCACTGTGGTTTTTATTTTGCGCCGGTCGACCCAGTGCATCCGACTTCAGCATGCATTTTATGTAAGGATCTGCTTCCTCCTGCCTTTTCTAAGGGTTTGCTTCCCCCCGGGTAACGGCCGGTACTGAGATAGGGCTCGAACCCAGCACCTTCGGGTTGTAAGCCGTACCACTTAACCACTAGGCTACACCGTCCCCATATGTATGTAGTATGGCCAGGCAAAACATATTGATCATACTATGCTAGTAGTCAGTGTCAGGTGAAACAGAATGATCAGACTGTTAGTCAAGGTCAGGTGAAACATATTGATCATACTATGTTAGTAGTCAGTGTCAGGTGAAACATAATGATCAGACTGTTAGTCAAGGTCAGGTGAAACATATTGGTCAGACTATGTTAGTAGTCAGTGTCAGATAAAACATATTGGTCAGACTCTTCTTCTTCTTTTGCGTTCGTTCTCAATCTCCCGCTTCCAAGCTCTGAACAGGGCTTTGCAAGAAGCAGGGTGTAGTCTGGAGAACGGAATGCGTTGTGTCGCTAGTTTACAGCTTGACTGCGATATTTGCACATTTCGGTCCGACACACTCGTCTTCGGCAGGGGGCCAAGCTGGGTAGACTACGACACAGCGCAATCGTTGTCGGGACAACATCCTGCTACTTGCATAGCCCTTTTAGGGGCTTGGTAACGGGGGATTTAGAACGAACGACGAAGAACGTCTTTACCATGCGTTCTCAATCTGCTGCTACCAAGCTTCTATGGTCTAGAAGCCAGTTATCCCTACAAGATGTATGTACAACACAAAGGATTAATTAGCTTTCCTGAAGGGAAGAAGTCTCCAGGACGGAGATGTTTCGCGTGTGGGAAGTGCACCGATAGTCACCAGATATACCAATTTGCATAAGGAAATAATTTTATTAAATTCCGCCCGACCCCGTTTGTTCGTCTTTATCTCCAGTTAATTAGTTCCGTTCTACCGAGACATTTCGTTATCTGCCGGTTCAAGGGTAGACTTGAAGATATGTGTTGGAATGTGAACAACATTTCATGGTTACTGACAACATTCTTTTTGTTTTTGTATCATGCCGACTGGCAACATTCTTTTTGTGTAATGCCGACTGGCAACATTCTTTTTGTATCATGCCGACTGGCAACATTCTTTTTGTGCAATGCCGACTGGCAACATTCTTTTTGTGTAATGCCGACTGGCAACATTCTTTTTGTGTAATGCCGACTGGCAACATTCTTTTTGTGTAATGCCGACTGGCAACATTCTTTTTGTGTAATGCCGACTGGCAACATTCTTTTTGTATCATGCCGACTGGCAACATTCTTTTTGTGCAATGCCGACTGGCAACATTCTTTTTGTGTAATGCCGACTGGCAACATTCTTTTTGTGTAATGCCGACTGGCAACATTCTTTTTGTGTAATGCCGACTGGCAACATTCTTTTTGTGTAATGCCGACTGGCAACATTCTTTTTGTATCATGCCGACTGGCAACATTCTTCTTGTATCATGCCGACCGGCAACATTCTTTTTGTATCATGTCGACCGGCAACATTCTTTTTGTATCATGTCGACTGACAACATTCTTTTTGTATCATGCCGACTGGCAACATTCTTTTTGTGCAATGCCGACTGGCAACATTCTTTTTGTGTAATGCCGACTGGCAACATTCTTTTTGTATCATGCCGACTGGCAACATTCTTTTTGTGTAATGCCGACTGGCAACATTCTTTTTGTATCATGTCGACTGACAACATTCTTTTTTGTATCATGCCGACTGGCAACATTCTTTTTGTGCAATGCCGACTGGCAACATTCTTTTTGTATCATGCCGACTGGCAACATTCTTTTTGTATCATGCCGACTGGCAACATTCTTTTTGTATCATGCCGACTGGCAACATTCTTTTTGTATCATGCCGACTGGCAACATTCTTTTTGTATCATGCCGACTGACAACATTCTTTTTGAATCATGCCGACTGGCAACATTCTTTTTGTATCATGCCGACTGGCAACATTCTTGCTTTTGTTATGCCGACTGACAACATTCTTTTTGTATCATGTCGATTGACAACATTCTTTTTGTATCATGCCGACTGGCAACATTCTTTTTGTATCATGCCGACTGGCAACATTCTTTTTGTATCATGCCGACTGGCAACATTCTTTTTGTATCATGCCGACTGGCAACATTCTTTTTGTATCATGCCGACTGACAACATTCTTTTTGAATCATGCCGACTGGCAACATTCTTTTTGTATCATGCCGACTGGCAACATTCTTGCTTTTGTTATGCCGACTGACAACATTCTTTTTGTATCACGTCGACTGACAACATTCTTTTTGTATCATGCCGACTGGCAACATTCTTTTTGTATCATGCCGACTGGCAACATTCTTTTTGTATCATGCCGACTGACAGTTTCATCTTGTGTGATGTCGACTTACGCATCTGTCCTAAATGACGTATCAGATATATATGAACCTTTTCTTCGTACATCTCCACGCCTGGACTTCAATGACTCTAAAAATGGCAGTAGTCGACTTTTTGCTTCGTGCACTTTCGTAAAGCTTTTTTGTGAAGAAAATTCAGAAACATATGTTACACAACTGTTTCAAAATCAAACTGAAGGACAATATGATGCACTTTCAATTTTGAAAAACATGCTCTGGATATGATAGTAATTACGTATGTATGTTAGTTTTTAAGTTAGTTTGTATGTTACTGTTCCGGTTATAAATGAAGACTTCCGTACAAGCGAGTGTTCGTAAATCAGGTGTTCGTATACCGGATCTCTAGTGTCAACATAATTGGTACCGCATATGTTTGCTTTAAATTCAATGTATATATTCCATACTTAACATAATAATATGGTTACGTGTGTGTATGGAACATTATTTCAAATTCGGGTCCTGCCAAAATGAACATAAGGCATCCTGACTTACACAGGGTGAACGCTCCTGCTCAAACACCTATTATCGGGCTGCATTTGCAATTCAACTTGTACGAGAGAACGGGGGGGGGGGGGGGGGGGGAGAGAGAAGGGAGTGAAAGACGTAATGTTATATGTAATATGAATCTTTAAGAGCTTTATTAGTCTCTTTCAGGACATTTACTACCTTCAAAATTTCAATAAAATAATATACACATAAACTAAGGAAAGGACAATGGGCGTTCACAAATAAAAGCACAGCCTTTTGTCAGAGAAATAAATGCTAGGGAGACATTTAGCTGAAATCCTTTCCCCTTTATATTGTGTTACACTGCTTTCTGCTATAGATTCTTTCCCTCACCTGTGTGGGGGTTCTGTCTCCTTCCGTTTTGGGGGTTATCTGCCATGTGTGGTGGTTATCTCTCTGCCCTGTGTGGGGTTATCTCTCTGCCCTGTGTGGGGGTTATCTCTCTGCCCTGTGTGGGGGTTATATCTCTGCCCTGTGTGGGGGTTATCTCCTCGCCGTGTGTGGGGGTTATCTCCTCGCCGTTTGTGGGGGTTATCTCCTCGCCGTTTGTGGGGGTTATCTCCTCGCCGTGTGTGGGGGTTATCTCTCGCCGTGTGTGGGGGTTATCTCCTCGCCGTGTGTGGGAGTTATCTCTCTGCCCTGCGTGGGGGGGGGGTTATCTCTCTGCCCTGCGTGGGGGGGGGGGGGTTTATCTCTCTGCCCTGCGTGGGGGGGGGTTATCTCTCTGCCCTGTGTGGGGGTTATCTCTCTGCCCTGTATGGGGGTTATCTCTTCGCCGTGTGTGGGGGTTATCGCCTCACCCTGTGTGGGGGTTATCTCCTCGCCCTGTGTGGGGTTTATCTCTCTGCCCTGTGTGGGGGTTATCTCCCCGTATTGTGTGGGGGTTATCTTCCCACCCTCTGAGGAGGCTATCTTCCCACCCTCTCCAGGGGTATCTCCCCACCCTCTGTGGGGGTGATATCCCCGTATTATATGAGGGTTATCTCCCCATACAGTATGGACGTATCTCCCCGTACAGTATGATCTCCCTTCCATTTGTGGAGGTTATCTCCCTGGTTTCGTGTGAACTAATCTGCCCGTTCTGTGTGGGGGCAATCTCCCCGTCTTGTGTGGACTTATCTCCCCGTCATGTGTGGACTTATCTCCCCGTCATGTGTGGACGTATCTCCCCGTCCTGTGTGGACTTATCTCCCCGTCCTGTGTGGACTTATCTCCCGGTCCTGTGTGGACTTATCTCCCCGTCCTGTGTGGACTTATCTCCCCGTCCTGTGTGGACTTATCTCCCTGTCCTGTGTTGGGGTTATCTCCCCGTACAATGTGGAGTTATCTCCTCTCACAGTTTGTGCGGCTTGAAAAGATGGATAATCTTTATTTTCAGCAGTTTCCAATTGTATTTACATTCATTATATTGCGGTATTGACCAGCTGTGGCTCGCTGACCTAGATGTCAGATGCAAGCTGGGGGGGGGGGGGGGGGGGGGGTCTAAGTGGTCTCGGGGTAAAGTGGATCTTCTGGTAAAAATTCCCCTGAACTCTGGGTAGCGAGATCGAACTCCCGTGTTCAGTGTCGTGCACGTTAAAAATTCCTTGGAGGTTGAAAATCAAAAAGACTATTCTTAACGGCCACTGCCCGGACAAAACTGAAATAAAAAAATGTGTACCTTTCCACAGGTCGTTTGTTCAAAGCAGCTATAGATGGCGCCTAACTGGCTGCAAGTCTACTTAGCTCTAGTGTTTGATTCTATTAAGATGGACTTCCATATCTGTAAAAAAAAAAAGCATTTCCCAGCTGGGTGTATACACACTCTGTAAAGTCTTATAAACCAGTATAAAGACGTTTAAGTTAAGTTAAGCCATGAGTCGCTGGACGCTGTCAGCTCATTCGCTGTGCTCCGTCTTTGGCCTCTTACGTCGTTAATTGAGGGGGAGCCACGACGAAGGCTAGCCGTCTTGTGCAGGACCTGGGTAGAGGAGCTCCTGACACACAGCAGCACAGGATGGGTAGTTGCTGATAATGTCACTCGTGCTTGAGTTAGGTCCTCATTACGACTTTCTTTGGTAGCGGTTAACAGTGGGTCTCCTCACATCACGTGACGTACTTGAGTTAGGCACATTTGTCGACTTTCTGTGATGGGAGGTTTCAATGACTCTTCTCCCGCCCCGAGACGCTCTTGAGAAGGTGGAACGGGGTCCTATCGACCGTAGTGTAGTGAGAGACTACTAATTTAGCTCACATCTCAGTGCAGATCCAACGTCGTTAGCCAGACTGCCATGATGTAGCCTGTTTCTGAAAAGCACTTCCTGAAAGTGGTGGGGGGGGGGGGGGGGTGTCTTGATCAGTATGTTTCACCTGATCCTGACTAACATAGTCTGATCAGTATGTTTCACCTGACCCTGACTAACATAGTCTGATCAGTATGTTTCACCTGATCCTGACTAACATAGTCTGATCAGAATGTTTCACCTGACCCTGACTAACATAGTCTGATCAGTATGTTTCACCTGACCCTGACTAACATAGTCTGATCAGTATGTTTCACCTGACCTTGACTAACATAGTCTGATCAGTATGTTTCACCTGACCCTGACTAACATAGTCTGATTAGTATGCTTAGTCTGACCCTAACCCTGATTAACATTTCCTAATGTCTCACCTGACCGGACATTGGTCTCCCCTCCCCATGTACAGTAAAGGTCAAGAGTAGAATGGAGATGACTTTCCTTCTAGGCCATTATGCACGTACGTTTGTTCTGTTCTATAGCCCTTGTACTGGTCACAGCTTGCACGCTGACTGCGCATGGGAAAATAATTCCTTCTTCGTAGAAGGAGGGGACATACCTGCGCGTGGACTGTTTTCCCATCTAACAAATCTTTGTGGAGAGTTGTGGGGGTACACTGCTCTTGACCCCTTATCGCTCTCTTTGGGACAAGTTATCAGAAAGTGGTTGGAGGAGGTCATTTACTATGGGGACAAGACATAATCTAATCACTGCACTACGATCTTTTGTAAAAGACGTTTTTTTTTTTTTTTTCGCTGATCATTCTCAAATAGCCACATCTATTTCTTTCATGGACTTCCGTCAAATTCCATTTCATTTGCTTTATTGTTTTCTCTTTAGTTGACCAAGGTGTCGTTTAATTGTAAAATGGTACCCGACCTATGGTTAGGGAAAGAAAGTCAGCGAGTAAGGGAATTGGCCACCTCAATCTCATACAAACGGTGGCTTAATACAATGACATCTCTAACATTTCATCTCTGACGGCAGTATTGTTCTGTGGGACTTATTATTTTTTTAAACTGTAAGTTATGTACACATTTTAGCTGGGTTAGTAAGAGCGTGTTGGAGAATGGACCCAGTCCCTGTGCCGTAATAGACAAGCACATTATGAATCTCTTGTCATGTACTGCTCGCCATTTGTCGTCTTCTTTCTCTTTCGCACCTGAAACTGCACACAAGGCCACTGCTGTCTCTAGTTCCCTGCACCAACGCACGTACTGTTGTCTTGCAGTAGTGATGCTTTCATTAGTTTGTATGACGGTCCGATGTGAAACGAACACCAGTTTGGGAACGTTGTCAGATGAAGGGGAAGGGTCAAAACTTGGATCAGGTCATACATACACACACGCACACACACACACACACACACAAATACACAAATAGAGAGAGGAGAGGAGATTAACGCACCGTAGGCCAAAAACTTACTATCAAATTATGTTAGTAAGGGTTACTGAAACATACTGATCAAATTATGTTAGTAAGGGTTACTGAAACATACTGATCAGATTATGTTAGTAAGGGTTAGTGAAACATACTGATCAGATTATGTTAGTCAGGGAAGGGTGAAACATACTGATCAGACTACGTTAGTCAGGGTCGGGTGAAACATACTGATCAGGCTATGTTAGTCAGGGTTAGTGAAACATACTGATCATACTATGTTAGTCAGGGTCGGGTGAAACATACTCATCAGGCTATGTTAGTCAGGGTTAGGGAAACATACTGATGAGACTATGTTAGTCAGGGTTAGTGAAACATACTGATCAGGCTATATTAGTCAGGGTTAGGGAAACATACTGATCAGACTATGTTAGTCAGGGTCGGGTGAAACATACTGATCAGACTATGTTAGTCAGGGTCGGGTGAAACATACTGATCAGACTATGTTAGTCAGGGTTAGTGAAACGTACTGATCAGACTATGTTAGTCAGGGTTAGTGAAACATACTGATCAGGCTATGTTAGTCAAGGAAGGGTGAAACATACTGATCAGACTATGTTAGTCAGGGAAAGGTGAAACATACTGATCAGGCTATGTTAGTCAGGGAAGGGTGAAACATACTGATCAGGCTATGTTAGTCAGGGAAAGGTGAAACTTACTGATCAGGCTATGTTAGTCAGGGTCAGGTGTAACATACTGATCAGGCATTTAGTAAGGGTCATTAGCATTCTCAGCTTACCTCCAGTGAATACAATAATAACAAATGGAAATTGTCCTTTCACTTCATACCTTCTTGTTGTTCAGACTTACAAAGTGCCCTTTGCGCCAGAGGAACGTGTGCGTATTCAGTCACAAGGAATAATCCTGGCCTCTGTAAACACTTCTGTGACCTAGTGACCTCGTACTAAACGTGTTCTTGCTTCTACCCCATTTATGTCGTTTCATTTAGCGTCATTTCGTTATAACGTTTCGCTATATTGTCTTTTTATTAAAATGCCGTTTTGTTATAACGCCATTTCGTTTTAAAATCTTTTCGTTATAACGTCATTTCGTTTTAATGCTATTTCGCTGTAACATCGTTTTATTATAACATTGTTTCGTTATAAATATACACTACTATAAAATATAGCTATGACAAATTTCACCGAAAAGACTCTCAAATAGAGAGAAACTGGCAATGTGTTAATAAGCAGTGGGTGCAATTGTTACAAGGGATTTTGCAAACAGCAACAACGAATGCACGTCAGGTAATATTGGAAACGTGTTTTAAGCAGCCTACTGAACATACACAAGAAGAAGATTCACTACAACCTGCCACCACACTCAGACTCTCGTCTACCCTACCAACCACTACCACCACTGCAACATCCATTGTGTTAAAATGTTATACGTGTGTGTTTGTATCTGTAGTAGACGTGTGTTTCTGTATGACTTGCTATCTTCCTACTATCAAGAAGACCAATATTAAGTTCTCATGCGTTACACAGCTAAGTACATATTCATACTCAAGTATGTGTTCATATCTCTATTGTATGTATTCTTCCCTTTCTCTATGATTTGTTAGATCATATTTTTTACTGATTTTTGTAGCTGATGAAGGCCTTTAGGTCGTACCGTGGTTTTTTTTCTGTTTTCGTCTTTGCACGATTTCTATTCATGCCTATAAATGTGTTTTTACACTTATTTATACGAGCGTCAGTCATTAAGTAACAGCAATTGTATTCATATTTTTACAAGAGTCCAAACCAGACATTGTGTGCGTCTTATTTTTCGACAGTCCCAGTGCTTGGTAGCACACTTTGTCCACCAGCTTGTGGATGTCCAACACTCTTTTTCCACCTGTCCATTACCTTGTGGATGTTCAACACACTTTGGGCACCTGTCCACTAGCTTGTGGATGTCCAACACACTTTGTCTACCTGTCCACCAGTTTGTGGATGTCCAACACACTTTGTCCACCTGTCCACCAGCTTGTAGATGCCCAACACGCTTTGTCCACCTGTTCACCAGCTTGTGGATGTCTAACACACTTTTTCCACCTGTCCATTACCTTGTGGATGTCCAACACACTTTGGGCACCTGTCCACTAGCTTGTGAATGTCCAACACACTTTGTCTACCTGTCCACTAGCTTGTGGATGTCCAACACACTTTGTCTACCTGTCCACTAGCTTGTGGATGTCCAACACACTTTGTCTACCTGTCCACCAGCTTGTGGATGTCCAACACACTTTGTCCACCTGTCCACCAGATTGTGGATGTCCAACACACTTTGTCCACCAGTCCACCAGCTTGTTGATGTCTTTTAGTGAAGCGTGTTTTGATGTGACCTTTAGCAAATTTTGCACCGTCTGCATTACCTTGTTAGATGCACTGTGACATATCTGCTACACACTTCCTATAACCAAGGTCGCTGTGGACCAGTTTGTGCGCTGTGCCGAGACGCATGTTGAAATCTACGGCCATTTCATCAATAGTCACTCGCCTGTCGCCACGGACTAGCTGGTCGTTCATCTGTTTCACTGTGTCAGTTTCCACTTTTACTGTTCTCCGACTCTGTGGTTCTTAAACGACATTGTGTCTTCCGTTTTTTTTTTCTTCATCTTTTTACTCATTCATACACTGCGTCCTGAAAAAGATTGTCTATTGTACATACTCTTCAACGCACTTTATAATAACATTTCTGTAACTTAATGACTGTCCATCGTAGCATATGTCTTGTTTTGGGTTTTTATTCTATATCTGCGCGATAATATTTTGGTAAGAAATGTATCGAATGAGCACAACTCCTGTTTATATAATTGTGACTATGTTAAAATCGGTTTCTTCTTCTTCTTCTTCTTCTTCTTCTTCTTCTTCTTCTTCTTCTTCTTCTTCTTCTTCGTTCGTTCTCAATCTCCCACTACCAAACCCTGAAAGGGTAAGTAGCAGAATGTAGTCCAGAGAACGGAATGCGTTGTGTTGCAGTTTACAGCTTGGCTACGATATGTTCACCCATCAGTCCAACACATCCGACTTCAGCAAGCATTTTTTTAGTACCGGGTTAGTATTCCCTCTTCGATCCCTTCTCCTTAGCCAGTCTTCCCTACTGCAGCCTGTTATCCAGGATCACCGCGTGGAGGTGTAGAAGGGTCTTGGCAGCTCTGGTTCGCTGGCCCTGACGCTAGCAGTCAGCTATGGGTCGCTGACCACTGCAGCTCATGCGCTGCTCAGCATCTTGATCCTTAAAATCGGTTTAACTTAACTATGTTAAGAGTCCTGGTGTTCAGGAACCTAATCATGGCGCCAATTAGGGCGCTTGCATACTTCTAAAGATGGGTTTACCTGATGATACTAGTACGTTAGCTTGTCCACAACAGACGGATTAGTGATACCAAAAGCAGGTAGTTTTTCTAACAGTTAGTTGTCCGTCCCAATCAATAATGGTGACTACGGTATTAGGTCTTGATGAAACGTGTGCTGTATTTGGATTATAGGAAGTAACTGCGCTGGTCATCAACCTCACTCTCTGGTCCAGAGTTAGCTTCAATCAGTGGCAAGATGATCAGTTGAGACGACTGGAGGTAACAGGATGCAGGCTTGAGATCAAGGGGTCCCTTGGTCGCCCACCGTTTCCGTTCACCGCTTTGAGAGTGCCTTCTCTCGACTCCAGCAACCAACACCTCTCGACTCCAACAACCCACACCTCTTGAGTGCCTTACCTCTCGACTCCCAACAACCCACACCTCTCGACTCCAGCAACCCACACCTCTCGACTCCAACAACCCACACCTCTCGACTCCAGCAACCCACACCTCTCGACTCCAGCAACCCACACCTCTCGACTCCAACAACCCACACCATTTGAGTGCCTTACCTCTCGACTCCAACAACCCACACCTCTCGACTCCAGCAACCCCCATCTCTCGACTCCAACAACCCACACCTCTCGACTCCAACAACTCACACCTCTTGAGTGCCTTACCTCTCGACTCCAGCAACCCAGACCTCTCGACTCCAACAACCCACACCTCTTGAGTGCCTTACCTCTCGACTCCAACAACCTACACCTCTCGACTCCAGCAACCCCCACCTCTCGACTCCAACAACCCACACCTTCGACTCCAACAACCAACACCTCTCGACTCCAACAACCCACACCTCTTGATTGCCTTACCTCTCGACTCCAACAACACACGCCTCTCGACTCCAGCAACCTACACCTCTCGACTCCAGCAACCCACACCTCTTGAGTGCCTTACCTTTCGACTCCAGCAACCCACGCCTCTCAACTCCAGCAACCCACACCTCTCGACTCCAGCAACCCACACCTCTCGACTCTAGCAACCCACACCTCTCGACTCCAGCAACCCACACCTCTCGACTCCAACAACCCACACTTCTTGAGTGCCTTACCTCTCGACTCCAACAACCCACACCTCTTGAGTGCCTTACCTCTCGGCTCCAGCAACCCACACCTTTCGACTCCAGCAACCCACACCTCTCGACTCCAGCAACCCACACCTCTCGACTCTAGCAATCCACACCTCTCGACTCCAGCAACCCACACCTTTCTACTCCAGCAACCCACACCTCTTGAGTGCCTTACCTCTCGACTCCAGCAACCCACACCTCTCAACTCCAACAACCCACACCTCTTGAGTGCCTTACCTCTCGACTCCAGCAACCCACACCTCTTGAGTGCCTTACCTCTCGACTCCAGCAACCCACACCTCTCGACTCCAGCAACACACACCTCTTGAGTGCCTTACCTCTCGACTCCAGCAACCCACACCTCTTGAGTGCCTTACCTCTCGACTCCAACAACCCACACCTCTCGACTCCAGCAACCCACACCTCTTGAGTGCCTTACCTCTCGACTCCAACAACCCACACCTCTCGACTCCAGCAACCCACACCTCTCGACTTCAGCAACCCAAACCTCTTGAGTGCCTTACCTCTCGACTCCAACAACCCACACCTCTCGACTCCAGCAACCCACACCTCTCTACTCCAACAAACCACACCTCTCGACTCCAGCAACCCACACCTCTCGACTCCAACAACCCACACCTCTCGACTCCAACAACCCACACCTCTTGAGTGCCTTACCTCTCGACTCCAACAACCCACACCTCTCGACTCCAGCAACCCACATCTCTCGACTCCAACAACCCACACCTCTCGACCCCAGCAACCCACACCTCTCGACTCCAGCAACCCACACCTCTCGACTCGAGCAACCCACACCGCTCGACTCCAGCAACCCACACCTCTCGACTCCAACAATCCACACCATTTGAGTGCCTTACCTCTCGACTCCAACAACCCACACCTCTCGACTCCAGCAACCCACACCTCTCTACTCCAACAACCCACACCTCTCGACTCCAGCAACCCACACCTCTCGACTCCAACAACCCACACCTCTCGACTCCAACAATCCACACCTCTTGAGTGCCTTACCTCTCGACTCCAACAACCCACACCTCTCGACTCCAGCAACCCACACCTCTCGACTCCAACAACCCACACCTCTCGACTCCAGCAAGCCACACCTCTCGACTCCAGTAACCCACACCTCTCGACTCCAGCAACCCACACCGCTCGACTCCAGCAACCCACGCCTCTCGACTCCAACAACCCACACCATTTGAGTGCCTTACCTCTCGACTCCAACAACCCACACCTCTCGACTCCAGCAACCCACACCTCTCGACTCCAACAACCCACACCTCTCGACTCCAGCAACCCACACCTCTCGACTCCAACAACCCACACCTTCGACTCCAACAACCCACACCTCTCGACTCCAACAACCCACACCTCTTGATTGCCTTACCTCTCGACTCCAGCAACCCACGCCTCTCGACTCCAGCAACCTACACCTCTCGACTCCAGCAACCCACACCTCTTGAGTGCCTTACCTTTCGACTCCAGCAACCCACGCCTCCCAACTCCAGCAACCCACACCTCTCGACTCCAGCAACCCACACCTCTCGACTCTAGCAACCCACACCTCTCGACTCCAGCAACCCACACCTCTCGACTCCAACAACCCACACCATTTGAGTGCCTTACCTCTCGACTCCAACAACCCACACCTCTTGAGTGCCTTACCTCTCGGCTCCAACAACCCACACCTCTCGACTCCAGCAACCCACACCTCTCGACTCCAACAACCCACACCTCTCGACTCCAGCAAGCCACACCTCTCGACTCCAGCAACCCACACCTCTCGACTCCAACAACCCACACCATTTGAGTGCCTTACCTCTCGACTCCAACAACCCACACCTCTCGACTCCAGCAACCCCCATCTCTCGACTCCAACAACCCACACCTCTCGACTCCAAAAACCCACACCTCTTGAGTGCCTTACCTCTCGACTCCAACAACCTACACCTCTCGACTCCAGCAACCCCCACCTCTCGACTCCAACAACCCACACCTTCGACTCCAACAACCAACACCTCTCGACTCCAACAACCCACACCTCTTGATTGCCTTACCTCTCGACTCCAACAACCCACGCCTCTCGACTCCAACAACCCACACCTCTCGACTCCAGCAAGCCACACCTCTCGACTCCAGTAACCCACACCTCTCGACTCCAGCAACCCACACCGCTCGACTCCAGCAACCCACGCCTCTCGACTCCAACAACCCACACCATTTGAGTGCCTTACCTCTCGACTCCAACAACCCACACCTCTCGACTCCAGCAACCCACACCTCTCGACTCCAACAACCCACACCTCTCGACTCCAGCAACCCACACCTCTCGACTCCAACAACCCACACCTTCGACTCCAACAACCCACACCTCTCGACTCCAACAACCCACACCTCTTGATTGCCTTACCTCTCGACTCCAGCAACCCACGCCTCCCAACTCCAGCAACCCACACCTCTCGACTCCAGCAACCCACACCTCTCGACTCTAGCAACCCACACCTCTCGACTCCAGCAACCCACACCTCTCGACTCCAACAACCCACACTTCTTGAGTGCCTTACCTCTCGACTCCGACAACCCACACCTCTTGAGTGCCTTACCTCTCGGCTCCAACAACCCACACCTCTCGACTCCAGCAACCCACACCTCTCGACTCCAACAACCCACACCTCTCGACTCCAGCAACCCACACCTCTCGACTCCAGCAACCCACACCTTTCTACTCCAGCAACCCACACCTCTTGAGTGCCTTACCTCTCGACTCCAGCAACCCACACCTCTCAACTCCAACAACCCACACCTCTTGAGTGCCTTACCTCTCGACTCCAGCAACCCACACCTCTTGAGTGCCTTACCTCTCGACTCCAGCAACCCACACCTCTCGACTCCAGCAACACACACCTCTTGAGTGCCTTACCTCTCGACTCCAGCAACCCACACCTCTTGAGTGCCTTACCTCTCGACTCCAACAACCCACACCTCTCGACTCCAGCAACCCACACCTCTTGAGTGCCTTACCTCTCGACTCCAACAACCCACACCTCTCGACTCCAGCAACCCACACCTCTCGACTTCAGCAACCCAAACCTCTTGAGTGCCTTACCTCTCGACTCCAACAACCCACACCTCTCGACTCCAGCAACCCACACCTCTCTACTCCAACAAACCACACCTCTCGACTCCAGCAACCCACACCTCTCGACTCCAACAACCCACACCTCTCGACTCCAACAACCCACACCTCTTGAGTGCCTTACCTCTCGACTCCAACAACCCACACCTCTCGACTCCAGCAACCCACATCTCTCGACTCCAACAACCCACACCTCTCGACCCCAGCAACCCACACCTCTCGACTCCAGCAACCCACACCTCTCGACTCGAGCAACCCACACCGCTCGACTCCAGCAACCCACACCTCTCGACTCCAACAATCCACACCATTTGAGTGCCTTACCTCTCGACTCCAACAACCCACACCTCTCGACTCCAGCAACCCACACCTCTCTACTCCAACAACCCACACCTCTCGACTCCAGCAACCCACACCTCTCGACTCCAACAACCCACACCTCTCGACTCCAACAATCCACACCTCTTGAGTGCCTTACCTCTCGACTCCAACAACCCACACCTCTCGACTCCAGCAACCCACACCTCTCGACTCCAACAACCCACACCTCTCGACTCCAGCAAGCCACACCTCTCGACTCCAGTAACCCACACCTCTCGACTCCAGCAACCCACACCGCTCGACTCCAGCAACCCACGCCTCTCGACTCCAACAACCCACACCATTTGAGTGCCTTACCTCTCGACTCCAACAACCCACACCTCTCGACTCCAGCAACCCACACCTCTCGACTCCAACAACCCACACCTCTCGACTCCAGCAACCCACACCTCTCGACTCCAACAACCCACACCTTCGACTCCAACAACCCACACCTCTCGACTCCAACAACCCACACCTCTTGATTGCCTTACCTCTCGACTCCAGCAACCCACGCCTCTCGACTCCAGCAACCTACACCTCTCGACTCCAGCAACCCACACCTCTTGAGTGCCTTACCTTTCGACTCCAGCAACCCACGCCTCCCAACTCCAGCAACCCACACCTCTCGACTCCAGCAACCCACACCTCTCGACTCTAGCAACCCACACCTCTCGACTCCAGCAACCCACACCTCTCGACTCCAACAACCCACACCATTTGAGTGCCTTACCTCTCGACTCCAACAACCCACACCTCTTGAGTGCCTTACCTCTCGGCTCCAACAACCCACACCTCTCGACTCCAGCAACCCACACCTCTCGACTCCAACAACCCACACCTCTCGACTCCAGCAAGCCACACCTCTCGACTCCAGCAACCCACACCTCTCGACTCCAACAACCCACACCATTTGAGTGCCTTACCTCTCGACTCCAACAACCCACACCTCTCGACTCCAGCAACCCCCATCTCTCGACTCCAACAACCCACACCTCTCGACTCCAAAAACCCACACCTCTTGAGTGCCTTACCTCTCGACTCCAACAACCTACACCTCTCGACTCCAGCAACCCCCACCTCTCGACTCCAACAACCCACACCTTCGACTCCAACAACCAACACCTCTCGACTCCAACAACCCACACCTCTTGATTGCCTTACCTCTCGACTCCAACAACCCACGCCTCTCGACTCCAACAACCCACACCTCTCGACTCCAGCAAGCCACACCTCTCGACTCCAGTAACCCACACCTCTCGACTCCAGCAACCCACACCGCTCGACTCCAGCAACCCACGCCTCTCGACTCCAACAACCCACACCATTTGAGTGCCTTACCTCTCGACTCCAACAACCCACACCTCTCGACTCCAGCAACCCACACCTCTCGACTCCAACAACCCACACCTCTCGACTCCAGCAACCCACACCTCTCGACTCCAACAACCCACACCTTCGACTCCAACAACCCACACCTCTCGACTCCAACAACCCACACCTCTTGATTGCCTTACCTCTCGACTCCAGCAACCCACGCCTCCCAACTCCAGCAACCCACACCTCTCGACTCCAGCAACCCACACCTCTCGACTCTAGCAACCCACACCTCTCGACTCCAGCAACCCACACCTCTCGACTCCAACAACCCACACTTCTTGAGTGCCTTACCTCTCGACTCCGACAACCCACACCTCTTGAGTGCCTTACCTCTCGGCTCCAACAACCCACACCTCTCGACTCCAGCAACCCACACCTCTCGACTCCAACAACCCACACCTCTCGACTCCAGCAACCCACACCTCTCGACTCCAGCAACCCACACCTCTCGACTCCAACAACCCACACCATTTGAGTGCCTTACCTCTCGACTCCAACAACCCACACCTCTCGACTCCAGCAACCCCCATCTCTCGACTCCAACAACCCACACCTCTCGACTCCAACAACCCACACCTCTTGAGTGCCTTACCTCTCGACTCCAACAACCTACACCTCTCGACTCCAGCAACCCCCACCTCTCGACTCCAACAACCCACACCTTCGACTCCAACAACCAACACCTCTCGACTCCAACAACCCACACCTCTTGATTGCCTTACCTCTCGACTCCAACAACCCACGCCTCTCGACTCCAGCAACCTACACCTCTCGACTCCAGCAACCCACACCTCTTGAGTGCCTTACCTTTCGACTCCAGCAACCCACGCCTCTCAACTCCAGCAACCCACACCTCTCGACTCCAGCAACCCACACCTCTCGACTCTAGCAACCCACACCTCTCGACTCCAGCAACCCACACCTCTCGACTCCAACAACCCACACTTCTTGAGTGCCTTACCTCTCGACTCCAACAACCCACACCTCTTGAGTGCCTTACCTCTCGGCTCCAGCAACCCACACCTTTCGACTCCAGCAACCCACACCTCTCGACTCCAGCAACCCACACCTCTCGACTCCAACAACCCACACCATTTGAGTGCCTTACCTCTCGACTCCAACAACCCACACCTCTCGACTCCAGCAACCCACACCTCTCGACTCCAACAACCCACACCTCTCGACTCCAGCAACCCACACCTCTCGACTCCAACAACCCACACCTTCGACTCCAACAACCCACACCTCTCGACTCCAACAACCCACACCTCTTGATTGCCTTACCTCTCGACTCCAGCAACCCACGCCTCTCGACTCCAGCAACCTACACCTCTCGACTCCAGCAACCCACACCTCTTGAGTGCCTTACCTTTCGACTCCAGCAACCCACGCCTCCCAACTCCAGCAACCCACACCTCTCGACTCCAGCAACCCACACCTCTCGACTCTAGCAACCCACACCTCTCGACTCCAGCAACCCACACCTCTCGACTCCAACAACCCACACTTCTTGAGTGCCTTACCTCTCGACTCCAACAACCCACACCTCTTGAGTGCCTTACCTCTCGGCTCCAGCAACCCACACCTCTCGACTCCAGCAACCCACACCTCTCGACTCCAGCAACCCACACCTCTCGACTCTAGCAACCCACACCTCTCGACTCCAGCAACCCACACCTTTCGACCCCAGCAACCCACACCTCTTGAGTGCCTTACCTCTCGACTCCAGCAACCCACACCTCTCAACTCCAACAACCCACACCTCTTGAGTGCCTTACCTCTCGACTCCCAACAACCCACACCTCTTGAGTGCCTTACCTCTCGACTCCCGCAACCCACACCTCTTGAGTGCCTTACCTCTCGACTCCAGCAACCCACACCTCTTGAGTGCCTTACCTCTCGACTCCAACAACCCACACCTCTCGACTCCAGCAACCCACACCTCTTGAGTGCCTTACCTCTCGACTCCAACAACCCACACCTCTCGACTCCAGCAACCCACACCTCTCGACTTCAGCAACCCACACCTCTTGAGTGCCTTACCTCTCGACTCCAACAACCCACACCTCTCGACTCCAGCAACCCACACCTCTCTACTCCAACAACCCACACCTCTCGACTCCAGCAACCCACACCTCTCGACTCCAACAACCCACACCTCTCGACTCCAACAACCCACACCTCTTGAGTGCCTTACCTCTCGACTCCAACAACCCACACCTCTCGACTCCAGCAACCCACACCTCTCGACTCCAACAACCCACACCTCTCGACTCCAGCAACCCACACATCTCGACTCCAGCAACCCACACCTCTCGACTCCAGCAACCCACACCTCTCGACTCCAGCAACCCACACCTCTCGACTCCAACAACCCACACCATTTGAGTGCCTTACCTCTCGACTCCAACAACCCACACCTCTCGACTCCAGCAACCCACACCTCTCGACTCCAACAACCCCCACCTCTCGACTCCAGCAACCCACACCTCTCGACTCCAACAACCCACACCTCTCGACTCCAACAACCCACACCTCTTGAGTGCCTTACCTCTCGACTCCAACAACCCACACCTCTCGACTCCAGCAACCCACACCTCTCGACTCCAACAACCCACACCTCTCGACTCCAGCAACCCACACCTCTCGACTCCAGCAACCCACACCTCTCGACTCCAGCAACCCACACCTCTCGACTCCAGCAACCCACACCTCTCGACTCCAACAACCCACACCATTTGAGTGCCTTACCTCTCGACTCCAACAACCCACACCTCTCGACTCCAGCAACCCACACCTCTCGACTCCAACAACCCACACCTCTCGACTCCAGCAACCCACACCTCTCGACTCCAACAACCCACACCTCTCGACTCCAGCAACCCACACCTCTTGACTCCAGCAACCCACACCTCTCGACTCCAGCAACCCACACCTCTCGACTCCAACAACCCACACCTCTCGACTCCAGCAACCCACACCTCTCGACTCCAGCAACCCACACCTCTCGACTCCAGCAACCCACACCGCTCGACTCCAACAACCCACACTTCTTGAGTGCCTTACCTCTCGACTCCAACAACCCACACCTCTTGAGTGCCTTACCTCTCGGCTCCAGCAACCCACACCTCTCGACTCCAACAACCCACACCTCTTGAGTGCCTTACCTCTCGACTCCAGCGACCCACAACTCTGGTATTCATGTCAGCCACCTCAAACGTGTTGATATCGTAAAAAGGACTTCAGATTTCATAAAGCACTCGCTCTTCACGACAAAGGATGCATGTTTGTCTCCAACCATCGGCACGTTTCATTTGACGCTATGGCCTAGTGTTGTGAAGCCTCTAACACTTCATCCCCGACTGCAGTGTCTGCTATGAAACTACATATAGTCCTATACCATTAATAATAGTTGCACTTAAGTTATCAGTCACTTGACTTTGATAAGCAACGTCGCGTCAGGTCCTGTCGTTGACAGGAAACAACAGAACCAGCATGAACTTTGACCTTCACGAAATGTTTTCGTTAATCTTCGGGCAGTTTCCGAACCTCGTGACGAGTCGCACGCTTGACCTTACCTTGGAGGTTTGACCTTAGTTCGAAATCCCAACCTTTATGTGTCGCCGTAAACTAATCTGTTTCCACAACCCCAGAACAGATTTATATCAAGCAACGTATATGATAAAGCCTTATTTTCATTCTTTAGCTGTCCCATATAATATCCCATTCTATCCCATCATTTTACACCTTATGGCTCGTTATAGCCATATTCTACCCCATTATATCTCACACAGGTCCCCATTATATCCCATCTAATGTCCCACCATTCAGTTCAGTTCATCCCGTAACCCATCAGATCGTTGGGGCACACATGAAGACATGAAAATCCCACACCAGCTCTCTCTGTCTGTTGCCGCCTGACGTATCTCACCGGGACGAAGGCCTGACCACTCAGCGATGTTGTCCACCCATCTCTTCCTTGGACGTCCTCGCCCTCTCTGACCCGATACGGAACCAAAGAGTATCGAGTTGGTAATTCCGTTGGACCTCGCGTCGTGCCCACACCAGGCCATCTTTCGTCTTTTGATAGTTGTGAACAGATCTTCAAAAGGACCAATAGCGTCTTCAACTCTCTGACGTTACATCTCTTCTAATTTCCTATTCGGTCACATCTAATAACCCATTATATCCCATCAGCCTCTTTCTCTCCAATCTAATGGCCTCTTAAAAGCCTTATATATCACACAATGTCATATTCCCATCTTATCACATTTAATAACCCTTTATATCCCATTTGTCTCATTCTACCCCATCTGCTTCATTCTATCCCATCTGCTTCATTCTATCACATCTGCTTCATTCTATCCCATCTGCCTCATTCTATCCCATCTGCCTCATTCTATCCCACCCAATGGCCACTTAAGCCTTATATCTCACACAATGTCTTATTCCCATTTTCTCCCATATAATGTCCCATTCTTTGACCTTTAACGGCTCAGTATATCCCACACAATGTCCCATTTTCTCCCATAAAATGTCCCATTAAGCCTTATATGTCACACACTGTCGTATTCCGTCCAATTCTATCCCATATATTGTTCCATGCTATCTTATATGTCCCATTATATCACATGTAATGTCCCCTTTCGCATATAACGACCCCTTATATCACATGTAATGTCCCCTTTCGCATATAACGACCCCTTATATCACATTAATGTCCTTTTCTATTCAATATTATGTTACACTATATCCAATTTAAAGTCCTGATGTATCCCATACAACGCCACATTAAATCTTCAATAATAATAATTACAGTAATCAAAATAATAATAATAATAATTAACAATAATAATAGTTGCCCGCCGCAACCGAAGATGCCGGAAAGCAGCAGACTTGTGCTACCAGATGCGATCTAATATGCCTGTAAAGTCCGATCCTGGCACTCTATCCTATCTAATGCTCCATTACGTCTTCCCATGTGATGTCCTATTCTATCCCACATAATGTCTAAGTGCCCGTTCATGCTAGATTGTCCTTTACATTTCCCTTCAATCACACACTGTGCCTTCTACCCCACATCGTTTCTTATATGTCCCCTTATATTCTGTACCCTCCCCTCTATCTATTTTACCACACTGTGCCACCTTCTGATTTACATATCGTCATCTTCTATTCCACATAACATCTACTTATAATCACACACAATGTCTCATTCCATTTCGCACAATGTCTGCCTATGTCCCACACAATGTCTATTACATGTTCCTTCTATTCTCCACAATGTTCCTTCTATTCTCCACAATGTCCCTTCTATTCTCCACAATGTCCCTTCTACTCTCCACAATGTCCCTTCTACTCTCCACAATGTCCCTTCTACTCTCCACAATGTCCCTTCTACTCTCCACAATGTCCCTTCTACTCTCCACAATGTCCCTTCTACTCTCCACAATGTCCCTTCTACTCTCCACAATGTCCCTTCTACTCTCCACAATGTCCCTTCTACTCTCCACAATGTCCCTTCTACTCTCCACAATGTCCCTTCTACTCTCCACAATGTCCCTTCTACTCTCCACAATGTTTCTTTTACTCTCCACAATGTCCCTTCTACTCTCCACAATGTCCCTTCTACTCTCCACAATGTCCCTTCTACTCTCCACAATGTCCCTTCTACTCTCCACAATGTCCCTTCTACTCTCCACAATGTCCCTTCTACTCTCCACAATGTTTCTTCTACTCTCCACAATGTCCCTTCTATTCTCCACAATGTCCCTTCTACTCTCCACAATGTCCCTTCTACTCTCCACAATGTCCCTTCTACTCTCCACAATGTCCCTTCTACTCTCCACAATGTTTCTTTTACTCTCCACAATGTCCCTTCTGCTCTCCACAATGTCCCTTCTACTCTCCACAATGTCCCTTCTACTCTCCACAATGTTTCTTTTACTCTCCACAATGTCCCTTCTGCTCTCCACAATGTCCCTTCTACTCTCCAGAATGTCCCTTCTACTCTCCACAATGTCCCTTCTACTCTCCACAATGTCCCTTCTACTCTCCATAATGTCCCTTCTACTCTCCACAATGTCCCTTCTACTCTCCACAATGTCCCTTCTACTCTCCATAATGTCCCTTCTATTCTCCACAATGTCCCTTCTACCCTCCACAATGTCCCTTTCTACTTCACATAGTTAAAACACCTACATTTTGCCTATGGGCCTCTACAAAGCCTATGTAGGACATGAGCTGGCTGGTCTTGGAGATTATCCTACTCCTCAACATCCTCTTTGTTGAATTTGTTCCTTGGTAAGTTAAACAGTTCCATTGAATTTGTTCCTTGGTAAGTTAAACAGTTCCATTGAATTCGTTCCTTGGTAAGTTAAACAGTTCCATTGAATTTGTTCCTTGGTAAGTTAAACAGTTCCATTGAATTCGTTCCTTGGTAAGTTAAACAGTTCCATTGAATTCGTTCCTTGGTAAGTTAAACAGTTCCATTGAATTCGTTCCTTGGTAAGTTAAACAGTTCCATTGAATTCGTTCCTTGGTAAGTTAAACAGTTCCATTGAATTCGTTCCTTGGTAAGTTAAACAGTTCCATTGAATTCGTTCCTTGGTAAGTTAAACAGTTCCATTGAATTCGTTCCTTGGTAAGTTAAACAGTTCCATTGAATTCGTTCCTTGGTAAGTCAAACAGTTCCATTGAATTCGTTCCTTGGTAAGTTAAACAGTTCCATTGAATTCGTTCCTTGGTAAGTTAAACAGTTCCATTGAATTCGTTCCTTGGTAAGTTAAACAGTTCCATTGAATTTGTTCCTTGGTAAGTTAAACAGTTCCATTGAATTCGTTCCTTGGTAAGTTAAACAGTTCCATTGAATTCGTTCCTTGGTAAGTTAAACAGTTCCATTGAATTCGTTCCTTGGTAAGTTAAACAGTTCCATTGAATTCGTTCCTTGGTAAGTTAAACAGTTCCATTGAATTCGTTCCTTGGTAAGTTAAACAGTTCCATTGAATTCGTTCCTTGGTAAGTTAAACAGTTCCATTGAATTCGTTCCTTGGTAAGTTAAACAGTTCCATTGAATTCGTTCCTTGGTAAGTCAAACAGTTCCATTGAATTCGTTCCTTGGTAAGTCAAACAGTTCCATTGAATTCGTTCCTTGGTAAGTTAAACAGTTCCATTGAATTCGTTCCTTGGTAAGTTAAACAGTTCCATTGAATTCGTTCCTTGGTAAGTCAAACAGTTCCATTGAATTCGTTCCTTGGTAAGTTAAACAGTTCGATTGAATTCGTTCCTTGGTAAGTTAAACAGTTCCATTGAATTCGTTCCTTGGTAAGTTAAACAGTTCCATTGAATTCGTTCCTTGGTAAGTCAAACAGTTCCATTGAATTCGTTCCTTGGTAAGTTAAACAGTTCCATTGAATTCGTTCCTTGGTAAGTCAAACAGTTCCATTGAATTCGTTCCTTGGTAAGTCAAACAGTTCCATTGAATTCGTTCCTTGGTAAGTTAAACAGTTCCATTGAATTCGTTCCTTGGTAAGTTAAACAGTTCCATTGAATTCGTTCCTTGGTAAGTCAAACAGTTCCATTGAATTCGTTCCTTGGTAAGTTAAACAGTTCCATTGAATTCGTTCCTTGGTAAGTTAAACAGTTCCATTGAATTCGTTCCTTGGTAAGTTAAACAGTTCCATTGAATTCGTTCCTTGGTAAGTTAAACAGTTCCATTGAATTCGTTCCTTGGTAAGTCAAACAGTTCCATTGAATTCGTTCCTTGGTAAGTTAAACAGTTCCATTGAATTCGTTCCTTGGTAAGTTAAACAGTTCCATTGAATTCGTTCCTTGGTAAGTTAAACAGTTCCATTGAATTTGTTCCTTGGTAAGTTAAACAGTTCCATTGAATTCGTTCCTTGGTAAGTTAAACAGTTCCATTGAATTCGTTCCTTGGTAAGTTAAACAGTTCCATTGAATTCGTTCCTTGGTAAGTTAAACAGTTCCATTGAATTCGTTCCTTGGTAAGTTAAACAGTTCCATTGAATTCGTTCCTTGGTAAGTTAAACAGTTCCATTGAATTCGTTCCTTGGTAAGTTAAACAGTTCCATTGAATTCGTTCCTTGGTAAGTTAAACAGTTCCATTGAATTCGTTCCTTGGTAAGTCAAACAGTTCCATTGAATTCGTTCCTTGGTAAGTCAAACAGTTCCATTGAATTCGTTCCTTGGTAAGTTAAACAGTTCCATTGAATTCGTTCCTTGGTAAGTTAAACAGTTCCATTGAATTCGTTCCTTGGTAAGTCAAACAGTTCCATTGAATTCGTTCCTTGGTAAGTTAAACAGTTCCATTGAATTCGTTCCTTGGTAAGTTAAACAGTTCCATTGAATTCGTTCCTTGGTAAGTTAAACAGTTCCATTGAATTCGTTCCTTGGTAAGTCAAACAGTTCCATTGAATTCGTTCCTTGGTAAGTTAAACAGTTCCATTGAATTCGTTCCTTGGTAAGTCAAACAGTTCCATTGAATTCGTTCCTTGGTAAGTCAAACAGTTCCATTGAATTCGTTCCTTGGTAAGTTAAACAGTTCCATTGAATTCGTTCCTTGGTAAGTTAAACAGTTCCATTGAATTCGTTCCTTGGTAAGTCAAACAGTTCCATTGAATTCGTTCCTTGGTAAGTTAAACAGTTCCATTGAATTCGTTCCTTGGTAAGTTAAACAGTTCCATTGAATTCGTTCCTTGGTAAGTTAAACAGTTCCATTGAATTCGTTCCTTGGTAAGTTAAACAGTTCCATTGAATTCGTTCCTTGGTAAGTCAAACAGTTCCATTGAATTCGTTCCTTGGTAAGTCAAACAGTTCCATTGAATTCGTTCCTTGGTAAGTTAAACAGTTCCATTGAATTCGTTCCTTGGTAAGTTAAACAGTTCCATTGAATTCGTTCCTTGGTAAGTCAAACAGTTCCATTGAATTCGTTCCTTGGTAAGTTAAACAGTTCCATTGAATTCGTTCCTTGGTAAGTTAAACAGTTCCATTGAATTCGTTCCTTGGTAAGTTAAACAGTTCCATTGAATTCGTTCCTTGGTAAGTCAAACAGTTCCATTGAATTCGTTCCTTGGTAAGTTAAACAGTTCCATTGAATTCGTTCCTTGGTAAGTCAAACAGTTCCATTGAATTCGTTCCTTGGTAAGTCAAACAGTTCCATTGAATTCGTTCCTTGGTAAGTTAAACAGTTCCATTGAATTCGTTCCTTGGTAAGTTAAACAGTTCCATTGAATTCGTTCCTTGGTAAGTCAAACAGTTCCATTGAATTCGTTCCTTGGTAAGTTAAACAGTTCCATTGAATTCGTTCCTTGGTAAGTTAAACAGTTCCATTGAATTCGTTCCTTGGTAAGTTAAACAGTTCCATTGAATTCGTTCCTTGGTAAGTTAAACAGTTCCATTGAATTCGTTCCTTGGTAAGTCAAACAGTTCCATTGAATTCGTTCCTTGGTAAGTTAAACAGTTCCATTGAATTCGTTCCTTGGTAAGTTAAACAGTTCCATTGAATTCGTTCCTTGGTAAGTCAAACAGTTCCATTGAATTCGTTCCTTGGTAAGTCAAACAGTTCCATTGAATTCGTTCCTTGGTAAGTCAAACAGTTCCATTGAATTCGTTCCTTGGTAAGTCAAACAGTTCCATTGAATTCGTTCCTTGGTAAGTTAAACAGTTCCATTGAATTCGTTCCTTGGTAAGTCAAACAGTTCCATTGAATTCGTTCCTTGGTAAGTCAAACAGTTCCATTGAATTCGTTCCTTGGTAAGTCAAACAGTTCCATTGAATTCGTTCCTTGGTAAGTCAAACAGTTCCATTGAATTCGTTCCTTGGTAAGTCAAACAGTTCCATTGAATTCGTTCCTTGGTAAGTCAAACAGTTCCATTGAATTCGTTCCTTGGTAAGTCAAACAGTTCCATTGAATTCGTTCCTTGGTAAGTTAAACAGTTCCATTGAATTCGTTCCTTGGTAAGTCAAACAGTTCCATTGAATTCGTTCCTTGGTAAGTTAAACAGTTCCATTGAATTCGTTCCTTGGTAAGTTAAACAGTTCCATTGAATTCGTTCCTTGGTAAGTCAAACAGTTCCATTGAATTCGTTCCTTGGTAAGTTAAACAGTTCCATTGAATTCGTTCCTTGGTAAGTTAAACAGTTCCATTGAATTCGTTCCTTGGTAAGTCAAACAGTTCCATTGAATTCGTTCCTTGGTAAGTTAAACAGTTCCATTGAATTCGTTCCTTGGTAAGTTAAACAGTTCCATTGAATTCGTTCCTTGGTAAGTTAAACAGTTCCATTGAATTCGTTCCTTGGTAAGTCAAACAGTTCCATTGAATTCGTTCCTTGGTAAGTCAAACAGTTCCATTGAATTCGTTCCTTGGTAAGTTAAACAGTTCCATTGAATTCGTTCCTTGGTAAGTCAAACAGTTCCATTGAATTCGTTCCTTGGTAAGTCAAACAGTTCCATTGAATTCGTTCCTTGGTAAGTTAAACAGTTCCATTGAATTCGTTCCTTGGTAAGTCAAACAGTTCCATTGAATTCGTTCCTTGGTAAGTCAAACAGTTCCATTGAATTCGTTCCTTGGTAAGTTAAACAGTTCCATTGAATTCGTTCCTTGGTAAGTCAAACAGTTCCATTGAATTCGTTCCTTGGTAAGTCAAACAGTTCCATTGAATTCGTTCCTTGGTAAGTTAAACAGTTCCATTGAATTCGTTCCTTGGTAAGTTAAACAGTTCCATTGAATTCGTTCCTTGGTAAGTTAAACAGTTCCATTGAATTCGTTCCTTGGTAAGTTAAACAGTTCCATTGAATTCGTTCCTTGGTAAGTCAAACAGTTCCATTGAATTCGTTCCTTGGTAAGTTAAACAGTTCCATTGAATTCGTTCCTTGGTAAGTTAAACAGTTCCATTGAATTCGTTCCTTGGTAAGTTAAACAGTTCCATTGAATTCGTTCCTTGGTAAGTCAAACAGTTCCATTGAATTCGTTCCTTGGTAAGTCAAACAGTTCCATTGAATTCGTTCCTTGGTAAGTTAAACAGTTCCATTGAATTCGTTCCTTGGTAAGTTAAACAGTTCCATTGAATTCGTTCCTTGGTAAGTTAAACAGTTCCATTGAATTCGTTCCTTGGTAAGTTAAACAGTTCCATTGAATTCGTTCCTTGGTAAGTCAAACAGTTCCATTGAATTCGTTCCTTGGTAAGTCAAACAGTTCCATTGAATTCGTTCCTTGGTAAGTTAAACAGTTCCATTGAATTCGTTCCTTGGTAAGTTAAACAGTTCCATTGAATTCGTTCCTTGGTAAGTTAAACAGTTCCATTGAATTCGTTCCTTGGTAAGTCAAACAGTTCCATTGAATTCGTTCCTTGGTAAGTCAAACAGTTCCATTGAATTCGTTCCTTGGTAAGTCAAACAGTTCCATTGAATTCGTTCCTTGGTAAGTTAAACAGTTCCATTGAATTCGTTCCTTGGTAAGTTAAACAGTTCCATTGAATTCGTTCCTTGGTAAGTTAAACAGTTCCATTGAATTCGTTCCTTGGTAAGTTAAACAGTTCCATTGAATTCGTTCCTTGGTAAGTTAAACAGTTCCATTGAATTCGTTCCTTGGTAAGTTAAACAGTTCCATTGAATTCGTTCCTTGGTAAGTTAAACAGTTCCATTGAATTCGTTCCTTGGTAAGTTAAACAGTTCCATTGAATTCGTTCCTTGGTAAGTTAAACAGTTCCATTGAATTCGTTCCTTGGTAAGTTAAACAGTTCCATTGAATTCGTTCCTTGGTAAGTCAAACAGTTCCATTGAATTCGTTCCTTGGTAAGTTAAACAGTTCCATTGAATTCGTTCCTTGGTAAGTTAAACAGTTCCATTGAATTCGTTCCTTGGTAAGTCAAACAGTTCCATTGAATTCGTTCCTTGGTAAGTTAAACAGTTCCATTGAATTCGTTCCTTGGTAAGTTAAACAGTTCCATTGAATTCGTTCCTTGGTAAGTCAAACAGTTCCATTGAATTCGTTCCTTGGTAAGTCAAACAGTTCCATTGAATTCGTTCCTTGGTAAGTCAAACAGTTCCATTGAATTCGTTCCTTGGTAAGTTAAACAGTTCCATTGAATTCGTTCCTTGGTAAGTTAAACAGTTCCATTGAATTCGTTCCTTGGTAAGTCAAACAGTTCCATTGAATTCGTTCCTTGGTAAGTCAAACAGTTCCATTGAATTCGTTCCTTGGTAAGTCAAACAGTTCCATTGAATTCGTTCCTTGGTAAGTCAAACAGTTCCATTGAATTCGTTCCTTGGTAAGTTAAACAGTTCCATTGAATTCGTTCCTTGGTAAGTCAAACAGTTCCATTGAATTCGTTCCTTGGTAAGTCAAACAGTTCCATTGAATTCGTTCCTTGGTAAGTCAAACAGTTCCATTGAATTCGTTCCTTGGTAAGTCAAACAGTTCCATTGAATTCGTTCCTTGGTAAGTTAAATAATTTCATTATCTCTTCTCCCACCTTTCACCTTCAGCTTGTGTGCTGTGCCACTTAACCACTAGCTCACGCAGTCCCCACTGTGATCGTTTATAACCAATAGGTCGTTTTCCTTTTGTAAAATTGTTCACTCTCATTATGTAATTATGTTCCATGGCTCTACCCATGTGGATGACTGTACATTTATCTACATTAAACGCCCATTTGTCAGCTTACAGATCATTCCCAAATTGTATCTAAATCCGACCTCAATATATCCACGTCTTCTTTAGATAAGACACTTCTGCATAGTTTTGTGTCATCAGCGAATTGTGCAATCATGGATCCAATATCAATGTTCAAATCGTTTGTATATATCAAGAACAAAATTGGTCCCAAAATGTTTCTCTCTGCGTCGCCATTTTGTCTTTTTCTTCAACATCAACTTGATGTGTCAAAGGCGTACAACCTGGGGTTAAACTCCACATTATCTAATCTCCAATTCACAATTCGCCCACTCCTTGACATACTTGCGTCCTTCTCAAAAGAACTGACGGTCGTAAATATTTCTAGGTGCTGTATTAAAATGATTTACGCACTGCTTGATCTGTACATAGATTTACTATCAGTCATTACGGTGGGAATGGTGACTGTGTCAATATGTACGTTTTATCTGTCAATGTGACACCACATTCCAGCCAAATGAGTCACCGCCGAAGACTGTGACTGCTTGAGCTGTAATTCGACTCTCACTTACTTTTAACCTCAGTAAGACCAGCCAATGCTTCTCAGCTTTTGATAGGCAGAAAAGAACTCCGGCAGTGGTTCTCAACCTTTGATAGGCAGACGAGGACTCCGGCAGTGGTTCTCAGCCTATAATTGACAGGTCAGTACTCAGTCCGTGATTCTCACACTGTGATGGACAGACCGTGAGTGACTGAGTTGATAGTTCTGTATTTTATCGACATGTCAATGGTCCTCAGTCTTATATCGACAGACCAGGACACCTACTTAATTGGTCCCCGTCTTTGATCGACCTACTGTTCATGGCTCTTGCGTTTGATCCACGTATCGGTATTCAGTTAATTGTTCTCAGCCTTTGATCGATAGACCAGAACTCAGATAAATGGTCTCATTCTGTAATGGAGATGATGTCTATGAACTGGTTAAGAGGAACACGCAATGGACTGATTATAAATGAGAATGCAGTAAAACTCAATCAGTTACATAGTTTACTATCCGCTTGTACCGTAAAGCAACGTGGGAAGCAGTCATCTCTCGAGTCCAAGTCTGTAACATGCGTCATCGTAAGCCCGTGCCATTGTATGGTCACTCTGGCACCATGTTTTCATCTGTCACATGGTCTGCGCGCCGAGCCCTGAAACCAGAACCTCTTGCTTTGTTAAACACGTAACAGGATATGACGTGATCGCATTCGCATAAAATGACAATCTTCGCAATTTCTGTTCAGAAATGTGAGACAACACAAAGGGTCGTTTCCACCACACCTCTAATGTACCTTATTTTCATCCATGGCCACACCAATGGACATTCCGAGACATTCCATTTCACATTTAGAGGTCTTTCGCTTCAGAACCACGGATAAGGACCAAGCCTTACACTGATAACAGAGTCGCAACAAATGCGCTTCTTTTTCTTCTTCGTCGTCGTTCGTTTATTCTCAATCTCCCTCTACCAAACCATAAAAAGGGCTTTCCAAGTTTCAGGATGGAGTCCAGGGAATGGAATGCGTTGTATCGTAGTTTGCAGCTTGACTGCAATATTTGCACCTTTCGGTCCGACACATCCGATTTCATCAGACATTATTGGATACCGGGTTAAAGGCAACGAGGAGGCAGACAGACTGGCAAAAGAAGGTGCAAGACTACCACAAACAGATACCAGTATGACGTACGAAGAGTCAAAACGGCTTATCAAAGCCAGATACATGACCAAATGGGAAACCGAACATACTGGTTACACCAAAAACGATGCCTACTACCAGTTGAACCGAAGAGAGCAGGTCGTTGTCTTCAGACTTCGCACTGGCCACAATAGACTGAGGTACCACCTATTCAACAAATTGAAGATAGGGTGTACCGACGAATGCCCGTGCGGTACTGGTAAAATGACCGCTGAACATCTGCTGCAGAACTGCCCGACATACGAGGATCAGAGAGAGCAGATGTGGCCATTACCAGTGGAACTGCAAGACAAGCTCTATGGCAGTGGCGACAGCCTCAGGATGACCGCCGCTTTTTTCGAAAAAATAATGGTTACTGTCTGACTGCGTACGCAGAAGAAGAAGAAGGATACCGGGTTAACCTTTTCTCTTCGAGCCCTTTTACTTGGCCAGTCTGTTTTGTTCCAGCCGGCTTAGAGGACAAACGCGTGTAGGCGTAGAAGGGACTTTGCAGCGCTGGGTCGCTGGCCCTGACGCTAGCTGTCAGCTTTGTGTCGCTGGCCCTGACGCTAGCAGTCAGCTTTGTGTCGCTGGCCCTGACGATAGCAGTCAGCTATGGGTCGCTGGCCCTGACGCTAGCAGTCAGCTATGGGTCGCTGGCCCTGACGATAGCAGTCATCTATGGGTCGCTGACCCTGACGATAGCAGTCAGCTATGGGTCGCTGACCCTGACGATAGCAGTCAGCTATGGGTCGCTGACCCTGACGCTAGCAGTCAGCTCTAGGTCGCTGGCTCTTACGCTGGCAGTCAGCTATGGGTCGCTGGCCGTGACGCTAACAGTGAGCGATGGGTCGCTGACCTCTACAGCTCATGCACTGCTCAGCATCTTAATTCCAGAACAACTGCACTGAGCACCGGTTGTTGCTTTCCAGACAAACAAATATTCAGGTATTTAAGTAGCGGTGACAAGTCACATCAGAGGCTCTCTGACACCAGGTGTGATTACTTTAGCACGCCGCTCATCCTCAGTAAAAATGCTACTCAGGTAGCCGGACTGACGAACCAACTTATGACCTTTTTGTTATCAATATTGTTTAGACCTGCCGATCCAGACATTGGCATAGCTTCAATTTTGGACGTGTTATCTTTATATTAAAATTTGTTATATACTTCTTCCTCTTCTTCGTTCGCCCTGAAAAGAACACTGCGACGTTGTGTCGCAGTTTACAGCAATTCTGCGATATCTGCGAATTTCGGTCCAACACATCAACGTTCAGTGCGGTATTTTTGGGACAAGGTGTGCCTTCCATATTTGATCCATTTCTCTCGGCCGTATGGATAAGTATTCCCATATGGATATGTACTCTTATATGGATAGGTACTCCCATATGCATAAGTACTCCCATATGCATAAGTACTCCCATAGCAGAAACTGTTGTCTACGAGAGAGAGAAAAACTGTCAGCAATACAATTGTGCTTCTGTTGAGTCTGCTGGTATGATTACTTCTCTTCTTTGTCGCATTGCACTTTCGAAATGTCGTGTACACATTTAAGGCTGGGTAGACCGGAGCATGTTGTTATCTGGGATGTATGTTCTTGTTTGAAGTAGCTTGTGCCGAGTTGTGTTAACTCATGATAAAGTTTCTTTGGTAGCAGGTTACAGTGGCACTTGGCTCATAAACTGTGGTTGTCATTGGGTTTACATTTTGAGGTTGCTTGCTAGCCCCATGCACACGCTTCGCTAGGTTCATATTACAATATGCTTGGCATGTTAGGTGGTTCTATTATCTATTCCACACCGGCGAATCCACACTGTATTGGTTATTGGACGAGTCCACACTTTATTGGACAAGTCCACACTTTATTGGACAAGTCCACACTTTATTAAACAAGTCCACACTTTATTGGATAAGTCCACACTTTATTGGACAAGTCCACACTTTATTGGACAAGTCCACACTTTATTGGACAAGTCCACACTTTATTGGACAAGTCCACACTTTATTGGACAAGTCCACACTTTATTGGACAAGTCCACACTTTATTGGACAAGTCTACACTTTATTGGACAAGTCTACACTTTATTGGACAAGTCCACACTTTATTGGACAAGTCCACACTTTATTGGACAAGTCCACACTTTATTGGACAAGTCTACACTTTATTGGACAAGTCCACACTTTATTGGACAAGTCCACACTTTATTGGACAAGTCCACACTTTATTGGACAAGTCCACATTTTATTGGACAAGTCCACACTTTATTGGACAAGTCCACACTTTATTGGACAAGTCCACACTTTATTGGACAAGTCCACACTTTATTGCACAAGTCCACACTTTATTGGACAAGTCCACACTTTATTGGACGAGTCCATACGTTGTTGCAACCAATGTATACGAGTGGGTAGGTAGAGGCATATTGGAACTTCCCATCAGATCCCTACTTCAAAAACATTGAGATACACTGAGCTTGACTATTGTATACCACATTGCTTTCAATATTTTATGTACTGAATCTCCTTACAATATGGACGTCGCTGACTGCTACAGAATGCCAAGGGGTCGTTCAGCAAAATGTGTAACGAGGTGTGGGGTTCGAAAGAAAAGTTGACAGTTTTAGAGTCGCGAATAAGTTTTATGAATCAGTAAAATTGTCATAAACATTGTTCTTATATTTTGGCTGGGCACACATATGTCGGTGTGGTTGCATGTTGTTTATTTGGTCCCAATTCTGTCATGTTACCCGATGTTGAGGCATTGGAGTTTCTGCCTAGTGTTCTGAATGTCAAAATGAAAAAAAGAAATTAAATATAGAGCGTGTAGACGGGGAGAGTAACAGTGACTCTAAGACGGATGTCTCGTCATCCAATTAGTGGCGAACACGAACAAATAGCCAAATGTCTCGTCATCCAATTAGTGGCGAACACGAATAAAGAGCCAAATGTCTCGTCATCCAATTAGTGGCGTGTACGAACAAAGAGCCAAACGCCTCGTCATCCAATTAGTGGCGAACACGAATAAAGAGCCAAATGTCTCGTCATCCAATTAGTGGCGTACACGAACAAAGAGCCAAATGTTTCGTCATCCAATTAGTGGCGAACACGAATAAAGAGCCAAATGTTTCGTCATCCAATTAGTGGCGAACACGAATAAAGAGCCAAATGTCTCGTCATCCAATTAATGGCATACATGAACACAGCATGGCGATTCGGGTTTGGATCTTGGTGGTAGTAGCTAACGCCTTATGATGTAATGGTTAATGTGAACTGATGAGACAAGGCCTGGGCTGCGAGATTTTCTTCCCAATTTGTCCACCCCTAATACTTCTATATATCCACCTTTCAAATGTCCCAGTTATTCTCTACATCTGTTTTAGTCCATGTTTCTACATCCCACAGTAATGACAAGTATACATACCATTTGATCTGTGTTTGGATGTTAATCTGTGTTTGGATGTTAATCTGTGTTTGGATGTTAATCTGTGTTTGGATGTTAATCTGTGTTTGGATGTTAATCTGTGTTTGGATGTTAATCTGTGTTTGGATGTTAATCTGTGTTTGGATGTTAATCTGTGTTTGGATGTTAATCTGTATTTGGATGTTAATCTGTGTTTCATGTTGGTGACACAGTTTTACACATTCTTGTTTTCTTCTTGATTTCTATTTCGCATCTTGCATCCTCCATTATAATTAGTTTTCTTTCCACTTTTGCCGTTAAGCGCCGTGGCGAGCTTAAGTCCTTTGTCCTGCGCCAAGTGCGTTGCGTCGGTCATTGTGAGCACGTGTCGTTGCACAATCACTTTAATCTATCCGGGATCAAGATGCTGCAGTGGTCAGCGACCCATGGCCGACTGCTAGCGTCAGGGCCAGCGAACCATAGCTGCCAAGACCATTCTACACTTTTACGTGGTGATCCTGGATAACAGGCTGCAGCAGGGCAGACTGCCTAAGGAGAAAGGATCGAAGAGAGAATGCTAGCCCGGTACTCAAAAAATGGTTGCTGAAGTCGGATGTGTTGGACCGAAAGGTGCAAGTATCGCAGCCAAGCTGTAAACTACGACACAACTCATTCCGTTCTCTGGACTACATTCTGCTACTTAAACCCTTTCAAGGTTTGGTAGTGGGAGACTGAGAACGAACGAAGAAGAAGAAGAAGACTTTAATCTATCCACCTGCCCGGGGAGCTGAGACGCTAGTCCAGTCATGCATACCACACTGACCAGGATGTTGCGCCAGGGTCAGGCACAATACACTGACCAGGATGTCGCGTCAGGGTCAGGCACAATACACTGACCAAGACCACAGTCTTTCTTCCATGTAGCGTTCCCTAGAAACAGGCTGTTTTCAGGCAGCAGGGCTGACGAGATGTGGACCGATGTGATCCCTGTAGTAGTGAGCACCATACAGATTAAGCCAAGCATAGCACAACCGCCTGGAGGACCGTGGTCCACCTTCATCAGCATGCTCGAGATGTGAGAGCAGCTGCTACAACCCGCCGCTTAACGTCCTTTTCAGGGCGCACAAAAGAACTTACTCATTGTGGGCATTAAACAACAACCCACCTGCCTCCCAGCCTTCCTCTTGCTCTGAAGCCAGATCTACCAGCGTTGTAAGCCATCATTGAATTATGATGAGTGTGTACTTATGAGAATTCTTGACTACTTTGCTAATTATCATAGTTTTCATATGTTTATTCCATCCACATTATTAATTAACGTTTTGTACTTGATTCGGCAGTTCATTGTACAATAAACTGCTTCATACTGGTTTAGGAAACTGCAGAGTCTGTAGACAACCAGTTTCTCATTCCAGTCGTGAAGTCTTGTCACAAAGTGACCAACGGACTTTTGGAATGTGCTTGCCTCAAAGTGGCCCCCGCGCGGCCATGCTAGCGCTGGAGGCTTCTGGGCTTTTGGTTCTGGGGTTGGGATAGGTCATCTCTTTCATCACCTGATCAGTGGGCCAGGCTGAACCTTGCCGAACTCTGCCATCCGTATATCTGAGATTATTTCTTGACAATCTACTGCTAATGAGTCCTGATATTCGCTCTTTCCTTTTAACATAGGTAAGCAATTACATCTTCTGCTTCTTCTTCTTTTCGTTCGGTTTCGTATGCTCGTTTTATGCCACCAGATGGGCTGCCTCCATTAAGTGACACGTCAGTTGCAGGTCCTCAATGGTTCCCCACAGCTTGTATTGTATGTTTCTCTCATCAGTAGTTTGAGGTGGATCCCTTCGAGGCTTGGGATCCGGCGCTGCCTCCGCCTGGTGGCAGTCCACGGGGGCAGCCCCATATCTTGTGATATATCTGAGCATACTCATTAACCGTATATGCGTACATGTCCTTTTCCATTTCTGGGTACCCACGCCATTCTGGCCGGCATGTTCCGCAATTAAATAATGTAGGCATATTTAACGACCGAAAGAACTAATGTAGGCATTTCTGTGGTGAAACCCTTTGGTCCAAAATAAAATATGTCTTCATTAGATTCTCTTGCTGGTTTGAGTATGAGATTCGTGCACTAACATTATTGAAATGCTGAGCGGATGTAGACAGACAATTGATAGACATATCTGAAGATCACAACTAGTTTGCACTGGTGATTTACGTTCAGCACAAGCCATCATTATGCATCCCGGATGTAACCGTTGTTGATTTGTTTCAGGTTGATGGTTTGCAATTTTGTATTGCTGGTACATTTTAAATGTTGAACGGGGGATTTTATGGACAAAACAAAAAGAAACAAGTACTTTGTATGCAGTAAAGGTTGTTGAAGGCGCAAAGCCAGCGTGCAAATATCGTTCAAGTGGATCGGACAAATCCATTGAGTCATAGAAAATAGAGTGGTTTCCAATTTTGTTTGTTTATTAAAAAGTACAACCTGACATTCTTGAATTGGAGCCACACTGGGGAATAAAATAGTGGATGTGTAGGTTTGGGTGTGAGGGAGGGGGAAGCGAGGGTGCCAACCCAGCCGGAGTCTGGTAAACGAAGTCCAAGAAGTAATGGATCTGATTTGTTTCCATTCTCTCTCAAACCTTCTCCCTTTCTCTTTATCTTATCTTCTCATTCTCTCTCAAACCTTTTCCCTTTCTCTTTATCTTATCTTCTCATTCTCTCTCAAACCTTCTCACTTTCTCTTTATCTTATCTTCTCATTCTCTCTCAAACCTTTTCCCTTTCTCTTTATCTTATCTTCTCATTCTCTCTCAAACCTTTTCCCTTTCTCTTTATCTTATCTTCTCATTCTCTCTCAAACCTTCTCACTTTCTCTTTATCTTATCTTCTCATTCTCTCTCAAACCTTTTCCCTTTCTCTTTATCTTATCTTCTCATTCTCTCTCAAACCTTCTCACTTTCTCTTTATCTTATCTTCTCATTCTCTCTCAAACCTTTTCCCTTTCTCTTTATCTTATCTTCTCATTCTCTCTCAAACCTTCTCACTTTCTCTTTATCTTATCTTCTCATTCTCTCTCAAACCTTCTCACTTTCTCTTTATCTTATCTTCTCATTCTCTCTCAAACCTTCTCACTTTCTCTTTATCTTATCTTCTCATTCTCTCTCAAACCTTTTCCCTTTCTCTTTATCTTATCTTCTCATTCTCTCTCAAACCTTTTCCCTTTCTCTTTATCTTATCTTCTCATTCTCTCTCAAACCTTTTCCCTTTCTCTTTATCTTATCTTCTCATTCTCTCTCAAACCTTCTCACTTTCTCTTTATCTTATCTCCTCATTCTCTCTCAAACCTTCTCCCTTTCTCTTTATCTTATCTTCTCATTCACTCTCCTGCCTCATTTCTAATATCTTCTTGTACTCTCCTCCTCTTTCCAGCTCACACTGAACCTTTTAAATATATCTCTTCTCGCCTGCCACTCCCTCTCTCCAATACATACTCCATTATTTACCCCTTTTACCATTTCTCCACCTGTGGCCATTTCTATTTTTCACGTCCCTTTTACAGCCTTTCTTTACATTCCTTCTCTCCCCTACCTCCTCTCTCTCTCTCTCTCTCTCTCTCTCTCTCTCACGCACTCACTCTCTCTCTCTCTCTATTCTGCGCTTAGATCTCTCACTTTAGCCACTACCTCTCTTGTTCATGATCTTTTTCACGTACGTGTCCCTCTCTCTCTCACAACATTACATACAATGCAGTCAATTACTGACAATGCAGTCAATTACTGACAATACAGTCAATTACTGACAATACAGTCAATATCTGACAAAGCAGCCAACGATTAGCAAAGTAGTCGATTATTTTCACGTTTGCTTGCGCCTGTTTCAGGGCAGAAACACACTACCTGCACTCCGCTCTGGTTGAGGCCATCTTTCACAATATGCTGCAGTAGCAGAACAAGATAGTGCTTTTGCTTCTCATGGCAATAGTTCCTGGTTCGCTCACTAAGTTACCCAACTGTATATATGTATATAACAATTAGAAACGCAATGAAAACGATAAAAGAAACAAAATTCTGAGTCATCATAAAAGTAAATCTCTCATACTTCATCCCCAACGGTGCCCACACTGTGTGAACTCTGCTTAAATTAGGTTTAAGAGAAGAAGTTTGCGTTATCGTCAATCTCACTCGTCTTGAGGTACCTCGGTCCAGTGGCAAGATCTTCTGCATTCGTTCTCAATCTCCAGCTACCAAGCCCTGAACAAAAAATTTACAAATAGCAGGATGAAGTCCGGAGAACGGAATGCGTTGTTTCGCTAGTTTACAGCTTGACTGCGATATTTGCACGTTTCGGTCCGACACATCCGCCTTCGGCAGAGTGGCAAGATATATTCGATGCAACGTCAATAACGCAGGATGCGGATATCTCCTCAAGGTTTGCTCCCGAAGTCTCTCTCATGTAACCTGCAAGGCAGAGGGGCTGCGGTAAACGATATGTGCTCAATAGCGTAATGGGTTCCTGCGATTATATATAAATCAGCACACGTGAAACTAACACACGAATGTGCACGATACGACTTTATAAGATACACACAATCAACTTGAGCCATAATCCAAAGCGTGGTTCACTTATGCTCGTTCGTTAATACATCAGACCACAGTAGAATAGCCATTTCTTGACCAAAGCACGCAATTCGATCCGATCAAATCTCTCCGAAGAAAGATTTAAGCCATCTTCGGTAAGTATAACACGACAACCGCCCTACGCCCGAACACAGTTCCTGCTATGAGGACTACCTGTACATTCTAAGGCATATATTCGCATTGGTGAGCCTGATTAGAGGTCATGCCTCGCACTACAGCGAGGAGAAGTCATGTCCATCGTTTTCGGTACCGTCCGAGAAATAATAATAGAGAGCACTTAACATCCGTCACCAAAGAAAACAATAGAGAGCACTTAACATCCGTCACCAAAGAAAACAATAGAGAGCACTTAACATCCGTCACCAAAGAAAACAATAGAGAGCACTTAACATCCGTCACCAAAGAAAACAATAGAGAGCACTTAACATCTGTCACCAAAGAAAACAATAGTGAACAACTAACTCAGTACGAGCAGCTTTGAAAACAGCAGACTTTCCCCAGTTCTCCAGCAAGTTCTTATCTGGCCGCCTCTCGTTTGTCTTCTATCTAGCTTCCATTGTAGTTTTATCGAAGATGTTGAGGTGTTTTATGATGACATAGCCGACCCAATTCTAACATCAACCAGCTATAATGGTGGACATATCTTCCAAAAAGGCAGTTCTTGTGGTGTCTTGGTCAAGCAGTTCTTGTGTTGTCTTGGGCAAGCAGTTCTTGTGTTGTCCTCGGCAAGCAGTTCTTGTGTTGTCTTGGGCAAGCAGTTCTTGTGTTGTCTTGTGCAATCAGTTCTTGTGTTGTCCTTGGCAAGTAGTTCTTGTGTTCTCTGAGCAAGAAATTCATGTTTCAGTCTGTTTAAGCAGTTTTTGGGTTTCCATTGGCAAGCATTTCTTGGATAGTCTAGGCAAAACGTTCTTGGATACTCTGGAGAAACATTTCTTGGATAGTCTAGGCAAACAGTTCTTGGATACTCTGGAGAAACATTTCTTGGATAGTCTAGGCAAACAGTTCTTGGGTACTCTGGAGAAACATTTCTTGGATAGTCTAGGCAAACAGTTCTTGGATACTCTGGAGAAACATTTCTTGGATAGTCTAGGCAAACAGTTCTTGGATACTCTGGAGAAACATTTCTTGGATAGTCTAGGCAAACAGTTCTTGGATACTCTGGAGAAACATTTCTTGGATAGTCTAGGCAAACTGTTCTTGGATACTCTGGAGAAACATTTCTTGGATAGTCTAGGCAAACAGTTCTTGGATACTCTGGAGAAACATTTCTTGGATAGTCTAGGCAAACAGTTCTTGGATACTCTGGAGAAACATTTCTTGGATAGTCTAGGCAAATAGTTCTTGGATACTCTGGAGAAACATTTCTTGGATAGTCTAGGCAAACAGTTCTTGGATACTCTGGAGAAACATTTCTTGGATAGTCTAGGCAAACAGTTCTTGGATACTCTGGAGAAACATTTCTTGGATAGTCTAGGCAAACAGTTCTTGGATACTCTAGAGAAACATTTCTTGGATAGTCTAGGCAAACAGTTCTTGGATACTCTTGAGAAACATTTCTTGGATAGTCTAGGCAAACAGTTCTTGGATACTCTAGCCCAGCAGTTTTTGGATACTCAATGCCATCAGTTCTTGGAAACTGGACAAGCTAAGTGGATTCTGTAAATTCTGTTATCCATCTTTTGCAGGGTCGGCCCTTGGCTCTGTATCCATTGTATCTGTATAGGATTGTTTTCTGAGGAATAATATATGGTGTTTGACGTGTCACTTGGCCGAACGATGTGGTTTGTTGTTTCTTTGCGAGGTCTAGCACTGGTGCTGTTTTAATTTATCGGTTTTGTATGTATATTGTTGTTGGGTACACTGGTCCTGTCAATATTCCTCTATGCTTGTGAGACATGGACAGCTACAGCTGACCTTCAGCGAAGGATACAGGCCTTGGAGATGAGATGTTTTCGAAGACTTTTAAACGTCACGTACAAAGATCGAGTTACAAATGAGGAAATACGAGATAGAATTACAACAGTAATGTGGCCTTTTGAAGACCTCTTGTCAGCTGTCAAAAGAAGGAAACTCGCTTGGTATGGTCAAATGTCCAGATCAAATGGTCTTGTAAATAAAATCCTCCATGGAAAGGTGCATGGCAGACGACGAAGAGGCCGTCCCATAAAGAGGTGGGAGGACAACATAAAAGAATGGACCAATCTCCGACTAGAAGAGGTACAGGCAGCGGCCGCTGACAGAGAAGGGTGGTGTAGTCTTGTGAGGATGTCTTCATGTGTGCCCCAGCGACCTCACCGGTTACGAAATGACCTGACCTGACCTGACTTGACTGTTGTTTCTATTTCCTGTTTACCTTGCTTAAATCAGGGCGTGAATCACATTGCTTCGTCGGTTCCGGGCTCTAGTTGTAGATGTAATTGGTGTGTTCACGCCAAAAGGTTGTTCACCTTTCTACTTATGGTTGTGATCCTTGGCGGGCTTTACAATTGACGGTCAAGCCGACATATTCCAGATTAGTTGCGCGCAGCGTATTTTATAAATTTTTTTAAAGCAAATTTTGTCGGACAAGCGTCGATAAATGGCATTTTTTATTTCGGTGGGAATTCTAGCGGCCGTAGTGAGAATATTTTTGTGTATACCTGATTGTGTATTCGTTTGTTTTTAGTAGGATACACACAGAGTGACTTTTTCTTGTAAATTTATGACTCGAATGAAGTGCGAAGCGTTACACACCTTGATTTTGCAACTGTTCACAATTATAACTTTTGTTTATTTTGTTTTCTTTTGTACTGCGAATAGATGTTTGGTCAGGCTGTACAGTTCTGGGTAGTTTATATCTCGGATATTGAAAAGGATAACTCTATAAATACACGTAAGATTGGAATTTGGAATAACTGTGGACAATTCGATCACTCCTAACTGTCGCCTTGCACGATTTGACGCCTTTCTTTTGTTTTTTTTAATGATATAAAGATGACGCTTGTGTTTCAACATAAAAGAGTTTGATCTTATTTGTAATACAAAATGTGTGTGTGTTGTTTGTTTCTTTTTTGTTTGTTTGTTTCTTTTTTTTTCTTTTTTTTAAATTACTATTCTCATAACTGTTTTTCAGTAGTCAGATATCGATTTTGTTTTTAAATGAGTTTTTGTACATTTTGAAAATGCCTTTGATGCTGCTCTCTACTCGACCAATAAACATTATTTATGGACCTCGATTTTATTGTAGTTAGGTGTGCCTGGTCTTCCAAGTTGTTCTGATTCCGTCTTTTATTTTGTTTATTCTACAGAGAACAACACACACGAGTTGTCTTGCTGCACCGGAGTCCTGAAGGATATGGGTTCGTTCTTCGAGGAGCTAAATGTATGCAATATATATGTATACATTTCTGTCTATTTCTTTCTCTATCTCTCTCTCTCTCTCTCTCTCTCTCTCTCTCTCTCTCATTCTCCCTTGTTCTCTCATTCTCTCTGACTTTATCTACCACATTCTCACTCATTCTTTCTCTCTCTCTAAATCAATCTCATTCTCTTCCTCTCTCTATCTCTTTGGTTCTTTCGATCTCTGCCTTCCTCGATTTCTCTTTCTCGCGATTTCTCTTTCTCTCGATCTCTCAATCTCTCTTTCTCTCAATCTCTCTTTCTCTCAATTTCCCATTGTCTCGATGTTCCTTGTCTCGATCTTTCTCACTCAATCTCTCTCTCTCGTTCTCATCTTCTGGCTCTCTTTCTCCTCTTCGATCCCATTACCTTTCCTCTATATCTGTCATTTTCTTTCTCTCTCATTCTCTCTGTCACTCATGCTTTCTATCTCTCTCATTGTAGTTTATTTGCTCTCTCTAACTCTCTCTCCTTTTCTCTATCATTCTTTCTTTCTCTCTCATTTTCAAAAATTCTCTCATCCTCTCTTTTTCTCCTCGTTTTTATTTTTTTATTCCATTTCTTATCTCTTTCTTTCTTTTGCTCTTTCTTTCTGCTTATTCTTTCTTTCTTCTCTACCTTTCTAATGTTTCTCTATACATCTTCTTTCTCGTAATACTAACTACGTTTAATGTGTCTATTTGTAAGCAGTTATCTTTCTATCTTCTTCGCAAACTATTCAACTTCATCTAAAATGAAAAAATGTAACTATAATTATGGTAATACTAGACACCCATCAACGGCGTATGCGCGGCAAACCTCTGATATCAACGTTAGACACACAGACCAAACCTCTGATATCAACGTTAGACACACAGACCAAACCTCTGATATCAACGTTATACACACAGACCAAACCTCTGATATCAACGCTAGACACACAGACTAAACCTCTGATATCAACGTTAGACACACAGACCAAACCTCTGATATCAACGTTAGACACACAGACCAAACCTCTGATATCAACGTTAGAAACACAGACCAAACCTCTGATATCTACGTTAGACACACAGACCAAACCTCTGATATCAACGTTAGACACACAGACCAAACCTCTGATATCAACGTTAGAAACACAGACCAAACCTCTGATATCAACGTTAGACGCACAGACCAAACCTCTGATATCTACGTTAGACACACAGACCAAACCTCTTATATCAACGCTAGACACACAGACCAAACCTCTGATATCAACATTAGAAACACAGACTTTGACTTTGACAACTTGTGGAATGAGATGTTGACAAGCTCACTAGAAGAGACTCAGAGAAACATGAAGATACCTACTAAGTAGTGGAATCAACGCCATGCATTGTGTGTGTGCGTATGCGTGCGTGCGTGCTCGCTCGCGCAAAAGCCAGATGAAATCTGATGTATTGGGTTGAAAGTGGTAGATATCGCATCCTTGCTGTAAACTACAATACACCATCAGGTAGATCGCCGGAGGTATAAAAGAATGGACTATAACTTTTTCTCTGGTTCGTGTCAACTGAGAGTTTGCATCATTATTCAACAGCTAAACTTCCAACCGGTGGAGGATTCAATGACTTCACCCCGTCAGCAGAGTACCCGGCCCTCCAGTATCTGGACAGTGTGGACCCTGGCTCGCAGGCAGACCGGGCAGGGCTCAGAGCTGGAGATTTCATCATGGAGGTGAGTTACGCTGTTAAGTTTTTGATGGCAGGGTGGTTGGTTGTAGGAATGGTGACTGGTTGGTTGAATGTAGGAATAGTTTGATTGATGTTTTCACGAGTATGGGTGTGATTGATGGATTGTGTGATTGATGGATTGTGTGATGGGTGATTGGTTGTATGGATGCAATGTAATGGATGTATGGGTAGATCGATAGATTAATGGACGGATTAACTGATGTGTGATGAGCAATTCGTAACTGGTGTACCTGTGTCACTATAACATTTGTCGGTGTATCGCTGTACATTGTGTGCGTTCTTAATGCTACATTTCTAGGTACTACTATTACTACTACTACATTTCTAGCCACTACTACTGCTGCTACTACATTTCTAGCTACTACTACTACATTTCTAGCTACTACTACTACATTTCTATCTACTACTACATTTCAAGCTACTACTACATTTCAAGCTACTACTACTACTACATTTCTAGCTACTACTACTGCTACTACTACATTTCTAGCTACTATTACATTTCTAGCTACTACTACATGTCTAGCTACTTCTACTACATTTATAGATACTACTACTAGATTTTTAGCGACTACTACTGCTACTACTACATTTCTAGCTACTACTACTACATTTCTAGCTACGACAACTACATTTCTAACTACTACAACATTTCTAGCTACTATTACATTTCTAGCTACTACTACATTTCTAGCTACTACTACATTTCTAACTACTACTACATTTGTAGCTACTACTACATTTCTAGCTACTACTACATTTCTAGCTACTACTACTGCTACTACTACATTTCTAGCTACTACTACATTAATAGCCATTACTCGTACATATCTAGCTACTACAACATTTGTAGCTACTACTACATTTCTAGCTACTACTACATTTTTAGGTACTACTACATTTCTAGCTACTACTAAATTTATATGTACTACTACTGCTACTACTACACCATCTACTGCTGTAACATTACTGCTTCTAGCTATTACTAATAGTACTACTGATGATGAAAATACAACTATAATTATTACTACTACACTACTAGTAGTACTATTACTACTACTAATACTACTACTACTACCACCACTTCTACTACTAATACTACCACTATTACTATCACTACTACTACGACCACTACCACTACTACGACCACTACTACTACTACTAATCTAATGCTACTACCACTACTGCTGCTACTACACTACTACTACTACCACCACTACTACTACTACCACTACTAATATCACTACTACTACTACTAATACTGCCAATACTACTGCTTCCACTACTACTACTACTACTGCTGCCACTACTACTACTACTACTACTCCGGCTGCTGCTACAGTTTCTGCTACTTTAGCCAGAAGTAGAGTCGCTGATAGACATGAACCAAAATAACGTAGCATATAACACTTCACATTTTCAATGTGACGACTACCTTCACTATTAAGCCACTGATCTATATTCTTCATAATGTCTATAACTTCTCGCAGTCCCTAACTCCTCACAGTTATCAGTCCATATGATATTTGTCCCCTGTAGATCAACGGAGAGAACGTAGCACGAGCATCTCACGAGCATGTCGTCCACTTGATTCGTGCGTCCAGTGATGTGCTCACCTTGAAAGTGGTTACGGTGACCCAATCTGACCCTGCACCCAGTGACTGGCAGGCCTACCAGGACTTTGGAGCCATGACCTTACCTGCTCGGAAAAAATTCGGTAAGTGTTTTATCTGTTCATCCTGCACACGGTGGATTGGGAAGTTGGTTCGAATCTTTCAATCCGGGTTTCGATACGTCTCAGTATGTTGATGATGACTCAATGTATTGCACCAAATGGAGCATGAGGCGACCACTACAGCTGACGCTGACTCCTTAACATAGAGTTTGTGTTTGTACAGTTGTGATAGCAATGGTTTTATATGATAAGGTTGCTAATCCCATGGACAGATCTCTTTAGTTAAACTTGACCTCATGCTTGAAATGTTACATTCTAATACTAGGAATAGAAAGAATAGTAAGAGAAATATAAAGATGAAGAGGAATAGAAAGAGGAAGAAGAAGAGGAATAGGAAGAGGAGGAGGAATAGGAAGATGATGAGGAATAGGAAGATGAGGAGGAATAGGAAGATGAGGAGGAATAGGAAGAATAGTAAGAGGAATAGGAGGAAGAATATGAATAAGAAATGGAAGAACATAAGAAGAAGAAGAGGATTAGAGAAGAAGAAGAGAAATATAAAAGGGCATAGGAAGAAGAAGAAGAAGAGATGGAAGAAGAAGAGGGATATGAAGAAGACTAGGAATAGGAAGATGAAGAGGAATAAGAAGGGGAATATGATGAGAAATAAGAAAAGGAATATGATGGGGAATAGGAGGAAGTAGGAGAAGAATAGGAAGGAGAACACATTATGCCCATGTTACTTTCAATCTAAGCGGCATTTATTCCCAATCTGAGGAACCCATATCATTTGGCCACAATCCCGGGTATCAGACCAACTTGGCCACCAGCTTGTTCTGTCTCATTACTGTTTTACCCATCTAATAGCCACTAACAAGTGTCTGGTCAAGACGTTTGTATGTCCGTTTTCTGAGATGAGGAGAGTTCAAAACTTTGGGAAGGCATTTTTGTCTCTTTCTGTCGGAGGTAACATAAAAACCTAGCATGCTACACTGCATTGTGACATCAGGAGCAAGTGGCCTTTATTACGAAACCATAAAAAGCCAAAGGGTACATCAGCTATGGAAATAACCATTGGTAAAAAAACTTTACTATGATTACAGTTAAACTATACACTGCAAGATACCATGTTCTTGTGTTCTTTAGGATTGTTGTTACACAATACACTGCAATTATACCATCTATGTTCTTGTGTTCTTTAGGATTGCAGTTATACAACACACTGTATGATATCATCTTATGTTCTTATCGTTCTAGTGGCTCCTCCGCCCCCAGAGAGAGACCCACACACATCTCTGTCATACAGCAAGGCCAGCTCCAAGTCTATGACCGAAGGATTGGCTGAAATTGGTTAGTTTTAACCCTTGTTTGTGTCATTTTTTGTGTGTGTTTTGTACGCAATGACCTAGTGAATCGAACATCCATCCACATTTTATTATGAGTCTATTTCCCATATGGTCAGATTTTGGCCTACTTAGGTAGGCCTTCTGACGCACTGAAAAAAATTCCTTTGCAACGTCACATTCCAAGGCTGACTAAATAACGGTACTCAAATTGCACCAAGGTTTGTAATCAATCCATGCGCCACACAGAGAAATGAAACAAATTCATGGCACAAAGCACAACACATCACTGTTGAGAGTGATCTTTTCACAGAATCCAGCCCTAAAACCAACTGCATATCCATCTTTGTTTCCCAAACATGCTGGTATTGTTCCACTGATAGTTGACACATGCAAATTTCGTTACTTAGTCAGCCTTTGAATGTGATGTTTCAAAGGGATTTTTCCATGAGACCGAATGCCTCTTTCTGCAGTAGGTTTTGGTCAAAACTTGCTGGGGGAGAAGAGATTAATGTTGAGGTTAAGTGAAACATACTGATCAGACTGTTAGTCAGGGTCAGGTGAAAAATTCAAATCAGACTATGTTAGTCAGGGTCACATGAAATATACTGGATAGGCTATGTTAGTCAGGGTCAGGTGAAACATACTGATCAGGCTATGTTAGTCAGGGTCATATGAAACATACTGATCAGACTATGTTAGTGAGGGTCACATGAAAAATACTGATTAGATTATGTTAGTCAGGGTCACATGAAACAAACTGATCAGGCTATGTTAGTCAGGTCATGTAAAATATACTGATCAGGCTATGTTAGTCAGGATCAGGTAAAACATACAGATCAAGCTATGTTAGTCAGGGTCATATGAAACATACTGATCAGACTATGTTAGTGAGGGTCACATGAAATATACTGATTAGATTATGTTAGTCAGGGTCACATGAAACAAACTGATCAGGCTATGCTAGTCAGGGTCACATGAAACAAACTGATCAGGCTATGTTAGTCAGGGTCACATGAAACAAACTGATCAGGCTATGTTAGTCAGGTCATGTAAAACATACTGATCAGACTATGTTAGTCAGGGTCAGATGAAACATACTGATCAGGCTATGTTAGTCAGGTCATATAAAACATACTGATCAGGCTATGTTAGTCAGGTCATGTAAAACATACTGATCCGGCTATGTTAGTCAGGTCATGTAAAACATACTGATCAGGCTATGTTAGTCAGGTCATGTAAAACATACTGATCAGGCTATGTTAGTCAGGTCATGTAAAACATACTGATCAGACTATGTTAGGGTCATATGAAACATACTGATCAGACTATGTTAGTGAGGGTCACATGAAATATACTGATTAGATTAGGTTAGTCAGGGTCACATGAAGCAAACTGATCAGGCTATGTTAGTCAGGGTCACATGAAACAAACTGATCAGGCTATGTTAGTCAGGTCATGTAAAACATACTGATCAGGCTATGTTAGTCAGGGTCAGATGAAACATACTGATCAGGCTATGTTAGTCAGGTCATATAAAACATACTGATCAGGCTATGTTAGTCAGGTCATGTAAAACATACTGATCCGGCTATGTTAGTCAGGTCGTGTAAAATATACTGATCAGGCTATGTTAGTCAGGTCATGTAAAACATACTGATCAGGCTATGTTAGTCAGGTCATGTAAAACATACTGATCAGACTATGTTAGTCAGGGTCAGATAAAACATACTGATCAGGCTATGTTAGTCAGGTCATATAAAACATACTGATCAGGCTATGTTAGTCAGGATCACATGAAACATACTGATCATACAATGTTAGTCAGGGTCAGGGGAAACATCAGACTATGCTAGTCAGGCTCAGGTGAAATTATAAAAACCCCACATCACTTCCAAGCAGTTGTCCCTAAGAACAGGCTGTTTCATGACAGTCTGGTTAGCAAGGTGGGGATCAGCATGGTGATCTCTATAGTGGTAAGCTTACTGATAAACCATGTCTTGCACTACAACTAGGACTACTCTGGCCCATCTTCTCAAGTACGCCTTGAGATGTGATGAGAGCCACCGTAACCCACCACCAAAGAAAGTTCAGTGTACCTAAGTTAAGTAGAAGTGGCCTTATCAACTACAACAACAACGGCCTTAGTGATTCCTAATCGGGTCCTGGCACATTTGAATTGCGAGCCATGTCACTAACTATTTGTCTTTCTTGTCTCTGTTATATGCACTTGGGCATTTACAATGTATATTGTGGTAGCTGTTACAGTTGCTGCTGATGCTGTTGCTGTTGTTGTCGTCGTGCTCGCCGCTACCGCTGCTGCTGTGTTATCTTCTTTGAAGTAACTGAAATTGAGCTGCACTATCTCTCGAAAATGTTTCTTTGGTAGTGGGTTTCAGTGGCTCTTTTTACATCCCGAAGCGTACTAAGAAGGTGGGCTGGGTCCTCCTGGCTGTTGTGCTATGCGGGGCTCTTCATTAAGCTCACTGCTTTGGGGATTGCACTGTTAATCCCCACCTCGCTGGCTACACTACTGTGACTGCCTGTTTCTAGAAGCATAAACAATATCATGTTGAATCTTAATCAGTTTGTTTCACCTGGCCATGATTATTCTTTGCTCTCATGCAATGGGGGGTGGTTGTCAAAGATGCAGCAGTGAATAAGCTGATATAGACTGCAACCATGCAGCCTGGCTAAGAGATTAGAAATTGAAAATGAAAAACAAACCCAATCCCAAAAATGTTGTGCTGACATTAGATGTGTTAAACCGGAAGGCGTTCATTCTGAAAAGGACGTTGTGTTGTAGTTTACAGTGAGGCTGCGAGATCTATGTCTTTTGGCGCCACATATCCAGTTTCAGCTGATGTTTTAGGGTATTGTACTTTGCCTTCCCACTGCAATCCTAATCTCGTAGCCAGACTACAGTAGTGCAGCTTGTTTCCAAAGCCACCGCTTGGAGGTGGAATAGGGTCTTGGTCAACTCTGATTCACCGACTCTGATGCACTCAGCCAACTTTGAGTCGCTGACTGCTGTTAGCTCATTCACTGCTGCGTCTTCGGCCCCAGAAGATTATCTGCAAACTGAACAAGTACCCGAAAGGAAGAGGAGGTGAGGGTTCGAGCCAGCAAAGTGTTAAAGGACAGGGTGAATATTGCATCCTGTGTTGCAGAACGGAGGGGCAGGAGCATTTCTGAACCTACCAAATGGCAGAAAAATAACACTGTCATTCGCTACTGGAAAATACACAAGCAATTTCAGAGCGGAGGCAGAGGCACTGAGGGCGGCAGTGGAAGAAATGGTGATAGGTAAAAGGAATGAAAGCCATATAGTCCTGCTTACAGATGCTCTGGCCATAGTCACATCACTAAAAAGCCAGAAAAATACTGAACTTAATGATTTAAGAGCAGTACTCTGTCAACTATGCCAGCAGTCCGTACCAAAAAGGGTAGTGGTGCAGTGGGTTCCATCTCACTGCAACATCCAAGGCAATGAGGAGGCAGACAGACTGGCAAAAGAAGGTGCAAAACTACCACAACCAGATACTAGTATGACATACAAAGAGTCAAAACGGCTCATTAGAGCTAGATACATGACCAAATGGGAAACCGAACACACTGGCTACACAAAAAACGATGCCTATTACCAGTTGAACAGAAGAGAGTAGGTCGTGGTCTTCAGACTTCGCACTGGCCACAATAGACTGAGGTACCACCTATTCAACAAATTGAAGATAGGTGGCACCGACGAATGCCCGTGTGGTACCGGGAAAATGACCGCTGAGCATTTGCTGCAAAACTGCCCGACATACGAGGATCAGAGAGAGCAGATGTGGCCATCACCAGCGGCAACACTAGACAAGCTCTATGGCAGTGTCGACAGCCTCAAGATGACCGCTGCTTTTTTCGAAGAAATAATGGTTACTGTCTGACTGCGTACGATGAAGAAGAAGAAGAAGCATCCTGTGTTGTTTATACATTTATAGTTTCGCTCAGCAACTAGTTTCGCTCAGCAACTAGTTCCGCTCAGCAACTAGTTCCGCTCAGCAACTAGTTCCGCTCAGCAACTAGTTCCGCTCAGCAACTAGTTCCGCTCAGCAACTAGTTCCGCTCAGCAACTAGTTCCGCTCAGCAACTAGTTTCGCTCAGCAACTAGTTCCGCTCAGCAACTAGTTTCGCTCAGCAACTAGTTCCGCTCAGCAACTAGTTCCGCTCAGCAACTAGTTCCGCTCAGCAACTAGTTCCGCTCAGCAACTAGTTTCGCTCAGCAACTAGTTCCGCTCAGCAACTAGTTTCGCTCAGCAACTAGTTCTGCTCAGCAACTAGTTTCGCTCAGCAACTAGTTCTGCTCAGCAACTAGTTTCGCTCAGCAACTAGTTCCGCTCAGCAACTAGTTTCGCTCAGCAACTAGTTCCGCTCAGCAACTAGTTTCGCTCAGCAACTAGTTCTGCTCAGCAACTAGTTCCGCTCAGCAACTAGTTCTGCTCAGCAACTAGTTCCGCTCAGCAACTAGTTCTGCTCAGCAACTAGTTCCGCTCAGCAACTAGTTCCGCTCAGCAACTAGTTCCGCTCAGCTTTTGCGACCTTGCTCTTAAGCAGCTTCTATAAAATAATGTTTTGTTCTTGTCCAAATAGAAAAACTGGACGCAGCTATTGCAGAGTTTGATGGGCAAGAAGAATCTGGAAATCACACACTCCTAGCAGCAGATAACCACAAAGTGGCATCCGTGCGAGCCACCCATGCTCTCAAGCGAGTGTCTGTCATGGACTATGAGAGCCTGGCTACTGGAGAGCCTGGAACTATGGTAGCTAATGACAGAACTGGCAAAGGTCATGTGAGCCCAGCAGAGGCAAGAATAAAGAAGTACTACAAGGGGTCTCCATCTCAGGTAATCATCTATTCATCCGTCCATCTGTCCATCCATCCATCTGTCTGTCCATCCATCCATCTGTCTGTTCATCCGTCCATCCATTCATCCATCTGTCTGTCCATCTGTCCATCCATTCATCCATCCATCCATCCATCCATCCATCGGTCCGTCTGTCCATCCATCCATCCATCCATCCATCCATCCATCCATCCCTCCATCTACCCATGCACCTGTCTGTCCATCCATTCATTCATCCATCCATCCGTCCGTCCATCCATCCATCCTGTCCCATCCTATATTCAGTTCACTTATGTCGTTAGATGTCATGGGGAGGTGTGACCTTCTATGTTTCATATTTTATTGGCAGGTGAAAATCTGCTGGTGACTTGTCGGGTCAATCCCAATATCTGTTAGCACCTGGAATATACGATCACCTATTTTTGGGACTGGTGGTGGTGGAAGCTAAATTAGAGCAAGGTAGACCCGCAGCTTGTCAGACGCCATCTATGGTGCTCCACTAACCACGTAACCAAAACCTGATGTTATAGCCACACTGTCACCTTTTTGCAATATATTCTATGTGGTGCGAGAATCCCTAGAATAATTTAGTCGATTTTAAACTTGAATTTTGCTCTAGTAGCTGCCGTTAAGCCTACTCTTTTTTATTTCCAACTGGCACGGGAGTTTTAACGTGCGCACCACTGCACGCGGGTGTCTGATCTCACTACTCAGAGATCAGGGAAAATTTTTACTGGATGATCCATGTGATAAAATTTAGGTCTCCACCACAATTTGAACCCTCTACCTCCAGCACTCGAGGCGAACACTTTACCTTGAGATTACTGGGTCCCCGGTAATCAAATCAGTCACAATCTTTTCAACTACCTGTGGAGCATAGGCGTTCAATAAATCCACAAAAAATGAACATGTCCTGAGCCATGTACTGGAGTTTCCAATCCTCTTCCTATCTTTCATGGTTGATTTATATTTATACTTTTAGTTAACTTATCCATATTTGTTGAATTTTAAATTTCTGCAGGATGGGGTAGCCAACCCCATGCCCAACTTTCCTTAGCCACCTCTTATGACATTCCTGACAGGTTTCAGTGTTACTATTCTTTGCTCAATTTGGAAACCCCAGCAACACTCAGGTGGTTACACATAAACTTCTTTAGGTAATGACACACATAAACTTCTTTAGGTAATGACACACATAAACTTCTTTAGGTAATGACACACATAAACTTCTTTAGGTAATGACACACATAAACTTCTTTAGGTAATGACACACATAAACTTCTTTAGGTAATGACACACATAAACTTCTTTAGGTAATGACACACATAAACTTCTTTAAGTAATGACACACATAAACTTCTTTAGGTAATGACACACATAAACTTCTTTAGGTAATGACACACATAAACTTCTTTAGGTAATGACACACATAAACTTCTTTAAGTAATGACACACATAAACTTCTTTAGGTAATGACACACATAAACTTCTTTAGGTAATGACACACATAAACTTCTTTAGGTAATGACACACATAAACTTCTTTAGGTAATGACACACATAAACTTCTTTAAGTAATGACACACATAAACTTCTTTAGGTAATGACACACATAAACTTCTTTAGGTAATGACACACATTAACTTCTTTAGGTAATGACACTCATAAACTTCTTTAGGTAGCTTCTCAAGGCAGGTGAGATCAGCACCTAGTCCTATTGGAGACTTACTATCAACTCGGCAGTCCTGTGAACATCAAAGAACCCTTGGTGGTTGAAAATAGAAAAAAATGCAAGTTACCAGCCAATTAAATAAAATTTTTGTTACTCTCGTGCAACTTCATTCACATTGCTGGAGTAGTCAAGGTTTTTGTAGACAGAGGACTACAGACCGTTCCACCTGTGCTGACTGTTTTTTTTTTCACCCCCAACAGCAAAACAACATAAGCCGTAGTGGGGATTCGATATGCTGCCCTCCTTGTCAGCAAGCAGGCATCTAAACCATTCGACCACACGCTTCACTACTAACCAATATCCAGGCAAAAGATCTGAAGTAGAGTAATTCTCACCCAATAGTGGCCTGCACAAAGGCTAAAATGAGGCATCCCCTCCATCACGTGATGACGCAACAGGCAATCACATGTTTGTCTGCACATTTGATTACAAGTATAAACAAAAGGTCTTTTACATCCACAGGGATAGAAGAGGAACAACTAAGAGAGATAGTCTGACAGTGTTTTCCAACCTTTTTACACCTGCTGTCGGGTGAAAACAGGATAATATGTGAAGAAAGTTCAAAGGTTTTGCTCTTTGAATTCTATTGTCTCCATCTTGTAAGGGTTCAAATTTTACAACACAATAAGACACACCAAAAAATTTGCCTTCTAAAAAGCACAACACACTATTAGTAGATGGATTAACTACTAAAACTTCTATATCAGTTTTTGAATGACCTAAGTTACGTATCGTGATGTTTGTAGAAATTTCCCTCCAAAAACCTCATTTACTTTGATAAAGAAATATGCCATATATAAAAGAGCTCTTGTTTTTAAAAAATATGGATATTTGTGTACTTGACGTCATTTGTGTTTAAAAGTTAGCTAGTCAGAGCTTAGATCACTTCAAGCTATTCTCCGCAGTTTGTGGCGCAAGACCTTTTTTGCGGACTGGCAGACAATCTTGGCAGACTAGCATCAGTCCGAGGACCGGCGGTTGGGATACACAAGTCTAAGGCACATTGGGACCAGAAAATGAACCTGATATCTGTGCAGTGACACATAAGTGCTTCGCACATTCTGCTATTCATACACTCATACTTGTAACTTTTGGTAAATAAGCAATAACGTTCGCTGCTACATGAGACAAAATGTATTGCATGTGTTTTTTTTTTGTGAATCCATGTTTTTAATTTTTTGTGTAATTCTGTATTAAAAATATTTTACCTTTTTTTTTTAAGGCAATGGAGCGATCAAAAAGCACTCCTGATATTTTTGCAGCTGTAGATCAGCAGTATAATGAACACTCCCAAGGTGGCCAGAGTACGGGTTCCTGGACAAAGAGTCGAGCACCTCCACCACCTTCCCATGATGGTCACTATATAACTAAAGATGTCTCGCTATTCTCTAAAACTGTTACTTATGGTAAAAAAGGGACACCCGATTCAACACGCCGAAACCCCCAGGCAGTTCCTCCTACACCAGAAATCATTCGGATTCACACAGCTGCAAAAAACACCACCTACGGTAACATACCCATGAAAACTGAAAACCAAAATAAGATAGAGTCACCATATGAGTCAAGCTTTAGGTCTGAAGCCAATGCTAAAATCACGGACAACAATAAGAATAATTTCTCCAATCAAAATGGAGATAAATACATTTCTTTCGCAGATGAAAGAATCATGGAGAATGCACACAAATTTATTCAGAAACATCCCAATGCTGCGTTGTTGGTGACAGCAGATATTCACTCTGATAAAACAGATGGGAACCAAGGCAAAGCTGTGTATGAACCAGAGCCAGATTATGAGGACAATGAAGATGACAAGTCTGTTTTTGTGAAAACTATTTCAAACACTAAACTGAATAGGGGCATCAATGACAGTAGCAGTGCCGTCAGACAAAATAAATCTTCCATTACTGTCATATCTATCACAAGTGATGCAAACAAGGAAAGTGGCAGGCAGGCATCTAGCTCTCATTCATCTCCACACTTAGCAAATAGTGCTAAATCTTCACCGCTGTCAATTCGTATGCATGAAAATACAACCTTGACCTCACCGGTTCAAAGCCTTTCCAGCTCTCGCAGGTCATCTGGTGTTGTCATGGCGACACCTTCCCAGCCTTCCAGTGCAGGAAGTTCTAGAAGGTCATCGATTCAGTCTAACTTTAGCGGAGAAAATGTGGACAGAAATGGTCGCAGCTATACATCAACTTCAACAACGATGGTAACTATGAGCAACTCAAGAAATGACTACCACACTGATGTTCCTCCACCACCGCCGCCGCCACCTCCACCTCTTGCCATGCTTGGCAAGTCCTTGTCAACAGAAGGCAATGCTAACTCAACACTCAGACGACATCCTCTTAATGACACAAATGCCATCACAACTTTACAGAGTCGAGTTTCAACAGATGCAATTTTAGCAGCAGTAGCAGACAGACAAAACAGATTGGAGACAGAGGGGCCAAGACTCTCTGATGTTAGAGCCTTGCCAACAAGTAAGTTTTCTTTTCTGAACTTTTTCCATTCTTAATTGTTGTCTCAGCTGTTCAGTCAATTTAAGAGAGACACAAATCATAATTTGCGTTTTCACAATTACTTCTTCTTCTTCGTTCGCTCTCAATCTCCCACTACCAAACCCTGAAAGGGTAAGTAGCAGGATGTAGTCCAGAGAACGGAATGCGTTGTGTTGTAGTTTACAGCTTAGCTGCGATATTTGCACCTTTCGGTCCAACACATCCGACTTCAGCAAGCATTTTTTGAGTACCGGGTTAGCATTCCCTCTTCGATCCCTTCTCCTTAGCCTGTCTGCCCTACTGCAGCCTGTTATCCAGGATCATCGCGTGGAGGTGTAGAAGGGTCTTTGCAGCTATGGTTCGCTGGCCCTGACGCTAGCAGTCAGCTATGGGTCGCTGACCACTGCAGCTCATCCGCTGCTCAGCATCTTGATCCCTTCACAATTACAATTAGTGATTAATTGACCTGTCTTAATTGACATTTAATTTTACAGGGGCAGTTGCCCCTGTGCAGGTCCCAGCTCTGAGGATTTTCTGCTAGGCTCGAGCAGCTTATAGCTCCACTGCGTTGGGACAAAGGCCACGGAGGGTGGTTAACTGATGTGTGAGTCCATCTTAATAGACTCAAACACTAGGGCAAAGTAGACTCATCAGTCTGTTAGGCGCCATCCTTGCTGATCTTAACAAACCATCTAATCATGGCCGGTGTGATGCTATGTCATACAGTAGTCGCCTCTTATGTTATTCTTGTCTTTATCATATACAAAGACTCCTTTCCCTTTTCTGAGTGGTCTACCAATGTCTTTGTGCATGACAAGAATAGAATCACAATTGAACAATCTATTAGAACAAGAAAGTGGCATAGCAATACAAAAAGTACTTTAGAAGAAACAGTAGCGAATATTATAACTAATAAAGAAGAAAAAATCAAAATATTCAGTGACATATGGTACGCTTACTCAACATTATCTCAGCATCGACACTGTGTATTCATTTTCTGCTTCCATGCATTAGTTCATAATTGAATGAGTGAAGTCCAGACCAAATTTGAAGGTAATATATCCAACAGAAGTGAGGATGTAACACATTTAGTAAAGTCCGTTTACATTTACAGCGTCTTTAGCATTCACAAAACACCAGAAATACAAGTCAAAACAATGTTTGAAATGAACACGCCATATCAAATCACAATTCAAACTGGGGCTATTATTACAATAAAATTATATAGTAGAGGATGTAGTAGTAAAACTAGAACGACGGACATAACCGAAACGACTCATATGAAACTGGGTGCCGGCTGCAGCTGAATACGCTGTGATGCAGAGTACAGCGAATGGCATGGAATGAGTTCATTCTCACATTATCAATATTAGTGATCAAATTTACATGTGGACATACAGTCAAGAATGCCTGTTTTAGCCTGGGATGGAATTCAGGTTAAGCTGTCAGGTTTAACTACATGCTTCCCAGGGCATGCACAACACACATCCTCTGACCAGCAGTTTCTAGCTCCTGGCCTTCTTGCAGTGGCACTGTTGCTTTTAACCTTGTGTGGATCTCTGGATCCCGGATCTTTGAAATGAGAATGCTCTGAACAGATTACCTCATCTGTCTTGGGGCCACCTCTATTTTACTTGCCAGGGACTGTGTCTTTGAGTATCTTGTTTGGTAGTCCACTCATTCATATGAAATGGTTGTACCAGTGGAGCTTGCATGTTTTTACCACTGATAGGAGGTAATGATAAGGTCCTACAGACTGTATAATTGTGTTGCATACGTTGACATTTGTGCCATGGTTCATTTACGTTATTCCAAGTTTCCATCTGAAGAATCGCATCTCAATCACTTAGATATTTCACTCCTATTCAGCATCCATGTCTCACACGTGTAGAGGTACACAGAGAGCATTATACTGTCTTATATTGTCATCCTAGCAGGCTTTGGATCATCTTGAGGATCTGGTTCCTTAGCTCTTTGCTTCCCTTGCCTGCTATGACAGTCCATCTTCTCATCTACTGTTATTCTGCAGAAAGAGCTAAACCATTTAAGTCGTTTTACAGATTTTTGGAATGCTTTGCCACAGGATGTGGTGGAGGCAGTTATCAGTTAATACATTCAAAAATATATTGGATGCTCACAGTTATTTTTAGTATTGGTGGAGTGGAATAAACAAGTTGTATACAGACTCTGTAGAGTCTTCTCAACCAGTACAAAGAAGTTAAGATAGATATGTTATGTTATATACACAATTGACATAACTGCACTCTGGGCAGATTCTCTCAACAACTGATGAAAGGTGTTTATATTGATGGTTCCTGTAGACTGCTAATTGTACACACTACTCCTGCTTCATCCTCTGTGTCGTCCCTCCCTGATTGATCCTGCGATCTGTGGATTGCTAAGATATTGATTGTAGTGTCAGCATCTAACATGTGATAATTGATTGACTTCAATATGTCCCAGCAATCCATACCTAATGGCCGCACTATCCATGCCTTTAATGTGAGGATGTAAGCTCATTCATTGCAGCCACCCCTACAGGTACTAGAGTATTAGATCCCTACAAACTTTTGAAAGTTTGAAGCCTTCATATGGCAAAAGAAGGTGCAAGACTACCACAAACAGATACCAGTATGACGTACGAAGAGTCAAAACGGCTTATCAAAGCCAGATACATGACCAAATGGGAAACCGAACATACTGGTTACACCAAAAACGATGCCTATTACCAGTTGAACCGAAGAGAGCAGGTCGTTGTCTTCAGACTTCGCACTGGCCACAACAGACTGAGGTACTACCTATTCAACAAATTGAAGATAGGGTGTACCGACGAATGCCCGTGCGGTACTGGTAAAATGACCACTGAACATCTGCTGCAGAACTGCCCGACATACGAGGATCAGAGAGAGCAGATGTGGCCATTACCAGTGGAACTGCAAGACAAGCTCTATGGCAGTGGCGAGAGCCTCATGAGGACCGCCGCTTTTTTCGAAAAAATAATGGTTACTGTCTGACTGTGTACGCAGAAGAAGAAGAAGATGAAGCCTTTATGTTTGTTATCTGGTTCACCGTTGCTGAGAGATAATGAGCCATACTAACATCTTTAGCAAAGAAATTAAAGATATTTGGTTTAGTTTGGTAATCTTCACTCTTATCTTTTGCTGAGTAAATAATCTAATCTACATTCCTTTGATCTAATTAGTAAGTAATGTAATCTACATTTTTTTTTTTTTTTTTTTTTTTGTTTTTGCGTTTGTCTTATTTCTCCATTCCTCGATGCAGTGAGCGTTGCACTATGTTTTTTTATTTTGCGTCTGGCGATTGATGCATCTGACTTTGGCATGCATTTTATGTAAGGGTCTGCTTCCTCTTGCATTTTCTAAGGATTTGCTTCCCGGGGTACGACCGGTGCTGTTATGGGGATCGAACTCAGTACTAGCCCACACCATCCCTATCTACATTCTTTTGATCTAATTAGTCAGTAATCTAATCTACATTCTTTTGATCTTATTAGTAGGTAATTTAATCTACATTTTTTTGATCTGATTAGTAAGTAATCTAATCTACATTCATTTGTTCTAATTAGTAAGTAATCTAATTTACACTCTTTTGATCTAAATAGTAAGTAATGTAATCTGCAATTTTTTTATCTAATTAGTAAGTAATCTAATCTACATTCATTTGTTCTAATTAGTAAATAATCTAATCTACTTTCTTTTATTCTAATTAGTAAGTAATTTAATCTACATTCTTTTGATCTTCTTCTTTTTTGTTTGTTCCAATCATCTGTTTCGAAGCTTTGAAAAGGGCTTTGCAAGTAGCAGAATGTTGTCCGGAGAACGGAATGCGCTGTCGTAGTTTACAGCTTAATTGCAATATTTACACCTTTCGGTCCAACACATCCTACTTCAGCAGGCATTTTTGAGTATTGGGTTAGCCTTTCCCCTTCGATCCCTTCTCCTTAGCCAGTCTGCTCTGTTGCAGCATGTAATCCAGGATCATCACGTGGAGATGTAGAAGGGTCTTGGCAGGTCTGATTCGCTTGTCCTGATGCTAGCAGTAAGCTATGGGTTGCTGACAGCTGCCTCTCATGCTGCTCAGTATCTTGATACCTACTTCTGATCTTAATAAGTAATCTAATCTACACTCTTTTATCTATTTAGTTAGCAATCTCATCTACACTCTTTTGATCCTCTTAATGTGATCCTTCAATCTACACCAATCTCTGAAGTTGTTACTTGATGTGTTTATTAATTTGTTTGTGTATTTCCAGGCAAATCAACTCATGAATTAAATCAGGAAGCTCTGAAAGCGGCTGTGGCCAAACGAAAGTCCCGCCTGGAGCAAGTGGAAAACCAGGCAGTGGTTAACGAGATAGAGGCCCGCCTGAACCGAAACAAAAAATTACAGGCTGTAAAATATTTTGGCAGTGACAACAACCGAAGTTCTGGAGCTACGACAAAAGAGGAGGAAACTATTGCACCACCAGTATCAGTTATAGCAACACCTGGTCCGAAGTTAGAAAACCAAACTGAAAGCAGTTTAGGGAAACCAAAGGATATAGCAGCACGATTTGAACCACCAAATAAGCAAGCCTCACAGGTCAAGCCATCACCGATTGTGTCGGTAAAATCAAACCAAAGGACTGATAAATCTTTGAACGAAAAGCAGAACAGCACAACAAGTACATCTGATCCTGGTAACAATGTGGATGTTGATTTCAGATCCATGTTGAAACCTGTTGATGGTAGAGGAACGTCGTCTCGTGTTACAGCACAATCCAAAACAGCAGTACCATCTTCTTCAGAAGTGACCACATTGTCCTCAACTGGAACTAATGTCACTACCATTGTTATGACCAAAGCAAACTCCGGCAAAGTTCAGGCCCCACCTCCTCCACCACCCCCTCCAACAGTGCTCACCGCAATATCTGCATCAGCTTCAAAACCAAAAACAGATCTACCAATATTAGCAACAAGCAAGCCAGGACAAAGTCTAGTGGAAACAAAGCCTACTACAACCAAACATGTATCGTCCACGCCGGGTCCTGTTTTAACAAGTTCATCAACAAATAATGTTTCTTCGTCTGCGGATTACATCGCCCTAGCAGAAAGAGCTAGGCAAGAGTATTTAAAAAAGAAGGCATCTGGCAGTTTACAAGCAAATATTGAGAAGAAAGGGCCGGTTGAAATTACTCCAAACAGAAAAAACTCGCAACGTAACATACCAACTACACCAACATCACCAACAAATCCTACACTTATATCTTCATCAAAGTCCACACCTGCTCTTAATGAGGTCAAACCAACTTCGGAGAACAAGGCAGATAATGGACAGATTTCAGTTCAAGATAGAATAAAAGTTTTGCAGTCTGAGAAGAATCTGACCAATGGAAAGACAAGCGTTGCTGGTGTGACCGAGGACCACTCTCACACTGAGATGTCCCTAAGTAATGGAACCATTAAAAAACTGCCACCAAACAGCATACAGCCTCTGTCAGGACTAGGTTCAAGGATAGCACCACCTCCACCTGGATTTGGGGATAATGATGGAAGTTCTTCCGCTCCGAGAGGTGTTGTCATTGATATAATACCTCCTCCATCATCATTCAGTGCCACTAACAGTCCTGACTCGGCCTTAAGCGTTCCTTCATTTGGCCAAGATGACTCGGCAAGTTTTGTATCTTCAGCTTCATCACTCAGCACCCTGTCCAGCGAGCACGGGGATGTGTTCCATCATGGGCGGGCAAGAGAAAAAAATATAAAGGACTTGATTGTACATTCCCCACCACTAACCCCCGACTATGGTGACTCAACTTTGGGAGATCATAACGCATTTATTCCACCTCCACCAGAGTTTCTTGAAATTGATTCCAATGCCAATGAGAGTAAGGCAGTGGATAAAAACTCCCGACCATTTGCATCTAAGTCAGTTTCTAATTGGTCGTGTATGGATGTTCTAGACTGGTTGGACAGTCTGAATTTGCCACAGTATAGAATCAGTTTTGCCAAAGCACATGTTGATGGGTCTAAACTGATGAACTTGGGCAGAAATGAGTTTATCAATTTAGGAGTTACTCAAGTGGGCCATCGCATGAATCTTGAACGGTCAGTGAAAAAACTCAATACTGGCCCATCGACGAATTTGTAACTGCTGTATTATTTGTACAAGCTACCACCGGTTCATTATGGTGATGGAGCAGATTATGAAGATATGTTGCTAGGTGGCCTTTATAGTGCAGTAAACTTTACTTTCCAAAGCTAGGATACAGAATCATTGTTGTAAATCTGTGATTTGTTTGGTACACTTATGCAAACAGGCATATGAATATATTGAGTAAAAGTAGCTTGTGGTTTAAAGACATGAAATGTACAAAAAAACTGTCCACACTCATAAGTGGTTTTAAATTTAAACTATTTTATTCTTTTTCTTCCATTTTGTCTTCGTACACTCTGACCTCGGCTTGAAGTTGTTCAAAGAAAGCATCGGTCATCCTGAGGCTCTCAACACTGTCATAGAGCTTGTCTAGTGTTGGCACTGGTGATGGACACATGTGCTTTCTCTGGTTCTCGTATATTGGGCAATTTTGCAGCAGATGTTCAGAGGTCATTTCCCAGGACCACATGTGCATTTGTCAGCAAACTTTTTTGTTCCTGCAACTAGCCTAAAATATAAAAATCCCGTTAACACTCTAGTCGGACATATTCGGAATATGGTGTTGACCCATATTTTTCTTGACAACAGTACACTAGAGGGATATGTGATTATCATAACACCGGACGCATTTACCTTCCAGGTTATTCTGGTGCCTAATTGATTAGATTAGGTCAACCCCAGGAGCTGTTTTGCAATTGAAAAAATCCCACATGAACTGGGGACCAAACCCTGATCTCTCGACTGGGAATAAACTTAACGTCTTTATGCTGACTTAGAAGACTGCAGAGGATGTATACAACCAGTTTCATTTATATTTCATTGCTCTAAAAGCTATGCGCACCCAATCTATTCTTAAATGCATTAATCATCCTTGCCTTCACTACTTCCTGTGGCAATGCATTCCAAACATTCACGACTCTCTGACTAAATAATTATTTCCTTATATCTAATCTGTACTTTTCTTTAGTTCATTTGTAGCTATGCCCTCTTGTTCTTGTAGGTGGTTGTAATTTGAAAAAAACTTGTTATAGTCTCATTTATCCTTTTCTTTCATTATCCTATAAACCTGTATTTATGTCACCTCGAAGTCAGTGCACTAACCACTGTGCTATATAAAAAAATATTTGCAATTGGAGAGTATAATCAAGCACTTAGGAGGATACTAGTCTCTTGATCGGGTGACATGGATCTAAGCCTGGGTTTTTTTTTCTATTGGTGGGTACAATAAAAACCTAGCTAGCACACTGCGTGGTGACAGTTTAGATAATCAACGTTTATTCTTTTGCACTATATATCATTCAATGAGAATAAACATTGTAATGATTATTCTGGATTAATATTTATATGACATTTTGTCAATATTAACTGACTGCAATGCTGTGATGAATGAGATTAGACAAAGGTGGTTTGGATTAAGTTTCTTTGAATGTATTCACTGTTTTTAAAATTATGTACTTCAAATACTGTTAAGAATTACACAAAGAAATTGGTCATGTGTAATGTTGTGTGCTTAATAAATATTTGCGTGAAACTTCTATCTAGAATTTTTGACCAAATTGTTTTGTCGAGTGTTTGAATATGTATCTTTCTTTTTATTTTTTACGTTTCTGTTTTTCGTCTTCTGTTTTAAAAATTAAATTAGAACTCTTAAACATTTAAAACATCTGCATTATCAAAGTGGAGTAGTTATTTGAAGTATTGTTACAAGTTAGAATGTTACAAGTTAGAATGTTACAAGTTAGAATGTTACAAGTTAGCTATACAGAGGTATAAAATCTGTAAAACTTGCAGACATCATCATTGTCCATTTGGTCAGGCCCACTAGCTGGACTTTAAAAACAATTGTCCATACACGATAAAAATACATTCATGAACAGATATAAAGTATGTGTGTCACTGAATATGTACAGAACATATTCTTATATGTACCAATTACATCTAAATCATTGGCTATACCATACTAACATTTTCAAAACCCTGGCAGAATTCCTGTATTATTTGTGTGCTTGTGCTGACATTTTTGCCAGGCTGAATTAGTGGACCAGAATTTGGTCCGCAGACTAGATTTGACACCCCTGATCTAAAATAACTGTGTTTAATAAACAACAAACTATGCAGTCAGGATTGTTAGTTCATCAATGCCATATTTCCTTTTCTTGATTTTCTTTGGAGCATTAGCTCTAACCTTTACATTAATTCATGTTACTATTATGTGGGGGGGTCGATGCTTATGTTGTTGTTGTTGAATGCCCATAATGAGTAAGTTTACTCTTTTGTGCGCCCTGAAAAGGATGTTAAGTGATGGGTTGCAGTAGCTTTCCTCACATCCCGAGCGTGCTGATGAAGGTGGGCAGTGGTCCACCAGGCGGTTGTTGCATGCTTCCCTTCATCTTCGTGGCACTCACTACTACAAGGATCACATCAATCCACATCTTATCAGCCTGTTTGCCTTGAAAACAGCCTGTTCCCAGAGAACGCTACATGGAAGAAAGATTGTGGTCTTGGTCAGTGTATTGTGCCTGACCCTGGCGTAATGTCCTGATCAGTATGTTGTGCCTGACTAGACTAGCTTCTCAGTTCCCGATCGATGCTTATATTTATGCCCTTTCTTTGCTTGCACACCTTATAGGAAGTGTTTCCATCTGCTGCTGTTCATTACCTGATTCTGTCATGATCATTTAGTGAGTTAGATGTCAGTATGTTCCACTGAGGGAAGAACATGTACATACTTCACAGAAAACTATCATCAAATGATTCCTTTCGACATGGCTGACCTCGTTTATCAAAAGCATTTAACATGTGAATAGCTGTTACTTAAGGTTGAAATTATTTTTTTTAGACCAATAATGATATTTATTGTAAATAATTGTCCATGTTTTTCTGTTGTTAAGCTACCCACATTCCTGATTAAACAACGTAGAAAGTTGTACTTCCAATACCTGGGGAAAATGAGTTATTGTTTCTTTCATTTATTTATTTATTGCACATAAAGTTTTGCTAATAAAACATTTTGTCAAACCCAGAAGGCTATTCTACACCCATTAAGGCTCTGGTTTGTGTGAATGAAGGGACACTCAAATTCATGAGATGGAAAGTCTTCTACCATAGAAGGGTTAAGTCTCATTGTTATCGTCTCTAACAACATGCTCTCAGTGTTGCAGTGGTCTTGACACTCACAGAACCCTCATGATAAATGCAATTTGATGCAAGAACCCGACATTGTAATGTGATGTGTTTGTTTGCCATTCTTGGTCTCCTGTTTTCTTACAGCTCATTCTAATGTTCATGTTTACCCCATTCAATATTTGTTATATATAGTAGATTTGTGGGTTTAAGCGTTCCCTCAGCCATTCACAAATGAGATCTAGCGATAGCATGTGTAATACCCTTGCACCAACATGGTACTCTAAAACAAAAGATTGAAATTAAACGGCATTTACTACCTGGCATGAGACAGTTGCTATGTCTAACGGAATACAAGGATTACAGAAAGTGGATGACGATACTTACTTTTATCTGGTTTGATTCAAATGAGGTCTGGGTTTTTTTTAATCAGGAATAAAATAATACCCTAGCTTGCACATCTTTCAAAGACTACAGGGATTAATTTAATGACCGTTAACTCCATAAATCCATCATGGCAGGCTTTAGGAAAAGTGCAATATGTTTTTTTTATGAAGTTCAGCTATTTAGGTTGTAAATGCAGTTGCAAGAAACAAATGCAACACATCTGTGGTAGCCATTCTACTGCAGAAAGTTTATACTATTTCGATTAAATCAAGCACGAAAAAGCTACTATACTTGAAACAAGTAATTTGTATGGATAAGGATATCAAGACTTGGCCGCAATGTTAAAAAGATCTAGATCTACGCGACGGAAGACTTAATATGGTTAAAGAGATGTCATGTTGTAGACCCTAGATTTAAAGTGAAAGAGGTCACTAGGAATCGTGGTATTCAAACAGACAGATTTTGTTTGCTGCCAGGTGACTCATGGCAATTCGTAATACATTTTTACTACTTTACAATGTTTACTTCCTGCGGCTTACGAGGCCTGAGGGAAGGTCATGTATTACGTAGGAATTGTATTACATTGTATAATTTTTATTTTTTTTGCCTCGACAGCGGCTAACGGTCTACTTGTTATCGATGTTCAACTCTCAAGAGTTCTTTTACATGAGAACATGATACAAGTTTTTATCCAATTTCCAATATGACAAGGTGCTGATCTCACTTCCGTTGAGACCAGGGGATGCTTGAAACTTGTGGGATTAAACCCCATCGTTTCGCACTTTCGTTTGAGAGGCAAGCGGCTTTACCTCTCACCTGTAATGACCCCTTGAAAGAGAGGTCAACCAATAAAAATGCAGAAATTGAAATCATGAACCAGAGCTAGGACACCTTATAAAGGATGGACAAGAACTCAGCGAAGTGGAGGGAGTTTATTGCTATTAATGTCACTAGCTGCTTCATTCATCAGTCAAGGTTCCAAGACGGTGAAATGTGGCTGCATGCGTATTAATTAATGATCTTGAATTAACTTCTTTATACTGGTTTATAAAACTCTGCAGATTCTGTATACAACCAGTTTCTTCTATTCCACTTATCTAAAAATAACTATGTACATCCAATCTACTCTTAGATGCATTAACTGACCCTGCCCCGTTGTTGAAATACGCCTTCCAACTTTATACATGTGCTTGCTTGTACAGTTTTGTTTGTTGATTCCTGTTATACATTTCATATATTTTCATCCTTCTATGTTCAATCAAAAATTATGATGTGCTGTATGTGTGTATCCAAGCATTTGCATTGGTAGTTTCAGAAGCAATGGTTTTACATGATGTGGTTGCTAGCCCAGTCAACAACCCTTTTTATCACCTTTCATTTCATGCTTTGGAAGTTATTCTTGTCAACTAGGTCACCACTATGCAGTGCAGGCACCTCGTCACCACTCTACAGTGTAGTCACCTCATCACCACTCTACAGTGTAGTCACCTCATCACCACTGAAGTTTAGTCACCTCATCACCACTCTGTGGTGTAATCACCTGGTCACCACTCTGTAGTGTAATCACCTTGTCACCACTTTGCAGTGTAGTCAATCACCATTATGTAGTGTAGTCACCTGGTCACCACTTTGCAGTGTAGTCACGTCACATTATAATGCACTAATGTATCAATCTTGTCCTAATTTGACACCAGCTGGAGCATAAGGTCACCACTACAACTGGCCTTCTTTAGAAAACACGCACCAAAACAATGTGCATACTTTTACAGCGGTGGATTGTGTAGCAATTTGTTTTACACAATGAAGCTGCTATTTTTTTATGTATAAATTTATTTCATATTCATATATGTGGGCTGTACCAAAGGTAATTTATGTACATATTTGATGTCAAGTTACTTGTTCTATAAAAGATGTAACTTGCTTTATTATTAGACAAGATTTGTTGTTATCTTTTCCCAAATCTAAGTTTACCCCTTTGAATTATGTTTATTTGCAGGATATTCTTTCCTTTTTTGGGACATGATTGTGGATTCATTGTTGGATTTATTATATTCTCAACTTGTTTTACTGACTATCAAACAGTACTTTTCAGCGTTGATCAAGAATTAGAAACACAGCAGTGTACGAAAGGACAAACAAATAGAGCAAGATTTTCTCCAATTCTGTTGGCTCTGTAGAAGGACAGCATTGCTCTTTCGAATCAAATCAAGGGATGAGCGTTATAGTCTTGAGAGAAGATTGAGAAATTGCCAAGTTTATGTTCAGTTCAGGTGCCACAATAGGCTCCTGGCCTGAGTGAATGACAGGACGTACGAAATATGGATTGGGGGATCTTCTACGCTAACAAAAGATAGAATCCACACATTACTATGTCACTTATAATATGTCATGGCTCGTACAAGCCTTATGTATTGATATATATATACATATATAAATATAAATGGATCCTCCCTGTATGTTATATGTGAAAACTTGTATGTACATATGTTACTGATATAGTTAAATAAACAGTGATAATCATATGATAAGTGAGAGTTATTTGTTCCTTGTGATACTGATAGACACAAGCATCATCATCAGAGCTTGACAAATACATAATTTTTGCTTGGCGAATAAAAAAAAATCTGTTTTTAATCATTAATTACGTTTTTAATCGTTACTACATAACAACTCTTGCACGATTACTAATGATATTACAGTTCGAAAAGGTGGTACATAATCTAGTTTATGATGGTCAATCTAAATGGACCTCTACTGCCACAATTTCAACTAACTAAAGCCAGCGATAAATGGTACTAAGTGCTAAAACTAACAAGAATGTTCAAGGACACATACGCCATGCTCCTGATAGTGGTGCATTTTTTCATAAAAAGAAATAGACTAATACTGTAAAAGTAATACAATATATTTTGGTTTGGTACGCATTGTTACATAGAAATAAAGGTAAATTAGTGCCAAGTGTAAGTTTGTTAACATAAATTGCATGACTGTAGTCCGACCATGCTGACTGGTAAGCCACCCTAAAATTTGTCAAGCCCTGATCATCATCATCATGTAGTTTTTCCTTTGCATAACATCACTCTGATCACAGCCACACTACAAAACTATAAATTTTCAGGCATCTCTCTCACTGCCACCATCTTATATGTGTTCATCTTTCGCCCTACCCATCTTCAGTACATCTTATATGTGTTCATCTTTTGCCTTATCCACCCTCCAGGTACTACATTTTCCAGTAGTTTTTTTTCTTTGTGGTGCCTCATCTTGCCAAGTATCCCAGTTTCTCTGACACAATGTCATCCACCAGACAATTCCGATCCACACCCAGAATTCATGTGCTTTTCTCCTTCGCACTATTCTGTTACACCTCAGCTCAAAAGATTCAGTTCAAGTGTCAACTCCGCATCGAAGGTCGACTGCAATGTATCTCCATTGTACTCTATCTCATGCCGTAATGGTGCAATCTGACAGGCTTTTTCTAGTCCCATCTACTGATGTTATCCACTAACTTAAAACGTCTACCTCTTAAACGACTGCCTTCCACCCTACCCTCTAGTATGGTCTTCTTGTTATATGGCCAAAATAATGTAACTGTCTAACCCTGATTTCAGTCATTAAGTCTCTTTTCACACCCAACTTTTCAGATACCTCCACATTTGTTTTCTTCTCTTTACAAGAAATGCGACCTAATCTTCTATATACCCACATTTCAAGAGCTTCAATTCTCTTTTCCAACTTATTATCCATTGTCCATGTTTCTGCGCCACAAAGTAGTGACGAGTATACATAACACCTGACAATTCTCGTTTTCAAATTCTGATTTATCTGTTTGGATGTCAGTATGTGTCGCATGTTGCTGAATACCTAATTTGGTATTAATTAATCAGAAGTTTCATTTCTCTTCTTCAGAGTTTGTACGTTGGTCCATGACCCTCATCCACACTTTGCCACAGGGAAGATGCACATTCTGAGAATCTTTCTTTCTGCCTTTGTGCGGGTGTTCTGCTTCATGTTTCTCACCTCACACAACCTCTACACTGTCATGGTCACTCTTCTCGTGATTTCTTCTTCTACGTTCAGGCTTTTTAGTCATGCTAGATCTGTAGTCCCATCACTAGGTCAAAGTCCACAGTCCTCTCCAGATCCGAGTGGCAGCCCCACGGCTTCTGCGTCACCTCGGCTCCCTCTGGCCAGGTTTTGGTATTGTAGGTCTCTGTATTTTGGGCAGTTCTGTAGGATGTGTTCAGGGTTTTGGACTCCGGTTCCACATTTGTGTGTGTGATATCTTGACCCGATGTAGGTGACCCAATAGGCTGCAGTGGCCTGTATTTAGGTGAAAGATGGTGGTTTGCATTGGGTCAGGTCTACTGCTCACTTCCATTTTGAGTTGTACTAATTGTGGATGATAGTTTTTGCCTCTCTGTGAGATACTGTGTGGATAAGTTGCTCCATTTTGCCACCTCCTTTGGACATCAGCTCTCTCATTCCCCGTAATTTCACAATAGGAGTGTAGCCACTGAAGAGCTTCTGTTAAGGTTCTTTGGGTTTTGTTGATCTGATGTACTGCAGCATTTGTTCACCTCTGGTGTTATGTATTGTTTTTTCTAGTAGTGATCTGCAATCTGTAAAGAATACAATCTGAGTTGGTGGGTGTTCGCCTGATCTGGTGAACATTCTTAGTGCCTTTAGGAGTGACAGACTCTGCCCTAAAGCTGGAAGAAATCTTACCAGTAGGGAAAGCCCTATGAGTTATTTTTCCATTGCTGTTGATAATGGAGCAGAGGCACTTAAAGCCCATGAACAGCCTCCATTTTTTTTCTATCTAGAGGAACTTTAGGTCTGATGTTTGCTTTATCGTTTGTCATTTATCTTATATACAAGCATATGTGACATACGAGATATGTGGACAGTGTCTGAGGCGGGGCACTGGAAGAGGTGGACACCTTTACATATTTGGACAGCACCATTGATAGGCAGATGAATTGGTAAGGCAAATGGGATCAAGATGCTGAGCAATGCATGGGCTGTTGTATCTAAAGCTGACTGCTAATGTCAGGACCAGCGATCTAGAGCTGCCAAGACCCTTCTCCACCTCCTGGATAACATTCACATACAAACTTCTAAATAAACAAAACATTTGCATACAAACTCCTAAATAAACACAAAACATCTACATACAAACCTCTAAATGAACAAAAAACCACCACATACAAACTTCTAAATAAACAACAAATATCCATCTAAAAACTTGTAAATCAACACACAAAAACATTCACACTCCAAAATAAATACATAACATCTCCATAAAACCTCCTAAACACAAAAATCCATTACAACCTCTTAAATAAACACAAAACATCCACATACAGACTCCTAAATAAAAACATCCACATACAACCTCCTCAATAAACAAAAAACATCAACAAACCATCTCTTAAATAAAAACATAAAAACTCATAATTAAGCAAAGAAAACACATAATTATGGTAATATTTATATATTTCTTAGTAGAAGTTCTCATACATTTAGAAATCATCCCAACCATCTCTTATTGCAGTGGACAATATGTTTGAGCAGCAAATATAGCGCCATAACTGGCTGCGGGTCTACATTGCTCTTCTGTTTTAATTCATTATAGATGCCGCCAGACCATGGATTTGACGGGAATTCACACTAGTTGACGACTTACACATGTGTTCACGGAAACGTGTTGTTGTTTTCCATTTGGACTGATTAATTCATTCGTTTTGTGTGTTTTCTTCCGTCTGATTATCCTGGAATGGACATCAGCTATATTAATAGAACTACACTTAAACATGAGTCATATTTCACGGTCTAGTTCACATGGCTGAACTTCACGAGATTGGCGCCCTTCGCCCTAGCTGAAGACAGCGTCAGCTCTGTTGTTTGAAATTTAGACAAAACTATAATGAACTGCCACCTGGAGAGAGATGTGCTCCATCAGGTGTGTAGCAGCCCAAGACACACTGTTGTTGTATGGGGGGAGCTGGAACTACAAACTGCAATAATGGTGCCTCAACGACCTTCTTGGTTATGGAACTGATGATGAAACAATACGTGGTGGGTGCTTGAAATCCTAGACAGTCGATGGCCAGTTGTCTTGGATTCATGTCTCAAAAAATAAAACACACCAGGTTCTGCTGGATTTGCAGTCAGTGTCTTATGATTGTCTTTTAAAGGAAATGACACCCTCTCAAAATTGTTTCGAATCACTTCTGCACATAATTCATATTACAAGAGTAAGTCGATAAGCAGATTACGAAAAGATATGGGATAGCTGAAATATGTAGAGGACAGCTTTTAAAGGTGTCGTTAGGCAGCATCAGTTCCAGCACCATTGATAGGCAGATGAATTGGTAAGGCAAATGGGATCAAGATGCTGAGCAGTGCATGGGCTGTTGTATCTAAAGCTGACTGCAAATGTCAGGACCAGCGATCTAGAGCTGCCAAGACCCTTCTCCACCTCCTGGATAACATGTAGAGGACAGCTTTTAAAGGTGTCGTTAGGCAGCAGCAGTTCCAGCTTTGTGATTACTGTAGGTATCAGATGCTAGGTGGCGCATGCACGTGCACAGCTCGGATACAAAATGACGTCTTTGATCATAAAGTACAATCAAAGATTAGCATGTTGATGATGTGTTTTTTGGGGGTGGCAAACGGACTTTCTGCAAAGGATATTCATTCATAAGCAAATGCTTCCTGTTTACGGTGAAAAGTGTTTGTCGTCAAATTTGCTCAAGGGCGTTAACAAATTGCTGTTTTCAGCCTGATCTGGTCATCCTGTTCAGATTGCAACAGGAACATCTGTGTGGTGGGTAGGTCCCCAATGGTTAAAACTGCCCCTGTGGTCGAACAGTTTCAATGCCTGCCTGCTGACCAGGAGGGTATCAGATCAAATCCTGAGCAAGACGTATGTTGTTTTTTTGTTGGGGGTGAAATAAACAAACGTAGCCAGCACACTTGGTGGCGACAGCAGTGACGAAGCGGCCTGTAGTCCTCAGCCTAAAATAACCCCTCGACTTAGCCAGCAACGGGGAATAAAGCTGTACAACAGTTGCTGTTTATACCTTCCCCAACTCATACATCAGATACCCATTTACAGCTGGGTTGACTGGAGGAGCATTCGTACCAGGAACAAACCACGCCCTGATTGTAATACCAGTCTAGCAAGCCAGCTCACTGCCGACTAGACTACACCCTCCCTCCTATAGTGTTGATAATCTTTACCTTGTTATATAAAAATAAAAAATTGGACATGCTAGACAAGGCTTTAATAAAAAAAATAAGTTCATGAACTACGAATTTAGGAAAAATCATAGTCATACGTTCCTCTTAAGTTACCACATGGGGCCAAAATGAGAAGTGAATGAGCTTACAGCAACCAACTCATAGCTGGCAGGGTCAGCGAACCACAGCTGATCAAGACTCTATTGTGACTCCATATGGCGGTCCTGGAAACAGGCTGCACTAGTCACTAGTGTAGTCTGGTCAAGAAATAGAGATTGCAGCGGGAAGGCAAATCTAGTACTACAAAAAACCAGCTGAAATCAGATGTGTCGAGCCGAAAGGCGCAGGCATCGCAGCCTTGTTAGAAACTAAGACACAACATCCTTTTAAGAACGAATGCCAAAGAGAAGAAGAAATTACGACATCTAATTCCCTCATAAACTTGACCGTCCCAGGCATCTCTCGTACGATACAGTTTATACAACGAACAACAACATCTAATTCCCTCATAAACTTGACCAACTGTGCCAGGCATCTCTCGACACCAAATAGTTCTTCAAATAATGATACCAACTTTCCTTGTATACTTGATAGTCTGTCTCAGGTTTCTCTCGCCCCCATACAGTTTGTCCTTCAGTTGAGTTGCAGAGGGACATGCTGCCACAATGCTTCTCTAATAGAGCTGACAGGCATGGAGAACATATTCTAGTGTTTGCCCTCTCCTTGGTGGCATTTATGTATGTCTAAATTAGTATTTATTTTGTAGTCCGAACAATGTCACTTCATTTCTTCCTGACAAAGAGTAGTATGTTTCTGCTGGCTGTATCAAACTCTTAATCCCCTTAATATTTTGTCAATCTTCAATCTTGAAGTGGGCAGGAATCTTCAATCTTGAAGTGGGCAGGAATCTTCAATCTTGAAGTGGGGGAAGGAAGACTAAAGTCAGGGTCAGGCACAATTACTGACCAGACATATTAGTCAGGGTCAGGCACAATTACTGATCAGACATATTAGTCAGGGTCAGGCACAATTACTGATCAGACATATTAGTCAGGGTCAGGCACAATTACTGATCAGACATATTAGTCAGGGTCAGGCACAATTACTGATCAGACATATTAGTCAGGGTCAGGCACAATTACTGATCAGACATATTAGTCAGGGTCAGGCACAATTACTGACCAGACATATTAGTCAGGGTCAGGCACAATTACTGATCAGACATATTAGTCAGGGTCAGGCACAATTACTGACCAGACATATTAGTCAGGGTCAGGCACAATTACTGATCAGACATATTAGTCAGGGTCAGGCACAATTACTGATCAGACATATTAGTCAGGGTCAGGCACAATTACTGATCAGACATATTAGTCAGGGTCAGGCACAATTACTGATCAGACATATTAGTCAGGGTCAGGCAAAATATACTGGCCAAGACCCTCACCTCAGCGTCCTCGCAGCCCTTCCTGGAAACGGACTGTTCTTCTTGGCAGTCTGGCTAACAAGGTGGTCTCCGTAGTGGTGAGCGACATGCAGATGAGGCCAAGCATAGCACAACCGCCTAGAGGACCCTGGTCCACCTTCATCAGGATGCGAGGAAAGCTACTGCAACCCGCATCTTAATGTCCTTTTCAGGGCGCACAAAAGAGTAAACCTACTCATTGTGGGCATTAAACAACAGCAACTCTTGAAGTGGAATCTACTTTTGAAGTGGACAAAAAATCGACTCTATTTGCACTCTGTTAAACTTAAATCTGGTCTCTGTGAGTGATTCTGACAGGCCAATAGCCAGACAAAGTTTAGTTATGTCCTTTCACGGTTGGGATTCGCAGCGCTTATGACATATATTCACATACAGATGTACATGTAGTGAGTTGTTCTATGTAACATTTAAATATGTTACAGGAAGACACTCGCCAGAGGGACAGAAGGAACGCTACAAAGACTCAGCAAAAATATCTCAGAGAGACTTTAATATTGATGTCACTATCTGGGAGATGCTTGTACAAAACCTGGCACATTATCACCATACAATCTGCTCAGATCGCAGAGTGAAATATCATCCGCGAGGCTCAGAGAAAGTGAGCTGCCTGAAAGAACAGATGGCCACACAGTTGACTCCTCACAGGTGTGCCCCAAGTGCAAAAGAGTCTGCCATGCCAGGATTGGACTTTACAGTCATATGAGATCGCATCTCATAGCACAACTCTAATGCTGTTAACATCTCCCTTTCGATGAACATCTATTATTATTATAAATATGCTACAAACAGTAAGATGAAATGTTAGAAGATTAGTTAAAAAACAATTAAAAGATAAAATTGCAACAACATTTCAGTTCAAAATGGTTAAAAAATAGTTAAAAACAATTGAGAGATAAAACATTTGACATACGTCTACTGAAATGTTAAAAGCTGAATTACAATCAAGAGATAAAAATGTTAAAAGTGTTATAGTGTGTTAAGCAGAACTGAAATCATTGTTCTGCAGATAGGCCCATAGGTTTCTTTCAGTAGATAATAAAGTGTACAGATACTGATGGTTACTGTAGCTCGCTGGTTGTACATACTCCTACTTTCTCCTGCTCAATACACAGCTAGTTTCAAACTTCTGGAGTCTGTTGTAGATTGCTGATTCACCAACTGGGGTCTCCTCATCTAATAAGGTATCTTCATCTAACAGCATCCAGCATCCCTTCATCTAACAGGGTATCTTCATCTAACAGGGTCTCTGTATCTAACAAGGTATCTTCATCAAACAAGATCTCATCCTTTAACAGGATCTCTTCATCTAACTGGGTCTCTTCATCCAATCGGATCGCTTCATCTAACAAGGTGTCTTTATCTAACAGGGTATCTTCATCTAACAAGGTGTCTTCATCTAACATCTATTAAACTGCTACTGTTTATTTGACATTGTACAGTTCGACAGATGGGTAGATGTTCTGCTTGGGTCCGCTAGTTACAAAATTAAAATATAATCTGCAGATACCCATATTTCTTATCTAAAAACAAAAACTGGCATGCATGCAAAGAAATCTTTTTAAAATCTAGCTAAAACCATTATTTGTATTAATACCTACGTCCATACTTGCAAACCAAGATAGAAATATATAAATCACACGGTAGTCTACGATATCTTGTTCTTCCTCTTCTTCTGCATTCGTTCTCCCGCTATCAAGTCCTGAACAGGACTTTGTAAGTAGCAGGATATAGTCAGGAGAACGGAATGCGTTGTCTTGCTAGTTTACAGCTTGGCTGCAATATTTCCACCTATTGGTCCGACACATCTGTCTTTGGCAGCAAGGCAACTTGTTAAGTAAGAACTAATTTTGTAGAAAAAACTGCAAACCGGTAACACAAAAGAATAATCAAACAAGGTATGCATTTACACAAGCTAAACTATCATTATCGTGTTTGTTCTGGGGTCCACAAAAATGTATAGAGTTGATAAATAAAAGCTGCTTGCTTCTGCAGTCACTACTCACTAGGTTTTAACTTTACCTCTGTTAGAAATAAAACATACGTATACTGAGATTTTGAACGCATGTCTCGTTGTCCGAAGACCAACACTCAAACCAGTCGTCTCCGTGAGCTGAACACACACTCAAAAACTTATCACACAGCTAACATATCACACAGCCGTGATTTAAGTTACTGTCTGTAAATTCATCAAAATATTATTAATCTTATATTCGTAAAATGTCATTAAAATTATAATATTAAACACTCAGAAAACATGACAGTAATCGAGTCTATAAAAATGGCCTGAATCGACCTACATCTATATTTGACAGTTGCAGAAGTTGGATATGCGAAAGGCTAGTCCAATGATAACATATTTTTTTTAGGTTATTTAGTTGGATATATTTCTTATAAATTTCATCCTTCTCGCAATGAGATGCATTCGTCCCATTGAAGTCCAAAGTTCAATTCTCGAGTGCCTATATTATTTACGAGTCATATTCGTTATTGTCATGGACTGTAGTTACATCCCTTTTTTCAAAGCACAATTATAATCATCTGACAAGACGGAAAGAACCAATGATATCACTTTACTCTTGTTTCTATCGTTTGATGTATATTTATACAAGCTACTTCGAATATATTAGGAGAAGTCAAAATTTAACCATAATATGCCTATCATGTTAGTTCCAAATATTATGGTTACTTTTTTTCTCCCCTTGCACATATTGTACTAGTTTGAGTGCTTTCCCCTGCTTACACATTTAAACATACAAATAATGTTTATATCTACAATAATTTGGTGACAATGTAATTTACCCTAAAGTATGTAATGTAGTGTTATACACGAAGGACAACTCACAGAGTAGTTCAAAATTAAATCAGGGGTACGACAGGGTTGCCTACTGTCACTTTTCCTGTTCATCCCGGCAGTGGACTGAATTATGAAAGTAACAACAAATGAGAGAAAAATGGAATCCAGTAGACCTTGAATAAACAGCTGGAGGACCTGGATTTTGCGGATGATATAGCCATTGTGTCACATAGCCAAAGTCAAATGCAAAGGAAACTGGATAGACTGGATTATACCTCTAAACAAGTTGGTTTGAAGATCCATGAGGAATAGACAAAGATAATTTGGGTCAATGCAGCAAAGACAAGACTAATCAGGCTGAGAGGAACGCCCTTGGAAGAGTTATTTACATACCTAGAAAGTATCACCAACAAGGAAGGAGGGACAGACAAGGATATAAAAACAAGGATATAAAGGACTTTCAATTCAAATGTGAAGCCAGTCCTGCTGTACGGAGCGATAAAAAAAGCAACAAAGATGGCACCGTAACTGGCTGTGGGTCTACATTGCTCTGTTGTTTTAGTTCATTGTGGATGCTGCCAGACCACGGATTTGCCTAGTCACTTGTGTTCACGGAAACATGGTGTTATTTTCCATTTGGAATGGTAAATTTTTTTATTTTTTTTTATATCTTCTGCCCGATTATCCTGGTCTGGACATCGGCTTTATGAAATAGCACTACACTTAAACATGTGTCGTATTTCACGGTCTAGTTCACGCGGTTGAACTTCACGAGACTGGCACCCTAAGCTCTAGCTGCAAATAGAGTAAATTTTGGTGTGCGAAATTTAGACATGACTATAATGGACTGAACACAGCCAGGAGAAAGATGCCAAACTCACTCACACGTTGAGTTACAACCTCTTGTGATTATCGGAAAGGCCCGACGCACAATATTAGGTGTCATCCCCCTTCCGCTGCCTTGTGGGATGGATACCTGTTTATGGAAAAGGCTTTGGGAGTAAACTCCTAAGGAAAAACCTGCATCCTGTGCTATCTCTAGTCGTCTCGATAAATATCTTGCCACTGGCCAAGGGTAGCTCAGGACCAAAAGTGAGGTTGACAAAAGGCGCAGTTTCTTCCTCACTTTAATCCAAATCACAGCGCAAGTCACCCATTTCAGCGGCCACAGCAAGAGAAAAGACTCCACACAGCTGAACAAAGAGAGTTGTCTTCATCATTTTTTGATGAGCGAACATCATGGAGCGGAAACCTGAAGGATGACCAAAAGCAATGACAGGAGACTGCAGGGTTCTGTCAACAGATGCCCGAGAAAGATTCTTGGTATACAATGGTTTGACAAAGTTACAAACGACAGACTGTAGGAGAGAGCTGGACAAGGTAAATTGGAACAGGAAATCGTAGGAGATGGACGGGTCATACATTAAGAAAGCCTCAACCAGTATCAACAGGCAATCCCTGTCATGGAACCCCAAAGGAAGGAGATGCATAAGCAGACCAAGGAATACATTGAGACGAGAACAGGAAAAAGCTGAGAGGAAGTGGAAAAGATTAGAAGGGACAGAGCTGCTTGGCGAGGGTTGGCTGATGACCTATGTGGTGATAGAAGGCAAAAGAGAGTAATTTGCCCTTATGTGAATCATTGGGTATTATATCGGGGAATGAGCACATGAGCTGCAGTGGTCAGCGACCCATAGCTGATTGCTACCGTCAGGGCCAGCGGACCAGAACTGCCAAGACCCTTCTACACCTCCACGCGATAATCCTGGATAACAGGCTGCAACAGAGCAGGCTGGCTAAGGAGAAAGGATCAAAGAGGGAATGCTGACCCAGTATTAAAAAAAACAGCTGAAGCCGGATGTGTTGGACCGAAAGGTGCAAATATCGCAGTCAAGCTGTGAACTACGACACAACGCATTCCGTTCTCTGGACTACATTCTGCTACTTAAAGCCCTTTCAGGGCTAGGTAGCGCGAGATTGAGAACGAACGACGAAGCCAAACCATATTGGGGAAAAAAGAACAAGACCTCTTATTACTTGCTATATGTAGTCTTATAGTAGATACTGCTGTTGGGGGTGATGTGTTAGAGACTTCAGTTCTGTGAAGTGACCAGCTCCCTCCCTGGCTGCATTCCCTAGCTGTTAAGTCAGGTACCCATTTATAGATGGATAAATTAGACTATAACAAGTTTTTAAAGTACAACTAGCTACATGAACAAGACAACATAGCTACATGCCAAAGATCCACACAAGGGGAAAATACATTGCCACTAATATAAAAACCAAAGATCCACTTGAGTGCAGATTACATTTCCACTAATATAAAAACCAAAGATCCACTTGAGTGCAGATTACATTGACCCCAATATAAAACCCAAAGATCCACTTGAGTGCAGATTACATTGACCCCAATATAAAAACCAAAGATCCACTTGAGGATAGATTACATTGCCACCAATATAAAAACCAAAGATCCACTTGAGGGCAGATTACATTGACCCCAATATAAAACCCAAAGATCCACTTGAGTGCAGATTACATTGACCCCAATATAAAAACCAAAGATCCACTTGAGGGCAGATTACATTGACCCCAATATAAAACCCAAAGATCCACTTGAAGGCAGATTACATTGACCCCAATATAAAAACCAAAGATCCACTTGAGGGCAGATTACATTGACCCCAATATAAAAACCAAAGATCCACTTGAGTGCAGATTACATTGACCCCAATATAAAAACCAAAGATCCACTTGTAGGCAGATTACATTGCCACCAATATAAAAACCAAAGATCCACTTGAGGATAGATTACATTGACCCCAATATAAAAACCAAAGATCCACTTGTAGGCAGATTACAATGTCACAAATATAAAAACCAAAGATCCACTTGTAGGCAGATTACATTGCCACCAATATAAAAACCAAAGATCCACTTGTAGGCAGATTACAATGTCACAAATATAAAAACCAAAGATCCACACAAGGGTAGAATCACTAATGCATTTGTACTTCCTGTGCCCTCCATACATACTAGTTGATTGTGGCCAGGCAGTTCTTCCCTGAAACCTGATTGCTCTCATGGATGATTCTCATCAAACTAGTCAGTTCACAATCATTCTTATGTGCATTGAAAGTATTAAAGATAAAACAATTCCTCAATCAAACTCAACACTTTGAATAATTACTTTTATGTTTACTTGTGTTGCTTTTGCTAGTCCAACCTTTGATAAAAGTATTTATAGGTAGAAATATTAGTAGATATCTGTAACTGGTTTCACATAAAACTCTGTTAACCAAGCCTGTAATATCAGATAATTCCTACCACATAGATTCAACACACCATTTGAATGGCAAACAACACACATCAGTCGAGACTAATGAGAAAAATAAAAGCTTTACAAAATAATGTATACAAACTTATTTACAAGCTATTCATATCCTGTGTGAATACCAAGGTCCACTATATAGGAGATAAGAACTGGTTGAATTTTTCGACCGAGGCAGCGGCCGTTATAGCTATTCTTTTTTATTTTCAAATGCCGAGGGATTTTTTACATGTGCAAATCTGCTTCCTAGAGATCCATGAAAATACCAGAAAGTCTACGGGAAAATATCCCAGTCTCCACCATGATTTGAACCTAGGACCTCCAGTACCCGAGACCACTTAAAATTATGTTACAAATATACCCAATCTATTTCGACATCCTCGCCGGAGCTACATAGTTTGTGCATTGTGCTGAGATTCTATAATAATATGGAGAATAAAAGAGAACATTTCGGGGTTAAAACGTTTGCAACGACATTTGACTCTTCGACCAAACTAAACTAAAACTAAGAATAGGTTGACAGAGCCCCACTAGGCCAGCTATAAAATGTAACCATTCACTTTTTTTAAAAGTACATATGTTGTTGTTATGGATTCAGTAGCATCTAGGCTCTTGTCTTTCAACGCAATGTCATGTAACAGTATCTGCATGTGTTTCTTTGTTGTTTAGTGCCCTACAAAGCGTTCCATTTATCTGAGCTCCGAGGAAGAAGCATTGTACAAAGAAGAAACAAAAAATGTATGTATATAATATATTGTTTGTGATGTCACTGAACCATCACCTATATATTATTTTATCGACATCAGCTAACAGAAGCTTATTGATTGATTTCCCTATGATCAGATTAGTTATATCTTCTTCCTCTGGAAGACCTTTTCTATTTTTATTAGTATTAATCCGTCTAGGCAACGAAGGTCTGTTGTGCCAATTGATCACGTCCACGATGAATAGCTGTGGTTCAGGCTGCACGAAGTGAGGATACAGTCATTTATGTTTGGCCCAGCCAAGAGGTGTGAGGGTCTATGCAGGGGTTGCACCATATAGGAGAGGGCTGCTCGCCATCCATAATGTTCATAATAATGATAATAATGTTCGCTTAGGCATCTGAGGTCTGTTGCGTCGGTCTGCCACATCCATGACTCACAGCCGTGGCGTGGTTTCAGGCCTTGTCCTGGGTGAAGGAGGACGTTGCTATTTTCTGGAGCCATGCTGTTCAGGGACGGCCTCTTCTGCGCCTCCAGCCGGTCGGGGGAAGACTTGTGGTGCTGAGGAAAGACTTGTGTAGTATCTTGCGGGCAGGGGCTTCGTGGTCTAGCCGTACAACATGAACGAACAAAGAAACTCGCGCCAGTGAATTGTTTCTGAGATTTGGTTGGAGGCCAGTTTTAGCAAAGACCTCCACGTTGCGGATGTAGTCATCCCATCGGATGCCCAGGATACGCTGCTGGTTGCGCAAATGAAAAATTTCCAGTCTCGACATATCATGTTTCAGCAATGTCCAGGTTTTGGAGTCGTAAAGCAGGACTGGGACCACGCAGAACAGGTAGATTTTTGTCCTAAAAGAGATCTTGCCATTACTCCACATGTAATGTTCATGACCTGCTTCAAGAGCTGGTGGACCGAGATGTTCTCGGGAAGTTAGGCCACATGCCCAAATAGGGACAGGCGGCAGTGGTTTAAATGCTGTGCATCGTGCAACCTCAACATTCGGGACCCGTTCGTACCAGTGGATGCCAAGAATGCACCTCTGGCTGCGCATGTAGGAAGCTTTGATGCACTTCCGGTCATGCTGCAGGATAGTCCAGATCTCTGAGCCATACAACAGGATGGGAATGGCACATGTTTTGTAGATTAATCTCTCGTTAGTTGCAGTTTATGATAAGTTTTGGGGTAATGGACCTATTCTTTGTTTCCTGTTAAGGGACCCTGAGTTTCACACAGTTTAGTCACCACTCTACAAAAGCTAATATCAAAATGCAAATGTAAATCCTTAAAATTCTAAAATTATACTTGGTACACAATCTTTTATCAGAAATTCTGAAAACTAGATGATCCAAAAACATCTTTTGTAATGTTCGAGATATTGGATGACATTAAGGAAACCAGCTGATAGCACTGGAGTTCGGTGGTCTCGAAGTAAGGTGTCCGCCTCAGGTGCCGGAGGTTCGGATCAGGGCGGAGACCGGGATTTTTTCATGTAATCTTCTGGTAAACATTTGCCTGATCTCTGGGTAGTGAGATCGGACTCCTGTGTTCAGTGTCGAGCACGTTAAAAATATTTTGGCAGTTAGAAATCGAAAAGAGTAGGATTAACGGACGCTGCATGGACAAAATTTGTTAATTAAAGTTAAAAATCTATCCAAATTAGTTGTACCTTCCCCCAGGCCTACTAAGCCGCAGGAAGTTGTAAAATACCTACTACGCTTAGCTGAAGCCTTCAGCTACCTGGCAATATACATTAAACATGCCTGTTTAAATACCAGAATTTCAAGTATTCCAAGTTGATAGCACTACATGGCAGTCGGTTTTCTGGAGTCCCCAGGGCAAGAGATGTAGAGGCAGACCAAAACACATACGAAGAAGCGAGTTTGAGACAAAATTGAAAGAAACAAGAAAATTGTGGAGAGAACTAGAACGAATGACTCAGGGCAGAAAGACTTTACATGTTGAAGACCTGTGCTACACTTTGATCTGAAAATGTGTTGATGATAAGTACTACATATACATGCATTCATATCAGATGTCTGGCTTTGGTTTAATTTGTTTATTTTTCAAGTTTTAGTTAAAACTTTTTCAGTTTTAGTCTTGGGCCAAGAGATCACGAACTCCCATTTAATAAATTGGGAGATCTCATGAAGGATAACAGGGGGCTGGCTCAGCTTCAACTGTATTAAACCTATACTGCAAACAGATGTAAAATGTCAACGCAAGGGCTCACACTTTCAACAGTGTGGTTATTCCAGACATGGTATATGGCTGTGAGGTGTTGAACCTACAGAAAGCTGATGTAGATAGACTATGTGTTGCCCAACGAGCGATGGAGCAAAGAACATTGAAGATTTCCATTCGAGACCAAATCCGCAATGCAGCGATCAGACGTCGAACTTCATTCTCTGACATCATAGATGTCATGCTGTTAACGAAAATACAGATGGACCGACCATGTGGTGTGCATGCCGGATAACAGATGGACATGTAGAGTGACGTTGTGGTGGCCATACAACTTTAGCCGCCCTCGCGGGTGACTGAGGATGAGGTGGAGAGATGGCATAATGGAGGCCCTGGGCCCAACATGGTACACCAAGGCAAAAGAGCAAAATGAGTTTACTGAACAGTTTGCTACCTGGCAGACACATGTGCCTAATTGAACACCAGTATTTTGAGATATTTAGATTTTAGTGACAGTTTGACCGAAAGACCAAAAAATACGCTAATCGTTTTATGTCACATCTTTATCCCACTTAACACAATTAATAATATTTACCAAATAGTAAACACAATATGCTAGTAATAGCAATAATCGCAAATGAAAATTTGTTTGCATTTGGAAAACATATATACCTAACAGAAAAGGAAGTGATGAAGGAGGCACTTGAGAATCAAATCCAGTTTATCCAGATTATGAGAAAGAGACTAGCTACGGGATTCAACCAGCTGAACACTCCAAAAATGAGTAATTAGTACCGATAAGCTGTGTAACAATTTTGTTAAGCTCCAAACCCTTAATCCATTAGACTACCATTCTGAGAAAAAAAAATGTATCTGGTCCCAAGAATTTATGATAACAGATTTTATACCTCTATATATGTAAGTCAATCAAATTGGAGGGGATTTTGTTTTAATTCTATAAACAATTAAAACATCACAATATCAATTACAATTGATGATTTTAAAATGAAATGAGCTATTGAAAATATTTAAACATGTAAAATTTAAAACATTCTAAAAGAAAGAGTACATTTTCTGTATAAGAAAAGTCTCATTTCTGAGGATATGTATATTTCCACAAAAGTCGTTGATTTTCACCACAAATCACAACTTCGTGACCTTTGACTCTGTGGTTGTTTATGTTCTCACTTATGAAAAAAGAAATAGTTAATTTTGTGTACAGCGCTAGATGAAGCAACAAACAGTGCTAACCTACTTTCACAACTGTTTTGATATACTTAAGTCTATTTCTTTGGATACTTTTTTATCTCCATTTTCCAGAGTCTCCTTCTTGTCTTTGGATTTGAAGGGGATTGGATCCAACTGGAAGTTCTGCGGATTGAAATATTCACAATAAATTAGACTTCATCCATGAAAGATTACTGTAATTGAATATGACTTTGCAGCACTTGAGACACACATGTGGGGAGTTGACTGTGGGGTAATCGTGTCTTCTGTTCTTTCAGAATGCTTTCTAACTTAATGTAACTTAGCGTCTTCAAACTGGTTTAGAAGACTCAACAGAATCTGTATACAACCAGTTTCTTGGAGTGCGGTTTTTACCGATGTCCGAGTCCATCTTAATAGACTCAAAAAATAGAGCTAAGTAGATCCGCAGCCAGTTAAGTGGCATCTTTAGCTGCTCTTAACAAACCACCCGGGGAAAGCAATAAATAACTTGGGTAGATTTTTAATTTGAATTTTGTCCAGGTAGCAGCCGTTAAGGCTACTCTTTTCGATTTCCAACTGCCAAGGAATTTTTAACGTGTTCGACGCTGAACATGGGAGTTCGATCTCACTACCGAGTGATCAGGGGAATTTTTACCAGAAGATACATGTGAAAAAAATGTTGGTCTCCACAGTGATTCAAACCTCCGGCATCCGAGATGGACACCTTACCTCAAGACCACTGCGCTGATGGTGGGCCGTGGTCCTCCAGGCGGTTGTGCCATGCTTGACTCCAACTGGGTGTTGCTCACTACCACGGGGATCACATCAATCCCTCACCTTGTTAGTGAGGCTGCCATGAAAACAACCCATTTCCAGGGAGGGTCTTGGCTAGTATGTTTTGCCTGACCCTGACTAATATGTCTGATCAGTATATTTTGCCTGACCAGATGTTAGTCTTCCTCCCTAACATTGAAGATGATAAGATGAGCAATGAAAGTGCAAGAACTGCTGGATCAATGAAAAGACACAAGCCGCAAACACAAAGATGAATCTATGTGACAAGAATGAAGATGAATCTATGTGACAAGAATGAAGATGAATCTATGTGACAAGAATGAAGATGAATCTATGTGACAAGAATGCAGCCCCAGACACAAAGATGAATCTATGTGACAAGAATGCAGCCCCAGACACAAAGATGAATCTATGTGACAAGAATGCAGCCCCAGACACAAAGATGAATCTATGTGACAAGAATGCAGCCCCAGACACAAAGATGAATCTATGTGACATGAATACAGCCCCAAACACGAGGATTAATCTATGTGTCCTTTTTCCTACTAGTCCTTTTTCTTCTTCTTCCTCAATCTCCCACTTCCAAACTCTAAAAAGTGCTTTGCAAGTAGCAGGATGTTGTCCAGAGAATAGAATACATTGTGTCAAAGTTTACAGCTTGTTGTGATATTTGCACCTTTAGTCCGACACATCAGACTTCAGCAGGCATTTTTTGTGTATCGGGTTAGCCTTCCCTCTTCGATTACTTCTCCTTAGCCAGTCTGCTCTGTTGCAGCCTGTTATTAAGGATCACCACGTGGAGGTGTAGAAGGTTCTTGGCAGCTCCGGTTCGGTCAGCGCTGAAACTCAAGCACTGTTCAGCATCTTGAACCCAAACATAAAGATTAATCTATTTGGCATTTAACTGGTCCCATACGCAAATATGAATCTGTTACATGAAACTAGCTGCAAACATAAATATTAATGATAAGTAAAATGAAACTAGCCCCAAATACATAGATTAATATATGTGGAATGAGACTAGTCTCTAATATAAAGATTTTTTTTTTTTTGCGTTCGCCTTATTTCTCTAATCCCCAAGGCGGTGTGCGTTGCACTGTGGTTTTTATTTTGCGCCTGTCCGCCCAGTGCATCCGACTTCAGCATGCATTTTATGTAAGGGTCCGCTTCCTCCTGCATTTTCTAAGGGTTTGCTTCCCCGGGGTAACAGCCGGTGCTGTGATGGGGATCGAACCCAGCACCTTCGGTTTGTGAGCCATGCCACTTAACCACTAGGCCACGCCGTCCCCTTAATAATATAAAGATTAATTAATCTATGTGGAGTAAAACTAGTCCCAAGACACAAAAATGTATCTGCGGATTAAATTAACATACCTCAAGCTCTTTCATAATTTCATCCATGAAATCTGTGGAATTGTGTTTGTATGCCAGCGCAGCTCGTATTGAGTCTCTGAACAGCTGAGAACATAAGAAGGAGATAAAAACAAGAGAGTTATTTTTTCTTATATCACTTATATAACTTTACTTGGGGGCCAAAGATGTGGCAGTGAATGAGCTGACAGCAACTAGTGACTCATAGCTGACTGCTTGGATCAAAGTCATGAAAACCAGAGTTGACCAAGATCCTATTCCACCTCCAAGTGGCAGCCCTGGACACAAGCTGCACTAGTGTAGTCTGGCAAAAAGAATAGGAATAAGAGAAAGAAAGGCAAATCCAGTAACCAAAATATCAATGCTGAATCAAGATGTGTGGAATCCCAGATATCGCAGTCTTGCTGAAACTACAAAACAACGTCCTTTTTAGGACAAAAGCCAGAAAGTGAAAGAAAAATGTAACTTGTCTTTATGTAACTGCTTCTCATTAACTGTGGTATGTAAAGGTAATCTTTTCACTATTTTGTGGTTTACAGTTTTCGCAATATGGGGTAGCCTGGCCCTTCTTAGTTGCCTCTTGCGACACGTCTGTCAGGTTAGTTTTTCTATTCTTTCTTCTCCCGTTTCAAGGCCCTTAATATATGGGTAGTCAGAGAGCATGAGCTGTAGCAGCCAGCAACCTAAAGCTGACTGCTAACATCAGGGTCAGCGACCCAGGGCTGCTAAGATCCTTCTCTACCTCCACATGGTGATCCTGGATAACAGGTTGCAACATGGAAGACTGGCTAAGGAGAACAGATCAAAGAGGGAAGGCTTGGGGACGGCGTCGGCTAGTGGTTAAATGACATGGCTCAACATCCGAAGGTGCTGGATTCGATCCCCATCACAGCACCAGTCGTTACCCGAGGGAAGCAAACCCTTAGAAAATGCAGGAGGAAGCAGACCTTTACATAAAATGCATGCTGAAGTCGGATGCACTGGGCTAACAGGCCCAAAATAAAAACCGCAGTGCAATGTACACCGCCTTGGCGAATAGAGAAATAAGGCAAACGCAAAAAACAAAAGAGGGAAGGCTAACCCGGTACCCAAAAATGCCATGCTGAAGTCGGATGTGTTGGACTGAAAAGAGCAAATATCACACTCTAGCTGTAAACTACGACACAACGTATTCAGCTCTCCTGACTATATCCTGCTACTTGCAAAGTCCTTTTCGGGACTTGGTAGGGGGAATTTGAGAACAAACGACGAAGAAGAAGATATGGTTAGCCATTTCTCATAAAATGGTTTCAAACACAACAGTGTGATCGAAGATGCAGCAGTGAATGAGCTGACAGCAGCCAGTGACTCATAGTTGACTGTTTTAATCAAAGTCAGCGAATCAGAGCTGACCAAGACCCTATTCTGCATCCAAGTGGCAGCCCTGGAAACAGGCTGTACTAGTGTAGTCTGAATAAGAGAATAGGGATTGTAGGTGGATGGCAAGCCAGGAACTCAAAAAAAGTCAGCTGTGATTGTCAGGCAAAAAGATGCAAATATCCCAGTAAACTATGACCCAACGTCCTATTTGAAGATGAACGCCGAAGAAGAAGAAATGCTACAGTAACATGCAATGTTTGCATCTCGCTGTAACTCTTGTCATTGACTTCCTTTGTAATGCTAAAATGTCATCATCGCATTAATTTATTACAACATTTTCAAAAAATATTATCAACTAAAAGGTAAAGGCCAGTCCCATAGCAACAATTGTCGTCAGTGATGAAGATAACTCTTCATGCACTAAGCCACAGCTGATGTGAGGTGTGGGGGACAATTACCTTCCTTATTGTTTTTACCTTCCACAACTCATACGTCAGTTACCCATTCACAGCTGTGTTGACTGGAGGAGTGGTCGTACCAGGCACAAACTGTGGCCTGGATGTTTTTTTCTGCCTAACCATGAATTCGAACCCTGACACACTGTAATCCCAGTCTAGTAAACAACCATTGTCGACTAGGCTACACGCTCATATTAACTAAGAAGGTAACAATTTACAATGTATGTAACCAAATTAATTTGAGAATAGGGTCGCTATAGTCAAGAGCTTAAAGCTAAGGCACTCGCCTTTCAAAGCGATGAACGGAAACGGTGGGTGATCGAATCCTGCAAGTTTCCAGTGACCCTCGGTCTCACAGGAATAATTATGATTAATTTGAGAATATGACATGTCAAATAAACAACTCACCCTGACCACATTAGTTCCATCAGCTGCTGACACATAATAGAAGGGCATGTTGTATTTTTTGGCAAAGGCAAAAGACTTCTTCGTCATCTCCATATCCTCTGTAATGATACAGTTCAATTAGTTAGTCGAAGAATCAATGTCATTGCACACGGTTTTACCCATTAATGCTCTGATATTCTCCATATTTTTGAAGAATCTCATCACAATGCACACATTCCGTAGCAACAACGAGGATCCCGTAATAGATCAGGTAGATTTTTAACATAATTTTGAATTTTGCCCGGGCAGCTACTCTTTTCGATTTCCAACTGCCGAGGGATTTTTAACATGTGCAACACTGCATACGGGCGTCCGATTTCTACAACCCAGAGATCCAGACAAATACCAGAAATCCACGTGACAAAATCCTGGTCTCCACCGTGATTTGAACCGCGACCTCCAACACCTGAGGCCGACGTCTTTCCTCAAGACCACTTTTAGTGTTAATTCTGAGATGTGGAGGACTACATACAAATATAACATCTTACAGGACTGCCCAGCATACAGAGACCTACAGTGCCAGACCTGGCCAAGGGAGCAGAATTGATGCAGAAGCTGTAATGCTGCCATCTGGACCTGAAGAGGACTGTGAACTTCGTCCTAGCAATGGCACAACAGATCTAGCATGACCAAAAAGGCCAGAATACAGAATAACAAGAATAAAGGTGTAGACTTTCATAAATGGTTATTGAAATGGCACAATAAGGCCACTAACGTAGATCTGTGGGAAAGATCGTGACAGTTCCTGGTGGAACAGAACATCAAGTGGATAGGTCATACATGAAGGAAACTACCTGATAGCATTCCAAGACAGTCTCTGTTCTGGAACCTCAGTGGCATGATGTAGTGAGCTTGAGGCAAATATCAACGAGACTGGAAAGACGTGGATTGAGCTGGGGTGGGGTTGAGGAAGAACTCTCAACACCAACTAAATGCTCCCATGGCATGCGTCTCATATAGCCTCTGACAAGAAAGTCCATCCCCTGTTCTTCACACGGTTGAACTGTTTTGACTAACAGAAGAGGCGGAAGGTGAGTCACTGGCGCCTTAAAACCAGCATTTTCGGGCAGATGGGGCTTGAAAGCCTAGGAAGGCAGCTCCTCTGAGAGAAGGAAAACTCTAATTTCAAACCATCTGAAGCCTTGCAGATACAAGAGATACTGGCGTATTTTGTCAGGTTTTGTCAGATATGGCTGTGGAATCTGTTTTCTGATAACTCTGAAAGTTGGTCAGCATCTACCAAACCTGAAATCTTTTTCTTCTTCTTACGCTGTCAGACGTCAACCTGCCAAACCTGAAATGATGTGCGAAGGAGCACAAGCAAGAGGATACAATGCCTTATCCTAGAGCGAGAAAAGGCAGCCTCAGCTGAGTGTTGTGGCAGGGCAGACTAGGCCCATAGCCTTGGTTGGCGGCTGGTCTAGGCATGAAGCCCCTACAGGCGAACAGATAGAGCATTGCTCTGCTGATCCGGCATTTCTGCAGCTTGCCTTGTTTCAAATGTATTGGTATCACCTTTCCCTTGGAGCAAACAAGGCAGAGAGAGGGACCATACCGCATGGGCAACACATGGTCTCTATATTTCTGCCCGGACTTTGTGCTAAAAGCACTATTACTATTGTCTGACAAGATGAAAAGAGCCAATAATGGAGATGGTGCATCACAGGAAGACTTAGCGTGTATTTGTTTGAAGATCTATGCTACAGGGCGCAAGAGAAAAGAGAAAGAGATCGGTGGACACCACCATAATTGTACGATCTGTGGCAGGAACTGTCACTCCCAGATCGGTCTTTACAGTCATAGCAGACAGTGTCAAAGTACAGAAGACAGAGCTGGACAAAACTCACAGGGAGACATGCACATAATATACAGAGACTGAAGTGCCAATGATGATGTATGCTCCACAGGGGTTGGTAAAGATATTGATTGATTTGATTGAGCATTCATTTTGAAGATGAATTATTAATCAATTTGTAAAAGCTGACTGCTCACCATGGCTCAGCTCTCAAGCATGCTTACGGTGCAGCAGAGAGCTCAAATCAGATAAACTGGACATGTTGTTCACATGCCTCATAAGCTCAGTCATATGCAGTTGTTGTACGATGAACTTAGAACAAATAAACGCTCAGAGTAGGGACAGAAAAAAAGGATAGAAAGGCTTTATGAAATTATCTCTGAACAGTTTTCTTGTTGGTGTCGCATCCTAGGAGCTGCTAGAACCAAACTCCCCAGCCTGGTGCAATGCCATCACACATAGTGCTCACATCACCAAGAAAAGACTCATCCCTGGAGCGCAGACAAAACAGACTGCACAAAAGAACATTAAACATGGCGGGCCAATTACATGAAGTAGAGTCTGTCATACTCATTATCGGACTGTACAGTCATATATGCGGTCACATATGAATACTCATGTCTCAGCTGTCTACATCTTTGTTTGCAATGGGCAAATAACTAGTTAGAGACTTCATTGAATGGAATCTCAAATTTTGGAAGGTGGGATGAATAGTCCATTCTCCTTGCTTTCCCAAGTGTAGTATTCATTGACAATTGAGCAGTTTGGGGCATGTTGTGACTGAGTAGTAAACAGGGTTTCCTATTCTGTGAGAGAAAAATCCTCTAACCAGCTCTGCCACTCGCACTAAAATGCACGTTGTAAAAGGTAACTTGAAAGTGTTGTGCATGGGGCTGGCAACATCATTATGTAAAACAAAATGCTACAGAAACCACACGATGGCAAGCCCACATAAATGCAGTGGATGAACAAGGAGCATCATGGAATAAATAAAGAACGGTAATGCTTACAACGCTGGTAGATCTGGCTACAGGGCGGTGGCGAGGCAGGAAGATAGATGACATTAGAGTGATTGTGCAGTAACACAGGCTCACGTTGACGGCGCAACACACTTGGCTTCAGATAACTGAAGCTCACCACGACGCTTTACAGCATAAGTGGAAAGAAAACTAACTAACTAATGAAAGAAATAAACATAAACAGTTTTAGAATGATAAAATAGAAGGTTGTGTTTAGAAACCACTCGTTCTAAGTTCATTCTTGACATTTTTGTACTTTTTTGGGGGGTAGCGAGGTCTGGGCTGAACGTACTGCTCGTTAAAGGAAAGTGAAGTGTCTGTTATAGCCTCTACTTTCTAGGTGTAGAGATTGCCACTGGATTCACTGTTCGGCTTGCCGGACAGGAGTTTCTGCACCTTCATGAGGGGTCCCCTGTTTCTTACAGAGCCTGCTGTGGGGCGTGATCGAGTACCCGGCTGTATAACTGGGCTGGTAGATTAGGCTCATTAGCCTTGGTTGGCAGCCAATCTAAGAGAAGGTAAACTCTGACTCTAAACACGGGTAGACGAAGCTCGTTAGCCTGCTCAGGCAGTTCGCCTAGGAGAGGGGGAACTCTAATTTTAAACCCACAAGTGCCAGGGAGTGCTGGCTAGTCCTGGAACAATGAGAGTATCATCGGATGTCTCAAGTAACCAGCATCTGAGGGCAACAATTCCACTGCCTTGTGGAAAACCAGGAGTGGTAGCACCTAAGGCGGATAGTTTCAAAATTGCAACCTCATTCCGGCAGCTTCTTCGGTCAAGCTGGTGCCAAATTGTCACACTTTGCATTCCTTTGGATTACACCAGTGAGACAGAGAGGGTGATCCTGCAGTTTGGGCAGCCCAGGGTCTCCATATTCAGCGCCCCAGGCTTGCGACCTGGATTCAACTCACAGGATGCCACGAGCATGGTCTACAGAGACTGAGATGCCTATGATGATGTACTTTTAAAAGCAAGGACTGAGAGTCTGAAACGATAACAGCCCTCGGTAAAGAGATTTAAGATAGCAAACCTTCCATCTAAAGTCACTGACTCTTATCTCCATTCTCATACTGGATCACAATATATTCTCATCTACTGCCGTTTAAGTCTCAGTGTTTACTGTTCAATTGGTCTCATATTTGCAGCTTCAAGTTTCATCATTTAAATGAAATATGAAAGTAATTTCTTCTTTCTTTTCAAACTTACCATCTATTTTGTTTGCCACACACAGACATGGTATTTCTGGTCTGTACTGTCGTAAATCTTTTAGCCACTCTGGCAAATTTTTGTATGTTATTTTACGAGTGCAGTCAAAAACCTGTTGAAGAAATAATGTTTTTGTAAACACAGTAAACTCATCCTTTCACATCAATGATACTGATCTACAGTAATGGGGCAGATCAATGTCTGATGCCAAGTATCCAAAATCTGTTCTTTTGTTCTGCAAATCCATCTGATTGATCAAAAAAAGTGCTGTCCCGTGTTTTCCCTGGTTTGTCGTTCGCATTTATACAGGGTGACCCACTCGCTGCCAGCCCCTGGTTTTCCCTTTTAACTTTTAAACTAATGAACTCAAGATGCTGAGCAGCGCATGAGCTGCAGCGGTCAGCTAACGTCAGGGACTGTGAACCAGAGCTGCCAAGACCCTTCAACACCTCTACGCAGTGATCCTGGATAACATGCTGCAACAGAGCAGACTGGCTAAGGAGAAGGAATCGAAGAGGGAAGGCTAACCCGGTACTAAAAAAATGCCAGCTGAAGTCGGATGTGTCAGATCAAAAGGTGCAAATATCGCAGTCCAGTTGTAAACTACAACACAACGCATTCCATTCTCTGGACTACATTCTGCTACTTGCAAAGCCTTTTTCAGGTAGCAGTAGATTGAGAACGAATGAAGTCAAGTTAAGTCAAACTAATGAACGTAATTCAATCAAATTTGACAGTTGGTTGACGAGGAACGCTGTACTAGCTATTTTCAGCAGGATGGAGTCATATGCCACATGTCAGCATGGTTGAAATTACTTCCTTTTTTCAAGATGGTGTCATTTCTATGGGGCTTTGACCACCAATGGCCATAGGACCTAATCCCGCCTGATTTCTTCCTATGGGGCATGCTGAAAGGGAAAGTGTGTTGCAGCAAGCCAAGAAATCCCATGGAACTGTAAGATAAAATTTGGTGAGAAATTGAGTCAGTGACTCCTGATGTGTTGGAGAATATCTTCCATAACTTGGAAAAGCGTGTGCTGGCGTGCCTCGTAACCTGGAAAAGCGTGTGCTGGCGTGCCTCGGTACCTGGAAAAGCATGTGCTGGCGTGCCTTGATGTCGACCACTTTCAACATCTGTTATCAGCTCATTATGTTTATCACACATCAAGGCACATCCATGCCAAATTTGATTTCATATCGTTTATTGGTTTTTGTTGTTTCAGATGCCCACAATGCATGTCGCTCACTACTTCGGGGATCACGTCGATACCTAACCTTGTTAGCCAGGATGCCGTGAAAACAGCCCATTTCCAGGAAGGGCTAAGAGGAAGCCAATGTGAGGGTTTTGGCCAGTATATTTTGCTTGACCCTGACTAACATGTCTGATCAGTATATTTCGCCTGACCAGACATTAGTCTTCCTTCCCATTGATTTAAAAGTTATCAGGCAAAAGCAGGGGCTTGTAGCGAGTGGGACACCCTGTATGTAGCAATTAATAGTAAGTTTGCGGGTTGTTTCCTCATCCAGTTTACGAAGTCTGGGCAAGGTGCAGCTCTGAGGCGTCCATCCTCCAGACATTTCACTATTGACATTTAGCCTGTCAAGCAGCAAAGGTGGTCCTGCACTGTGTCTTTGGCGGTGTTGGTAACCATAAAGTCCTCGCTGTTATTAGGTCCCGCTAGTGGACGGCGACCCCCCTTTCCCGGCATGTCAACATTCTTCTTCTTCGTTCTCAATCTCCCTCCCGCTACCAAGCCCTGAAAAGAGCTTTGCAAATGGCAGGATGTTGTCCAGAGAACGTAATGCATTGTGTCATAATTTACAGCTTGACTGCGATATTTTCACTTTTCGGTATGATTCATCCAACTTCAGCAGTATGTTAACATTTTTAAATTATATGTTTTGGTAAATGTGCTGATCTCATAGTTAAACTTAAATGCAGCCAGGTGAAATGATAATTTGTTCCTGACTGCTCTTTCAGACCTGATTCCTTTAGTTGGCTGTACATCGATGAGACCACTAATCTATTGCAACAACTTTTTCTCAACTCAAGGACAAACTATCAAGTGGCAAAGAGGGCCAAAGATGCAGCAGTGAATGAGCTGACAGCAGCCATCGACTCACTGGCTGTATCAGGGTCAGCGAATCATAGCCGACCAATACCCTGCTCCAACTCCAAATGCAGCCCTGGAAACAGATTGTACCCATGCAGCCTGGCTGAGAGAACAGCGATTAAAGAATGGAGGCAAACCTGCCCGGCCTACAAAGAACTAAGATGCCAGACGGAGCAGAACTGAGACAAAAACTATGGGGCCACCACTCTGACCTGGAAAGGACTGTGGACCATCCTGGCAATAGGACTGAAGATGTAGCATGATCAGAAAAACCCGAACGCAGAAGAAGGCAAACCCAGTCCAAAAAAAGCTGTGCTGAAGCAGATGTGCCAGGCCAACCTTACTGTAAACTACAACACAATTTCCTTTTCAGGATAAGACAGGAGAAGAGGTAGCAGTGCCTCAAGCTAAATAAAAATGATTATTTCTTCTGCATGAAAGAATTCAGGATTAAGTAAACCATGAAACACTGGAACCTCACAACCACAATCTCTACGAGGAAAAGTGTGGTGACTGGAAAAGGAAGTTTTAGGAAAGACAAGAACATACAGCTGTGACTCTTCTAATATCAAATTGTCTTTCAATTTTTTATTGTTTTGTTGTTTTCAAGTTGATTTTATAATCTAGTTTTACTGCATTTCTTATGTGAGCCAAGACAAGCGCCAGGTGAAACATATTGATCAGGACAGCTGCTCGCTCCTGGAAACAGACTGTCACTGCAGTGGCCAACGAGGTGGGGAATGACACTGTAATCCTCTTAGTGGTGAGGAAGCAGACCATTACATAAAATGGATGCCGAAGTCGAATGCACTGGGCCGACAGGCGCAAAATAAAAACATAATGCAACGCATGCGCCTTGGGGAATAGAGAAATAAGGTGATCACAAACAAACAAAAAACTACAGCCTGGAGGAGTACCCAGAACCACCTTCTTAAATATGCTTTGTGATGTAAGAAAAACTACTGTAATTCACATCAATCAATGTGACCTCAATCATTGTATCAATTTCTTTTTCAACTACAATCTTTAAGTATTTTCAATTCCAAATCAAAATATTTTAAGCAATTTATTAATCTTGGATAAAATTAACAGCAAAGACAACGACTTACTAAAATACAACAATGTGCCTGGTGGTAATAAGATGGATGCATGCTGTTGAACCTCTCTTGGCCTGCAGTGTCCCAAAAATCTGTACACATAAGAATAGAAATATTGTAGTTTCATTTTGAAATCAAAGATTTTTCTTTTTTGCAAGAAATAACTTGTCATTTGAATACGATACACTTACACATAAAGCTTAGCATATAGTCCATTTTCCACAGTGTGTTAGTGGCTTGAACGTTGAGCAAAGATTAGTAAGACTGTAACCTACCGGACATGTCATAAAAGGCAACTAAAAAGGGATGAGTGTGGAGCCAGCCACCCAATTTTGTTAAAGATAAGAGCTTTAACCCTACCAGACCTAAGGCCCTGAACCCAACTGTCCCCCATTCCTGGGTTCCAGAGCATTAAAGAGGAAAAACCAACATGATATAGAAAAATGTTAGTTACATGCAAACAAGTGGTTAGAATAAGATGTAACTTGGAGACATTGTAGAAAATAGGTTTACCTTTCATCTAGCGTCAATATTCCACCTTTGTGTGCCAATCCACCCAGCAAAAGGCAAAGAATCTGTCTCGAGTCATAAAACATTTTGAAATCCAGGAGCAAGCACAACAAAGAGCCCTCATTTGTCCAATAATCCTGATAGCTGGGCTTTATACATGAGTATTCCATATAGATCCTCAGTCCAAGAAAAGCCTTCATCTCATCACTCGAGCTCTCACTGTCTGTTTCACTTGAACAGAGTCTGAATCAACCAAATTATTGATCACCTGTTGGACTGTCATAAGCCTAGACTTACTTTGCTTTCCTGTTGAAGTACTTGGTTCATCAGCCATTCGTTACATTGTCAATTTTCCTAATTTGTTCACGTTAAACCCCACAAAATCAATTCAAACATGGGGGCAGCCATTTGCAATGACTAATCACGAGGATTGACCACGATTGGTTGGTTATTTTTAGATTCTGACACATTTTATGACGTACTATCCAAAGTACCGAAAATTAGGTACAGCGGTTTAGCGGCAGTTAAGGAAATTACCGAAAAATGGGTACAGCGGTCTGGTTGGGTTAAGAAAACTCAAAAGAAGACCACTACACCCATGGCAGAAGAGAACAAGTAATGAAATCCATACTACAGACAAAAGAGTGAAATATAATGGACAGCACAGAAAGGGCTAAGGAAAGATGACTAGACAAGCCTGTTATGTAGAATGAGAAATGGAGTATTGTATTTGAAGCAAAGAATCTGAAATGCTTGGGAGAGGGGGGTGTGTGCAACCATCAGTCAATAAGAGCTGATTAGATCTTCCTCTTCTTCTTCGTTCATTCTCAATCTCCTGCTACCAAGCCCTGCAAGTAACAGGATGTAGTCCGGAGAACGGAATGCGCTGTGTTACTAGTTTACAGCTTCACTGTGATATTTGCACCTTTCTGTCTGACACATCCGTATTCGGCAGCTGATTAGGTCTATAATTTGATGCAAATTATCAATGTAATAATACATTCTATTAATTTCAGCATCAAGTTATGAAGAGATCTCTAGAACGAGTCCTACTGTGTCCCTCATGCACGGTGTCATTTACCGCCTGAGATATTTCCGAAAGCCACCTTTTTCGTTATTCGCCTTTGGCCTTGAATCCGCTGTATTTTTTTTTTTTTTTTTTTTTTAAACGTTCGCCTTATTTCTCAATTCCTCATTGCAGTGTGCGTTGCATTGTGGTTTTTATTTTGAGCTTGTCGGCCTAGTTCATCCGACTTCAGAAATTCTTTTGATGTAAGGGTCTGCTTCCTCCTGCATTTTCTAAGGGTTTGCTTCCCCGGTGTAACGGTCGGTGATGTGATGGGGATTGATCCTGTGATAGGGATCAAGATACTGAGCAGCACATGAGCTGCAGTGGTTAGCGACCCATAGCAATGAAATACAGAAAACAGAAATCAACAGTATTCATACATTTTCACAGATGCTGGGGGAAGGAAGACTAACAACTGGTCAGGCAAAATATACTGATCAGACATGTGTCAGGTTCAGTCAAGACCTTCACCTTGGCTTCCTTGTAGCCTTTCTCGGAAACAGCTGTTTTTATGGCAGCTTGGCTAACAAGGTGAGGGATCGACGTGATCCCCGTAACACTGAGCGACATGCAAGATGAAGCCAAGCATAGCACAACCACCTGGAGAACCCTGGTCCACCTTCATCGGCATGCTCAGGATGTGAGGAAGTCTCATGCAACCTGCCACTTAACGTCCTTTTCAGGATGCATTCCCAAACAACAACATAAGCTGAAACAGCCTATATACCTATAAGTCTGCCCGGAATGTAGCGATATCTGTTCTGCATAACACAACATATTGTTGATCTACTTACCAACTGAGACTGTCTTGCCATCAATTTGCTCTTTGTGGTTGAATAATGTCAGGGCATATGTGGACAATTGTTGTGGTTTGCTGGTTTGTATTAAGGACAAGTTTGTATTAAGGACAAGTTTGTACTGAAATTACTCATCTTGATCTTCAGCCCATCTGTAGCCAATTGAACAACTATTTTTGTTTATAAAATTATAATGTTACACACTGGAGTTTCGATCCATGAATCACATATCTTGGCTGCTTGGCTTCGTTTGTTCTCAATCTCCTGCTACCAAACCCTGAAAGGGCTTAAGTAGCAGAATGAAGTCCAGAGAACGGAATGTGTTGTACCGCAGCTTACAGCTTGACTGCAATATTTGCACGTTTCGGTCCAACACATCCGATTTCAGCAAACATTTTTTTAGTACCGGGTTAGCATTCCCTCTTCGATCCCTTCTCCTTAGCCAGTCTGCCCTGCTGCAGCCTGTTATCCAGGATCACCACGTGTAAGTGTAGAAGGGTCTTGGCAGCTTTCGTTTGATGGCACTGACGCTAGCAGTCAGCTATGGGTCGCTGACCACTGCAGCTCATGTGCTGCTCAGCATCTTGATCCCATCATATATCTTATAAAACAAATTACTAAAATAAAATAACACAAAATACATGTGATGATGAATATATTTGTACAATGTGAAAAAAAAACACTTAATACAGAGTATGTACAAATTACATGTAAAATTCCTATGCGTGTACAGTCACAAATTTAGAGTATCTAGGCACCAGAACTGACATCAATGGCGACTGCTCAAAGGAAATCAGAAGGAGATGGCAATGCAGAGGCTACACAACCTGAGAAAACTATGGCAGAAAACCAACAAACCAACATAAGGAAAAATTTTGAGAACTTGTTTTTGCTGTGGAAGCATATGGCTGCGAAACATTGACAGTTACCCAAACTTCAAGAAAGAGAATCGAGTCAAAATGTTATGGAAAGGTCCTCAGAATACCATGGACCAAAAAAAAGGAAGAATGCAGACATTCAAAAAGAGCTGGGCATAGAGAAGAATGGTTCATAAATTTCATCATGAACAGAAAATGTAAATACTTTGGCTACATCAAAGACACAAGTCTTGTGAGAACAGTAATGGAAGGTATGATGCCGGTCATGATAGACAGAGACAGATCAAGAAGGCGATGGCACCAAGATGTCAAGGAATGCTTGGACATGACCCTGGAGATTTGGAAAGAAACCCTGCCGAAGACGGATGTGTCAGACTGAAAGGTGCAAATATCGCAGTCAAGCTGTAAACTAGCGACACAACGCATTCCGTTCTCTGGACTACATTCTGCTACTTGCAAAGCCCTATTCAGGGTTTGGTAGCAGGAGATTGAGAACGAACGCAGAAGAAGAAGTGGAAGGAAAGAGATCTATCTTTCCTGTCCCACGACGTGTTCCAAGTCGTCTCTTCTCATAAAAATAGGATGACTGTCTTGGTCTGATCCTTGCAATAAGTTGTCTTTGTGCTTGTGTCTCCTCAAGTACTGTAGTACTAGTCTGTTTTGCAGTCCATGGGATCTGCAGCATTCTTCTGTAAAGCCACATCTCCATTGCTTCCAAGGATCTAAGCACTTGATTGCTAATTATCCACGATTCACTGCCATATGTTAGTACTGGTTGCATGTAGCATCCAAGGACTCTCTTTCTCAGTTCCAGCGCCAAGGTTGTGTTGCACAATATTCCTTTCATGGTCTGGAAGACCGATTTTTCTTGGGCTATTCTGCATTTTATTTTGTAATTGCAAGTAAGATTAATAAATAAACGAATTATAAACATTTAGAACAAAGGATACTATCCATCCATCAGAAATCGTTCAACTAATCTGTGGAATAGAGAATTATATTTTGAAACAATGAGACATGAAAAATATGTCATGTTGAAAGAATGACCTTTAAAACTATCATAAAGCAGCATTTTCACTGCTGCTATGATCAGATTATATAATGACTAAGATGCAGATGTCATATTGTCTAGTAACAATGATACCAAAGTATTTTAATCACTGAATGTTATATAACTATGCATAAAACTATTTACAATTTGTTATTTATTATTCCAATACTTTAAGACCATTTGCTACAAACACTGATCAATGCTTGTTTCTCTCTATTCATTAGAGTCTCCGCCCAGCCTACAAATATTAACATGTTCTATCTATCTTTCTATCTATCTTCAGTCTATTTGTGTCGTTAGACATCGTGGAGAGGTGTGACCGTATTTGTTTCATATTTTTTTGGCAGGCAAAGATTTGCTGGTGACTTGCCAGGTCAATCCCAGTATCTGTTACCAACCATTAGTTTGGTAGCCCCTGGAATATACGATCGGCTATTTATGGGACTGGTGGTGGCAGAAGCATAAATTTGAGCAAGGTAGACGACCAGCAGCATGAAAGGTGCCATCTATGCCACTCCCATAACCACATAACCAAGACCTAATGTGATATCCACACTGTCCCCTTTTTGCGACATATTTTCTGTGGGGCGAGAATCCCTAGAATAATATGAGTAAATTTTTATCTTTGAATTTTACAGAGCAGCGGTCATTAAGTCTACTCTTTTCGATTTCCAACTCCAAAGGGATTTTTAACGTGCACGCCAGTGAACGCGGGTGTCTGATCTCACTACTCAAAGATCAATGGGTCCCTTCTTGGTATCTCCTTTTTGAGGTTCACTTTAAATGTGCACTGAAAATTAGCTGTGCATACACTTTTTTCATCTTCAAGTATCATTAAAAGTACAATATCCATTTAATTTGATCTCATATCATTAGATGATGAGTCTATATAGTTAGTATATTCTTCTTCGATCCACTGATGCTATGCGTCTAGCCCGGTGAGGTTCATGAGAAAGATCCTGTTCTGAATCCAAAGATCTTTTTTGTCTGGCCATTTCTGCCAAGTTTGTTTATGCTGTCATTTTCTGGCTTGCATCATTTATTCTGGTCTCTCCATTGCGTCCTGATGGATTGTTTGATAAGTGTCTTTGGTTCTTTATAGCTCTGTGGATGATGAGTATGAGTGGCACCACTTCAGGTATTTGCAAGCTTATCTGCCTTCTCATTTCCAAGGATCCCACAGTAGGACAGCAACCCAATATTATATTTTATTTCAAGAGAATCTTGTTTGGGGCTTGAGATGGCTTAGAGTAAGCTCCAAAGGGTCTATTAGAATGACAGTTAGCCTTGTAGTTGTATTTTGGCTGATAAAAATTTGTGGTGCTGCATGTACAGCTTTGAAATTGGTACTGGTCTCTCCTGCTGGTATGGAGTAGTTTTCTATGTCACCTTTGAAGTGTGCAATATAGATTCCACTGCCGTCTCTCTTTCGCTCACCGAGGCCGTTCCATCTGTCTACACATGTGCCCAGGAGTTGCTAAGGCACTGTCTATTAAGCTCATGTAGAATGTGGATTTTTTTTGTTCTGTTACCGACTGTCACTTTTCTTCATTATCCCTGAAACCTCCAAGATTATTTTGGACCAGTCCTGGCTCCGTGTCCAGGAATGAGTACTTTGCACTTTTCTATTTCGGCTACAAAGATGTCTGCATGTTTTCTGTGGTTTTCTCCTCTGTCCAGACGGTTAGGACTTTCCCTTAGTAGTCTTGTGTTTAGTTCCTGGTGGTGTAGTAATATCTTCTAGCTACTGCATCCATTATTTAAAATATAAATATCTTGATAACCCGTTCCTCAGCGTAGATATGGGTCCCAACTTCTTCTCTAGCAGACCCTGTCTTGGGCCACAGAAGTGCAATGCGTGGTAAGTGCTCTTCTAGAGGCATCTCAGATGTTGCAGCGTATAGTAAGGGAGTCAGACGAACACATTGGAGGTCTTCCCTGCGGTCTCTTCTTACCTCGTGGATACCGGACGGCTATCGTTGTGCTCCATCGTTTCGTCTAACATGTCACCTGCCCGTCTGTTTTGCCTTGTTTGCTCATGGATTACCGCATCCTTCACCAGGGACAATCGTTGTGGAGACCATATATATGTTGGTTCAGGAGAGTGATTCTGACCAAGCTTCTCTCAAGGGACGTCTGGGTCACTCTCAATTTGTCCTCTAGTGATGTTATTAGTGTCCACGTCTCGGCACCGTAGCACATCGCAGGGGAGTACAATGGAATTGAAAAGCGAGGCTTGTAGGTCCTAACAACCGTCCATATATCAATTAAACAACGGATAACCATTTTTTTTACCAAAATGGAATGTATGTTCTTTACTAGCTTCTTTGTGTCGTGTTATAATTTTAAAATTATAATAATAACAATTTTAATGGGTTTTTAAAAAAATAACAAAATCAATTTATATTGTAACATCTGCCATTTTGACTACACTTCAGAGAATCCCATATACACATGCTCCTTATCGATAACAGATTCCATCATAAATATTTAAAAATAAAAAAGCTAAACAAAGACAAAAAATTAATTAAACAGCTCTCATGTTTTACAAACTTTGATTTTCCTACAGCGCTGTCTCCAAGGCAAATAACCTTAACTCTTTCTTCTCCTGTATCTCCAGGTTTGTCGTAGTCTGGTTGAGTACTTGCCGCCATTGTGTTGCTAAAGAATGCGGTGCGAGAATCATGGGTAACTATGGCAGGTTTGGAGTGGCAGTTTTTAAATCAACCGTGACGTCATCAATGTGGCGGCCAGGAAGTAATTTTCGTTGTTTTTGTTTGGAGGTTTGTACAAAATAGGGACCTCTTTCATTTATTTAATTAATTATAGGGATCACTTTATCTAATTCATTGTAAACATATTTTTAGATGAAAAGCTCGATCTGCTCAACTGGGAAATAATATTTGAAAATGTATGCTTCGCTTGTAAGTGACCGGGAGGAGAGTAATTGTACAATAACCTCAGAATATTAATTATTATTAACCTGGAACCAGAACTGACAAGACGTCGCCTCGCGGGTTGGGCAGCCTTCTCGTCTATTTCACGGTCCTGGACGGTTGTCATGACCAAAACCTACGAGCTTACCTCTTCAAGTTCACTATACAGATGTGCTACGGTGCCGAGACAAAAATCACTAGAGGACAAATTGAGAGTTACCCAGGCCTCACTTAACTTAACTTAACTTAACATCTTTATACTGGTTTAGAAGACCCTGCAGAGTCTGTATACAACCAGTTACATTTACATCACCTTGCTCTAAAATCTATGCGCATCCAGTTTATTCTTAAATGCATTAACTGTCCCTGCCTCCACTACCTCCCCTGGCAATGCATTCCAAGCAGACACCACTCTCTGACTAAAAAAATATTTCCTAATATCTAACCTGGACCTCTCTTTAGTCAGCTTGTAGCTATGCCCTCGTGTTATTGTAGGTGGCTGTATTTTAAAAAACTTGTTATAGTCTAATTTATCGATTCCTCTGATCATCTTATAAACCTGTATTAAGTCACCACGAATTCTTCTCTCTTCGAGACACTGTAGGCCGGTTTTTCTGAGTCGTTCCTCATAACTGTAATTCTGGAATCCCACTATCATCTTTGTCGCTCTTTTTTGTATTCTTTCTAGCATGTTTATGTCCCCTCTATTATAAGGACTCCACACCTGTACACAGTACTCCAATCCAGGTCTAACTAAAGCTTTATACAGTTTGACGATCACTTCCTTGCTTCTATGTTTAATATTTCTTTTTATCATACCTAACATTGCATTTGCCTTTTTCACTGCTACCTTAACTTGCTCACTCACCTTTCCTGTATGATCTATTATAACCCCTAGGTCCCTTTCCTTATCTATCTTTCTAATATTGTTTTCTCCCATTCTGTAATTATGTTCCATATTGGATCTACCCATGTGGATGACTGTACATTTATCTACATTAAACTCCATTTGCCAGCTTACAGACCATTCTCGAATTTTATCTAAATCCGACATCAATATATCCACTTCCGCTTTAGATGAGACACTACTGCATAGTTTTGTGTCATCAGCAAATTTTGCAATCATGGATCTCATATCAATGTCCAAATCATTTATATATATCAAGAACAAAATTGGTCCCAAAACCGAGCCCTGTGGCACACCACTTTTCACTTCACTCCACTCAGAGTACTCCTTATTTATGCCCACCCTCTGCCTTCTTCCCGTTAACCAATTTTCAATCCATTTGGCAACTTCGCCACCTATTCCATGTGATTTTAACTTTCGAAATAATCTTTGATGAGGTACTCTATCAAAGGCCTTTGCAAAGTCTAGATAAATAACATCTACTGGCTCCCCTTTATCTATGATTTTAGTAACCTCCTCCATGAATTCTAATAGATTTGTTAAGCATGATCTCCCTCTAGTAAACCCATGCTGACTATTTCTAATTAGATTAAATTTGTCTAAATGCATTACAATGTTTTCTTTGATTATTGACTCTAACAATTTACAGACTATGCTCGTTAAACTCACCGGTCTATAATTTGCCGGATCTGATTTTTTGCCTTTTTTTAATAAGGGGATCACTCCTGCATCTTTCCAATCCCGTGGAACAATCCCTTTTGTAAGTGATTGAGAACATAATATAGCCAATGGTTTTGCTAGTTGGTTTCTAATTTCATACAGCAATTTTGGGTGAATACCATCTTGACCTGGACATTTATTCACTTTCAACCCCTCCAATTTTTTAAAAACCATGACGCTTGAGAGACGCTTGGTCGGAATCACTCTCCGGAACCAAAGTATGCAAGGTCTCCACCATTCTAACATATGACGATTGTCCCTGGTGAAGGATTCGGTAATCCATACAACAAACAAGGCAAGACATAGAATAGATGGGCAGGTCACATGTTAAGACGAAACGATGGTTGATGGAGCATAAGGACAGCCGTCTGGTACCCCCGAGGTAAGTAAAGACCATGGGGAAGACCTCCAATGCGTTGGTCAGACTCCCTTGCTGTACGAAGTTGGGACCAGCAGCTGCGCTGAGGAACGGGTCATCAAGATCAAGATGCTTCGCTTGTCTTATCCTATTTTGCCTCTGTCACCAAATGGTCTTGCAAATACGATCCTCCTGCACAGAAAGGTGCAAGGCGGACGACGAAGAGGTCATCCCAAAAAGAGATTGGAGAACAACATATAAAAAGAATAATCAAATGGACCCATCTCCGTTCAGAGGAAGCACAGGCAGCGGCCTCCAACAGAGAGGTGGGGGGTGTCTTCAAGTGTGCCCTAACGTCCTCACCGGTTACGGGATGACTTGACTTGATGAAGAGATTTCTAGAACTAGCCCTACTGTGTGTGTGTTTCAATACGCAGTGGCATTGCTTTACCGTCCAATATATTTATGTAATCCACCTATTACATGGTTGGCTTTTGGCCTTGAATCTGTTGTATCTTGGCTTGGCTTCGTTCGTTCTCAATCTCCTGCTATCAAACCCTGAAAAGGGCTTAAATAGCAGAATGTAGTCCAGAGAATGGAATGAATTGTGTCGTAGTTTACAGATTGACTGCGATATTTGCACCTTTCGGTCAAAAACATCCGACTTCAGCAAGCATATTTTGAGTACCTGGTTGGCATTCCCTCTACAATCCCCTGTCCTTAGCCCAGTCTGCTCTGTTGCAGCCTGTTATCCAGGATCACCACGTGGAGGTGTAGAAGGGTCTTGGCAGCTCTGGTTCGCTGGTATCTAAATAGCATTGTTTGTGGGGCTGCATGGTGGTAGTCTTGATAAGTGGCCAAACCATTTTAGCTGCGGTCTTTTGATGTAGTCTAATAGAATACTGGTGTTGTTTCCACCAGTCAGTATCCTGATGTCATCATTTCTGATCCTGTTTCTCCTTGCTACACCCAATATTTTTTGCAGGCCTTTCAGATTTTATTTCTGTTGTTATGATTTGTGATTATGCAACACTAATTGTAAAGGTAAACGTAGAACCCATAGCTACTGACACAATTCAAACTGAAAGAGTCTAGACCTGTTAGCGAACTCAATCCTATTGTGGCATATTGACCACAACGAGTGATAAGCACTGTAGCCATTTTACAGCAAGTAAAATAAATACTTTCCACGATCTCCAAACTTCTGCTTGTCTTCCGGAACAATTGTGCCTGTTAATAAAGTTTTATATTGTTTACAGGTATGTTGAGTGGACCTGCTGTTGTTATAGTTGTCTTCATAGTTTGTCTTTGATGTGCTAACCTTCATAGTTTGTCTTTGACGTCCTAACCTTCATAGTTTGTCTTTGACGTCCTAACCTTCATAGTTTGTCTTTGACGTCCTAACCTTCATAATTTATCTTTGATGTGCTAACCTTCATAGTTTGTCTTTGACGTCCTAACCTTCATAGTTTGTCTTTGACGTCCTAACCTTCATAATTTGTCTTTGATGTGCTAACCTTCATAGTTTGTCTTTGACGTCCTAACCTTCATAGTTTGTCTTTGACGTCCTAACCTTCATAGTTTGTCTTTGACGTCCTAACCTTCATAATTTATCTTTGATGTGCTAACCTTCATAGTTTCTGTCTTTGATGTGCTAACCTTCATAGTTTGTCTTTGATGTGCTAACCTTCATAGTTTCTGTCTTTGATGTGCTAACCTTCATAGTTTCTGTCTTTGATGTGCTAACCTTCATAGTTTCTATCTTTGATGTGCTAACCTTCATAGTTTGTCTTTGATGTGCTAACCTTCAAAGTTTCTATCTTTGATGTGCTAACCTTCACAGTTTCTGTATTTTATGTGCTAACCTTCATAGTTTGTCTTTGATGTGCTAATCTTAATAGTTTATGTCTTTGATGTGCTAACTTTCATAGTCTGTCTTTGATGTGCTAACCTTCATAGTTTGTCTTTGATGTGCTAACTTTCATAGTCTGTCTTTGATGTGCTAACCGTCATAGTTTGTCTTTGATGTGCTAACTTTCATAGTCTGTCTTTGATGTGCTAACCTTCATAGTTTGTCTTTGATGTGCTAACCTTCATAGTCTGTCTTTGATGTGCTAACCTTAATGGTTTCTGTGTTTCTTCTTCGGCGTACGCTGTCAGACGTCAACCTTTATTTTTTCTAAAAAAGCAGCGGTCATCCTGAGGCTGTCGACACTGCCATAGAGCTTGTCTAGTGTTGCCACTGGTGATGGCCACATCTGCTTTCTCTGATCCTCATTTGTCAGGCAGTTTTGCAGCAGATGTTCAGCAGTCATTTTCCTAGTATCGCACGTGCATTCGTCAGTGTCACCTATCTTCAATTTATTGAATAGGTGGTACCTCAGTCTATTGTGGCCAGTGCGAAGTCTGAAGACCACGACCTGCTCTCTTCTGTTCAACTGGTAATAGGCATCGTTTTTTGTGTAGCCAGTATGTTCTGTTTCCCATTTTGTCATGTATCTAGCTCTAATAAGCCTTTTTGACTCTTCGTATGTCACACTAGTATCTGGTTGTGGTAGTCTTGCATCTTCTTTTGCCAGTCTGTCTGCCTCCTCATTGCCTTGGATGTTACAGTGGGATGAAACCCACTGTACCACTACTCTTTTTGGTGCTGACTGCTGGCATAGTTGACAGAGTACTGCTCTTAAATCATTAAGTTCAGAATTTTTCTGGCTTTTTAGTGCTGTGACTACGGCCAGGGCATCTGTAAACAGGACTATATGGCTTTCATTTCTTTTGCATGTCACCATTTCTTCTACTGCACCCCTCAGTGCCTCTGCCTTCGCTCTGAAATTGCTTGAGTATTTTCTAGTTGCCACTAACAGTGTTATTTTTCTACCATTTGGTAGGCTCAGGAATACCCCTGCCCCTCCGTTCTGTGTTGTGTTTGTTACAGAACCGTCGGTGTATGCATGGGTCCAGTCCATGTTTGGGTAGTTTTTCGTTATGTACCTCAGGGTTATGTCTCTTCTTTCTTTTTCAGTCTGGCTGTTCTTGTTTCCAATACCTGGTATATTTTCTACCACCTCTGGAAATATATGCTGCCTCCAGGTAGGTTTGCGTACAGTAGGGATGGGCTTTGGTGTTGTTAATGGGGTCATAGGGTCTTCGCTCATCTTTGCTTTGGCTATTTCTGCAAAGTTTCTCCGCTTTAGTTTCCCATTTCCAAAATTATTTAGTCTCTTATGCATTGGATGGTCTGTCAGTCTTCTCAGTTTCTCTGCTTGCTGCTGGGCTTTGCAGTCTCTTCTGTCGGTCATGGATTGCAGATTTGTAATCTTTTCCAGTTCTACAATTGGCGTTGACTTCATGCCTCCTGTTATAACTCTCATGGCTTGGTTTTGGAGTTTGCTAATTTTGTCAAAGTTCACCTTTGCTGCTGTTGTCCATGCCGCAATGCCATACTCGAGAACTGGTCTCACTCTTCCAGTGTACAGTTTCTTTAGTATACTTTCGTCTGCTCCCCAGCTTGTGCCAGCAAGTTTCCTCATGATTGCCATTCTTTCTCTGGCTCTCATTCGGTTTCTCTAGATCTGACTTTTCCATGTCATGCGCTGATCAAATGTGACTCCCAGGTAGTTTGAGTTGTCGTTTGGCCGCAGATATTTGTCGTTAAAACTTATTTTGGTGTTTTGGGGTTTGTTTGAAAGCGAGAATTTATTTTGTGCGATGTTTATTTTTATTTTTATTTTATTTATTTTGACCAGCCATGAGTTTGCCCACTTCTCCAGCGATATTAGAGCCTTCTGCAACCGATTACTTGCTATGGTGAGATTCTTTTCAGAGGTCCACATAGCCAGATTGTCTGCAAACATGGAGCTGTGGACCATTCTTGGTATATTATCTGCGATGTTATTTATATACACCAGGAAGAGTGTGGGTGACAGTACTCCTCCTTGGGGTACTCCCTGCTCAAGTGTCACCATTTTGCTCATCTGCCCTTGTACTTGAACTCTGGCTGTTCTGTTTTTGAGGTAGTGGCTGATCCATCTGTACATTTTCCCCACAAACTTCACTTCTTCATAGCTTGACTTTAAGTCCCTCTTTCCAGACCTTGTCAAATGAAATTTCTAGATCCACCCAGACCGCTACTGTATGCTTTTTCTCCTGGTAAGCATCCTCTATTACCTGTGCTATGAGAGTGATCTGATCCTCAGTGGATCTGTGCTGTCTAAAGCCTCCTTGCTGTGGAATTAGTATGTGTTTTTCTTCCAGATGCCACGTCAGTCTGGTGTTTATCATACGCTCCATCATTTTTCCTACACAGCTCAGTAGACTGAAAGGCCTGTATCCATTTGGATCTGTTCTATCTTTTTCTTTCTTTGGTACTGGTATAATTACAGCATCTTTCCATGCCTGAGGTAAAATTCCCCTTTTCCAGCTTTGGTTCAGGACTAATAGTGACTTCCTCTTTACTGTCTGGCCCAACCCCATCAGCATTTCGTTTGTTACGCCATATTTTCCGAGCGATTTTTTTTTCTTTAGAGTTCTCATGGCCTCTTCCATTTCATTCATGTTTCTGTGTTTGATGTGCTAACCTTCATAGTTTTTGTCTTTGATATGCTAACCTTCATAGTCTGTCTTTGATGTGCTAACCTTCAAAGTTTCTATCTTTGATGTGCTAACCTTCACAGTTTCTGTATTTTATGTGCTAACCTTCATAGTTTGTCTTTGATGTGCTAACCTTCATAGTCTGTCTTTGATGTGCTAACCTTCATAGTCTGTCTTTGATGTGCTAACCTTCAAAGTTTCTATCTTTGATGTGCTAACCTTCACAGTTTCTGTATTTTATGTGCTAACCTTCATAGTCTGTCTTTGATGTGCTAACCTTCAAAGTTTCTATCTTTGATGTGCTAACCTTCATAGTCTGTCTTTGATGTGCTAACCTTCATAGTCTGTCTTTGATGTGCTAACCTTCATAGTTTGTCTTTGATGTGCTAACCTTCATAGTCTGTCTTTGATGTGTTAATCTTCATAGTTTCTGTCTTTGATGTGCTAACCTTCATAGTCTGTCTTTGATGGGCTAACCTTCATAGTTTGTCTTTGATGTGCTAACCTTCATAGTCTGTCTTTGATGTGCTAACCTTCATAGTTTGTCTTTGATGTGCTAACCTTCATAGTCTGTCTTTGATGGGCTAACCTTCATAGTTTGTCTTTGATGTGCTAACCTTCATAGTCTGTCTTTGATGTGCTAACCTTCATAGTCTGTCTTTGATGTGCTAATCGTTATAGTTTCCCTCTTTGATGTGCTAACCTTCATAGTCTGTCTTTGATGTGCTAACCTTCATAGTCTGTCTTTGATGTGCTAACCTTCATAGTCTGTCTTTGATGTGCTAACCTTCATAGTCTGTCTTTGATGTGCTAACCTTCATAGTTTGTCTTTGATGTGCTGACCTTCATAGTTTCTGTCTTTGATGTGCTAATCGTTATAGTTTCCCTCTTTGATGTGCTGACCTTCATAGTTTCTGTCTTTGATGTGCTAATTTTCATATTACATCTGATGGGTTGTAGTACCATGTATTTGAATTTTGCAGTCTATCTTCATCTCGTATATTATAATTCAGTCTTCTGCAAATGGTAGTTCATGATTTGGGTTAGGGTCTCAGCATATCTTGGTGTTACGATTTGGCTGGTTTCAATTTTATCTATGTAAATGGTGAACAACAATGGTGAAAGCACATATCCTTGTACTGTAATTATTTCCAAAAAAATTTTGACTTCATCAGTCCTTATCCTAGCTAGGCAGTACCCTCAACAGCTAATCAAATATCGACTGTGAGGTCAACAGCAGGATTGCAAAGGCGAGCTCTGTATTTGGGAGGCTGCAATCAAACATCTGGAACCGACAGAAGGCAGTGGAATCCACATCGCACACTTCAATGGTGACACATGAAACCACTCCATACCAACAGGAGAGACATGTGTCAATTTAAGAGCTGTACATACAGCAGCACAGATTCTTAGTGAAAACACAACTACAAGGAAAAAGTAATTCTAACAGACTTCTGGGGCAAACTCCAAGCCATCTCCAGCCCCAAACAAGATAGACTCATGTGAAATAAAATATAGCATTGAGTTGCTGTTCCAGGAAATAGATTCAGTTCAACAGTGGATTCCAGCCCACTGTGGGATCCCTGGGAACGAGAAGGCAGATGACCTCACAAAGGCAATAGTGGCGACACACAGACTTGTCATCCACAGAGCTATAAAGAAGCAAAGACATTCATAAAACGTTCCACAAGGACGGAATGGAGAGATCAACACAAAAAATTTAAACCAAAAAATGAAAACATAAATAAACTTGGCAGAAATGGACAAACAAAGATCTTCAGACTCAGAACGGGACATTGCAGTCTCAAGGTCCACCTCCACAGAATGAGTCTCAGAGAAACTACCACGTTCGATTGCAGAACACCCAAAGACCAGAACATATCCTGCAAGACTGCTTGTCCTACTTATGCAGACCAAAGAAAGGCAATCTGGCATGGGGGAGCGACCATGCTCAAAAAGGTATGGGAAGCATAGCATCAGTTGATCGAAGAAGAATATCCTTGTTTCTTAGAATAAATAGTTATTGTACTTGTGGGCTGAAAATTTATTTCAAGTAATTTTTCCATTGTTGTTTTATGTGGTCTTTTGTCATATTAGATTAAAGTCTCTTAACCTTATTGCTTTGATATGTTTATAGAAATCACTTTGGCAATTTTTTTATACGGATGATAGTTGTTCTTCGTATTTCTTTCATGATACATCTTTTGCGATTTTGATAACTCATTTGATATTTCGTCTTGCTATTTGATAACTAATGTAATTTTCTTGTACCTTTGGACATTAGCCATGTTTTGTAGAGTTTCTTTTTAGTTTGTATGAGTTCTTTAACTTCAGCATTCTACTCAGTTGTTTGTTTAGTTAAATTGTCATGTCTTAAGTTTTTTGTTCCACATTTCTTGTTGAGGTTAATCACAAATAGGACTATTTAATCTATATCTTACTTTTTAGGTATGTTTTACATTAAATTTTAAAAGAAAGTAGAAAACATGCAAAAGTCAAATCACTGTATTTTTTTTATCAAGGGCACATGAATACAGAAGTGTAAAAACATGTTTGTGCTGTCATATATAAGCGTACTGAGTGGTCTCAAGGTAAGACATCGGCTTTGGGTGCTGGAGGTCGCGGGTTCAAATCACGGTGTAGACTGGGATTTTTTACGTGGACTTTCTGTATTTCCCCAGATCTCTGGGTAGTAGAGATCGGACACCCATGTGTGTCACGCATGTTTAAAATCCCCCAACAGTTGGAAATAAAAAATAGTAGGCTTAATGACAGCTGCCCGAGCAAAATTCAAAATTATATAAAAATTCTACCCAATCTAACACAGGATCGCCTGCACTACAGAGTTCGTGCATTGTGCTAAGATTCTCCAAAAATGTGGAGAAGAACAGATCACATGAGTTAATCATGTTCAATGACGCTGGTTCTTCGACTAAACATGTTTAAGTGCGTAACATTAAGTCAAAGCAAATGTGTCGCAGTGTCATAATTCTGGATGTGACTGTATCGGATGTTTTTTGAGTAAGTAAGTGGCTGAAAGCATTATCATAATGTCTATATTTTTGTTTCAGCCTTGTTTGTCACTGCTAGAAACAATCTGGTCGACTAATTATACAAGTCCTCTAACATGTCTGGATTTCTAGATAACTGTCAGTGGCCAAAGTGTGAGTGCATCGAACTCGGAGATAAACGTAATCTACTTGTGTCAATCCTTTCTGGTATACTGGTAAGTCTGACATGATTTTGTATATATCAATATTGTGTTCGATACAAGTAAGTAACAGCAGTAAAGTCTTTGTGAAAAGAAAGGTTAATTGAAATTAATACTGAGAATGTAAAAACATTGAATGAGGAAGGATTTGTATTTAACAGGGCCTTGTGAGGATCCAAATGTCCTTTACTGGGAGAAAATGAAAATACTACTGTATCTTACTATTTCATATCCTAAAATACGACTAAAGAAGGTTGTGTATGCGGCTAGTATTATTTAAAACAAATTCTTCTTTGCCCTTATTATCTTGGGGTGCATGTGCCATCAACTAACCCTCTCCAAGAAGACCTCCACTGTGCTAATTTCTCTGTTTCTCCGTGTTTTTCTTGTATCAACCTCTAGGTCTTTTATTCATTAGTTCTCTTGTCATCCTTTGCCTCTTTTCCTCTAAGGTCTAATGACTGAGGTTGTTTGGTGATACTGATTTGGGGTGTTGCTTGTTTGGTGAAACTGACTCGGGGTGTTGCTTGTTTGGTGATACTGACTCTGGGTGTTGCTTGTTTGGTGATACTGACTCTGGGTGTTGCTTGTTTGGTGATACTGGCTCGGATTGTTGCAGTGTGTGGCCTATCCAGGACCACCATCTTGCTAAGATTTCCTATTGCACCTGTCTTTGTTCTGGTCTTTCCAGTGTTATCCGAAGCTACATTTCTTTGGTAGCAGGTTACAGTTTCTCTTCTTACATCCAGAGGTGTATTTGAGAAGGTGGGTCAGGGTCCTCTTGGCTGTAGTGTACAAGGGGTGCAAAAGGACAAACGTCCTTTTATTAAGTGGAAAGGTTATCAAATTGCATTTTATATAAAATTGCTTTTCCAAGTTGTAGTGATAATATTGTGAATTTTATTGCACAGTTCTTCACAGGATGGTGGTTTGTGATCGATGCTGCAGCATTGTACCCAGACAGCGGGCAGTTCAATCATGCATTTCAGACACCAGGGGTCATATCAACTATTGCATTTTTTATGTAAGCATTTTCAATCAAAGCTATGGCTGTTTAAATCATATTGTTTCCTTATGGTGCTTGTATGTTGCAGGCCACAAAGACGTTTTATAAAAAATGTAAAAATCACCTAAGTACGTAAGTTGCCCATCACAAGCGAAGGTGGCAACATCATCAGACTGTCCTCGTCGTGAAGATGTAACTTGCGCTGGATTTGGATTATAGTGAGAAAAAAGCTGCACTGGACATCAATCCCACTCTCTCATCCTGAGTTACCGGGAACCAGTGGCAAGACATACAATTAAGACGACTGGAAGTAGCTCAAGATGCAGACATTCAGGTCGTACAATCTGTGAGACCAGGGGCCACTTGAAATTTGTAGGAGTCAGTCATCCCCCGTTTCCTTGACCATTTGAGAAGCGAATGCCGTGCCTCTCGACAGCAGCAGGCCCCAATGCGTAGACTAGAAGACGCTGCTGCTGACCGGTGCCCACATCTGTAGGTCAAGGTGAGGGACCATTGACCCATGGGGAGGGGAGATTCCGGTCGTGGCATGCAATGAAAATGGCCGCAATTTCCAAATAGGTCATGCACACCAACCAAGAACGGTGTGCAATCCGTAGTGACGTCCTATCCAACAACGTGTATTCTAAAACATGTGAAAAACAGATTGTGTTTTATTTTTCAAATTTCGAGGAAAATTACACACATAGGCTTCCTGTGAATAGCGTAGGTCGTGCTACAAAATGATCGCCACACAACACTGCGCTCCATACATTAATTGAACGAACAAACCACGAGAGCAGCTGTTGCTTGGTTGCCATCTTACCGGAAGAATAATCACCTAAGACAACAAAGAACCTGGTATGTTCGGATTGTAAACCAAGCTTACAATACCAAGGTCAAACGCTCCCCCTGAGAATCAACAATGAAGAAGAAAACAGTTGAGTGCTTTATTCAAACTCTATCCGTAGATATTGTCAAACCTGGCTTCACAGCAATAAAGAGCTTATATGACAGCTTCAAAAGCACACAAAATTAGCATATTAGATGTACATCAGAGAAATGTATTGACATCTATCAAACCATTTTTTTAAATGAACGTTGTAGAGTTTACTCCCATTTCTAAGGTCTGCTTGAATGATTTATAGGCCTGAGGAATAAAGGTCGCTTGTCCCTGCAGTTGCCCCTTTCTATACAGACTTAATGAGAAACATGAAATACTATATGCATTCGGTTTTACTGTATGGAATAGAAACCTGGACCCTAACAAAGTAATTTGAGAAGAGTTGAAGCCTTTGAAATGTGGGTCTTCAGAAGAGTTGATCCAAGGCAAAGAGGAGGCAGACAGACTGGCAAAAGAAGGCGCAAGACTACCACAAACAGATACTAGTATGACGTACGAAGAGTCAAAACGGCTTATCAAAGCCAGATACATGACCAAATGGGAAACCGAACATACTGGTTACACCAAAAACGATGCCTATTACCAGTTGAACCGAAGAGAGCAGGTCGTTGTCTTCAGACTTCGCACTGGCCACAATAGACTGAGGTACCACCTATTCAACAAATTGAAGATAGGTGGTACCGACGAATGCCCGTGCGGTACTGGTAAAATGACCGCTGAACATCTGCTGCAAAACTGCCCGACATACGAGGATCAGAGAGAGCAGATGTGGCCATCACCAGTGGAACTGCAAGACAAGCTGTATGGCAGTGGCGACAGCCTCAGGATGACTGCCGCTTTTTTCGAAAAAATAATGGTTACTGTTTGACTGCGTACGAAGAAGAAGAAGAAGAGTTGGACGAGTTTCATGAAAATATGGGAAAACAAATAGTGAGGTCCTGGAACAACTCAATGTGGAGAAGATACTTCGGAAGGAAATAAAAAGCAGAAAAACAAAATATTTTGATCATGTCAAGTGACGTGTCATTCTGCTGGAGGGAAGAGTGGAGGACCAGGAGGCGGAGGTACAAATGGATAGACAACATTAAGATGTGGTCGAGAGCTGACCAAAGCCCAATCAGCAATCCTGGAAACATGTTGCACTAGTATAGTCTGGCTAAGAGACTGCAGATCACAGTGGTAAGACAAAGCCAGCTCAAACTAAATGTGTTGTGCTGAAAGCTAAAGAAGAAGTATTCAAGCCCCATGGATTGAATGATTGATCAGATCAAGATGCTGAGCAGCGCATGAGCTACAGTGGTCAGCGACCCATAGCTGACTGCTAGCGTCAGAACCAGCGAACCATAGCTGCCAAGACCCTTCTACACCTCCACGCGGTGAACCTGGATAACAGGCTGCAGCAGGGCAGACTGGCTAAGGAGAAGGGATCGAAGAGGGAATGCTAATCCGGTACTCAAAAAATGCTTGCTGAAGTCGGATGTGTTGGACCGAAAGGTGCAAATATCGCAGCCAAGCTGTAAACTATGACACAACGCATTCCGTTATCTGGACTACATTTTGCTACTTAAGCCCTTTCAGGGTTTGTTAGCGGGAGATTGAGAACGAACGAAGAAGAAGAATGATTGATTGATCAGCCTTTTTGCTCCAAGGGAAGTATAGATTTGAAAACAATAACATGAATATATGCAAATTGGGTAAAATAGTAATGACAATTTAAATCAATAGATTAATATTTATAGTTAATCAGCTTTCCTGATCACATTGCTGAGGAGGGCTGGTGGTGTGTCTAGATAAGAATGCTGAGGAGGGCTGGTGGTGTGTCTAGATAAGAATGCTGAGGAGGGCTGGTGGTGTGTCTAGATAAGAATGCTGAGGAGGGCTGGTGGTGTGTCTAGATAAGAATGCTGAGGAGGGCTGGTGGTGTGTCTAGATAAGAATGCTGAGGAGGGCTGGTGGTGTGTCTAGATAAGAATGCTGAGGAGGGCTGGTGGTGTGTCTAGATAAGAATGCTGAGGAGGGCTGGTGGTGTGTCTAGATAAGAATGTTGAGGAGTCTGTGATTTTTCTTCGGGCAGAAACCAGAAATCTTCTAGCACTCCTTTCTCAACGGGAGCATAAACACCTGGCGTACCAACGGGAGCATAAACACCTGGCGTACCAACGGGAGCATAAACACCTGGCGTACCAACGGGAGCATAAACACCTGGCGTACCAACGGGAGCATATACACCTGGCGTACCAACGGGAGCATAAACACCTGGCGTACCAACGGGAGCATAAACACCTGGCGTACCAACGGGAGCATATACACCTGGCGTACCAACGGGAGCATAAACACCTGGCGTACCAACGGGAGCATAAACACCTGGCGTACCAACGGGAGCATATACACCTGGCGTACCAACGGGAGCATAAACACCTGGCGTACCAACGGGAGCATATACACCTGGCGTACCAACGGGAGCATAAACACCTGGCGTACCAACGGGAGCGTAAACACCTGGCGTACCAACGGGAGCGTAAACACCTGGCGTACCAACGGGAGCATAAACACCTGGCGTACCAACGGGAGCATAAACACCTGGCGTACCAACGGGAGCATAAACACCTGGCGTACCAACGGGAGCATAAACACCTGGCGTACCAACGGGAGCATAAACACCTGGCGTACCAACGGGAGCATAAACACCTGGCGTACCAACGGGAGCATAAACACCTGACGTACCAACGGGAGCATAAACACCTGGCGTACCAACGGGAGCATAAACACCTGACGTACCAACGGGAGCATAAACACCTGGCGTACGTTGTGCAATGGCGAATGTTCAGCTAACAGTTCTGAGAAGTTCATAAATATCAATAGATACACATGACACCAATTCATGTCATATTTATTCACCATCCATTTAATCATCGTACACACCAGCATGACTAAGATCATAATTCTTGTTGCAGGATAAATTCTGTATCGAATGGGCAGATAAGGGGTGAAGCATATACAACTGGATGCATTGGACAGACAGGTTTGTACTCCGTTACGGATAGACTGATTATAGCGCCATCTTTTTATCCCTGTAGCATGCCAGCTTTTTTTTTGAAAAAAATTGGACCTAATTAATTTTCTGAATTTGTGCTATGGTAGTCGTCTTTCAAAATTTGTAACTTTTATGTTTGTTTGTCAATAAATATGATTTTGCTGGCGTGTAGCAACACAATAGCATAACGAACATGTGGGTGTTGTTGTTTTTGTTGTGTGTTTGTTAGTTTTTGAGATACAAAAAGATGAAGTTGAAAATTTATGAAAATCTCGGAAAAAATTTGGGCTCGACCACTAGGCCTAGTCGCTTCGATAGAAAACCATGGAAACCACAACAACGTATCGATACTGTGTTTACAATATCGACACAATTGTTAGTTTCCAATTCAAACGTAGTTCTTTCATTTAAACAAACAAAATAAACAGATCTACTCGGTAAAGATCTTTCCCAACAACCTACTTCCCCTTTCGCAAAAAGTCGGCTTGCTCCAAACGGCGTAAACAAAATTAAAACTGTTCAGAAGCCATTTGTAATCGAACATACGATACTTTAACCGGCAAAATATTGTGTATATATGTAGTATGTATTCAGCAGTAAAAAATGGCTGTCGGGAGTGACTCCGTTCAAAAAATAAAAAAATTTTCCGTACACCGTTTTTGTAGGCATAGTGTGTCAAGTAGTACTGGACTGCTAAAGGTTAAAAATGTGCTTCAGAGAAAACTATACTCATATAAAAAAAGTCACTTCCTGTGGCCAAGCAGCTGAGAAAATATAGCAGCAGGTTGATCTTGTTATATAGTAATAACAATTGCCCATCACAAGCTAAGATGTCAACAGCATCAGACTTGTACTGTGAGATATATCCTCAAATGGCTATAGATTTCTGACTCTGCAGACTGTGCCGCACTCTGAGCACTCATGTGAGGAGTCAGCCGTGGAAGTGTCTTGCATTCTGTTCTTTCGGGCAGCACACTTTCTCTCAGCTTCGGCGATGGAGTTACGCTCTGTGATCTGAGCAGCTTTCGTGATGCAAATGTTTCAGGTGGAACGGTTATAACTTAACTTAACGTCTTTATACTGGTTTAGAAGACTCAGCAGAGTCTGTATACAACCAGTTTCTTTTACATTACCTTGCTCTAAAAGCTATGCGCGTCCAATTTATTCTTAAATGCATTAATTGTCCCTGCCTCCTGTGACAAAGCATTCCAAACATTCACCACTCTCTGACTAAAAAAATATTTCCTAATATCTAATCTGGACCTCTCTTTAGTTAATTTGTAGCTATGCCCTCTTGTTCATGTAGGTGGTTGTATTTTGAAAAACTTGTTATAGTCTAATTTATCCGTTCCTCTGGTCATCTTATAAACCTGTATTAAGTCACTGTATTAAGTCATTATGTGCAAGCTACCCCCAGGAGGTGACATCTTATCATATAATCCTGTGGGAAATGCAGTGTTGAATGTGACATGCTTTGACAAATGCCTAGAATCAGGCGTTCTTAAAGCTTGTAATCCAAAGGCAGTGTCGGACCTATGCTTCAACACAGTAACGGGAAATTTAGTATTTTTATCTGCACTAACCTCAACAGGCCAGCTGAAGAAATGAAGGCTACAGCATTTACCCAATGGATAACCACAGACTGGGGAAGAATTATTAGTTAATAAATTGTAAATGGTTTTTTTAAATGCTGTGTTTCGAATAGTTAGTTAGTTTTCTTTCCACTTGTGCCGTTTAGTGTTGTATGTTTCGAATAATATGGATAAATGCAGGGATGAAACTGTGGGAAGACTCCAGCTCTGAATCTGATTCAAGTACCACTATTGAAGTTGGCGTAATTGAAGATGATCGAGAGAAAGAGATAAATAAGGGTTAAAATAATTTATCATTTGACTTTTACAATAGAAAATTGTCAGATTTGTACTTTGAGAGGCCACATGAAGAACACTGTTAGGGCCTTTTTATGTGCAAGTGTGTACTATATTTGGGTTGATACAATATTTGTTTTATTCTTTAACATAAACCTAATATTGTCCATATGTGATTTGATTTTATGAGAAGTGTTATTTTAATAAGTGTCAGATTGACACCGACTTTTTATTATCTTCTTGGGGCGAAGGTAAAGCTGACTCCTGCCAGTGACTTAGCTGGCTGCTTGAGTCAGTGACCCATAACTGACAAGAACCCTAATTTGCCTCCAAGTGATAGCCCTGGAAACAGATTGCAACCATGTAGCTTGGCTAAGAGATTAGGGATCGAAGAGGGAAAGCAAATCTAATCCCAAAAATGTTGTGCTAAAATCAGATGTTACGGTCAAACAGGACACGTATCCCAGTCTCGCTGTAAAACTACAACACAATGTCATAAACATCTTTTTCAGGTCAAATGTAGAAGAAAAATGAAACAGACACTCAGTTGTAGGACTTGTATCTTGGAATATTTTATTTTTTATTTTCTTTACTTCAGGGGCACGTGTATGGCTTTTCCTTGGCTTTTTATTTGCATTTGGAGGCCTGATTGCCGCAAGCTGGATTCTCTTTGGCTTCTATGTTGTTGGCAGTGAGTAAAATAACTGTTGTATAGTTCAATAAGGATTTAGAGCAATGCTTCTGGACCAGTGAGGAATTCCTTCCCTTAGGGGGGAATTTTAAGGTTTCACTGTGGAAATTATGCTTCTGTTTAGTCTCAAGTAATTAGTTATGAATTAACTCAAAATCCTGCATCTCTCCACCTCATCCTCGGTCACAAGCAAAGGCGGCTAAAGTTATATGGCCACCACAACGTCACTCTACGTGTCCATCTGCTATCCGGCATGCGCACCACATGGCAGGCGCATCTGTATTTCCGTAACAGCGCGACATCTATGATGTCAGAGAAGGAAGTTCACCGTCTCATGTTGGGGATTTGGTCTCGAATGGAAATCTTCATTGTTCTTCGCGCCATCGTTCATTGGGTAACGTGGAATCTATCTGCATCAGCTGTCCGTAGGTTCCACACCTTGCAGCCATTTACCATGGCTGTAATAACCACACTGTTGAAGGTGTGAGCCCTAGTGCTGACGTTTCGCATCTGTTGCCATATGGGTTTAATACAGTTGAAGCTGAGCCAGCCCGCTGTTATCCTTCGTGAGATCTCTCGATTTATTAAATGGGAGTTGGCCCAAGTATACATGCGAATTTACGTTTTCAACGGGACAATCTCCAAGGCGCATATCTACTGTTGAGCAGAAGGTTATAAGCACGAGCATGAATGTTTACAAACTCAAATTTTAAAATCCATCAACATTTTATATTGCTGTTAAATTTGTAAAATAACTAAAAATAATTCAAGTAAATATATATGTACTACTATTATAGAAAAAATAAAAGATTTTCAATATTATATACAGATTATTTGGAATGCAACTTACGAGTCAAACAATCTTGGAAAGGGGGGAAATGATATTCTTACAAGTGGTCAAATGCTGTCGTGAGGCAGAAAATGTTATTGACCCATGATTTAGAGTTTTCAGGCTGCCGAAGACGGATCTGTCGGACCGAAAGATGCAAATATCGCAGCCAAGCTGTAAATTAGCGACATAACGCATTCCATTCTCCGGACTACATCCTGCTACTTGCAAAGCCCTGCTTTGGGCTTGGTATCCGGAGATTGAGAACGAACACAAGAAGAAGAGTTTTCAGCATCTGCAGAGTTTAATGATTTGAGACAGGGTCTACCATCTTTGTTTTCATTTTATCATATTTTCTTTAAATGTTCCCCAAGGCTGTGTGCATAATACTTTGTTTTGTGCCTTATAGTTCAGTGAATCCATCTTCAGCTCACATTTCAGAATCACTATTATTTTTATCCTGACAGGACATAAGTGGAACTCTCTAAACTGAAAGAGCAGTATTTTCAGCCGATTTCTACACTAGCTTGATTGTTTATCTATGATTAAAACGCTTTGATTAAACATCGGCTGCGAAACGTAAATTCAGTAGCATAAAAGCGGCAATGCCGCAGGCAAATTGTTTGGCCAATGGTTACGTAGAAGTTAATACCAAATAAACAGCCATGAACCAGAAATGGCGGCCTGCACAGAAACCAAAAGAAGACAGCCCCTCCGTCATGCAAAGACACAACAGGCCAATCACTTGTTTGTATAACCACCCGACTACAAGTCAGCAAAAGAAAGAAAAAAAATACACACACACATTGTGTGTATATGTGTGTATTTACTAGTTACCTCCCCATTTTTTAAGGTGCTATATTGTGCTATGTATTCCACAAAATTCAAGAAATGACTTGAGTCTTTTGTTTAACATATAGGTTAGATATTGGGAGGGGGGGTCAAAGACACAGAAATGAATGAGCTGACAGCAGCCAGCAACTCATAGCTGGCTGTTTGTGACAGGGTCAACAAACTACGGATGACCAAGACCCTATTCAGCCTCCAAGTGGACATTTTTTTCGGGGGAAAAAAATAGTTAACCATTTCAATAATAGTTTAATTATAAGTAACATTTTACTTTCAACCATTATGTTTTCAGATGTGACGCCAGATTGGCCCGGAATTGCAGTTTTCTTGCAGAATGCTATGATCTTTTTCAGGTAAATAGAAAATGGCTCATAGAACTGACTTCATTGCTCCTGGGTACCTCCATATGTGCTCAGTCTCTTTCATTGCTGAAAGTGTCAACGATACAGTACAAAACTCCTGCTTCGGCTCTAAGTTTTTCCTATGCCTTCAACAGTTACCAATTTACAGCGGGATCAATGGGTTGTTGAATGCACACGAGTATGTTTACTCTTTTTTTTTTGTGCGCTGTAAAAAGGGCATTAGGTGGCAGTTTGCAGTAGTTTTTCTCATATTCCGATCATGCTGATGAAGGTGAACATGGGCCCTCCAGGCTGTTGTGGTCGAGAAGTAAGGCACTCGTATCTCAAAGCAATGAATAGAAACGGCGTGGATCCGAGCCCTGCAAGTTTCAAGCGACCCCTGGTCTCAAAGGAGTGGCAACGCACCACTTATTAAGACATATTGGTAATTTCCTTCTTTTTTTCTTTTTTAAAGCCAACTTGAACATTTTGAATAAGCATGCTGAAAGTAACTGAAATAGAACTGACTACGAAAACATCATTTGCACAGCATAGTGGTTAGATATGTACTTCTCATGACAAATGTACTGGGTTCAATTCCTAATATTGACATGCTCCACTTTACAGTTATAAATGACTGTCTGACTACAATCAGGGACAGTATGATAGCGAGGAAGATAGCTGGTCGACCCATATTTTAAAAAAATGAAGACTAACACTTCATCTCTGAAAGCAGTGCCTACAATGGAATAAAACAAAACCTATGTTACGACCATAAACTTCATCAGAGATAAGCAAAAAAACAATTTTTATAAATTATTGTGGATTCAACATCCACAGGATGATGTGGATGTAACAAGACAACAGATAATAGTTGCCATAAAAAAGACTAGGTAGAAATAGCACAAAACTGCGGCAGCACAGAATGCAAAAGTCTATAAAAAATATATGCAGATATGGCTCAAATAATGCACCAAGTCGAAAGCAGAACCCACGTTACGATCATAAGATCTTTGTCAGGTTCAAATGATAATTTAAACACTTGGCAAATAGAAAAAAATATAAGATGATTTGAAGAGGACAGCATGGGCTTAGTGGTTAAGTGACACAGCTCACAATCTGAAGTTCGTTCCCTATCACAGCACCGGCCGTTACACCGGGGAAGCAAACCCTTAGAAAATGCAGGAGGAAGCAGACCCTTATATAAAATGCACGCAGAGGTCGGATGCACTATGCCGAAAGGCGCAAAATAAAAACCGTAGTGCAACACACACCACCTAGGAGATTAGAGAAATAAGGCGAATGCAGAATACAAAAATATTTAACAAAAAGTTGCTGTGGATGTAACGGAACAACAAATAGTACTTTCAGTAACACTGCAGCTTCACGTTATCTGTGACGAACTTGTCCTCATTTCCTACTGTGACAGCATTACGATGTATGAATGATGATGCAGACTGACTCTCTATCTTTTTTTTATAAACATTTATTATCCAGTCTGTCTTTTAGGTTTCTGTTAACACTATCTTTTTAAAGTTTTTCAAATACTCTTCCTAATGTTTTACGATCAAATCCTCAGTGATTCCGGTGTTTAAAATATTCAAAGAGTGAGCAGACATTAACAGAAGCGGCTGGAAGTGATTGGTGCAAACACAGTTTACCCGGGTGATATATGGGGAAAAATGGACAGGACCATTGAAATCTTACAAGGGTGTTGTAAACGGAAACCTATAATGGTTCCACACTGCCTGCAAACACTACTGAGGATTAGATGGTAGGACATGGTGCCAAATAAAGATGTGCTAGCGTGATCGGGCATGTACAGTATACACACCATGATATGTGCAGATGAGATAGGCTGGCCACGTGGTACACTTGTCGGATCAACATCTACCAAAAGAGCTGCTCTAATAGTGAACTGCAAAAGAGCAAGCGGTGGTCAGCGGAAACAGTACAAGGGCACGCTTAAGAGATCAATGTGATCCAGTGCAGTATTAACGCAGATGACTGGAAAATAATCGCCACCAATCACACAGATTGGCGCAGCACTATTGCTGAGGGTGTTCAGATACATGAGGCATCAAAAATACACGAGGCTATACAGAGACGACTGCTCCACAAGTCTGCTCACATCAGCCCTTCTTCAAACCCAGTCATGGGATCAAGATGCTGAGCAGCACAAGAGCTGCAGTGGTCAGCGACCCATAGCTGACTGCTAGCATCAGGGCCAGCGAACCAGAGCTGCCAAGACCTCCTACACCTCCACGCGGTGATCCTGGATAACAGGCTGCATCAGAGCAGACTGGCTAAGGAGAAGGGATCGAAGAGGGAATGCTAACCCGGTACTAAAAAAATGCTTGCTGAAGTCGGATGTGTTGGACTGAAAGGTGCAAGTATCGCAGCCAAGCTGTAAACTACGACACAACGCATTCCGTTCTCTGGACTACATCCTGCTACTTAAGCCCTTTCAGGGCTTGGTAGTGGGAGATTGAGATCGAACGAAGAAGACGAAAGCCAGTGGTAAGTGGTGTCCTATTTCTTTGTACCAAGTGCAACAGACAATTCCGGGCTTCGATTGACTTATTTAGCCATCTTCATACTCATGCGACCAGGGAATGTTGACAAAGTGGTACTCATTGATTACAATGGACGAACAACAACATTGGGTTTAACAACCTCTTCACGTAAAACAAATTACTACAGAAACCACTGCTGTAAGAAAGCGTTGTTACAGGCATAAACTAAACATAAACAGGGCAAGAAGACATCCTATATGACAGTTCATGACTAACAATCCTGCTTATTTTTTCAGTGCATTTTTGTACAAGTTTGGTCGAACTGAAGATTTGTGGGGATAAGCAAGAGACATTTGGTGATGTTACTCTCCCTTGTTCGCAATCACTCAATTCATTCAAGATCTTGCCTTTAATAAGCAGCACACTGTTACATGGAAGATATTTTTATACACACTTGGCTTCTATATTTCCTTTTATCAGAGCACATGAAAACAAGCACCGCTCAGCTTGCAATTGGTAATTAATTTTGACTTGTAAATGCTATACAGAACATGGTATTCTTATTTTCATTGATTAACTTAATCATGGAGGTGACTTCCAAATCAGATGAACATTTATTTTGCATTGTCTTATTATATGGATAATACGCGTATGGGTATTAATTTGCTCCGGAATGTTTTTTTCGTCTGTAAAACTCCCACACAATGTTAAACGCTTGAGGCATGCTTATATTCAGTAATGTTTCGTTAACATGTCAGATATTATATACTAAAATGTTCACAACTGAATGAAGAATAGTATAAAATCAAGATATTTGATGATTTAAAGAAAGCAGTAGTCGAGGCCGGGTTTTCTCGCAAATACCACTGGGCGGGCCCCGTGGTTTGCATGCCAGATACCAGATGGACCCTCAGGATGATGTTTTGGTGGCCATATGATTATATACACCCATATGATGGCAAAATGGTGTGTTGAGAGACCTAAGTCCGAAATGATATGACACTGCAAAATATCGGACTGCATACAGAACATTGCTGGCTACCTCGCATACGGCACACCCGCCGGACTGAAGTCGAGGATATTGTATTGTAGACAGCCTGGCGCTATTGGTATCTCGATGTGCTGTCTTGTGTTCCTCGCAGCTTGGGCACCCTAATAGCAGATGCTCAGCTATCATTTGTCAGTGCCACAGACACATTCATCGATATTTAAACTCTTTATTTTGTTGAATAGTTATTTCAATCTGTTGTGGCCTGTGCTGGGCCTAAAAGATTACCACTTTTTTTAAGTCTGTTGACCTAGTAATTTGCATCTTGTTTGCCTGGATGTTCTGCTTGGTGGAGAACCAGAGCAGGGCACTACAAAGGATGGTCGGAGACCGAGAAAAATGGAAGGAGTTTCTTCCCTGAAATACACCTGTAGGCCTGGTTTCCACTATGCTACACTTGTCATCAGCAGTTAAGAAAGAAGAAGAAATATTGAAACTGTTGAGTGATTGAGTTAAGAAGAAATTAAAACAAAAATATTTGAGTTTGGCATACATACAAGCAGTTGATGATCGGTTTTGATGCCAGTATTTGACCACGAGAACATGTATTCAAATCCTCAGTAAAGTATAGTATTTTCTATCGGTGGAAAAATACAAATCGAGTCTGTACAGGGCATGGCAACTGCAGGAGCAAGCAGACTTTATTCCTCACATCTATAATACGAGTAGACGCTTTAGCAATGGTTTAGATATACATAGTAGTCATTTATTGCATGCGAAAATGGCGACAGCATTAATTTGTGTTGTGAGATATGTTCTCATGGGGCTATAGAGACCACTCCAGGCACGGCAGACTGCCGCACCCAGGGCACTTATGTGAGGAGTCAGCTATGGAGTTGTGTGTTCTGCTCTTTCGGGCAACATACCTACTCTGAGCTTCTGCGATGGAGGCTCACTCTGCAATCTGAGCACATGTCGTGATGCTAATGTGTGTGGTTGAATAATTCTGTGCAAACAGCTCCCATGAGGTGACATCAATGTTAAAGCTTTTCATAGACACTTTCAAGGAAACCCTGTAGCGTTTCTTCTGTCCTCCAAATAAGCATCTACCTATTCTGAGATCATGTATAACAGCTGCTTGGGGATGCGCTCATCGGACATGAGAACAACATATCCTGTCCATCTTATGTGGACTTCTTGCAGAAACGTATGGGTGCTCAACATATTAGTCTTACTAAGAATTTCTGAGTTCGGAACTTTGTCCTGTCACCCGATCCTGAGCAGTCTACGCAGACAGCTCAAGTGAAAATGATTTAGATGTTTGACGTGTCTGATATGAACTGTACGTGCAGCAGAGAGGTTAACACTACAGCACGATACACTTTAACCTTGGTGGTGACACATGCTCTATCAGCAATACACGTTTCCTTGCAGCCTCCCAAATGCAGAGCTCACCTTTGCAATCCTGTTAAAATCAAAGTTGATATTTTAAAACAATAGTTTTAATACTGGCTGTATTAATGGCACTAGTTTTTCAATACAGTAGAAAATGTACACATTTTTTTCATGTTAATCATCAGCTAAAAATGTCCCCTGATCTTTGATCAGACACCCGTGTTCAGTGGCGCACACGTTAAAAAACCCCTTGACAGTTGGAAATCGAAAAGAGTAGGTTTAACAGCAGCTGCTTTGAGCAAAATTCTAGTTAAAAATCTATTCAAATTATTCTATGGATTCTCGCCCCACAGAGAATATGTCGCAAAAAGGGGACTGTGTGGCTATAACATCAGGTCTTGGTTATGTGGTTAGCGGGACGGCATAGATGGCGCCCAACAGGCTGCGGGTCTACCTGCTATAATTTACACTTCCACCACCACCAGTCCCAAAAATAGGCGATTGTATATTCCAGGAGCTACGAACCTAACGGTTGGTAACAGATGCTCGGATTGACCTGGTAAGTCACCAGTGGGTTTTCGTCTGCCATAAAACATAAAACAAAAGTCACACAATATCTAATAGCACAATTGGACTGACAATAGAAGATATATTAATCAATACAGCTGGACATCATCTCCACAAAGTTAGGAAAATGCTTTTTCCTTTAAGACCAGATAAATGGAACACATTGTATGGATAAAAAAACAACTTGCAAATACCATTACTTGGCATTGGGTTGAAAAGGAAGAGCTAGAGTGCTGCTAAATACATAGCAACATCAATGCATTGAGAAGTTGAGGCTGGAAGCGGAGAAAGTTCTTGAATGTGATGTATGAGGGCAAGTCAGAAAATAGGTCACAAATGACTATTTAAAAAAACGAAATGAGATATCAACTTGAAAACCATTTATAATAGCACTTAAATATCACTTATTTCTCAACATAATTTCTACAAACATTGACCCACTTATCCCATCGCTTTATCAGTGCACCAAAACCTACATCATAGAAGTCTTTGGTCTGCTATCTCAGCCTCTTCGTCATTCTCGAAACGTCTCCGATCATGGTGAGATCATGTATTGTGATGTGTGCTAAACCATGTGAACACCCTATTTGAGTTGGTACACTGTCTATCGTTACTCGCCTGATAGCTTGAATCATTTTCCATTCTCACAGCATATATTCTTCTGTTGTAATCTTGGGTAGATTTTTCACTTGAATCTTGTCCGGACAGCCGCCGTTAAGCCTACTCTTTTCGACTTCCAACTGCCAAGGAATTTTTAATGTGCTTGACACTGAACACGGGAGTCCGATATCATATCCAGAGATTAGGGGAATTTTTACCAGAAGTTCCACGTGAGAAAAAAAACCTGGTCTCCACCGTGATTCGAACCCGTGGCATCCAGCACCTGAGGTGGACACCTTACCTCGAGACCACTGAATCTCCCCCAACTCTAGAAGATGGCTCAGAATAGGAACCGATGGAGAGCATTGCTGGTGCTCTGTGTTTCAAGGGAATCTAGATGGATGATAGGAGTTGATTGGGATTTTGACGATTTATGAGGCTGTCAATGTATTGTAATGTTGATAAGTTGTCAGATAGTCTTGCGTAAGTGTTTATCATTCAATTTTGATATTACTTATAATGTAGTTTCTCATGTATAGTGAACATGTGGTATTTTTAGTTTCACTGTTTTACCAAATTAAGTGCTCTTAGTCTCAGGACATGGGTTCGAACCCCAGTATGGCAAAGCTTATTGTATTGATATTGAAGGGATGTGAAATGTTGTTGCTGTTGTTAAATGTCCATGATGAGTATGTTTACTCATTTTGTGCACCCTGACAAGTAGCTGGTTGCAGTAGCTTTCCTCACACATCCGGAGCATGGTGAAGGTGGACCACATCTGCGTGACGCTCACTACTACAGGGATCACATCAATCCCCACCTTATTAGCCAGACTGCCATGAAACAGCCTGTTTCCAGAGAGAACAGTTGGGGTATCTGTCAGTATATTTCACCTTCCCCTGACTAACACTGTTTGATCAGCATGTTTTGCTTGACTAGATGTTAGTCTCTTCTTCCCAAGGAATGTGAAATAAAATCATATCCTGCACACCACATGGCAACGTCTAGGTTCAGCAGCCTTTATTTCTCAGCTATATAAATCTAAACCACCATAAATTATCGTGTTTTTTTTAAAACTGATAAATAAGTTTGATATTTTTATACTTTATGCAGTAACTTGTGTTTATTATTAGTGACTGTTGGTGTTTTGTCTTCAGTCACATTCTTATTGGATTTAGTGAATGATAAAGCGAGTGACAGTCAGGTTCACATGTGTATCATTCACTGTTCCATTCATATTCCACTTCTTGTATTTTGAGTGAATGATAAAGCGAGTGACAGTTTCACACATGTATCATTCAGTATTCCTTTCTACTGCGGCTCCATTCATGTTCCACAACTTGTATTTTGAGTGAATGATTGATAAAGGGTTGAGTGACAGATTCACATGGGTGCATCAGTTTCTTTGTTTATGATACACTATTAGCACATATTTTAAACAGCAAAGTAACGCCCATTTGGGAAGAAAACATTAATTGTTAAATGATTGTTGAAGTCGGATTCACTGGACCATAGGGTACAACGTACTTCCACAGCAAGAGAAATTTTTCATTTAAAAAGAAAATAAACTATTGGTAACGGTGGACGGCGTGGGCTAGTGGTTAAGTGACACAACTCACAAGCCGAAGGTGCTGGGTTCATTCCCCAATCACAGCACCGGCTGTTGTCTCGGGAAAGCAAACCCTTACATAAAATGCACGTCGAAGTCAGACGCATTGGGAAGACAGGTGCAAAATAAAAACATATTGCAACGCACACCGCCTTGGCGAAAAGAGAAATAAAGCGAACGCAAATTTTAAAAAAAGTAAAAAACTATTGGTAAGAACTGTTGCTGTGGTATCTCTATCATATTGTTTACAATTCAACTTTGATATTCACTTTCACTTCAGTCACTCTCATTTATGACATGTTGAATTGTTGAAAGGCTAGTCTGAAGTAATGCAATCTTCGCTTTGAAAGATAGTCAAAGAACTTATGTTCTTAGTCGACGTGTACGTCTACAGTGGCAGGTCCCAACACTAGTATGAGCTGGATGTAGCCGGGAGGTGGATTTCCTGCTTAGTGGGTTAAGCCTGAGCAGCTTATTACTCCGCTACGTTGGGACAAGTGCCGCGGAGGGTGGTTAATCGATGTGTGAGTCCATCTTAATAGAGTCAAACACTAGAGCAAAGTAGGCTCACAGCCTGTTAGGCGCCATCTATGCTACTCTAAACAAAGCACTTAACCATGGTTGGTGTTATGCCAGCCTCTTAGACATGCTCTTTGTGGGGCAGTGGTTCTTCTGCGTTCGTTCTCAATCTCCCGCTACCCAGCCCTGAACAGGGCTTTGCAAAAAGCAGAATGTAGTCTGGAGAACGGAATGCGTTGTGTCGCTAGTTTATTTGCACCTTTCGGTTCGACACATCCGTCTTCGGCAGAGGCAGTGGTGCTATTCTTGTCCTTGTCATACACAAAGACCCCGGCGGGTCACTCAGGAAAAGAACTTATGCATTAAGCAATTTTTTTAATTATTGTTTTCAGTACATTACAGTGATTGTGAATTTAGCTATTTCAAATTTTGCATGGGTGAATGAGTTAAAATGAAGTACTTGAAATGTCTACATAAAACAATGACCAGTCCATCTTAAATAATATTTTACTGGCTAAAATGTGAGATGATCTCTAAGATGACGACAGCTAGGTCACAATCAAAATTCAAGTTAAGCCAGCCTCAAAAATAATAAACAGCTATGATATAGGACGGACAATCTTGACCATTAGAATACCCGTCTGTCAATCGAAATGTAGAATATGAAAAACAGAAAGAACAGTAGTTTATCAATTTAAGGATCTCGCACACTTCCAACGCTTCACATGTCCTGCCCCGTGCCTCCATAATAATAAGTTTAATTTTGTCTTGAAAATACAATCACAAATTTTGATTTTATATGCAATAAAAAAAACTTGCATTTTAATGTTCTATGGATGACGGTTCAAATGATGAAGCTCTGTTTACATTTTGAGGTTCCAAGAACACCGGGGTCACTAATTATTAAAGGTCCAATGATATCTGCTGAGCTGACTGTACATTACGTGTCAAATCGAAACTACACATTACTAATTGATATATATTACTGCCCCATATATATATATATGTTTTTAACCATTAGGTCACACCTAAAAAAAACTCATATTGAATTTTGTTATGTCTTAAGATCTCTCTTAACCATTTGGAAGGTCTCATATATTTTCATCTGCGTTAAATGGTTCATTCAAAATTTTGAATATAAGAATCTGAATCAATATATATTTCTGTAATTCTTGCTAGATTTATAACATATCCATGAAATTATGAATGAACAATTAAGATTTCTAACAAATGATGTTAAAAGAATTGCTGTGTGTGTGTGTGTGTGGTGTGGATCAATGTGTGACACACCATTGCAAATGATGAGGGGTTTAAACATTTTTTTAGCTGGTAACAGATGCAAGTTGTATAACGGATGATTATAAATAAATAAAATCATGGGGAACTATATTAAAGTGTATTTCTCTGTCTTTGTGATTAATTGTATCTCGATTAGAGTCCAGAGAAATGAAAATGTGCATATAATTTGAGTTTAATAACCAGGATCAAGATGCTGAACTGTACATGAGCTGTAGCAGTCAGCAACCCAAAGCTGACTGCTAGCATCAGGTCCAGTGACACAGAGCTGCCAAAACCCTTCTCACCCTCCATGTGGTGGTCCTGGATAACGGGTTTCAACAGGGTTAGGAAGGAAGTAATAGGCACCCATTGCATAGAACTGGCAACATCATGTCAAGCCAAGGTGCTACAGAAACCACACCATGCAAGAGCACATACATGCTTCATCTTACACTTCCTTGCAAGGGGCACATACAAGCTTCATCGTACACTTCCTTGCAAGAGCACATACAGACACTTTCTTGCAAGAGCACATACAAGCTTCATCGTACACTTCCTTGCAAGAGCACATACAAGCTTCATCGTACACTTCCTTGCAAGAGCACATACAGACGCTTTCTTGCAAGGGGCACATACAAGCTTCATTGTACACTTCCTTGCAAGAGCACATACAAGCTTCATCGTACACTTCCTTGCAAGAGCACATACAAGCTTCATCGTACACTTTCTTGCAAGAGCACATACAAGCTTCATCATACACTTCCTTGCAAGATCACATACACGCTTCATCGTACACTTCCTTGCAAGAGCACATACAGACTTCATCGTACACTTTCTTGCAAGAGCAGATACTGACTTCATCGTACACTTCCTTGCAAGAGCACAGACAGACTTCATCGTACACTTCCTTGCAAGAGCACATACAGACTTCATCGTACACTTTCTTGCAAGAGCACATACAGACTTCATCGTACACTTCCTTGCAAAGCACATACAGACTTCATCGTACACTTCCTTGCAAGAGCACATACAGACTTCATCGTACACTTTCTTGCAAGATCACATAAAGACACTTTCTTGCAACAGCACATACAAGCTTCATCGTACACTTCCTTGCAAGAGCACATACATGATTCATCGTACACTTTCTTGCAAGATCACATAAAGACACTTTCTTGCAACAGCACATACAGGCTTCATCGTACACTTCCTTGCAAGAGCACATACATGCTTCCATCGTACACTTCCTTGCAAGAGCACATACAGACTTCATCGTACACTTCCTTACAAGAGCACATACATGCTTTATCTTACACTTCCTTGCAAGAGCACATACAGACTTCATCTTACACTTCCTTGCAAAAGCACATACAAACTTCATCGTATGCTTCCTGCAAAGCAGCTAACTACAGACATATCCCCATACTTCTAATGAAGCAACAGCAAAACATCTCGTGGGCAGGCCATACCAGGTTCCCACACTCAGACACTGGAGCACATAGAAGACTTTGCATCTAGAATAGGTCTGTACATCTCATGGTAAAAACCAAGATACAAAACCTTGGCTGCAATCCCACAACTGCAGGAATTATTGTCCATGGCAACCATGCCAACTCCACTAAGAATTTAATTTACTTGGACAGTAAACAAAACTGACGCACGAAGCCATCATTCAGTCTGACTGCTGCCAATATGAATACTCTGCATCAGGTCTGGAACGAGCAGTCTTTCACTGAAAATCAAGCTGCGAATTTACATAATCTCCATCTTGCTGTACGGTTCAGAAACCTGGACAATTCTGCAGGACAATGAGAAGAACATTGATGTTTTCCTGACGATTCACTGGTATGAACGGGTCTCAAGGGACGAAGTTTACCCCCAATGAGCAGGCCTCGGGAAAACAATCATGATGCTAAGCTGTCAGCGTTTGGCCGTATTTGGACATTGGTCCACCTTCCTTGAAAAGTATGTCCCCGCCCACCAGATCTTAAAGCAGTCCACTGATATTAAGAATGGGAAGTGACCTTCTCTGTCAAGGTGTCATAGCCGTCCACACATCTCCCGGTTAGGCCAAATCTGAAATACAACATCCTCGTGGCATGCAGCCATTGTGATCATAAATGGCTGGCGCGACAGGCCTAAGCGGACTCATCATGATCATGTAGCATGCTCTTTACAGAATATCGATCCCATCACAGTCTGTCTTGAAGAAACTATTTCCCTTGCCAAAATTCCAGCAATCGCCAGGCATTTGGCATTCCTGGATATCTTGGTGCCATTGTCTTCTTGGTCTACCCCTGACTCTTTTTCCTGGCATTATACCTTCCATTACTATTCTCTCAAGACCGTTGCGTCTCTTAGTGTGACCAAAGTATTTCAATTATCTGGCCAAAATAGAATTGATAAACCAGCTCCCTCTATGTTCAACTCTTGTCGAATGTCTATATTTGTCTTTTTCTCCATCCAGGATATTCTGAGAATCTTTCTTTAACATTTTGACTCGAAGGACTTGATTCTTTTTCTAGAAGTTTTGGTAATCATCCATGATTCATAGCCATATGCTGCCACTGGAGAAAAACAGGATCTCAAGATTTTCACTTTTGTCATTTTGTTTGTGCTCTACCATAATTTCTTCAGACTGTTCAGCATCTGCGTTGCCATGGTTTGTCTTCTTCTACCTGCCTATATTCCCTAACTTCCCAACAACAATTGCATGCACATCCACATATGAGCACACAGAACACAACATTGGATTTTAGAATCTAAAATACATTTTTATTCCAGAATTCAAAATAAATGTCATTTAACTCTTTAAAATGATTACAGTCACAATTTTTTTTCTATGCTCAAATGAAGATGACAGTTATCTATCTACTAGCTTTCCTCAGAAACCTTCAAACAAGCAAACAGAATTATACATTTAGAACTGACATGATTTATGTTTTATAACAAATACCTGAACACAAGTAAATGATTTGACTTTTACTTGCACAAACATACACTCAAGGTTACTGCAGAAATGTGCATTCTTGGGGCTTCTATACTTGCACAAACATAAACTCAATTACTGCAGAGATGTGCATTCTTGGGGCTTCTATACTTGCACAAACATAAACTCAATTACTGCAGAGATGTGCATTCTTGGGGCTTCTATACTTGCACAAACATAAATTCAATTACTGCAGAGATGTGCATTCTTGGGGCTTCTACCTCCTTTTCCTGTGAACAAAAATAAATGTTAGCATGAGACAAACACCAAACATTTTTCACATACTTTAATCCTGGTATCCCTCAACCCCCCGTTCACCTTATTTCTCTATCCCCCAAGGCGGTGTGCACTGCACTACGATTTTTATTTTAATGTCAGCCCAGTGCATCTGACTTCGGCATGCACTTTATGTAAGGGCCAGCTTCCTCCTGCATTTTCGAAGGGTTTTCTTTCCCAAGGTAATGACCAGTATTGTGATGGGGAACAAGCACAGCACCTTCGGATTGTGAGCCATGTCACTTAACCACTGGCTCATGCCGTCCCCCATCCTGGTATTCAATCAGGCAAGGTTGCCTGATGCCAGGTAGCCAAATGCTGACTGAATCCGTGTTTGTCCTTCACCCTGGAGTACCATGATGGTGCAAGGGCGTGGTGTAGATCATCTCTCCATCTTATTGGCGACCAGTTGTAGTTCTATGTCCACCAGTTGTTTTGAATGTCCATAAGTAGGTTTACTCTTTTGTTTGCCCTAAAAAGGATGTTAAGTGGTATGTTACAGTACCTTTCTTCACATCTCAAGTATGCTGATGAAGGTGGACCAGGGTCCTCCAGGTGGTTGTGTTATGCTTGGCTTCATCTGTGTGTCGCTCACTACTACGGGGATCATGTCGATCCCTCACTTCGTTAGCTAGGCTGCCATGAAAACAGTCTGTTTCCAGGAAGCTGAGGTGAGGGTCTTAGTATATTTTGCCCGACCCTGACTAACATGTCTTATCAGTATGTTGTGCCTGACCAGACGTTAGTCTTTCTCATCGTATGGCCACTAGAAAGACACCCTCCTCGTCCATCTATCGTCAGTCATGGCCTTATGGCCGGCCCATCTGTACTATCGCATTGACAACATCCCGGAACTCTGGTCGCGGTTGTCGGTATTTAGGATATGGTCTCTTAAGGACATAATTAGGACTCTTTGCTCCATTGCTCTTTCAGTAATTCTGAGCTTCTCTGCGTCTGATTTGCGCCGACTACAAACCTCATACCCATATACCATTGCTAGGATAACGATGCTATTGAAGGTGTGAGTCCTGACCTTGATGTCCGTCATCTGCTGAAGTATTGGTTTAATGTGGTTGAAGCTGAGCCAACCCTCCTCTCCTGCGTGAGTCCTCTCCTGCGAGAGATCTCCTTATCAATGTTCTGTTTGTTGTTGCTTTACTGGCCTAGGTAGACGTATGAATTGACATTCTAGATTGTCTCATCCTTTAACCTTAGTTCCCCCGTCAGGCAGAAAAAGTTCAGTTGAAAATGAGTTTTCACATAAGCTTTAAGCAGGGCTTGACAAATCTTTACGGTGGCTTACCAGTCAGTCAAAAATTTGAATTGTCTGGTATCAAGACGCTGAGCTGCAGCGGTCAGCGACACATAGCTGACTGCCTGCGTCAGGGCCAGCGAACCAGAGCTGCCAAGACCATTCTACGCCTACATGCGGTGATCCTGGATAACAGGCTGCAACAGAGCAGACTGGCTAAGGAGAAGGGATCGAAGAGGAAATGCTAACCGGTACTCAAAAAATGCTTACTGAAGTCAGATGTGTTGGACCGAAAGGTGCAAATATCGCAGTCAAGCTGTAAACTATGACACAACGCATTCCGTTCTCTGGACTTCATTCTGCTACTTAATCCCTTTTAGGGTTTGGTAGCGAGAGATTGAGAACGAACGAAGCCAGTCAAAAATGTTACCAGTCAGCACATGGTCGGACTACAATTATGCAATTTATGTTAACCAATTTAAACTAGACACTAATTCACCTTTATTTCTATATTACAATGCATACCAATCTAAAATATATTGTATTACTTGCACAGTGTTAGTTTTTTTCTTCAGAAAAAATGCACTACTGTCGGAGGCATAGCATGTGTGTCCTTGAACATTCTTAGTAGTTTTAGCACTGTAGTACCATTTATCAATGGCTTTAGTAGGTTTAAATTGTGACAGTGGAGGTCCATTTATATTCACCATCATAAACTTGCTGATGTACAATCTATTCAAACCGTAATATCATTAATAATCGTCCTAGAGTCGTTATGTGGTAACAATTACAAAAGTAATTAACGATTAAAAATGGATTTTTTTCACCCGTCAAGTGAAAATGTTTACTCGTCACAGACAAGTGCTTTTGTCAAGCCTTGGGTATAGGATAAGTCAGGGATTACACATGAAATCAAACCTGTGTGTTAGTATTAAAAACAAATAAATTATCAAAGTCAAGAAATACTTCTTGAATCCATGAATGACGAAGCAGTCATTTGATTTTTTAGATTTGATTGCAGTCAGAAAAAAGGCATTTTATATATATAATGGGGACATACTGAAAGCACTCAAGAGCCAAGACTAACTTCAAGGCCAATGGAAAATATACTGATCAAGGCCCTAATCATGCTCCTGAAAAAGGCTGTTACAGCAGTCTGGCCAACATGGTAGGGATCACCAACTCATAGCTGGCTGTTTGCATCAGGGTCAGCGAACCAGAACGGACTGAGACCCCATTCCTCCCCCAAGCGACTGCCCTTGATGTCTTTGCCTGTTTCACCGCCTGGTGTAAAGTTTGCCCATCATAAGTGCTGATGGCAACATCACTAGACGGTGATTATCTTGATATGCAACTTACGCTGTATTTAGATTTTAGTGAGGAAGAAGCTGGGCTGGCCATCAAACTCACTCTCTAGTCCCGAACTACTTTTGGCCAGTGGCAGGACTTAAGTCAGGACTCATACCGTTTCCGTTCATCGCTTTGAGAGGTGAGTGCCTTACCTCTTGACCTCTTGTGCTTCCAAGGTATGTATATATGATGGTCCCTAATAATTCTTAATTTCTTATTTTAATTGGTGTTGAAATTAATATGGCTTGGTGTCACGACTTCTGCCTTCTTTATATTTATGTTCAGTTCCAATTGTTAACTATATACACTCAGGCTTTCTGTTTTCTCTTGAATTTGTTGGTGTGAGATCTAGACACTGAGCAGCGCATTGAGCTGTGGCAGTCAACGACCCATAGCTGACTTAGTGTCAAGGCCAGCAAACCAGAGCTGCCAAGACCCTTCTACACCTCCATGCGGTGATCCTGGATAACATGCTGCAACAGTGCAGACTGGCTAAGGAGAAGGGATCGAAAAGGGAAAGCTAACCCGATACTAAAAAAATGCCTGCTGAAGTCAGATGTGTCAGACCGAAAGGTGCAAATATCGCAGTCAAGCTGTAAACTAGCGACACATCGCATTCCGTTCTCTGGACTACATTTTGCTACTTAAAGCCCCAAAAGGGCTTGGTGGCTGGAGAATGAGAACAAACAAAGCCAAGCCAAGCCACATGCATAACCAAATCTTCCAGTGTAGAAAATAATGTCCATTTGATCCTTTTTGGGACGTTCTCTGTGACCTGTCGCATCACTCAGTTAATGACAGTAAGTAAGAGATTCGTTGATAATGTGCATCCCTGTCACAATCCTGTTTTCACCTCAAAAGTTTGGTTCCTCTGTCCAATACTGCATTCAACATTTTGTATATAGCATTTTAATGATTGACACGAATAGGCTTGGAATACTGTACGCTCTTAGTATCATGCATAGACTATCTTGTTGTATCCTGTCGTAGGGCTTTCCAAAAATAAAAAAATGGAAGTACAGGACTTCATATCACCATATGAGGCGTGTTCAAATGAAACTGGACCAAACTGCAAATGGTAAACATACGTACAATATGCATGATGACGTCATTTCTGGTGCAAACAGCACATACCAACCGTCAAGTTTGCAAAATTTCATTATCCTCCGACTTATAATTTCCTCAGCATTGAAAACAGCGTGTGTGATACGGAATCCATCGAGAGTTGATCAGCAAACGGTGATTCGGTTTCTAACAGCTGAAGTATGTCGACCAGTTGACACTCATCGCAGAATGCAGGCGGTGTATGGTGGCAAATGTGTGTAGAACATATGCTCCGGCGACGGTCCACTCGATTTGCTATCAATTTTGGTAATGGCATCTTCTGTCGCAACAATATGTGACTGACCTGGTTTCGGAAGATCGTTCGTTAACTCACGTCCTTTTTTAAACATCGTTGTCCAATTTTTCACTGTTGTCTTCATAACACTTTTGTCCTCATACACTGCCTGCATTCTGCGATGAATGTCAACTGGTTGACATCCTTCAGCTGTTAGAAACCGAATCACCGCTCGCTGATCAACTCTGGACAAATTCTGTATCACACCTGCCATGTTTTCAACGGTCTGCTGAGGAAACTATGAGTCGGAGGATAATGAAATTATGCAAACTTGATGGCTGGTATGTGCTGTTTACACCAGAAGTGACATTATGTGCATTGTACATATGTTCACTTGTTGCAGTTTGGTCCGGTTTCATTTGACCACGCCTCATACATTTAGTTATCCCTCAATTGTATTGGAGAGTGCCATGTTGTCACTTTGCTCCTCTCGTGGACAGAGAGAGATGTGTACAAATACCATCACTGCAGGCACACATAAGTACTATAGTGCAGCCTGCTCGCAAGGCGAGAGAGGAAACAGAACAATGGTAAAGATGAGGACAATCATACCAGGTAAACTTCTTTCTTGCTTTTGGTTGTCCTGGCTTCTTCCTCTCTTTCAATCTGGGGTCAGAGGTTAGCAAGCCAGCTGTTGTAGAATGGAGTGAGACAAAGAAACTGTGTAAGCTAAAATATATATAAATGTGCATTAAATCCATCTAGCACGCTTGCACATAAACATTCACAAAGAAGTCAATACTCTAACATTTAGTCCTCACAAATTCTAAAAGAAACAATGTAGGCATGTTTTTATTACCGGTTAGCTGAACTGATACTGCACTGGCTAATGGCAGGAACATTTTATCTGGGTTCAAAAGGGGAGCAAAGAATACTCAGTAACCAGGTATGCCACAAGGAGAGCTAAGCATGGAGCTGGTTGCTCCGTCCTGTCAAAACTTTAAACCACAAGCAGAGAGCAGCGTGGGCTAGTCGTTAAGTGACACCGCTCACAACACTGAAGATACTGGGTTTGATCCCCATCACAGCACTGGTCGTTACCCCGGGGAAGCAAACCCTTCGAAAATGCCAGAGCAAGCATACCCTTACATAAAATGCATGCCAAAGTCGGATGCACTGTGCCGACAGACACAAAATAAAAACCGCAGTGCAACATACACCGTCTTGGGGAATAAAAGAATAATAAGACGAACGCAAAAAAAAAACAAAAAACTATAACAGTTCTTCCGCAGGGATTCTAAGATGGGTAGTTTATATTGCAATATTTATGACCCAGAGAAATGAACGCAATTGGCATTTGGTCTGGATAGATCATCCTTGTACTGTTGGATTGGACATGACGCAGAGTGGACATATATCAAGCAAGGAAGGAAAAGGAAATGGGACGATTTCAATTGAGATGTCATAAAACGGGAGATTTTGAAACTGTTGACGAAAAATCAACTTGTTTCTCTCCGGAAACTAAAATTAACATTAGAGCTTTTAAATATGTGATGTTGAAGTGCTGACACGTGAGTACCTTTCAAAAATAGACATTCAGTTCTGGAAGAAGTGTGTTGAACATGTGCTCTGTGAAGAAGTACAGTACTGGCAATGAGATGGATTACAATTTGTCCAGCCAGTAACAATTATTAACCTCTTTGAATCGACAGATTCAGATGTTTAATATCATCTTTTCTGGTCATACTGATTAGCAGACTTGGATGAACTAGAGTATGTTTATCAAAACAATTAGGTGGGGATCAAGACGCTGAGCAGCGCATGAGCTGCAGTGGTCAGCGATCCATAGCTGACTGCTAGCGTCAGGGCCAACGAACCAGAGCTGCCAAGACCCTTCTACACCACCACACGATGATCCTGGATAACAGGCTGCAACAGAGCAGACTGGCTAAGTAGAAGGGATCGAAGAGGGAATACTAACCCGGTACTCAAAAAATGTGTTGGACTGAAAGGTGCAAACATTGCAGTCAAGCTGTAAACTACGACACAACGCATTCCGTTCTGTGGACTACATTCTGCTCCTTAAGCCCTTTCAGGGTTTGGTTTCGAGAGATTGAGAACAAACGAAGCCAAGCCAAAACAATTAGGTATACATACAATAGCAACAAATATATTGCAATATTCAAATGTGTTACACAACATAAAATTAGCTGTGCAGTTGATACAACCTTGGTGTCTAATGGTTACTGAAGGGCTGTACTAACTGTTGCATATTGGTGCCATTTTTACGATTGTACATGAAGGGTAACATAAACAATCCATTGATCTATCAAGACATTAAGGAGATATGCCTATGAACAAAATGTTGAGAAATTCAGCTGCGTACTTAAATTGAATGCCATTTCTTTGCAATGGTCCTAAAAGTTCAAAATAATTCGCCGATGTGCAAATGTCTTAACATCTATGAACTAAATAATATCAATGTTTTAGCGTCATGGATATTCTAAGGCTGCATGCAAAAAATCATTTGAATCTGACATGCAGTTTAGTAGAAAATTGAATATATGTTTATATGTTTGTGCTATTTTTCACCACTATCACCTTCATCTTCTTGTATCTCAGAAACTAACATACACACAACATCAACAAGTTCTTTATTAATATATGTCTCTAGACACATACACATATACACACACACACACAAAATTAGAGGTTCTCAAAATCAACAACCATGTCATGACCTGAGATGCTGAGAAATCAAGCAGCTGCGGAAAATAGACGTAATTTTTTAATCTGGTAAGCTAAAGGTTAATATGGAGTTGGAAATACCACTTTAACCAAATTTATTTTCCCGGGATTTTCACAAATTTTCAACTTCATCTTTTTTGTAACTCAGAAACTAACATACAACCAACAAAAACAATAACACCCACAAGTTATTTATTCAAATGTGTTTATACACACAATAAAATCATATTTATTGACAAACAAACAGAAAAGTTACAAATTTTGAAAGTCGACGATCAAAGCGAGAAATAAATGTAATTTAATTAGGTAAAATTTTTCTCAATGACGTCATGGCGCGCTATAGGTTAATATCATTCTTTTTACTCTCTATTTGTATTTTTGTGTCAAGTGGTGAAAACAGAAAGGATTAAGTGGAGGGTAGTGTAAAGATCAATTAGAGAAAAGCGAGATAAACACCAACACATGTATCACTTACATAGTCTCATTTGTTCCTTGGTAGCATCATCTACAAAAGCAAGTAATGAGTTGGAGACTGCCAGCCGGATTGCCCCTGCTTGTCGTGTTGGTCCACCATATTGAACATTTGCTACAATATCCACGGCTCCAATGAGGTTTGTCAAAATCAGAGGATTTATAATGGTTTCCCTGTTGGGAGAAAATGGAGAGAAAAATTAATTAAAATGTAACATAAATAATAAGAAAAATCTAAGTGGAACTTTAAAATATCACTGCCGTTTAGATAAAAATGTGTACCGTTTCTTTATAGATAAAATATGTGCCGTTACTTAGATTAACTCTTAAAGGCCATAAGAATACTGTCAGCGTCCGCTTTATGCCAGAAAAACGCTCATATAGTTAACAGCACATTGAACAAAATTTGTTTCTTTTTCTTTTAGTGTTTCTAAATTTTAATTGACATTACTTGGTAAGGGAAGTAACTCTTATATTTGTGTTTCAATTGTAAAAGCAGCGATGTGCATTGTGAGGAAAATCAAAGTTGGAAAACATTTGTCATCTTTCAAGTCAGAGTATCACAAAAATGTGTAGCGAACCGAGCACTTCAAGATTGTCTAATAGTAGATTATTTTTATCTGTAGAAAAGGCTAGGGAGTTGGTGTACTCTAGATGAATTTAGTGACAAGCATTCACATTTTTCTGATGTTGAATCGGAGAGACTTAGAATATAATATTATTCAACCTACTCAGCCTACTGAATCTGATGCTGAAGATGAGGTGGCGTTGTCACAGCCTGGACCTAGTGCTGCTAAAAGGCAAAAACATTGACTGAACTATCAACAGAAAAACGAACATGCAATATTTCTAAAGCAAATTCTAGAGAACATGATAGCGAACGGGTTTCAGTACCAAATTCCATCCCCACTGACTGACTGAGACTCAGAACTCATTCAGATTGCTGCCAAAATGTGGTCGACCATATGGAGTGAATGGAGACCAGCAACTCACTGACACATCAACTCCATTAGACTGCTACAGAAAATTATTTTCTTGTAGATATTATTTATATGGATTACTGTTATTCTGAAGTACACAAGAGACCAATCTGCATTACGTTTCAGTGGTTATTCATGGATTGGTGACATTTTTATGTGTGAAAATTAGTTTTTATTACCAAAAATGACGATATAATTATTAACAATTACTTGTAATATTTTATTAAATTCTACAAGACCTTCGTATTCTTACTGCATATTCATTTTCCTTTAATTTGAGATATAACATGTTTGTCTTCCTTGTGAAATAATTAAGAAAATTCAAGTTTTATGAAGAGACTGCTTTTATAGAAAAAATAATTCTGGCAAAACTAGATACAAAATTATGGCCTTCAAGAGTTAAAATATGAACACCAGTTTTATAGTTACAGTTTACGCTGGCCTTTTCGTCACATGAAAAAAGAGGTTCCATGATATATAATGGTATCCCTTCATATTTTCTACTATATCCTATCCATTATAAGTTCGTTTGCACACAGATACAGATAGATTAGATAGACACCCAGATAGATCTGCAGAGATCAAAACATTTTTAATTTTTCTAACCCAGTTCATGCTTTGTAGATTAAGCAGCCACATTAAAAACCTATCTGGGGCTGATCCCTCTAGCTTCATTGACTTTGTTAACAATTTCCATCCATGAATTTACTGTATGTCTCATATCTCTTACATATCAGTCAACTTTCTTGACATCACCACCCCACTCTGACCTCTCCACCACTGTCTACTATAAACCCACTGCTACACATTTCTTCTCACCCTAAAATTTGCCGTTGGGGTCAAAGACGTATCAGTGAATGAGCTGACAATAGCCAGCGACTAATAGCTGGCTGCTTGCATCAGGGTCAGTGACCTGTAACTGAACAAGACCCTATTTCGCCAATAATAAGTCCTGGTCCACCAGCTCTTGAAGCAGGCCGTAGCTGATAGGGGTGGTAAGCGACTCTCTCCTACATGGTTCTGCCCCCACATCTCCTGGCTGGGCCAAACAGAAATGACTTTACCCTCACTGCATGCAGCCAGGACCACAGCTATTCGTCGTGGGCATTGTTGATTGGCATGATGGGTCCTTGCTGTCTCAACCTTTACCACTCGCACAACTAAGGTCGATTCAAATTGACTTAAGATGTTTTGTATATCGACGACCGTTCTAATCAAATATAATAAAACATAGAAATAGTCTGAACAATACTGTTCATTTATTGTAGAGAGTTCCGACTTCCGTCATGTATAATAAATACAAACAATGGCGATTTTGACATTTGAGTTTGACTTTTGTAAACGATTTCTTATGTTTTTTACTTGAATTTGAAGATTCATCCATTTTTTAGAATGGGGAAGTTAAGTTTCTGCAACAAATTTTTCTGCTGTAAATTTATTTAGATGTTAATGTAGATACAATAAATACATTTATAGTCAAAAGTGACAGATATGGCGGCCATTATGGTAAACATCAATAGCCCGTTTTCTTGAATTATTTTTTGTTTCTAACCAAGGGACGCAGACAGCGAGTGAGTCTATATGTTTGTGCTGTTTATCAACACTATCACCTTCTTTTTCTTGTATCTCAGAGACTAACATACACACAACAAAAAACAATAACACCAACAAATTCTTTATTCATTTATTTCTCTACTCACAAACAAATCATATCAATAGACGGGGACAGCGTGGGCTAGTGGTTAAGTGACACGGCTCACAACCAGAAGGTGCTGGGTTCGATCCCCATCACAGCACAAGCCATTACCCCGGGGAAGAAAATCCTTAGAAAATGCAGGAGGAAGCAGACCCTTACATAAAATGTATGCTGAAGTCGGATGCACTGGACACAAACACAAGATAAAAACCACAGTGTAACGCACACCGCCTTGGGGAATAGAGAAATAAGGCTAAAGCAAAAAAATAAAAATAAATATCAATAGACCATCAAATAAAAAGGTTACAGTTTCTCAAAGTCAACAACCAATGTTAATCGTGACGTGCTGAAAAATAATCCAGCTGCAGGGGAAATTGTGTCATATTTTAATACAGTGTCGTAAAGGTTAAAGGATTACTACTACTCCAACCCCCAGGTAAAAGGTGTGTGACTAAGTAAAGTGAAGTGACAGTTTATGCTAGACTTTACCTGCACAAAAATTGTTTGAAGTAACTGATATCTGTGTTGTTGATGGTAACTTGTCCAGTCCCAGGTTTGTAAACGCGGACTGATGCCTCAGCATGTCCTCTATTTCCTAAAGAAAGTGTTAATATCTTTTAACACATTAACTACCATGAGAAGCTTACAGAAACAAAAAAGTTACAATTGTTTAGTTTATTTAACAGTGCATTTAGTTATCTTCAAAATGACATCTAACCTTTAAAACAGAAAATACATTCTTCTTCTGTGTTCGTTCTCAATCTCCTGCTGCCAAGCCCTGAACAGGGCTTCGCAAGTAGCAGTGTCGCTAGTTTAGAGCTTGATTGCGATATTTGCACCTTTCGTTTCGACACATCCGTCTTCGGCAGGGAAAAACACATGTATCTGTTTCTCCATCTTGCAAAATTCTCAACGTGAAATTTGCATAGCTCATTCTATCTGGAATTTCCAGGTCAACACAACTATTTTCAGCTCGCTGCATCATTCCTTTCCCAAGTTGATTAACATTCAGAAAATACATGTGTCTATCTATCTGTCTTGCAAAAACACTTCGTCTTCTGCGTTCGTTCTCAATCTCATGCTACCAAGCCCTGAATAGGACTTTCAAGTAGCAGGATGTAGTCCGGAGAATGACTCAAATGGTGAGCTCTAGTAATGTGAAATTTGCACGGCTAATTCTATCTGGAATTTCCAGGTCAACACACTATTTTCTGCTCGATGTGACGCACAAATTTAATGACTGTTCCACCTACTAGCCATTGCGGTAATGTTTTTTTCAGACCGCAATGGCTCCCGGGTCGACCCAGCCTTAAATGGGTACCGGTTCAGTCCGGGAAGTAAAAGCGGCGAGGGAGAGGAGATGGCTACCGCCCTCATATAGCCGAGCCTTTAATGTTGAAATGTGAGATCGCTAACACCTCACACCCCTATGGCAGTAATACTATGGGATACTTTACTTTTTTTTTTTACCACCTACTTTGACGCCAGAATAGGCAATCAGTTGTACATCTTGACAGACGGCTAGGCATGGTGATAATGCTATCTCAAGGAGAAACTGGAGTACAAGTGCTCTAACGTGTTTCCTCGTCTTCTGCTATGTCCACTTTTGTGCTGAATGCCTCAATTAATATTCACGTTGGATGAAGAACAAAGGTTCTGTACCAAATGCCTATTCCCGTTTCAAACCCTACAGATAACAGGTGGTCACCAAATTTATTTGTTTCTGCATTTTTCTTTTGACCAATTTTGTTTAGTTCTTTCAGGAAATATAAAATAATATATGCAAGAAATGAATCTAAATCCTGTGGAAAGCCGATTAGTAAAACTAGTAAATTCATTAAAAAATATCTTCACAATTAAGAAAACAATAACTATTTTATACACTTCCTCTGGGAGTGAAAAAGGCGAGAGAACAATTAATTATGCCCCATCATGTTTTTAAATAACCTCACTTGCGGGAAAATCATTGCACTTGTAACCACACTCCCAGGAAACATTACAAGCTGAATAAACGTGAATCAAGATGTTGAGTTGGACCTATGCTCCGCACATTCGAGCAACGGGCATATTATTATTAGGCAGTTATCGGTCTTCTTTCTGTTATGAATAAATTATTATTATGTTTTTCAACAGTGTCGAACAGCCCACTGTCACCTTTCAAATATGTCATAAAAGGCGACTAAAGAGGGTTATTCTTGAGGCTAGTAGCCTCATCATGTAAAAAAAAGCATTGGTGTTTTTAATCAACCACTGCAAAATCTCAGATTCAGGCTTCCTGAAAAGGGAACAGCTGATTTTTTGGCGTCACACGCACCCATAACAGGTACAGTGGACATGGATAAAGGTGACATAGTGAAGGTCATCAAGGACCACCTGCTGGAAAACGACACCGCTTTGGATGAGTCTGCAAGGCACATGCTGCGGCACTTTGGCATTAAATTAGGATTTAGTGGATCAGGGAACCTGAGAGGACGAAACAGGAAGGTGTACAACCAACAAGCTACAGGCACCATCAGCATCCACACTTTGCGCCATCTGCTGAGAGAGACTGAGCACCTATGGGTATGCCCAGAGTGCAGTGAAGTCAACTCCTAGAACAGAACTGAACAGAACAGCTGCATTAAAAACATATGCTTCACATTGTAGCAAAACGATGAATGATTGCAAATTGTTGGAAACAGGATTACTTTTAAAGAGGCCAGCTGCATTGGTGGCCTATGCTTCCTATTAGAGCAAAAAGTGAATGAATGTTTTTGGGGCCAAAATGCAGCATTAAACATGAATTGACAGCAGCCAGCGACTGACAGGGTCAGCAAGCCACATCTGACCATGGCTTTAATCTGTCTCCAAGGGGCAACCCTGGAAACAGGCTGCATAATGTAGTCTGGCTAAGAGAATAAGGATCACATAGGGAAGACAAAACTGGCCCTGGAGAATAATGTTCGTCAGGCAAAACATACTGATCAGACTTTGTTAGTCAGGGGCAGGTTAAACATACTGATCAGACTATGTTAGTCAGGGGCAGGTTTAACATACTGATCAGATTATGTTAGTAAGGGGCAGGTTAAACATACTCATCAGACTATGTTAGTAAGGGGCAGGTTAAACATATTGATCAGACTATTTAGTCAGGGGCAGGTTAAACATACTGATCAGACTATGTTAGTCAGGGGCAGGTTAAACATACTGATCCAAGCAGTTCTCCTTAGAAACTGGCAATGTTTTGTTTAGCTCAGACATCGAGGTGACTCTGTTGAAGGACACTCAGATGTGTGGGCAGATGTCAGAGATGTTGATCTGGTACACAAAAATGTGTGCTGAAGTCAGATGTGCCGGACCGAAAGGTGCAAATATCGCAGACAAGCTGTAAAATACGACATAACACATTGCATTTTCTGGACAACATCCTGCAGCTTGCAAAGCCCTTTTCAGGTCTTGGTAGCGGGAGATTGAGAATTAACAAAGAAGAAGATGACCAAGTTCCAACAACTCATTGTGACAGTTTGATGCTCCTCAGTTACGTTCAACTTTCAGCAAATATTTGTGGATGGTCAACTCTCCCTGACATTTGACTGTTCCCAGCCTACCTACAATACAGCAGATTGTTTGAAGTCAAGAGATAGCCTTCTCCTAGATGAGTGCCTTCCAATCTAATGAGCCATCTACCGGAGCTGTCTTCAGTTTTCTCTGCTAGCCTATTTTGAGCAGTAAATCATCTGCAAGGCAGCAGGTGCTTTTGAAATCAGTTTTCCTTCACTAAGACAAGCTGACTAGTATCATCTAATCAAATTATCTACCTGGTTTTAAGGCACCAGAGGTTCGTCCATCTTTATTTCTCCTTTTAATAGAAACAATCAAGCATCATTAAAGCCATGAGTTGGATATTGGATATAACAAGAAGGCAAAGAGTTGGATATTGGATATAACGTGAGAGCAGAGAGTTGGATATTGGATAAAACGAGAAGGCAAAGATTTAGATATTGGATATAATGTGAAGGCCAGAAGTTGGATATTGAATATAACGTCTTCTCGGACCAAGAATTCCTGTTTTGTTTTTTACAGTGGGTCTGGCATTGATAATGCTGGTGCTAGAACTAATACACCTGACAATCAAATCACCTTCTCTTGCAATAGCCTGCATAATTTTTCTAGCACGAATGCCAAATTCACCCAAGTAGTACAAGTAATAGAAAGAATAGCATGTCATAAAAAGCAGGTAGCAACCTCATCATATAAAACTATTGCTACTGAAATCGTCACTATAAGTTTGTTTTTGGATACAAGCTTCCTGTAAGGGGCCAGATCTAGTGATGACCTGATGCTTCCTTCGCATGGAGCAGGCAAAAAGGGGAAATGATAATGATGAATACAGAATTGCATGAACCATACCTGTTGCAGATGAGTAGCTCCTGCCATCTGAGTCCAACTCAATCTACGAAAAATAGATTTGAAGTATGTTAACAAAGAATTTAAGACAGATTTGAAGTACATTAACAAAGAATCCAAGACAAATCAATTTGAAGTACATTAACAAAAAAACTAAGACAATAGATTTCTTCTTCCACTTCTTCTGCGATTACTGCTCATTTAGACCAGGACTCCAGATTCAATCAATTCTGCTTTTTCAGGTTCTAAATGCCACAATATAGTTTCTCTTCGAGGGGAGTCGCTGTCATGTTTCCCAAGCCGCAGCAACATAAGCTGGTGGTACCTATCATGAATTTGGTGTACAGGTGATGTCTCATTCTGTTGTGGCTAGTTCAGAGACGTAGTATGATAACTTGATCTTTTCTGGACAGTTGGTATCCGTGATCTCCCTGGTACTTGGGGTGTTCTTCCTGTAAAGTTACATTGTATTACCCTTTTATTATGACTTTTGCTTCTTCATAGTTGACCAGGTATTGCCTATATTAGTTTTGTTCCCTCTTTTCCTAGAATATCAACCTCCTCATTTCCTTTGAAGTTACAGTGTGATGGTATCCACTGTATCACCACTTTTTTTGAACCCACGAGACATTTTCGCCAAGGCTGAACTCAATTTGTTGAGTTCAGTGTTCTTGTGAGATTTGAATGTCATTATGGCTGACTGATTCAGTCCATATCACAATTTTCTCATGTTAATGGTTTTTGTATTGCGGTGCCATTTCTTCTGCGGTCTTAAGAGCTTCAATTTTTACTCTGAAGATGCTTGGGAACTTGTCTGTGTCTATAGACTTGGTTACCTTCTCTCCATTCATCTGTCTGATAACCGCTTCTGCTCTTCCATTCCAGATGACGCTTATAGCTGAGCCCTATATATAGGGGAAAAAAATCTGGCAAAGATGGCGCCATAACTGGCTTCGAGTCTACATTTCTCTACTGTTTTGGATCATTATGGATGCCGCTAGACCACAGATTTGCCTGGAATTCACACTAGTCAACGACTTACACTTGTGTTCACTGAAACGTGGTGTTGTTTTCCGTCTGGACTTGTTATTTCGTTATTTTTTTGTGATTTCTTCCATCCGTTTTTCCTGGCCTGGACGCCGGCTGAATGGCACTACGCTTATATCTGTGTCGTATTTCACGGGTTAGTTCTGCCGGTTCACCGTCACGAATTTGGCGTGTGGGAATTTTAGATGCTACTATGATGAGCTGAATACAGCTGGGGAGAGATGCCAGACTCGCTCACACACTGAGTGTTGTCCATATACGACCCCTTGTATTTATCAAAAAGGCACGACAAACTGCGTTAGATGCCATCCCACCTTTCTACCCTGCGGACGGAAAGGCTTCGGTGGTAACCCTGAGGCAAAATCTGCATCCTATGCTATCTCCAGTCGCCTCGATGAATGTCTTGCCACTGGCAAAAGGTAACTTAGGCTCTGTGAGTGAGTTGACAAAAGGCGCAGTTTCTTCCTCACTTTAATCCAAATAACCGCGCAAGTCACTCATTTCAGCGGACACAGCAAGAGATACGACTGTCCACACAGCTGAACAAAGAGAGTGGTCTTCATCACTTGTGATGGACAACTATTATATATAGGCATTTGTCTGGTGAATACTTAGTGTGTATGTACTATTCTGTGGTACATTAATAAACATGTCTGACTAGTGTAGTGGTTTAAAAAAAAGGTGAAGATCCTGTTTACACGCCAGTGTGTCATATTAGGAATACTATGTAAGGATTCTTGAACAACAACACACTAGGGCTGATGTGGTCATCATCATGGTGGCCACCTTTACTTGACCAACAACACACTAGGGCTGATGTGGTCAACATCATGGCGGCCACCTTTACTTGACCAACAACACACTAGGGCTGATGTGGTCAACATCATGGCGGCCACCTTTACTTGACCAACAACACACTAGGGCTGATGTGGTCAACATCATGGCGGCCACCTTTACTTGACCAACAACACACTAGGCCTGATGTGGTCAACATCACACCAGCTGTCTCTACTTTCCCACATTAGTCTGGTACACAATTTTTTAGTCTGGGTCGACCCAAAGATCCATTTTGCGATCTGAAAAATCCCATAACAACTGGGAACCGAACCCTGATCGCTCGGCTCCTAGTGTAGTGGTAGAGTACTACTAATAGTCAAATGATAGTCTGAAAAACAAACTAGGGAAGGAATGACACGGCACCTTATATGGATCGACCAGATGGATTTGCAGAACTAAAGGATAGCTTTAGGATATATCTGGCATCAGACACTTATTGAATACTAGGATTCTGTCAGAAAAATAACACTGTCATTCGCTACTGGGAAATACACAAGCATTTTCAGAGCGAAGGCAGAGGCACTGAGGGCGGCAGTGGAAGAAATGGTGACAGATAAAAATAATGAAAGCCACACAGTCCTGCTTACAGATGCTCTAGCCGTAGTCACAGCACTAAAAAGCCAGAAAAATACTGAACTTAATGATTTAAGAGCAGTACTCTGTCAACTATGCCAGCAGTCCGCACCAAAAAGGGTAGTGGTGCAGTGGGTTCCATCTCACTACAACATCCAAGGCAACGAGGAGGCAGACAGACTGGCAAAAGAAGGTGCAAAACTACCACAACCAGATACTAGTATGACATACAAAGAGTCAAAACGGCTCATTAGAGCTAGATACATGACCAAATGGGAAACCGAACACACTGGCTACACAAAAAACGATGCCTATTACCAGTTGAACAGAAGAGAGTAGGTCGTGGTCTTCAGACTTCGCATTGGCCACAATAGACTGAGGTACCACCTATTCAACAAATTGAAGATAGGTGGCACCGACGAATGCCCGTGTGGTACCGGGAAAATGACCGCTGAGCATTTGCTGCAAAACTGCACGACATTCGAGGATCAGAGAGAGCAGATGTGGCCATCACCAGTGGCAACACTAGACAATCTCTATGGCAGTGTCGACAGCCTCAGAGAGAGCAGATGTGGCCATCACCAGTGGCAACACTAGACAATCTCTATGGCAGTGTCGACAGCCTCAGGATGACCGCTGCCTTTTTCGAAAAAAATAATGGTTACTGTCTGACTGCGTACGATGAAGAAGAAGAAGAATACTAGGATTCCAGTATAATTCATTTCTGTACAGTACTTGTTGTTACGGATGCAACAGTATTCGGGCTCTCACCCCTTGGCCTAATGTCATGTAATGATATCTGCACATGTTTATCGGTTGTTGTCTAGTGCCATACGAAGTGTTCCATATATCTGGCTTCCGAGGAAGAAGCATTTTCCTAATATCGTTGAGTGCTGAATACTTAAAGAGATGATGATCAATGGTTTCATATGGGTGTGTATACTGCTGGCACTCTGATGTATATTGTGATTGGATTCTGTTCAGGTGTTTGTGTGTTAGGTTCTCAGTCAGAAAATGGTGCGTTGATCATGCAATTAAAAATCAATCATCATATTTGCAGTTCAATAATTGTTTCTAATCAATGTTTATCTTTAAACGAGGCGTGTTCAAATGAAACCGGAATTAACTGCAACAAAGTGAACATACATATGATGCGCATGATGATGTCACTTCTGGTGTAAATAGCACATACCAACCATCAAGTTTGCAAAATGTCATTATCTTCCGACATGGTTTTCTCAGCAGACCGTTGAAAACATGGGTGTGATACGGAATCCATCCAGAGTTGATCAGAAAGCGGTGATTAGGTTTCTAACATCTGAAGGATGTCAACCAGTTGACATTCATCGCAGAATGCAGGCAGTGTATGGTGACAAAAGTGTGTCGAAGACAACAGTGAAGAACCGGACAACGATGTTTAAAGAAGGACGTGAGTTAATGAAAGATATTCCGAGACCAGATCAAGCGCACAGTATTGCATCAGAAGATGCCATCGCCAAAATTGATGCAGCAATTCGGGTGGACCGTAACCGGAGCTTACGTTCGCCACGCTTTTGTCCCCATACACTGCCTGCATTCTGCAATGAATGTCAACTGGTTGACATCCTTTAGCTGTTAGAAGCTGAATCACACTCGCCATGTTTTCAACGGTCTGCTGAGGAAACTATGTGTCGGAGGATAATGACATTTTGCAAACTTGACGGTTGGTATGTGGTGTTTACATCAGAAGTGTCACCTTGCGCATCATACGTATGTTCACTTGGTGCAGTTAGATCCGGTTTCATTAGAACACGCCTCTTAGTTTCTTTTTTTAAATGTTTTAAAAAAAGAATTTATGGTCCTTGTTTCAGATAGTAAGATAAAAATCAAGTAAATTAGATCAAATGGTAACGAGTTAATATCAAAATGTGTTTTTACGCATGCATATACCTGGCTAATGTTCAGAGTTTGTGACTGAATCTGAAGCATGTTTCTGTATTTCATAAGAAAGGCTTCTTCCTTCTGCGACAATGGATGAGCGGCCAGACGTTCCATCAGCACGATGAAGTGTTTGTACTGAAAGACAAGAAAGGAAAGGGACCTAGGGGTTATAACAGATCATACAGGTAAGGTGAGTGAGTAAGTCCAGGTAGCAGTGATAAAGACAATTGTACAGTTAGGTATGACAAAAAGAAACATTAAACATGGGAGCAAGGAAAAGATAGTCATTCTGTATAAAACATTAGTTAGATCTAGATTGGAGTGTCCAGGTGTGGAGTACTTATTAAAGAGGGGATATAAACATGCTGGAAAATATACAAAGATGAGCTAAATAAAACTGATAGTGGGAGTCTGAAATTATAGTTATAAGGAAAGACTAATAAAAACTGGCCTACAGTGTCTAGAAAAGAGAAGAATTAGGAAATTTCTTGTTTTTGGTGAAAAATATTGATTTTTCAAATTCTTCATTTATGAAGTTCGACATTAATAGAATCGTTTACATATAAAATATTGTTCTTCTTCTGCGTTCATTCTCGATCTCCCTCTACCAAACCCTGAACAGGGTTTCGCAAGTAGCAGGATGTAGTCCAGAGAATGAAATGTGTTGTGTCGCTAGTTTTCAGCTTGACTGCGATATTTGTACCTTTCGGTCCGACACATCCGTCTTCGGTGGGATAAAATTTTGTTATTTTGCAAGCTTATTAGAATTTATAAATTAATAATAAACACCCCACCCCTTGCTTTAAAGTTTAAAAAGAAACCAAAAACTGATGATAAAACAGTATGTTCAACACGTAACAGCTTTTTCAAAAAAGTATAATGGGTCATATTATATATCCTCACGACTGGGGTCAAAGCACTGTTCAGATATTTTTATTCAATAGCAAATGCGTGTCTAAAAGATATGAATTTCAAGTATAACGACTGATGCCATATTTCATTGGTTTGATTATTTTACTCTTTCGCATTGGTTGAAATAGGTTTTGTCATGGGATCAAAAGTATCCGCTTGCGCAAAAGAGGGGTTTTCCATTTCGACTTTGGTATGTCATTTAGATTCAGCATACAAAATCAAAATGCAAAAAATTAAGGCTATTATTTTGGTAACAGACAAAAACTGGACTGAATGGGGTGTTGTAAATAACACACATGCTACCCGAATGCTGAACAAAAAATACTAAGATTCAAGAAGACAAACATTGGGTCTTTCAAAGTGGAAAATGAAAAACCTTAAAAAAAGACACCTTGGACGAGAACACCAGCATGAATTAACGGAAGGTGAAACATATGTTGCAACATAATTGTATTTGTAAATTAATATGTATATGTTGCTTAATTTTTACAAACAATGTAAGAATACTATCTTTTGTTATTAGACATTTTATTTTGCTTTCAAGGTTTAAAATTGAATAATCTCAAAATCGTTTTTCACAGTCTGTTATATATCTAAAATTCTTAAATCTCAACTAATATAGAGGTTAGACACATGCAATTTGGTGTGTATATGTCTCATACAGTTACTATAGAAAAGCTAATTTGGTCAAAGATTTTTTATTAAAATAATTTGTATGTGCCAAATGATGTATTTTGTCCACTTTTCATGGAGCTCAAATATAAAAACATATTGTTTAACCTTTTTCAGAAAAGTAAATATGACATTAGGCTAGAAATATGCTTAACATTCATGGAAAAATCATTTTATTATTAATACATATCTTTGTTTTTTAAATTTCAAAAATCTAGAAAAAAAAGTGCTTTTTTCAAGTGTTTGTTATCATGGCAACCTAGAAATTATTTTTTTTAAACCTAAAAATACATCTACAATCATACGGCTAACATTACTATTTTAAAATAATTTGTCTCACTTTATTAATTTTTTTTTTTTTTAAATTATGGACTGCAAGGTCCTCTCCTAAGTGACATCAAAGCCCTATATCAGGGCAGTAAGGGCAACAGAAGGTATGTCAGAGTGGTTCCCCATTTCATCAGGAGTCGGACAGGGTTGTGTTCTGTCACCACTCCTCTTTGTCACTTATATGAATAAAATCACTCACGAGGCAAATACAGAACAGTAAAGTACCAACGAATTGCTCTTTACAGACGACCAATGCCTGATCCACTCCAATAAATGAAACCTACAAAGTCATATTGTCTCACTCTACTTGAACTGTCAAAAGTACGATATGAATATCAACACATCAAAAACAGAGGCAATGAATATATGTAGAAAGCCCACCACACTTGATATTCACGTGAATAAAACAAAAATAAAGCAGGTATTTGGGAGCTGTTTTTACTGAGGATGGCAGACTCAACAAAGCGATAAAGACGAGAGTACAGAGGGCAAACGCTGTCACATAGATAAAGACGAGAGTACAGAGGGCAAACGCTGTCACATAGATAAAGACGAGAGTACAGAGGGCAAACACTGTCACATAGATAAAGACGAGAGTACAGAGGGCAAACGCTGTCACATACCAGCTGTCTCCACTACTAAGACACCCCAAGATTTCTCTCCAAACAAAAAAAGAGATGATAAATACTATCTTCATCCCAACCCTGTGCTACCAGAGCCTGACATAGGCATTAAATAATACCCAGGAACGAAAGTTAGCCACATACAAAATGTGATGCCTACGGAAGGTCACTAACAACACCAGAAAAATAAGAATTACAAATACAAGTATTCTGGAGAAGGTTGGAACAATTCCTTGCCTATAGTACACAGAGCAACAGAGAATGAATTGGTTTGGCCACATTGTGAGAATGCAACCAGACCGTATTGTTCATGCAACCTTCTACAGGAGAACATCAGGAAGAAGGGCTAGAGGTAGACTGAGGAAAAAGTGGATAGACAGCGTAAAAGAGACCCACCGTAAAATGGGGAAAAATGTTACTCGAGCCACGAAAGAGGTAAAAGATAAATACATACCACGACACTGGGCTACAACCCGATAGAAAGTGAGACGACGAAGAAGATTTCTTCTGTTTTTCACTTGGATTTGAAGATTCGCCCATTATTTGAGAATGAAGGGGTTAAGTTTCTCATCATCATCAGTCCCATAACCTAGAAGGTCGTTGAGGCACCGTTATTGCAGTTTGTAGTACCAGCTCTCACCATACAACAATGGTGTGTCTTGAGTCACTACACACCTGACGTAGCCCATCTCTCTCCAGGTGGCAGTTCATTTTAGTTGTGTCTAAATTTTATACAACAAAGCTGACACTGTCTTCAGCTAGGGTAATGGGTGCCAATCTCACGAAATTCAGCCGTGTGAACTAGATCGTGAAATATGACACATGTTTAAGCATAGTGCTATTCATATAGCCGATGTCCATTCCAGGATAATCGAAAGGAAGAAAGCGCACAAAACGAACAAAGTAACCAGTCCATATGGAAAACAACAACACGTTTTCGTGAACACAAGTGTAAGTCGTCGACTAGTGTGAATTCCCAGCAAATGCATGGTCTGGCGGCATCTAAAATGAACTAAAACAGAAGAGCAATGTAGACCCACACCAGTTATGGCACCATCTTTGCTGCTCTTAAGTTTCTGCAATGGATTTTTCAGAGGTAGATCTATTTAGTTTGTTTATGTAGATACAATAATTACGTTTATAGTTGAAGTGACAGACATAGCCATTACGAAACATCGATTGTAGTATTAGTACGTTTTTCTGCAAATTATTTTTTTTTTTCCTAACCAAGAGACCCCTACTGGGGTGATAAGTTTGTGATATTTTTCACCACTATCACCTTCCCTTTCTTGTATCTCAAAAACTAACATACACATAATAACCAAAGAGTACTTTATTAATATGTCTCTAGTTACACACAAAAACAAAAATATTATTTTAAAAAAAGATTAGAGGTTCTCAAAATTAACAACCACGTCGTCGGGGCATGACATGCTAAAATATCAAGTGGCTGCAGGAAATAGACGTAATTTTTTAATCTGGTGTGGTAAAGGTTAACGTGTGTCATCGCCTCGCCTCCCATTCCACTGTTGTTTGTCTGATTCTTTCAACAGTTCCACCTTAGCCATCTTCCATACCATTTCAAACCTTCTATTCTGTGCAATCAAAAGTCTTTCATGTCCACATGTTCTATTCTGACGAATAACAAATAAGGAGATAAATTAATTGTTGTTGTACTTACCTCTTTTTCCGGAACTTTCTCAGATATCATAGCTGAAAAACTTTTTTCCGAGACCCATTCACTGTCCAGTAGATATCTGGCAAGATGATTATCAGTGTCATTAAAACTTCTTTATATGCTTTCAGATATCAGTTTGAATGTATCCACGAAAGCAGTGATCTTAACATCTTTATTCTGGTTTAGAAGACTCTGCAGAGTCTGTATACAACCAGTTTCGTTTACCTATCTTGATCCTAAAACTGAGGTTTTCTTTTGACATGTTAAACGACACAACGGACTGGAAAGAGTGATTATGCAAGGCATGTTCACTGAAAAGCGAGGCAGGGTCCGACCGATAAGACTATGGACTCAGTACATCAGGGAGACACTGGATTTGACCTTGGAGCAGGCCGGAAGACAGAGTTTTCTACAGACAGGCTGTCATGAGAATGATGTTCTGCAAAGGACATGCTACATGATGATGATGATGTTGATCTAAAAACTTGCTGAGTGTTGCTGAGCGAAGTGGGGCATACACGTCAATAATTTCCAGTTTAAGAATGGAGATGGAAGCAGTGACCTCAGCATTAAGATGGCTAGCTGAGACCCTTTTAACAAGGGCAATCTTCGTGACTGACCCACAAGCCATACTTCAGAAGGTACAGAAAGGATGGCTGGTATGAGTGGATAGCAGCTGCTGAGGCCTCAAACCTCCAGGGTTGACATGGATCTACTGTCCTGGTCATACTGGGGTTGAGGGCAACGAAAGAGCTGACATCTTGGCTTCAGAAGCTCCCATCATGGGTACATTAGTGATGTATAGGAGTGACATTATGAAATCAACCAGCGACCGCTTATTAGATGAGGACACTGAAATATATATATTTTCTTTTTTTTTTCTTTTCGTTCGCCTTATTTTTTTTATTCCCCAAGGCGGTGTGCATTGCTCTGTGGTTTTTATTTTGCGCGTATCGGCCCAGTGCATCCGACTTTAGCATGCATTTTATGTAAGGGTCTGCTTCCTCCTGCATTTTCTAAGGGTTTGCTGTGATGGGGATCGAACCCAGCACCTTCGGATTGTGAACTGTGTCACTTAACCACTAGCCTATGCCGTTCCCACTGAAATAGATGAATCAGCAATCCACAGACTGCAAATGAGGTTCGAGCAGAGTGGGGGAGCAGGAGAGGATGGAGCAGGAGAGTGTACAGCCAGCGAGCTACAGGGACTATCAGCATCCAGACCCTGCACCATTTGCTGAGAGAGACTGAGCACATATGGGTATGTCTGAAGTGCAGTGACGTTGATTCTTAGAAAACAGAAACAGATCTAAAAACTATGGGTGTCCAATCTATTCTTGAATGCATTAATTGACCCAGGCTCCACTATTTCCTGTGGCAATGCATTCCAACCATTCACCACTCTATGACTAAAAAAATATTTCCTAGTATATGTCTGAGAGCTTGTCCAGGAATAGTAATGGTCATATGTGCTTTCTCTGTTCATCATATGTCGGACATCTTTGTAGCAGATGTTCAACCTCTCTTCGTCCAATATGGAACTTTGCATTTTCCAAATGGAATTTAGTAGCATTTTCCATGGAGAATAAGCTTAAGCTGGTTAACACACAAATGTTAAGTCTGTCCTGCTATATGGCGCTGAGACATGGCATGTGTATAAGGGTATCACATCCAGACTACAGACTTCCATTAACAAGCACCTTTGTCGCACTCCATGTTAAATGGCCAGAGGTAATGTCAAATACAAATCTGTGGGCAAGAACACAGCAACAACCAATACAGCAGGAAATTGGGGTGAGAAAGTGGGGATAAATAGGACACACTCTCAAAAAGAAGCCAGACAGCACAACTATGCATGTACTGGATTAGAACCCACAGGGAAAGAGACAAGTGAATGGAAGACCAAGCGAATAATTAAGGAGGAAGTCAATTCAATCAGCGTTGCATGGATGGTGCTCAATAAGACAGCAGAGAATAGGAACAAATGGAAAGCTTCTGTTCCGGACCCTATGCTCCAAGAAGAACAAGATGGGTAAATGATGATGAATCATGATATATAAAATATCTTTCTATCATTTGATTTTTCATTCAGTTGTCAACAGTTTAGTAATGTGACATGTTAATGAAACATGGGGGGGGGATTAACGTCTGGTCAGACAAAACATACTGATCAAACATGTTAGTCAGGGTCAGGCAAAGTATACTGGCCAAGACCCCCACCTCGACTTCTCTGTAGCCCTCCCTGGAAACAGGCTGTTTTCATGGCAGCCTGGCTAACGAGGTGAGGGATCGACGTGATCCTCGTAGCAGTGAGCGATACGCAGATGAAGCCAAGCATAGCACAACCCCCTGGAGGGCCCTGGTCCACCTTCATCAACATGTTCAGTATGTGGCAAAGCTACGACAACCCGTCACTTACATCCTTTTCAGGGCACACAAAAGAGTAAACCTACTCATTGTGGGCATTCTTCTTCTTCTTCTTCTTCGTACGCAGTCAGACAGTAACCATTATTTTTTCGAAAAAAGCGGTGGTCATCCTGAGGCTGTCGCCGCTGCCATAGAGCTTGTCTTGCAGTTCCACTGGTGATGGCCACATCTGCTCTCTCTGATCCTCGTATGTCGGGCAGTTCTGCAGCAGATGTTCAGCGGTCATTGTGGGTATTCAAAAACAATAAACAGGTCTCACACATATTGTATGGAAGTTTTACAGCAGGGTTAACAAATTATGCAGCAAATTAGTTCAAGTCTTAAGGATTTCATTAGAAAACACTTACAGGGCTTTCCCCTCAAGTTCATCAAATTTCTTTTGGGCTCGAAGTTCATCTTCCTGTAGTTTAAGAGCTTCCATATTCCATGCAATATCCTGAAAATGAAAGAACAAGTCAATTTTCAGGATTTGAAATGATACTAAGATGAGCTAATAATAGGAAGTACATTATTCTAGTACATACTGCAGACTAACACATGGTAAGGCACAACATACTGATCAGACATGTTAGCCAGGGTCAGGCAAAACATACTGGCCGAGACCCTCACCTCGGCTTCTTAGTAGCCTTCCCTGGAAACGGGCTGATTTCATGGCAGTCTGGCTAACGAGGTGAGGGTTCAACGTGATCCCCGTAGTAGTGAGCGACATGCAGATGAAGCCAAGCATAGCACAACCGACAACGGCAAAAAATATATTTTTTAATGGAGATGAATAACGATGAATAATTGCACAGGTCTGGAAACAACTTCCTTTTAAAGGAGCCAGATGCAATGATGGTTTAAGCTTCATATTGGAGATAAACAAATGATGTCAGACCCACATCCAGTGCCTTCATGTCCTTCCCACGTACACACCTCTTTGAGCCTCAACTGCAATCTGCCTACTGTCCTTTCCCAACGCACCAGCTTTCCATAGAGAATGTCTTTGGGAAATCGACTGTGTTCCACGGACATGACCAAGACATCACAATCTTTTCTACTAACATATCACTCGTAACATAGATATAATGTTCTCATACATACTTACATAGAGAATGTTATAGTAATTTGGAAGGGTTGTAAAATATAGCCAGTGATGAGGTCTTCCATCCGAACCAAACTGTGCAGCTGAATAAAGAAATATTAGAGCCATAAATTATAAAACTATAACAACTTATGGTATCAGATTACAAGATGTAGCGACAAGTATAGTATACAAATATGGATAGGTATGGTTCCGATATCGCGGTAGAACCAAAACAATAAAAAAAACTTACGTTACGACCAAAAGGTTTTCATCAGTGACAATGGACAATATTCATAAGAACAACTAACGCATCACGGAAGTAGAGATGAACAAGTGAAAAAGCGATATGAACACATAAAAAAAGACACTAAGCTCAGGATCAGTGTTGACTGTCAGGTGATAACCATGAAGGGTGAAGTGAAAAAGTTGGTCATAAAATATGTGAAGTGGAAAAAGATATGGATAACACAATAGAGAAAATTGGAAATGACCATATGGTGATGCATTTACATAGAACACATGAAATAATGATGAATGAAGAAAGGTAAATGAAAGAAGGGAGGAAACGTTAGAAGAGATAGAACCTAAACAAAGGTATGATGTGTGGCTAAGGTAGATGAAAATATTGTCACGCTCAAATTTGTGCTGATTATATGAGGAACAGGAGACAATGCCTGTGACCTTAATCTTGACCCTCCCCTGGTGCCCAGGACCATTGAAATGGTTAGCAAACGAAGGACCAGAGTTCTTGGATATGTTATTAGCTGTTGACAGGATTTGCAGATTTATAAACCGGTTTCATGTATCACATGCCACACCATTGACAAACGATGGAACATATTTAGGTCGCAGAACTAACAGTTGAATCGTTCTTTAATGTCAAACACTGATTTGGGGAACGCCACAGAACGTTTATGGATGCCACAGAACACAGTCATATTCGCTGTTACGCAGCATTAGTGCCAATGTGGTTATTGGTGCAAGCATTCATATGACTTTTAACCAGCTGGTCCCTCATGTTCGTATCCTGTCTATAGGCAACAAGGAAGATTAGAAAATAACTGAGTGTGGAAGGATCATGAGATGGAAGATAGGATATCACGAACAGGAGCTGTAGAGGTGGCGAGTCAAGTTTCACAAAGTCAATGGGGAGGGTTGGTGAGAAGGAGAAAGGAAGTCAGTGCAGAGGAAGTCGCAGGAAGGCAGGGTGGTCTCGGTGTTTAGACCCCTCTATCAGATACAAGGATAGCAATTAGATTTGACATGAAGATGCTTATGACTACAACTATATCACTACCAAACAGGCAGTGGTACCTTCTTCTTCTTTGATCAACTGATGCTAACGTTCTAGTCTGGTGAGGATTACAAAGGAGACTGCGTTTCGGGTATGCATCCATTCCCCACATCTTTTCGAGAGTGGTCGCTCACCCGGGCCAGATTGCCTCTGTTTGGTCTGTATAAGTAGGGCAGTAATGCAGGATATGTTCTGGTGTTTGCTTGGCAAGAAGAACTGTGTCAATGTTTTCAGTAAACAGAACTGTGTCCATGTTTTGACCAAACAGAACTGTGTCAATGTTTTCAGCAAACAGAACTTTGTCAATGTTTTCAGCAAACAGAACTTTGTCAATGTTTTCAGCAAACAGAACTGTGTCAATGTTTTCATCAACCAGAACTGTGTCAGTGTTTCATCAACCATAACTGTGTCCATGTTTTCAGCAAACAGAACTGTGTCAATGTTTTCAGCAAACAGAACTGTGTCAATGTTTTCAGCAAACAGAACTGTGTCAATGTTTTCATCAACCAGAACTGTGTCAATGTTTTCATCAACCAGAACTGTGTCAATGTTTTCATCAACCAGAACTGTGTCATTGTTTTCAGCAAACAGAACTGTGTCAATGTTTTCACCAAACAGAACTGTGTCAATGTTTTCATCAACCAGAACTGTGTCAATGTTTTCACAGAATTCAATACGTTTTTCTGTTATGTTTACTGTATTGTTCCTTCAGTCTTTATGTTGTTAGTTGTTTTCGAAGCCACTCATTCTTAGTTCTTCATCCTTAATTAATATTCCCTGGTAGTGGGATGTAGTGTCTTTTCTTATATTGTGAGACATACTGAAGAAGGTGGAACTTGGTCCTGCTCACTGTAGTACAATGCTAGGTTTCGCAGTAGGCTCACCACTACAGGGATCATAGTGCTGATCCCTACCTCCTTGGACAGGATGTTATAACACATCCTGTTTTCAGATTCACTGAATAATGCGAGGTGGGGGTCTTGATCAGTGCTTATTACACCTACAGTAATCCCAAAGCTGGATGTTGCTGCCACCTAATGACACCTTTAGAAACTTTCTACTATTTTTCATCTATCCTGTATCAGTTTGTGACATACTTACTGACTTACCGTCATATTTAGTATTTCCACAAAACGTTTTTTATTTGCGTGCGCTTTATTTCTCTATTCTTCAAAGTAGTGTGCAATGCACTATGTTATTATTTTGCGCCTCTCGGCCCAGTGCATTCGATTTTGGCATGCATTTTATGTAAGGGTCTACTTCCTCCTGAATTTTCTAAGGTTTTGTTTCCCCGAAGTAACGGTTGGTGCTGTGATGGGGAACGAACCCAACACCATCGGTTTGTGAGCGGTGTCACTTAATAATTAGCCCAAGCCGTCTCCCCACCTTTGTGGTTTGCGTTCCTGCATTGTTCTTCATTCTTTTTAGATTTTATGTCATCAGATGTTATTAATAATACTAACAAATTATAAGTAAGCACTGTAAAAAGGGGAGTGGCAAGTACAAGAATGTTGTTTGGTCGCTGCTATCAATTCCAGAGATCTACATTAGTCACTTGGGGAACCGAGAAACTAGTCCAGTCAGGTACAACATGCTGGCCAACATGTCGCGTCAGGGTCAGGCACAATACACTGACCAAGATCACAATCTCTCTTCCATGTAGCGTTCCCTGGAAACAGGCTGTTTTCAAGGGAGCCTGGCTGACGAGATATGGATCGATGCGATCCCCGTAGTAGTGAGTACCCCACAGATGAAGGTAAGCATAGCACAACAGCCTGGAGGACCGTAGTCCACCTTCATCAGCATGCTTGGGATATGAGAAAAGCTACAACCCGCCACTTAACGTCCTTTTCTTGGCGCACAAAAGAGTAAACATACTCATCATGGGCATTAAACAACAGCAACAATGTTAGTCACTATTTACATTTCTTACCTTTGCGCTTTGGGAAAATTTCATAAGGATCCTGAAACAAAAAATGAGTTAAAGAAAAGAAAATGAAACAAATGTTATCTAAACACAACACCAATAAATATATCATGCATTCAAAAATTGAAAGCGAAGTGGTCAAGCCGTTTGTCTCGTGTTCAGACGGTCGGGGTTCGATTTCGAACTGTGACGGTCTGGCCATGATGTCAATTTTTTCCAGAGATCCCTGGGTTCATCACTGGAGCTACGGAGTTCGTGCTTTGTGCGATGCTCTCGACAGATGGGGTACCCATATGCCGAGAGAGGTCGAGCTAAAATGGGGAAAAAACCCGAGGCAATGAAGTCGAGCCCCCGCTAAAAGTTTTTTTTAAAGCATAAAATATAAATGTATTCATAAATCGTATAAAACTTACTAACACTTTTTTTTAAAATATATTCTTTTTCAACTGCAACAAATAAAATGTTAGTTTTTTTTTAATGTTAAATATTCCTTTAACCCTTACAGTCCAGTTTAATTGATTAGATGCGTGCCTTATGACATGCATCTAATCAATAAGGCCAGACTGCAAAGGGCTAAAACAGGAGGCTAAAAAATTAGATCGGACTGTAAAGGGTTAAGCTACGAATCTAATCAATTACCTAGACTGTAATGGGTTAAACAGGAGGCTAATCAATTAGGTCAGACTGTAAATGGTTAAATTGATACACTAAAACACAGGATAACCCCTCTAACAGGCAAAGGATCTTAACAAAATTTAACATAATATAAAGACATTGTGACATAGTTTACAGTGAGGATGCTATATCTGCACATTTTAGCTCTTCACATCTGATATCAGCTGCCATTTTTGGGTACCGGGGTTGCCTTCCCACTGCGAGCTCTATTCTCCTAGCCAAACAACACTAGTGCAGTTTGTTTCCAGTGCCACCACTTGGAGTCGGAATAGGGTCTTAATCAGGTATGGGTCACTGACTGATGAAAGCAGTGAGCTATGAGTTGCTGGCTGCTGTCAGTTCATTCCTTGTGCTGAATTTTTAGCCCTTCAAAATCTGTTTACAAATTATAATTAACTTTTCCAAGTTTGGAGTACAAGAAGGTATTTTTAAAAAGAATCAAAACCACAATTCTTGTGATTGTTGTATTGAATAGGTCAAGGATAATATCGCTAGACACCTCAATATTTGTTTTCATTCGCCTTATTTCTCTGTACTGCAAGGCAGTGTGTGTTGCACTATGTTTTGATTTTGGGCCTGTCAAACCAGTGCATCCGACTTCAGCATGCATTTATGTAAAGGTCTGTTTCCTCCGGCACTTTGCAAGGGGTAATGGCCAGTGCTGTGATTGGGGAGCAAACCTAGTCGTGTCACTTAACCACTAGCCCATGCCGTCCCCCTGCCCTTTATTTAATGTAAAATGTGTTGCTTGCATTTTACATTTGGATTGAGATAACTGTGTCCATCAACTCGGCGTATCCATTTTCAGCAAGTTTTTCAATTTGAGTTTATTCTTTTTTGTCTGTAACAGTTGACACACTACATAGAAAGTAGTAAGCAGTTTGAAGCCAGAGTTTTTATTCTTCTATATGAATTACTATCTGTGGCTTATGGTCTTCATCTGCCCAGAGCATTCTGATGTTATAAGGTCAAAGACTCCAACATCCCAATTTCTTTTGTTAGAAGTAGCAGCCCTTAACTTAACTTAACGTCTTTATATCAGTTTAGAAGACTCATCAGAGTCTGTATGTAACCAGTTTCATTTACATTTCCTTGTTCTAAAAGCTACGCGCAACCAATCTATTCTTGAATGTATATATTGTGCCTGCCTCCACTACTTCCTGTGGCAATGCTTTCTAGGCATTCACCACTACCTGACTAAAAATATATATTTCCTAATATTTAATCTTCACCATTCTTTAATTAATTTGTAGCTGTGCCCTCTTGTTCTTGTAGGTGGTTGTATTTTGAAAAACTTGTTATGACCAAATGGGAAACCGAACATACTGGTTACACCAAAAACGATGCCTATTACCAGTTGAACCGAAGAGAGCAGGTCGTTGTCTTCAGACTTCGCACTGGCCACAATAGACTGAGGTACCACCTATTCAACAAATTGAAGATAGGTGGTACCGACGAATGCCCGTGCGGCACTGGTAAAATGACCGCTGAACATCTGCTGCAGAACTGCCCGACATACGAGGATCAGAGAGAGCAGATGTGGCCATCACCAGTGGAACTGCAAGACAAGCTCTATGGCAGTGGCGACAGCCTCAGGATGACCGCAGCTTTTTTCGAAAAAATAATGGTTACTGTCTGACTGCGTACGAAGAAGAAAAACTTGTTATAGTCCAATTTATTCTTTCCCTTGATTTTCTTATAAAATTGTATTGTTACTTCGAATTTTTCTCATTTTTAGACATTGTAGGCTGGTTTTTCTCTTTCCTCATAACTGTAATTCTGGAATCCCACTATCAGTTTTGTCGCTCTTATTTGTATCCTTTCCAGCATTTCTATATCCCCTGTATGGCAGCACATGAGTTGCAGCGGTCAATAGCTGAATGCTAGTGTCAGGACCTGCGAACTAGTCTTGCCAAGACCCTTCTACACCTCCACATGGTGATCCTGGATAAAAGGCTGCAACACAGCAGACCAGCTAAGGATAAGGGATCGAAGTGGGAAGGCTATCCCAGTACTCAAAAAATGCCTGCTGAAGTCGGATGTGTGGGACCGAAAGGTGCAAATATCACAGTCAAGCTGTAAACTACGACACAACGCATTCCTTTCTCTGGACTACATTCTGCTACTTAATTCTATTTCAGGACTTGGTAGCGGGAGATTGAGAACAAACGAAGTCAAGTCAGGTCCCCTCTACGATAAGGACTCCACACTTGTACACAGTACTCCAATCTAGGTCTAACAGTTTGACAATCACTTCCTTGCTCCTATGTTTAATATTTATGTAGAGAAGATATGGACCTGGGATGTTGCTATCACATGCTAATTGGGCAGGGAGAAAATTAAGTGCCTGGTCATCTAATGCAAAAGCAATCTTCCAGCTACCCCTGCACACCTATAACATACGGTAGTCGGACTTCTGTAACTGACGAAAACCAATAACCAGGCGAATAGCAACATGTTAGGGATATCCTAAACCCCCAGAGCATGTCGACAAGTACAATGACAAGCCTGGACATAGACAACTGTGGCTAGCTATGATGCCTGAAGGCACAAGTGGGTAAGACAGAGAGAGATGTTAATTGTGGCCCATGCTATGGTAGCATTTTGTTGCCCAATTTCAACCTTGAAAGAAAACTACACACAATAAGCACACATGTGTGGGTCTCCAGTTTTGGGGTCAACATGACTGCCAATCTTGACCAGTCTTTCTTGGTAATATTTGTTCATTATTGTTCTTACTGGTCACAGGTAGCAGACTTGTTTACGGGTTTAACATCCTCGTATTGCATAATACACTGCAAGTACAATCATATATATACACCAAGATGTGTGCCTCCCTAAGCAGCTATCGGATAGTGAGCTCAGAACAGGCAAGCGCTCGATGGAGGTACAGAAGAAACAATACATTGATGTAGCCTCCAGTAAGCTGCTTGCTCTGAACCACTCATCCTGGTGCACTGTCATCACACATGGTGATCACATCAGTGAGAAGAGAGTCATTGCTGCAGCGATGTGCAATTATTATTATTATTACTGGTATAATTGAGAGCTGATCCTCTCACAGCAATGCTAGCTTCGAGGCCTGCCACCAGACTGACAGGCTTATGCAGACAGACTATTTCTCAGATTACAGTTTTTTTCCTTTCAATAGGAGCATGGGTTCAACAGTACAGTTGTCCTCACATAAAGCAGGGATATAAATATGCTGGAAAGGATACAAAGAAGAGCGACAAAACATAGTGGGATTCAGGAATTATAGTTATGAGGAAAGACATAAACAAACCTACAGCGTCTAGAATTTGAGATGATTTAATTCAGTTCTATGAGCAAAGTAAAGGATAAATTAGACTATAAGAAGTTTTTCAAAGTAAAGTCAGCTACAAGAGGGCACAGCTAGAAATTAATTAAATAAAGGCCCAGATCAGATATTAGGAAATATTTTTTTAGTCAGAGAGTTGTGAATGAGTGGAATGTATTGCCACAGAAAATAATGAGGACAGGGTCAGGTAATGCATTCAAAAATAGATTGCATGCACTTTGTTATTATAGATTAAATTGAGTAGAAGAAACTGGCCGTATATAGACTGCTGAGCCTTCTAAATCAGTATATACAAGTTAAGAGATTGGAAACTGCTTCAATGGTCTATAAATAGAGCACAGAATGCTTCATTATTTAATATCACATAAAACCAACCAGAACATTCATTTGTTGTTGCACTTAAAACCTGACGAAAGCAAATATTACAAAAGTTACATTTTGATTTAATTCCAAAGATGAATAAACAAGATTGAGAAATGAATGTTTCACTGACCTTCATCACTGGTCTAGCACCTTTCTGAAATAATCCAGATGGGAGCAAATATCCTAATGCTTGCTGTCAAATAAAATCAAAAGAAATTTCAGTCAACATCTCGACCAGTTAATGAATTATATATATATATCCCAACATCCCATCCATTGTCTCTAGAGACTGACAGGATGCCAATCTATATATATATATAGATTGACATCTTGTCAGTCTCTAGAGACAATAAATTTCATGCTAGAGAGGGGATAGTCAGTTGTTGTCCCAACTTTTGCCGCAAACTACATTAACCCATTGATTGGTATCTTGTCAGTCTTGAGAGACAATGAATTTCATGCTAGAGAGGGGACAGTCAGTTGTTGTCCCAACTTTTGCCGCAAACTACATTAACCCATAGATTGGTATCTTGTCAGTCTTGAGAGACAATGAATTTCATGCTAGAGAGGGGACAGTCAGTTGTTGTCCCAACTTTCGCAGCAAACTACATTAACCCATTGATTGGCATCCTGTCAGTCTTGAGAAACAATGGACTTCACACTACAGTGGGACATTCAGTTGTTGCCATAGCGTATGCCGCAAATGTTTGTAGTCTGCATCTTGGCGCATCCTGTCCTCCCCTGCCTGCAGACCAACACACAAAGCCTGCCTCCAGCCGGGTCTGTCTTTGGCAAGTTCCTCCAAGTTGCAGATGTTCATTTCCAACGCCTTCATGTCACGCTTGCAAACATCTATGTAGAGGAGGAAGGGTCTACCTTTTTTACGCTTGTCTGTGATCAGCTCTCCGTAAATGATATCTTTTGGTATTCGTCCATATATATATATATATAAATAAATAAATAAAAGAAATCATACAGATTTTACTGATCAAAATATTTTTTCATCTCTATATACTAACTAGTCCTCAGAGTTTCTCCATCTTTATACACAAGCCCTAATTGTTATAATTTTTCCCATTTTTTCCAATGATTATAATCTTACCACTCACTTTTCCAGTTAATTTAAATCTTACTCTTCACTTTTCTAATCATTATAACCTAACTCTTCACTTGTCCAAGCATTATAATCTTACCATTGTCTACATCATTGACTGCTGTAGGCTACTGAGACCTAGTCAACTATCGTCTTGTCGTAAATATTACAAGCATTTTCTCTACACAACCCGTTCTCATGTAGATATCATGAGGGAATTCTATGAAATTATGAAAATCATCCAGCATCCTTAATAACACACATCTCAAGGGGCAACGAATTTCCAAGTAAACAACATGGGGTGGAGGCAGACGGAGTCAAAAGCAGCCGGACGAAACTAGTGAAACCATCGCCCCTGAAAAGTATTGACACTCTTATCAGGAAAGAGCTGGCCAATGACAACCCCAGATCCATCCAGATCCCCACAGCGATAGCATGACTGCACGGGGTGACTTTGTGAGGGCATGAACATCCCAATCGTTCGCTGGTCACTTTGTGATGAAACTACACGACTGGAATGTAACACTGGTTGTCTAAAGACTCTACAGAATCTTCTGGGGCCATTGTGGTCAAGAGGTCAGGCTCCCATCCTTCCAAAGCGATGAACAGAAACAGTGGACTATCGAATCCCACAAGTTTTAAAGTGATCGCTGGTCTCACTGGAGGTAGGACCAAAGTGCCTACATCCTGAGTTGCCTCCAGTCGTCTTGACTAATGTCTTGCTACTTGTTCAAGGTAGCTCGGGACCAGAGAGTGAGATCAATAACAAGCGCAGTTTTCTCCTCACTATAATCCAAATACAGCGCAAGTTACATCATCATTGCTTGCGATGGGCAACTAGTAATAATCTTATTCTTCACTTGTTCAATCATTTCAATCTTACCCCTCACTTTAACAATCATTATACGAGGGGCGTTCAAGTCAAACCAAGATTTTTTTTTCTAGTTCTACCTGAATGGGTTATAGTGTGCTGGAACTACTATCATTAGTTAAGGGACACTTGTGTCCTATTACTGATAGGTGTCCCACTTGCCATGGGCCAGTCACGTGACAGATAAATAAAAATGTGGGACAACACTGTTAGGGATTGCATAGAACAGCATGTTGTGATGAAGTTTCTTGTGAAAGAAGGCGTAAAACCTGCGGAAATTTACAGAATCTGCAATTACAATACAGTGATGAGATATTCAGCCGCAGTAAGATATTTGAATGGTGTAAACGTTTTAGAGAAGGCCGTACACCTGTGAGTGATGATCCCGTCCTGCTCGTGCAAGGTAACGCTCAACCTCATATGGCTCACAGCACTATGTACCATCTGCAACAACTTGGCTGGGAGGTATTGCCCCATCCACCTGACAGTCCAGACCTCGCTCCAAGCAATTTCCACATGTTTGGATCCCTAAAAGAATTCCTGGGAGGTCATCATTTCTGCACTGATGACGAAGTGAAACAGGCTGTCCTGGATTGGTTCAGACATACTGACAAATCTTTCTACGCTGAAGCTTTTCAAACATAACTTAAACGATGCGATAAGTGCATGAACCTTGCAGGAGATTATATAGAAAAATAAATGGCATTTTGACTACTTGAAAAATAATTTTTTTTTCATTACTTTAAAAAAAGAAAAAGAAAAAAAGGTTTGACTTGAATGCACTTCGTAATCTTACCCCTCACTTTTCCAATCATTGTAATCTTTCTATTCACTTTTCCAATCAATACAATCTTACCCCTCATTTTTCTAGTAATTAAGATCTTTACTTTTCACTTTTCTAAAAAATTATAACCCTCTCAGGTCAATAGACACTAGACATGTTTTCTGCTGCACATTCCGAAATAAGGATTGACAATCTGAGACAATGACTGCCCTTGTTAAAGAGGTCCAAGATTGCCATGCCAGAGCTGAAGTCATTGCCGTGATCTACATTCTCATACTGAAGGTTGTCCTGTATGCTCTGCTCCCTGACTTCCATAACGGAGAAGTCTCCATTTTTATTTCTCACTACTTAAGGCCAATGTCAATATCATCACTCCCACAGCCCTGGACTATTTATTTTACTTTCAATAACATAGTTTTAATAAAACACTCAAACATCTACCCAAGTCAAGAATTTTCTATCATCTCTTCCAGATCATGCGTGCGAGCTAAGTCAATTATTTATTCAGTTTCCCACTCGTTTTGAATAGTTATTCCCATTAGGTTGTACTCTGTTCATGGCGAACAACATTTTATTTTCTTTGTACTAATGCTGAGATGTTGGAGAGAACAGGCACTGTCACAATCTTTTCCATGATTAGCTTTTGAAGGCTCTGATGGCTGGGACACACTCAGAGGATGGATGATGACAGAATAACAAAATATCTTCTCTATGGGGAATTACAGTTGGGGGAAAGGATGTATGCAAGCGGGATATCAATGATGCAGGCATCGATTTAAAATCATGGGAACAGGACGCCATGGATCGTGTTACATGGAGGGGCATGATTAAGCATGGATTACAGACATGGGAGATGCTGATTGCTGATAGGCTGAAGACTCAGCGTTTGACACGTCACACCATGTGATGCAACAAACGGTCCTGACTTTCCTTGTACACTGTGGAAGACGCTTCTCTGCTCGGATTGGTCTTACGAGTCAATATTCGTTTCCGTCATAGACTATAGTTATATACCTTTTTTTCAAAGCACAATTACTATCGTCTGACAAGACGGAAAGAGCCAATGAGATGTACGTAAGTTGCCCATCACAAGCGAAGATGGCAACATCATCAGACTGTCCTCGTCGTGAAGATGTAACTTGCGCTGGATTTGGATTATGGTGAGAAAGAAGGTGTGCTGGATATCAATCTCACTCTCTCGTCCTGAGTTACTGGGAACCAGTGGCAAGACATACAATCAAGACGACTGGAAGTAGCTCAAGATGCAGACATTCAGGTCGTACAACTGTGAGACCAGTGGTGGCTTGAAACTTGTGGAAGTCGATCGTCCACCGTTTCCTTGACGATTTGAAAGGCGAATTTCATACTTCTTGACAGCAGCAGCCCCCACACGTAGACTAGAAGACGCTGCTGCTGACCAGCGCCCACATCTGTAGGTCTAGGTGAGGGACCATTAACCTATGGCTGAGGGGAGGTTTAAGTCCGTGGCATGCAATGAAAATGAACGCAAGTCCGTGGCATGCAATGAAAATGAACGCAATTTCCAAGTAGGTCGTGGACACCAACCAAGGACGGTGCGCAATCTGTAGTGACAACCTGTATTCTATAACACATGAAGAACAGATCGTGTTTTCTCCGAATTCCGAGGAAAATTACACACAATGGCTTCCTGTGAATAACATAGGACGTGCTAGAAAATCATCGCCACACAACATTCATTAATTAGAACAAACAAACCATATGAAAACTGCAGACCATGAGAGCCGCTCTTGCTTGGTCGCCATCTTACCGGAACTTACCAATGAGATGAATGCTGAAATGACTCATACTTGTCTATGTATTTATCAACATTGGATTTGGGTTCCGCCGAAGCACCACAGAGAACAGAAAATATTTACTTACATCAATGTCTTTCTTTGTAAAATTGTCAGGATCTACTCCCATGATGTTTGCCAGGTGTCGTTTTCCAATCTCGTATTCCGCTACTTCAGCTTTCATCATGTCATCTGTGCACAATAAAATATGAAGTAATTTATCGTTATCATCATAAAAATAAATAAGAAATGAAAAATCCATAATTGATTATGTGGTAGTGAGGAAAAGTGCATTTAAGTTCGTGCGTGACGCTAGAGTGTTCAGATGACAAGAGATAGGAAGCAACCACTACCTAGTGAAAATAAAATTAGGCACATCATTTCAAGTGCTAGAGAAACACTACAAGAGTACGACGTACATGTTTTGGCACAGGCTTCCTGCAGGGAGGCCGACTACATTCGTGTTCCCATTATACAACTGCAGCATAAATAAAAGGATGATGATGAAGATACAAAATGAAGCTTATTGAACATCTTGTTCCAAAGTAAGTGATGGGAGAGTACTGGCAAGTTACACAAGGCAAAGCAATTGAATCATCAGATTTTTTGGCATGTGTTTTGATTTGTAAACTATTTTTCAACTTAAATCTAAAGTAACATAGCAATCTTCCTAAATAAGGGTCATATGATGATTTAATAGCTGTCATGGTGACAGCATCAGACTTGTGCTGCAAGATGTGTTCTCATATGGCCATAAAGACCCATCCTGGCAAGGCAAACATTGCTGCATCTGGGGTATACATGTGAGGAGTCGGCTGTGGAGTCATTGTGAGGGTTGCTCCTTCAGGCGGTACACTATCCTGAGCTTCCACAATGGAATTCCACTCTTCGATTTGAGCACCTTTGATGATGCTAGCGCACCAGGTGGAATAGTTCTCTGCAAGCAACTCCCAGAAGGTGACATCAAATTACCTATTATTTCGAGAAACTGATGCTGGTCTGATCAGGCACAATATACTGACCAAGACCACTATCTCTCTTTCATGTAACGTTCCCTGGAAACAGACTGTTTTCAAGGCAGTCTGGCTGACGAGATGTGGATCAATGTAATCCCTGTAATAGTGATCGCCACGCAGATGAAGCCTAGCATAGCACAGCTGCCTGACGACCGAGCTACACCTTTATCAGCATGCTCGGGATGTGAGGAAATATACTACAACCCGCCCGTAACGTCCTTTTCAAGTGCGCAAAAGAGTAAACTTACTCATTATGAGCATTAACACAACAACCTATTATTTCAATATCCTCTAAGTGATGATAATATTTTACCACAAAACATACCATGAGCCTTGACCCGCTCTATATATGCCTTCATTGCTTTACTTATGGTGATGGCTTTAGTGGTGGGTTTGAGGTTTGAACTTGGCCGGTCTGGGGTAACTGGTGTGGCAACATCACTGCTGTATCGCAAATGATGTAAGGTTGGTAACTTGTCCTGCAAGACAATGTATAATGAACTGGCATGAGTAACAATCAAGCAATAGGTGAATATTTTAATTATTCTCAGAATGACATAAACAATTCTTTCTATGAAAGCTGCATCTTCTTCTTCTTTGTCGTTCATCTTCAGATCAAGGTCCTGGTTTCTGGTTTTTCTTACAAAGGTCACCGTTGTTTGTAATGTTGTTTTTATCTCTATACAGCTTGTTTATCATCTGTCTCAGGAGGCCAATATTGTTCTCTCTCATCCTGTATGAACGTGCATCTTTGTAGAACGTGTTCCACGGTCACAGAATACTCCCGACATGTCATTTGTCCCAATCCTCCTTTTGATGTGAAAATGACCTGCGAGTTCATTATGCTCAGATCTACCTGAAGATGACAAATTGCTCTTCTCTAGTTAAATCACACGTTGTCTTTTTTTCAGAAGAGAGTTGATTGGAAAATGTTCACATGAAGTTGACTTTAATTATGGTCTTTGCCTCATTATATATGATGCTCAAGTCTGTTAGTGGAGAAGCTCTTCCACACTTTGCTAGTCTGTCTGCAGTTTCATTGTCTTCGATATTGCAGTGGGATGAAATCCACTGAATGACCAGTACTTGAATTATTGAATCCTGGTATTCAATCAGGCAATGTTTTCCGATGCCAGGTAGTCAAAAGCTGTTTGAATCCGTGCCTGTCTTTTGCCATGGAGTACCACGATGGTCCACGAATGTGGTACAGATCACATCTTCATTTCTTGGTGGACAGCAGCGTGGGCAGTTGTAGTTGTATAACCTCCAGAAAGATACCCTCCTCATCCATCTATCGTCAGTCATGCGGACCAAATGGCCAGCCCATCTGTACTTTCATATTGATACACAGTCTACAACATCCAGGGACTCTATTTGGTGGCAGATATTGGTATTTCGGATGTCGTCTCTTAAGGAGATATGTACGACTCTTCGCTTCATTGCTCTTTCAGTAGTACAGAGCTTCTGTGTCTGATTCGCGTAACTTCAAACCTTACACTCATATACCATTGCGGGGATAACCATGCCATTGAAGGTGTAGAGCCTGACCTTGACACCTGCCTTCTGCAGGAATATTAGTTTATCGCGGCTAAAGCTGAGTCAACAAGCCGTTATCCTGCAAGAGATCTCTTTATCAATGTGGTTGTTGCTGATTTCCTCGCTTATGTAGACATACGCATTGACATTTTCGATGAGCTCATTTTCTATCACAGTTACCCCGTAGGGCAGAATATCCACATGAAACAATCATGGTCTGCACCGTGATTCTGGTCTGCTCCCAAGGCGGACACCTTACCTCAAGACCATTGAGTCCCCTAGTATGACATTCAAATAATAAATATTCAATATATTATATAACTTTCATTATTTCAATCACCTTTTAAAAACAGTTCTGCAGAAATATGAACTAGACCTATACATTACAATACACCCGAAATACACACACAAATATTTGTTGTCTGCTAAAGAGTTTCTGCCTCCTTTTGACGAGGCATGGTTATTTAAAATCCCTGGACAAGTCTTTTTTAGTATATCAGGTAAAATTTATCACACCTTGAATCTTGATTGTGTGGAAGTGTGGTAACTTGCTGAACTGAACTGATGAAGTGAAACACTCACTGATTGCGTAGTAAGTAAAACAAACAAAAAGACGCAGATGTTCATTCAATTCGATTTAGTGTCTTTCATATCTTTACATTTTACGAATATACCTTTAATTGAAATGTTGATATAACGACAGACGGTAACGATTTTGATTTTTGCACAAGCCTTGCAGCCCACCAAGGTGAGCTCAGAGCCATTTTTGTTTCCTCCAGGGACAAGCTAATAATAAATATATTTAAAATTACAATTTAAAAATAATTTTTTTCTAAAGCATAATTAATAATTAAATATAACTTTACAAATTAGAAAAACTACTGAAATTAGATAAAATTAAGCGAACTTGTCGACAAATCAAGTTAATTGTATTTATATTGAAGACATACATTGAACACTCTTTTCTGACTGCTAGTGCTGTAGTCTCTTGTGTAGGGTAGACGATAATGGCGACCTTGAAGGGCACTTTACTTTTTTTGGCGAGACGGGGCAGGCCATTTCTCTGTCAACGTCAAAGATATCTCTCTACTACACCTGTTGTCTCGTGTAAGCACTTTACTTGCACATATGGCTAATCGTATTTAGAATGCCTTTAAGCAGTCATATAAATTAACTATTATTTTTAATGCGCCTTGTCTCAAGATTTTCGAGAGTTGATGCGACGATGGAAATCGTCAACAAAACAATTTCAATTTATTTTCAAATAAGACGATCTACAGTATGTATAATATACATATCAGTTTGAGAAAATTAAGACATGCATTACAGACTAGTGCATTCTAAACTTGTGTTTCTTCATAATAAAGCTCAACAAAGATTTTAAAATCTACCAAAATGTAAGTTATTTGTACATTTTTCCAGGTGGTTTGTTTAGAGCAGCTATATATGGCGCTTAACTGGCTGCGGGTCTACTTAGCTCTAGTGTTTGGGTCTATTAAGATCGACGCGCACATCGGTAAAAACCACCCTCCAAGAAACTGGTTGTATACAGACTTTGTAGAGTCTTCTAAACCAGTATAAGAACGTTGAGTTTAAGCGAAATCTAAATTAAATTGTTGAAGTCTCAGGTGTCTTTAACTCTTGGACTTAGTTAATAACATGATCAACGTGTACTTATTTTACTAAAACAAAAGGCAGTCCCATAACAGACACTGACTTTGGGAATGAAGTGTTAAAGACTTCATTGTAATTAGGTCTCATCGACACTGGTAAGCCATCATTTATGATTTACAGTAACATGCTGGGTTGATGGAAGCATATGGTAGCTATGATTTAGCCTGGTACATTTGCCATGAGAAGTAAGTGCTCTACCACTGCTGCTCAGACATTTTTTATTAACTGTTACTTTTAAAATTAACTTGGAATGATGTCAAATTGGCTGTGATGAACTTTCTCTTAGAATCGTACGTTGTGATTCTAATGTTGCATTTATAATATAGGCTATATGCAACAAGTATTAGTTATTCAAGTATTTCATGGCCTACTTATTTCTGTTTATCTTTGCTCATACCATCATCATGTAGCATGTCCTTTACAGAATATCACTCTCACAATAGCCAATTTGCTAAACTGTTTATCTCTAGCCAGAACTCCTGCCGCGGTCATCTTCAGAACCTCCATGATGTCTTGTGTGTCCATCTTCTCCTCAGTCTGTCTCTGCCCCGCTTTCCAGGCACCATACTCTCCAGTATCATTCTCCCTAGAACATTAGTGTGTTTCTTCTTCTTCGTACGCTGTCAGACGTCAACCTTAATTTTTTCGAAAAAAGCAGCGGTCATCCTGAGGCTATCGACACTGCCATAGAGCTTGTCTAGTGTTGCCACTGGTGATGGCCACATCTGCTTTCTCTGATCCTCGTATGTCTGGCAGTTTTGCAGCAGATATTCAGCGTTCATTTTCCCAGTACCGCACATGCATTCGTCAGTGCCACCTATCTTCAATTTATTGAATAGGTGGTACCTCAGTCTATTGTGGCCAGTGCGAAGTCTGAAGACCACGACCTGCTCTCTTTTGTTCAACTGGTAATAGGCATCATTATTTGTGTAGCCAGTACGTTCTGTTTGCCATTTGGTCACGTATCTAGCTCTATTAAGCCTTTTTGACTCTTCGTATGTCACACTAGTATCTGGTTGGGGTAGTCTTGCACCTTCTTTTGCCAGTCTGTCTGCCTCCTCGTTGCCTTGGATGTTACAGTGGGATGGAACGCACTGTACCACCACTCTTTTTGGTACGGACTGCTGGCATAGTTGACAGAGTACTGCTCTTAAATCATTAAGTTCAGTATTTTTCTGGCTTTTTAGTGCTGTGTCTACGGCCAGGGCATCTGTAAGCAGCTCTATGTGGCTTTCATTTCTTTTGCATGTCACCATTTCTTCTACTGCAGCCCTCAGCACCTCTGCCTCCGCTCTGAAATTGCTTGAGTATTTTCCAGTTGCCACTGATAGTGTTGTTTTCCTACCATTTGGTAGGCTCAGGAATACCCCTGCCCCTCCGTTCTGTGTTGTGTTTGTTACAGAGCCGTCAGTGTATGCATGGGTCCAGTCCATGCTTGGGTAGTTTTTCGTTATGTACCTGAGGGTTATGTCTCTTCTTTCTTTTTCAGTCTGGCTGTTCTTTTTTCCAATACCTGGTATATTTTCTACCACCTCTGGAAATATATGCTGCCTCCAGGTAGGTTTGCGTACAGTAGGGATGGGCTTTGGTGTTGTTGATGCGTTCATAGGGTTTTCGTTCATCTTTGCTTTGGCTATTTCTGCAAATTTTCTCCGCTTTAGTTTCCCATTTCCAAAATTATTTAGTCTCTGATGCATTGGATGGTCTGTGATCACTAGTGTATTTGATGTGGCCAAAACGTTTGAGCTTTCTAGACAAGATATTGTTTACTAGCCAATTTTCCTCAATATCCAGTTCTTTTAGGATATCTGCATTGTTTTTCTTTTTCACTATCCGTGGTATATTTAGCACTTTCATGTAGCATTTTAGTTCAAAATATGCAATCTTTTTCTTTTGTGTTTTTATGTGGTGGTCCACGTTTCACATCCATACATTGTCACTGGGAAGATGCAAATTCACATGATTTTTATTTTCATCATTTTATTAGTGTTCTGCCATAAATTTCTCATTTGGTTCAATCTCTGCATTGCCATAGCTGTTCTCATTGTGACTTCCCTCACTATAGATTCTGTATATTAATTAAATAGATAAGGGGAGAATACGCATCCCTGTCTCACACGCTTTTGACTGCTATTCTGACCCAACTTGTTGTTCCTGGTATAGTGATTCGATCAGTTGAATCAAATGTGTTGTGAATCCAATGTCTCATTTTGTTTCACAATGCATGGTGTTGCACACAAGTAAACGTCTTTGTGAAGAGGAAATATGTGTGGATAAAATGTCCAATTTGAAAATGCAGAAGGATTTTATATTATACAAACGACATAAATCGTTATTTTTTTTTCAGAAAAGGGCAAAAAAAGATCTGTTATACACTGTTGAACATATTTTTTTTAAGACAAATGTATGTATATATTTTTATTTTATTTAGATAGTGACAAAATATGGGTTATGAAAATTCATATCACTTTCACATACGCAGAATTTAGTCAATTTGTGTCAATGAATGTGTTGCAACTCTGTATGTAAAATAGTTAATGACATTTGGAACAAAGGAATAAACCCAAATGATCACACAACTTCAATAGTAATTTCTTTGCCAAAAAAAAGATAATTTAAGAACAGAATTGATGGCATGATAGAGAAATTGTCAAAAGATAACCGGTTTGGTTTTCGCAAGGCCAAATGTGTACAGGATGCCATCGGATGATAACAGCTTATCTCAGAAAGAATGAGGATCGATCAAAGACGACCACTATTTATCTGCTTTGTTAACTAGGAGAAAACCTTTGATCAAGTATCCTAGAAGAAACCTTTTTCAGATGTTGCAATAAATAGGTATAGAGAGACCATTCATTAGGTTAATCCAGAACCTGTATGGCGATTATTTAAATCAAAGAAAAACTCTCAGATACAGTTTCAATAAGACAGGGCTGCTTGCTTTCACCAAGTCTCTATGACGCATATTCTGAGATGATGATGGAAAATGTTCGGAGTTGTTATAGGGGTGTCAAAGTTAATGCCATCAAATTTGCTGATGACCAAGCGATAGTGGGAGGATCAGTAGCAACGTTGTAAATGCGGCTTGGAAAAATTAATAGCAGTCAAATAGTTTGGCATGAAAATAAGCATAATGACGACAAAGATTTTGGTAATATCCAAGCAACGCATGCAAATAAATATAATCATCAACGGAGAAATAATCAAACAGGTACAGCAGTTTAAATATTTAGGGCAAACCATAACAGAAGATGCCCGAAATGAGACATAAATTTAGACAAGAATTGCATTGACAAAAAAGGGCTTCAGAACAAAACAGAAATTGCCAACCTCAAGCTGAAACATAACTCTAGCAAAGAAGGATGAAAAATGATTGGAAGCGTTTTAAATGTGGTGCTACCATAGAATAGAAAAATTGAGTTGGACAGACAGAAGATCCAATGACAATGTCCTTACTTAAATGTACTCACAAAGACATATTGAAAATGATACACAAATGACGATTGAGTTGGTTGGGTAAAGTCTTCTACAAAAGTTGCTAAAGGACATAACTCAGAGAAAAAGAGGAATTGGGTGACCAAGACTCACTTTTACTTCTCAAGCATGCAGAGGCATTAAAATACGAACCTATGCTAAAATGAAGAGAGCTGCAAAGGAGAGCGACATGCTCAGACACCCTTGTAACCAGTCTCAGACGGACTAACCAGAGGATAAGGTCAAATAGAGAGACATACTTGGACAATCTTGCAACCAGTCTCAGGACTGATCAACCAGAGGATAGGGTCAAATAGAGAGACATACTTGGACAATCTTGCAACCAGTCTCAGGACTGATCAACCAGAGGATAGGGTCAAATAGAGAGACATACTCAGACAACCTTACAACCAGTCTCAGGACTGATCAACCAGAGGATAGGGTCAAATAGAGAGACATACTCAGACAACCTTACAACCAGTCTCAGGACTGATCAACCAGAGGATAGGGTCAAATAGAGAGACATACTCAGACAACCTTACAACCAGTCTCAGGACTGATCAACCAGAGGATAGGGTCAAATAGAGAGACATACTCAGACAACCTTACAACCAGTCTCAGGACTGATCAACCAGAGGATAGGGTCAAATAGAGAGACATACTCAGACAACCTTACAACCAGTCTCAGGACTGATCAACCAGAGGATAGGGTCAAATAGAGAGACATACTCAGACAACCTTACACCCAGTCTCAAGACTGATCAACCAGAGGATAGGGTCAAATAGAGAGACATACTCAGACAACCTTACAACCAGTCTCAGGACTGATCAACCAGAGGATAGGGTCAAATAGAGAGACATACTCAGACAACCTTACAACCAGTCTCAGGACTGATCAACCAGAGGATAGGGTCAAATAGAGAGACATACTCAGACAACCTTACAACCAGTCTCAGGACTGATCAACCAGAGGATAGGGTCAAATAGAGAGACATACTCAGACAACCTTACAACCAGTCTCAGGACTGATCAACCAGAGGATGGGGTCAAATAGAGAGACATACTCAGACAACCTTACAACCAGTCTCAGGACTGATCAACCAGAGGATAGGGTCAAATAGAGAGACATACTCAGACAACCTTACAACCAGTCTCAGGACTGATCAACCAGAGGATAGGGTCAAATAGAGAGACATACTCAGACAACCTTACAACCAGTCTCAGGACTGATCAACCAGAGGATAGGGTCAAATAGAGAGACATACTCAGACAACCTTACAACCAGTCTCAGGACTGATCAACCAGAGGATATGGTCAAATAGAGAGACATACTCAGACAACCTTACAACCAGTCTCAGGACTGATCAACCAGAGGATAGGGTCAAATAGAGAGACATACTCGGACAACCTTACAACCAGTCTCAGGACTGATCAACCAGAGGATAGGGTCAAATAGAGAGACATACTCAGACAACCTTACAACCAGTCTCAGGAATGATCAACCAGAGGATGGGGTCAAATAGAGAGACATACTCAGACAACCTTACAACCAGTCTCAGGACTGATCAACCAGAGGATAGGGTCAAATAGAGAGACATACTCAGACAACCTTACAACCAGTCTCAGGACTGATCAACCAGAGGATAGGGTCAAATAGAGAGACATACTCAGACAACCTTACAACCAGTCTCAGGACTGATCAACCAGAGGATGGGGTCAAATAGAGAGACATACTCAGACAACCTTACAACCAGTCTCAGGACTGATCAACCAGAGGATAGGGTCAAATAGAGAGACATACTCAGACAACCTTACAACCAGTCTCAGGACTGATCAACCAGAGGATGGGGTCAAATAGAGAGACATACTCAGACAACCTTACAACCAGTATCAGGACTGATCAACCAGAGGATAGGGTCAAATAGAGAGACATACTCAGACAACCTTACAACCAGTCTCAGGACTGATCAACCAGAGGATAGGGTCAAATAGAGAGACATACTCAGACAACCTTACAACCAGTCTCAGGACTGATCAACCAGAGGATAGGGTCAAATACAGAGACATACTCAGACAACCTTACAACCAGTCTCAGGACTGATCAACCAGAGGATAGGGTCAAATAGAGAGACATACTCAGACAACCTTACAACCAGTCTCAGGACTGATCAACCAGAGGATAGGGTCAAATAGAGAGACATACTCAGACAACCTTACAACCAGTCTCAGGACTGATCAACCAGAGGATGGGGTCAAATAGAGAGACATACTCAGACAACCTTACAACCAGTCTCAGGACTGATCAACCAGAGGATAGGGTCAAATAGAGAGACATACTCAGACAACCTTACAACCAGTCTCAGGACTGATCAACCAGAGGATAGGGTCAAATAGAGAGACATACTCAGACAACCTTACAACCAGTCTCAGGACTGATCAACCAGAGGATAGGGTCAAATAGAGAGACATACTCAGACAACCTTACAACCAGTCTCAGGACTAGTATCCATTTATAGTGCTGCGACATTCACTTTCTTCTTTGTCCCAGTCAGTCTGAGTTGGGGTTGTATTGAATATCCACATGTAATTCAGATGCAGTCTCGGTCTGATCGAATAAATCATTTCTCCGTTCATAATTCCAATTTCGCAAAAAGTCATGTGTTATGAAATGGGAAAAAAAGTTGTATATGTGATAGAAATTTTGTCAAACTAAAGGTCACTCTAACAAATTTAATGTAGCTAAGCAACAAAGAAAAACACATATGTTAGAAGCCAATTTCAATAGAATGAGTTTACCTGATGTTTTGCATGACAATGATGCTTGTCGAATGAGATTATATAGAGTTCAACAATAGATTTACAGCTCTGTCTAGAACTGAAATATTTTTAAAAGGTAGTTCCATAGCAGATGCTTCCATTGGAAATAAAGTGCTAGAAACGTTATTATACTTCCTTATATTACAGGGGTTTGATAGAGGACAAAAGAATAGTAACACCGTAACTTGACAGGTACGCATAAGAGGCAACAAGGGAAGAATTGACCTGGGGCTAGCTGCATCCTCCTTTAGAGATTAGAAACCACAAGATTAAGAACAGAGAATATCCCTACACACTATTGTATAAGATGAACAACTAAATAATCAACTTCATTGATCTCAACTTTTCCGAAATGGGGTGACATTTCTCTCTGCCTTGCCTTCAAGTGAGTCAGGTACCCATTAACATTGGGGTAGACTAGAGTAGCCCACAAACAAGGTTCTTTTGGTGTGAGATAAAAGCATTTTTTAACTGTTCTACCACTCAGACACTCTTATATACATTACTTCTTCCTCTGCATTCGTTCTCAATCTCTTACCGCCAAGCCCTGAATAGGATGTAGTCAGGAGAATGGAATGCATTGTGTCGCTAGTTTACAGCTTGACTGCGAAATTTTGCATCTTTCAGTTCGACACATCCTTCTTTGGCAGAACATACATTACATTTTCACTCTCATCAGACTGGAATAAGGATTGGCAACCTGGTCCTATCCCACGCACACCAGAGGAGAGAGCAGCTGCTGCCAAGAAATATGGCCTCCGTCCTGAAGACTATAACTGTCTGGTAGAACAAGAGACTGGTGACTACCCTCACCTCCCTATAGTATCAAGTGAATGGAAGGATCCATATGAAGATTATGACATGCCAGCAGAAAGGAGGAACTACGGAGAACCGGTATGTAGCATTTGTGTGTGTGTATATATATATATATAAATATATATACACACACACACACATTTGTGTATAAATATAACGTGAGGCAGTGTGATCTAGATGTGGTTCAAATCAAGCTGTGTCCAGTTTGACAGACATGTTTTTTCCTCTGTGCGATTGCTCCTATGTGTGTGGAAAGTCATAGCAACCTAACAAGACACAGAGCTCCCATATACCACACTGTTTACAAACAAATAAGCATTTAGTGTGTGATTTGTAACACAACAGGCCAATCATGTGTTTGTATGCACACTCAATTGTAAGTAAAAAAAAAGAAAAAAAGGACATCTCTACGCACGCACACCACCACCGCACCCCTAAGAGGGGCAACTAAGAGAAGTGAGTGATTTGTATAGCATTAAGCACTAAAAAACCAGAAAAATACAGAACTTAATGACTTAAGAGCAGTACTCTGTCAACTATGCCAGCAGTCCTCACCAAAAAGGGTAGTGGTACAGTGGGTTCCATCCCACTGCAACATCCAAGGCAACGAGGAGGCAGACAGACTGGCAAAAGAAGGTGCAAAACTACCACAACCAGATACTAGTATGCCATACGAAGAATCAAAACAGCTTATTAGAGCTAGATACATGACCAAATGGGAAACAGAACATACTGGCTACACAAAAAACGATGCCTATTACCAGTTGAACAGAAGACAGCAGGTCGTGATCTTCAGACTTCGCACTGGCCACAATAGACTAAGGTACCACCTATTCAACAAATTGAAGATAGGTGGCACTGACGAATGCCCGCGGGGCACTGGGAAAATGACCGCTGAGCATTTGCTGCAAAACTGTCCGACATACGAGGATCAGAGAGAGCAGATGTGGCCATCACCAGTGGCAACACTAAACAAGCTCTATGGCAGTGTCGACAGCCTCAGGATGACCGCTGCCTTTTTCGAAAAAATAATGGTTACTGTCTGACTGCGTACGATGAAGAAGAAGAAGAAGTATAGCATTAATTTTTCTAAACTGATAATTTTTTGTTAAATGATGAATTATTTCATAGTTAATATTTCCTTTCAAACATTACACTACTAAAGATTTTTCATACAAATTGTGTGAATTTAACTCTGTCATGACTTGATTCTTTTTAGGTTTGGACCAAATTAATTTTTAGCTGTGGTAAAATGTCACTGCATCCCTTTTACAACTGACTATTACACACCATAGCATAGACAAATACAGTACTCATTATATATCATTGTAAAGAAAAATGGGTACAGAAAATGAAAATATCAGTAAATTGCTGATATTTTATTATTTGAAAAAATAATTATGTTGTACAACAACAAAAAATTTAAAGGGTAGATAATTTATAAGTAAAAATTTTGTAACTCACCATCATTTTTCATTGGCCTGAACTGTTGATTTCAATTTGTCTGGTAATTTTGCAGAAGAGTATCCAAAGTCACTAAAAACACTGTTTATTTGATGCATTTATCTCCAAAAATGTTAAAATTATGTACAATTTTCCTCAATGACCAAAATCAATAAAAAATATTTAAAAATTCACAACTTCCATTATTTTAGGCATCACCAGGCCTAGTAGTCCTCTGTGGTATGGAATTTGCCTTTCTCCTTGCAGAATTACCAGGCATTATCACTATCAACTCTAGACGTACCTGTTATATCCTCTAAATCAGTCTCATCGCTGCTGCTTGATGATTCAGGAGCACTGATAGTCCCTGACTGGAAGTAACCACTGGAAGCAACTAACCCTAAGCCAGACCGTTTTGATTTCTTAGCACTAGGTCTACTAGTACTATCACTATAATCGCTATCCTCTGAATCGTCTAATTCTGTATCAGAATCACTAACTAATAAGCTTTAAAACACAGCTATAGCTTATTCTGCGCTATATCGTTTTGGTCTAGTAGAAGCAGTGGGCGTTGCCATTATTTTTTAGGAATCAACAAAACAGTTTAGCTAATTCAAAACACAAATATATCACTTATTCAGTACCAAAATGGATGTGACTCGATTCAAATGTCATGAACGGAAGCTGTTCTAGTTCTGGTTGTAATTTTTAAGTAGTTTGGTTAACACAAAACCCGAATCACGACTCTACAAAACAAAAACCGAATTATCGGTAAATGGTCCTCTAGGGTTTAAATAAGAGTCTGTCATATCGGTCATTGATCCGGAGTGTGTTAATAAGAAGATATACATTTGTAGTTTGCATGCATTTTGCAATACATTATTTTAGTAATATGCTATTTATTTGTTTTATTTTTCTTACAAAATTCCTGTGCATATAGTCCATCTCATTGAAACATTATACCAAGATCAACAAGCCGCTGTCCGAGTATCTGGGCAAACATCAGATTGGTTTGCAGTACAAAAGGGAGTCCGACAGGGATGTATCCTCTAACCTTATCTGTACTACATATATGCAGAATGTATAATGAGAAATGTTTAAGAAGACGAGAACATTGAAAGTTTCGACCCATTTAGGAATGGGGGGTACGAGATTCCAGAGTTACGATACGCAGATGACACAGTGATACTATCAAGAAGTGCAGAAGCTCTAGAGCAGCTACTTTCAGCCGTTAATGGACATAGTAAAGATCAGAACCTGTTCATAAACATAAATAACACAAAGATATTGACCACCGACAAAACACAATGTCAGCATAAATTTACAGTGGGTGGTGAGGAAATAGATCAGGTCACACATTTTGAATATCTGGGCTTCAGAATTGACAAAAATGGCAATGCAGAGGCTGAACAGCCTGAAGAAATTATGGCAGGGCACCAACAAAATGATAAAAGTGAAAGTCTTGAGAGCCTGCGTTTTTCCTGTGGCAGCTTATGGATATGAATCATGGACGATTACCAAAACTTCTAGACAAAGAATCAAATCCTTCGAGTTAAAATGTAACAGAAAGATCCTCAAAATACCCTGGACAGAGAAAAACACAAAATGTAGACATTCGGCAAGAGTTGAGCACAGAGGAGAACTGGTTTATCAATTCCATTTTGGCTAGAAAATGCAAATACTTTGTCCATATCAAGAGACATAACGGTCTTGAGTGAACGGTGATGGAAGGTATGGTACCAGGCAAAAGAGGAAGGGGTAGACCAATATGACGATGGCACCAAGATATCCAGGAATGACTGGCGGAAGCTGGAGTTTTGGCAAGAGAACGCGTTTCTTCCAGACAAGACTGTGATGGGAGCGACGTTCTACAACGCACATGCTACATCATGATGATGATGACAAATTTACCAACTTGAAAGCTTATTGGTGATATTACCTGAATTGTAACTGTGTATAATTGCATTGTTGATATTACTCTAAATTTAACCTTGAATCAACATGTTTATACTTCCATTATGATCCTTGTATAGGTATGGACCACTTATGTGTCAGTTACCATTTCAGATCTAGTGGCCATACAAAAGACTATAAAACTCCTCAGTTTAAAGACTTTTTCAGGGTTTACAAACCAAAAGCACATGCCGAAGATGCAGCAGTGAATGCGCTGACAGCCACTGGTGGCTCGTAGCTGGCTGCATGCATCAGAGTCAGTGCCCCATAACTGACCTAGACTCTATTCCACCTGCACGTGGCGGCCCTGTGAACAGACTACAACCTAGCTAAGAGATTTAGATTATAGAGGAAAGGCAAACCCAGTCCCAAAAATGTCATGCTGAAATTGTATGTGTTGAACCGAAAGGTTTGGATATTACAGTCTCTCTGTAAACTATGACACAACGTCACGGACGTCCTTTTTAGGACTACCGTCTAAGAAGAAGAAACAAAGAGTTCTACCTCAATGTCCCTCTATACGAAAGACAAATGAGCTTTTACTCAGCAACAAAAAACAGCACCCAGTAGTTTCAAGCATAACAAGCACACCTCACACCAAGTAATGCAAACAAAAAAAAACCTACTAAGGGCAACTGATTTGTTTTTTCAGAGCTACAAACAGCCCTTTATATAAGTGCAGACACTCAGAAACATGGCCAACATTTTGATACAACCATGGTTGAGTAGAATGTTGTCTCACTAAATGCTGACACATGTTCATACACAAAACGGGATCAAGATGCTGAGCAGCGCATTAGCTGCAGTGGTCAGCAACCCATAGCTGACTGCTATCGTCAGAGCCAGCGAACCAGAGCTGCCAAGACCCTTCTACACCTCCATGCGGGGATCCTGGATAACAGGGCAGACTGGCTAAGGAGAAGAGATCGAAGAGGGAATGCTAACCTGATACTCAAAAAATGCTTGCTGAAGTCAGATGTGTTGGACCGAACGGTGCAAATATCGCAGTCAAGCAGTAAACTATGACACAACGCATTTCGTTCTCTGGACTACATTCTGCTACTTAAGCCCTTTCAGGGTATGTTAGCGGGAGATTGAGAACGAACCAAGCCAAGCCATGCACAAAACATTGATTCTATTTTAAATCCCTCAGATTCATGCAGATCATGAAAACATTGGAAGTGAATTGTGGGACGAAAATACAGGTATTAGATACACTTTGTGAGTACCTTTTCAGTTTTAAATGTAACTTTTTTGGCAATTGAATTTGGTCATTGTCTTTGGCAATCAAGTCATCCAAAACAATTTGTTTGTTAAGCATTTCAACACTTCTTAACTTAACGTCTTTATACTGGTTTAGAAGACCCTGCAGAGTCTGTATACAACCAGTTACATTAACATCACCTTGCTCTAAAAGCTATGCGCATCCAGTTTATTCTTAAATGCATTTACTGTCCCTGCCTCCACTACCTCCCCTGGCAATGCATCCCAAGCAGACATAACTCTCTGACTAAAAAAATATTTCCTAATATCTAACCTTGACCGCTCTTTAGTCAGCTTGTAGCTATGCCCTCGTGTTATTGTAGGTGGCTGTATTTTAAAAAACGTGTTATAGTCTAATTTATCGATTCCCCTGATCATCTTATAAACCTGTATTAAGTCACCACGAATTCTTCTCTCTTCGAGACACTGTAGGCCGGTTTTTCTGAGTCGTTCCTCATAACTGTAATTCTGGAATCCCACTATCATCTTTGTCGCTCTTTTTTGTATTCTTTCTAGCATGTTTATGTCCTCTCTATGATAATGACTCCACACCTGTACACAGTACTCCAATCCAGGTCTAACTAAAGCTTTATACAGTTTGACGATCACTTTCTTGCTTCTATGTTTAATATTTCTTTTTATCATACCTAACATTGCATTTGCCTTTTTCACTGCTACCTTAACTTGCTCACTCACCTTTCCTGTATGATCTATTATAACCCCTAGGTCCCTTTCCTTATCTATCTTTCTAATATTGTTTTCTCCCATTCTGTAATTATGTTCCATATTGGATCTACCCATGTGGATGACTGTACATTTATCTACATTAAACTCCATTTGCCAGCTTACAGACCATTCTCGAATTTTATCTAAATCCGACATCATATCCACTTCCGCTTTAGATAAGACACTACTGCATAGTTTTGTGTCATCAGCAAATTTTGCAATCATGGATCTCATATCAATGTCCAAATCATTTATATATATCAAGAATAAAATTGGTCCCAAAACCGAGTCCTGTGGCACACCACTTTTCACTTCACTCCACTCAGAGTACTCCTTAATTATGCCCACCCTCTGCCTTCTTCCCGTTAACCAATTTTCAATCCATTTGGCAACTTCCCCGCCTATTCCATGTGATTTTAACTTTCGAAATAATCTTTGATGAGGTACTCTATCAAAGGCCTTTGCAAAGTCTAGATAAATAACATCCACTGGCTCCCCTTTATCTATGATTTTAGTAACCTCCTCCATGAATTCTAATAGATTTGTTAAGCGTGATCTCCCTCTAGTAAACCCATGCTGACTATTTCTAATTAGATTAAATTTGTCTAAATGCATTACAATGTTTTCTTTGATTATTGACTCTAACAATTTACAGACTATGCTCGTTAAACTCACTGGTCCATAATTTGCTGGATCTGATTTTTTGCCTTTTTTGAATAAGGGGATCACTCGTGCATCTTTCCAATTCCCGTGGAACAATCCCTTTTGTAAGTGATTGAGAACATAATATAGCCAATGGTTTTGCTAGTTGGTCTCTAATTTCATACAGCAATTTTGGATGAATACCATCTTGACCTGGACATTTATTCACTTTCAGCCTCTCCAATTTTTTAAAAACCATTTCCTCTGTAATACAGATTGATCTTAATCCCGCTGTATCCATGTCTCTTTTAAAAATATCTATAGGCTCTGGGATCTCGGAGCAGTCCTCCTTTGTGAAGACTGTGCCAAAGTACTGATTGAGCAGATTAGCAGCCTCCCTATTCTCACTTATTATTTTCCCTGTACTGTCTATGAGAGGGCCTACTTTGTCTTTCGTTCTTTGTTTATTTCTAACATAATAGAAGAAGCTTTTACTGTCAGTCTTGATCCTCTGAGCAAGTTTTTTTTCAAAGTCTATTTTTGCTGTTTTATTCGCTTTCTGAGATATGTTCTGCTTATCCAAATATTTTACATATGTTTCTTTTGATTTACCTGCCTCTATATATTTTTTCCATGCTTTATTTTTTGCTCTTCTACATTTCACTACAAATCTAGTTATCCACTTTTTACGCTTGGGGTTTACCTCCCTACATGGAACACATTCCTCTTTTAGCGTTTCTAGAACTGTTTTAAAACTTTCCCACTCCTGTTCTTCTTCTTCTTCGTACACAGTCAGACAGTAACCATTATTTTTTCGAAAAAAGCGGCGGTCATCCTGAGACTCTCGCCACTGCCATAGAGCTTGTCTTGCAGTTCCACTGGCAATGGCCACATCTGCTCTCTCTGATCCTCGTATGTCGGGCAGTTCTGCAGCAGATGTTCAGTGGTAATTTTACCAGTACCGCACGGGCATTCGTCGGTACACCCTATCTTCAATTTGTTGAATAGGTGGTACCTCAGTCTGTTGTGGCCAGTGCGAAGTCTGAAGACAACGACCTGCTCTCTTCAGTTCAACTGGTAATAGGCATCGTTTTTGGTGTAACCAGTATGTTCGGTTTCCCATTTGGTCATGTATCTGGCTTTGATAAGCCGTTTTGACTCTTCGTACGTCATACTGGTATCTGTTTGTGGTAGCCTTGCACCTTCTTTTGCCAGTCTGTCTGCCTCCTCGTTGCCTTGGATGTTGCAGTGTGACGGAACCCACTGTACCACTACCCTTTTTGGTGCGGACTGCTGGCACAGTTTGCAGAGTGCTGCTCTTAAGTCATTAAGCTCAGTGTTTTTCTGGCTTTTTATCGCTGTGACTACGGCGAGAGCATCTGTCAGCAGGACTATATGGCTCTCATTTTCACTGTGTGTTACCATTTCTTCCACTGCCGCCCTCAGTGCCTCTGCCTCCGCTCTGAAATTGCTTGTGTACTTACCAGTAGCGAATGGCAGTGTTATTTTTCTGCCATTTGGTAGGTTCAGGAATGCTCCTGCCCCTCCGTTCTGTGTAGTGTTTGTTACAGAACCGTCGGTGTATACATGGGTCCAGTCCATGCTTGGGTAGCTTTTCGTTATGAAGCTTAGGGTAGTGTCTCTCCTTTCTTTTTCAGTCTGGCAGTTTTTGTTTGCAATACCTGGTATATTTTCTACCACCTCTGGAAATATATCCTGCCTCCAAGTAGGTTTTCGTACAGTAGTGATGGGTTTTGGTGTTGTTAGTGCGTTTATGGGATCTTCGTGCATCTTTGCTTTGGCCACTCCTGTTCAACATCTGTTCCTAAGACAATATCTTTCCAGATTATGTGGTTCGCTGCCTCTTTCATCCTCTTAACATCTGCCTTAGAGTAGTCGTATTTTCGCGTGTTTATGTTTACTTCTTTCCCTGCAATAAGATCCCAACGGATGATTTGATGGTCACTTGAGCCAAACAGTTCCCCAACGGTAACGTTTTCAATCATATTTTCCTCTGTGGTAAAAACTAGGTCGAGTATGTTTTTGCCTCTGGTGGCTGCTTCTACATGTTGAATTAAAAAATTGTCAGTTATGCACTTAACAAAAGGTTTTGACTCTACAAGTGCTTCTGCCATATCCCATTTTATTTCTGGATAGTTGAAATCTCCCATTAATAATAATTTCCCTTCACTTGCCTTTGCAATGCTACTAATCAGCTCCTCATCTTCCTCTTTTTGACTTGATGGATATCTGTAGCACACTCCAATCACTGTTTTTTCACCCCCACTTTCTATTTCTCCCCATACACTTTCATTTTTGTTACCACATGATAAATAATCTTTGATCGTTATATTAACAGAATTTATACAGTATAATAAAATGCCACCTCCCTTAGTCTTGTCTCCAATTATCCTGTCTTTCCTTAACATTGTATATCCCTCAATTTCAAGTTCACTATCTGCAATCTCCTCATATGTCCATGATTCTGTTAACCCTATTATATCTGGTTTTTCTTCTTCTACATACAGTTCCAATTCTTCTCTTTTATTTACTATGCTTCTCACATTTGCATAAAAACATTTTAGTTTGTAATGTTGTTGGTTTTCTTCTTTTTGCTTCTGCTTTATCATTTTAGTGTTTGCTATTCCACTATGTATTTCACACTTCCCTGACACCAACTCACCCCTTTGACTACATCCTCTATAGCACCTTATTGTAGGTCTATCTTTAGTCTCATACTTCATAGGCCTCACTAGTTTAAATTTCTAACACAATGACAGAACATATACTTTGCTACAACATGCTGTCCTATCTCATTTAGATGTAAACCTCCCCTATCTAACATTTTACTTTTGTCTACTTTAACATCAATAAATTCCATTCCCATGTCCGCACACATCACCTGTAACCTAAGGTTGATACCTATTATTTTGCTATCTAGATAGTCTGACCCATCTGCTCTGTCTAAAATGCCCATCATTGTGACCTTTCTAAACTTTTTTTCCTTAAGTGTTCTCATAAGACTTTTATATTTATCCATAATTATTTCTGTACCTTCTCTCTTTACATTATTTGTTCCTACCAATACTACCACATGACTGTTTCCTTTGTCATCTAACCTCTTTATTCTCCCCTCTATATCCTCTATTTTTGCTCCCCCAATATCCATTCTTGGTGCTCTCTGTTTTCTCATTCAGTATGTCATGCCATCCTAGAATTATCGTCTTTATCATCATATGTCTCTCTTACTTGTGGAACAAAAATGCAGACTGAAGATACACTTATGAGTGCCTTTTCAGTTCTTTAACCTTTAGCTTTCCAGATTACAAAATTACGTCTATTTCCTACATCTGCATAATTTTTCAGCACATCGGGTGTTGTTGATTTTGAGAACCTCTAATCTTTTTTGTTTTTATATTTTTGTGTGTGTGTGTGGTGGAGGGAGGAGGAAAGAGAGAGAGAAAGGAGGACATATATTAATAAATAATTTGTTGGTGCTATCGTCTGTATGTTAGTTTCTGAGATACAAGATTAAGGTGATAGTGGTCAAAATAGCACAAACATATAGACTCATCCGGTAGCAGCACCCCTTGGTTACGAAAAAAATAAAAATCGGCTGGAAAACTTACTAATACTACTATCGATGTTTACCGTAATGGCTATATCTGTTACTTTGATCATAAACGTAATTATTGTATCTACATAAACAAGTTAAATAGATTTACATCAGAAAAATCAGTTGCAGAAAATTTAATTTACCCATTCTCAACAATGGGCGAATTTTCAAATCCAAGCAAAAAACAGAAGAAATCCTTTCCAAAATCTAAAACAAATTTTTTAATTGCCATTTTTTTTGTCTAATAGTACATGACAGAAGTTGGAACTCTCTACACTCAAAAGAGCAATTTGTTCAGTTATTTCTATGGCATTAAGCAGGTAGTTTATATACGATAAAGCAATGACTCTAGAGTTGGCGGCGTCAACGCCAGTGGAACGGAGCCAAATCATCATAATCTCACGCCGTTTGAACGGTTAAGGTTAATAGCGACTTTTATTAACAATTGAAATTAGTCATTGTCTTTAGCAATCAAATTCATCTACAACTACTTGTCTGTTAAGCATTTCAACCCTTCTAGTGCACTCTTGTTTTCTTCTGCCTTCCCAGATCTTTCATCTGTCATCCTATGCCTCTCTTACCATCTTTCTATTGTCACAAGGTTTCCAAGCCCTTTCCCTCATAGTATGTGCCAAATGAATATTGCTTGGTGACTTTTTATTTAAATTTTTTTTTTTTTTTTGTGTTCGCTTTATTTTTCTAATCCCCAAGGCGGTGTGCGTTGCACTGTGTTTTTATTTTGCGCCTGTCGGCCCAGTGCATCCGACTTCAGCGTGCATTTTTCTGTAAGGGTCTGCTTCCTCCTGCATTTTCTAAGGGTTTGCTTCCCCAAGGTAACGGCCGGTGCTGTGATGGGGATCGAACCCACCACCTTCGGATTGTGAGCCGTGCCACTTAACCACTAGGCCACGCCGTCCCCTCTTTTGACATTAATTATCAGTGATCTTCTACTGCCATTATCTAGTAGTGTATATTGTGCTTCTTGTTGGCCGTGGTATGTGTTACATCTATCATGTATTTGATTCATCATGGCTTTTGCAATCAGTACCCTCCAGGGTGTTGAATGCTTTGTTGATTAGCTAGGTCTGCTGAGCTGTTTGCTCTCTCTCTCTCTGTCAATACCTTCTTCTTCTTCTTCAGGATCCTTTGGTTATGCTATATCAGCAGGCTAGCCCCCATGATGAAGTCTGTAGTCTTCACCAGGTCGGAGCGGCTGCCCGACAGCTTTTGTCTCAGCTTCACACCTTCTGCCTAGGTGTTGTGTCGTGGTTTACAGCTTGACTGCGATATTTGAATCTTTTGTTCCGACTTCAGCTGGCATTTTTTAGCACTGGTTTGCATTCCCTCTTCGATCCCTTCTCCTTAGCCAGTCTGCTCTATTGCAGCCTGTTGTCCAGGATCACCATGTGGATGTGTAGAAGGGTCTTGGCAGCTCGGGTTCGCTGGCCCTGGCTCTAACAGTCAGCTATGGGTCGCTGATCGCTGCAGCTTATGAGATGTCTCTTCCCATTGAACATATACAGTATGGCTCTAATTGTTTGTTCTTTCTGGAGAAATAAATAACTAAAAGGATGCAGCCACTAGACCATTGACGAATGCTTTGTGACCGTAAAGTAGATATCGTTTTTGTTTTTGTCCTAGTGCAGATCATCTGGTTGGCGGGTTGTCATGCGGGCGGTTGTAGTTGCATGGCCACCAGAAAGACACCCATCTATCGTTAGTCATGGGAACCACATGGCCGGTTCATCTGTACTTTCAGATGTTGTTGTTTCGAATGCTCACATTCAGTAGGTTTACTCTTTTGTACGCCCTGAAAATGATAAGTGTCGGATAGCTTTCCTCATATCCCGAACGTGCTGATGAAGATGGATCGTACACCTTCAGGCAATTGTGCAATGTATCTGCATGTCGCTACCTACTATGGGGGTCACATCAATCCCTCACCTCATTAGCCAGGCTGCCATTAAAACCGCCCGTTTCCATGGAGGGCTGCGAGGAAGCTAAGGTGAGAGTCATGGCCAGTATATTTTCCCTGACCCTGACTAACATGTCTGGTCGGTATGTTGTGCCTGATCCTGACGCGATGTCTTGGTCAGTATGTTGTGCCTGATCCTGATGCGACGTCTTGGTCAGTATGTTGTGCCTGATCCTGATGTGACGTCCTGGTCAGTATGTTGTGCCTGATCCTGACGTGACGTCTTGGTCAGTATGTTGTGACTGACTAGACGTTAGATTTCTCACCCCACCCCCACCCACCTTCAGATTTAAACTGAAACTATTTGTTATGTTTTATAATATGATTTTTCATATTCAAACAGAAAATACAGAATAAGACAATCAGTTTTGTGAAAGTGGAATCCATACCAACCATAGCCTGAAATGTGGAACTGAAGAAGTTGATTTGGTAGGGGTGTTGGAGTAAGCAACATTTGCAGTTCTGTGTCCCACAGGGAATGCAGTAGTTAAATGATGGACATGCTAATTGTAGAATCTTGTTCCTAATTTCTTTTCTTTATTATATTTCTTTTAGTGGCCAGAGTCTGCTATATGCAGTGCTAACTTTTGTGGGATTTGTTGGTTCATTTCTGCTGTTTCAAAAGTACCCTTACTTTCCACCACAGGTAATTATGGTGCAATGATGGTAATTGGCATTTAGTTCTTGACACATTATTATAAATTTAGGAATTGCTGTAGTATGTCAGTTTGATCTTCGGGATCAAGATGCTGAACAGCACATAAGCTGCAGTGACAGCGAACCAGAGCTACCAAGACCCTTCTACACCTCCACGAGGTGATCCTGGATAACAGACTGCAGCAGGGCAGACTGGCTAAGGAGAAGGGATCGAAGAGGGAATGTTAACTCGGTACTCAAAAAATTCTTGCTGAAGTCGGATGTGTTGGACCGAAAGGTGCAAATATCGCAGTCAAGCTGTAAACTACGACACAATGCATTCCGTTCTCTGGACTACATTCTGCAACTTAAGCCCTTACAGGGTTTGGTAGCGGGAGATTGAGAACGAGTCAAGCCAAGTTTGATGTTCTAGTTTTCTCATTTTTTTGTTTACATCACAAACATTTAGACTTACTAGGGGACGGTGTGGGTAAGTGACACGGCTCGCAACCCGAAGCTGCTGGGTTCGTTCCCCATCACAGCACCGACTGTTACCCCGGGGAAGCAAACCCTTAGAAAATGCAAGAGGAAGCAGACCCTTGCATAAAATGCATGCCAAAGTCGGATGTACTGGGTTGACAGGCGCAAAATAAAAACATAGTGCAACGCACACTGCTTTAGTGAATAGAGAAATAAGGCGAATGCAAAAAAAAAATTGGACTTGCCCATTTTTGGGTGCACTAGTTTTCTTGTAAATCCGTGAATTTGCTACAAATCATTGATAATGTTTCTAACCAGATCAACATATGTTTGTTTACACTACAAACGTATTTATAACATCTACATAAACAAAATTCCAAGTGGTCTGCCAGGGTCTTTGTGTATGACACAGACATGAATAGCACCACTGCCCCATAGAGAGCATGTTATAAGAGGCGATTAACTGTGTGAAATGGCAAAACACTGGCCATGGTCAGGTGGTTTGTTAGGAGCAGCATAGATGGTACCTAACAGGAAATCCTTCTCCCGGTTACATCCAGCACATACCAGAAGTATATCTGTAGAAGTATAGGTCGACTAAGAACTAAGAAATAAAAACACAAGAGTATTTTCTTCCAAATAAATCTCTGAAGCTCTTGTCGAGGAGGACAGAAAAGAACCACTACTTACTACAATGCATACAGTATACGGTGGCTAAGGAGGGATGTACATGAGGCTTTGGAACTTCATCATGTCAAGCAAAAAGCCAAAGAAACCACAAATGCTAAAGAAACCACAAATGCTAAAGAAGCCACCTTCTGCTTTTTCATCTGTGTTTGTTCTCAATCTCCTGCTACAAAACCCTGAACAGGGCTTTGCCATTGTGTTTGTTCTCAATCTCCTGCTACAAAACCCTGAACAGGGCTTTGCCAGTAGCAAGATGTAGTCCAAAGAATGGAATGCATTGTGTCACTAGGTTACAGCTTGACTGCGATATTTGCACCTTTTGGTCCAACACATCTGTCTTTTACAGCAAAAAGAAGCCACTATTGCAAGAGCACATAAATGATTAGGTGCTGCACAGTTTTTCCTGCAAGAAGTTCAACCGCAGGAAAAGAGATAGCCATAAATTAAAACATCTCTAGTATTTAATCAAGGTTTCTCACCCGGAGTTCAGCAGAGCTCTATGGTTCTACAAAAGGTCTCAAGGTGTTCTGTGACGGACCAGGAAAGAATAAAAGACGAGATTTGTTTATAAACTTGATCCACATTGAGCTGCAGAGATAATAATGTGTATGTCTGGGCTTCCCCCAAGACGTTAAAGTTGTTTTAAGGGTTTCTCTGAGATAAAAATTATGAGAAACTAATATAAATAAAATATTTATTTATTTTCTGATGATGTATCCAGTTTATTCATAAAATATTTATCATTGAACATCGTTTCCCTTGCAGATGCCAAAAGAGTTGCCTTTCAACAATATGTACTTGGAATATGGAGGAGATCCCGCTCTTGAAAAAGAAGTGAAACATTATACGTTTGAGCCAGCAGGAAGTGATGAATAATGTTTTGTTTGAAACTAAATTCAAAGCTGAACATGATGTTATGTTTGTTTTGGTTATTATTTGTTTTGGTTATTTTATTAGCTGTTTGTTTGGTAATGTGAAAAAGTGTCTCCTTTTACTGTCAAAACCTTTTCGTTCTGTTATATGACAGGCAGAATTATAAGTTGTTTTTGTGTGTGTGTCATTTTTGGTGTTGTGATTCTGTGCATATTTTTCTTTCAGTTTCTCATTGTTTCTCTGTTATGGGCTAGTATCATTATTTTATTTTCTGAAACAGTACATATTGCTTCTAAAAATTGTCCCACGTCTGTAGTTTACAGTATATCTCTGCTTTGTGGTGACAGAATTATTAATATTTTGTGTTTGTTTTCAACAAAATATTGTTTGTGATTATATGTACCTTGTCTTTGAAGACTTCCTCTGCATTACAGAATATTAGTTATGGAAATAAAAACTGAATTGCAGTAGTTTATGTTGTTAATAATAGTGATACAAGTATCTAAATAGTGATCAGATATTTTAGTTCTGATGAACTTATCAGTTATTGTGTATTTGATTGGTAACATCTGTATAAGGGGAAGAAATCGTTGACTAACAGTGAGACTTGAGCATTGAAGTTTCACTTCTTGATGCATTAGTGCAGAGAACTGTATGAAGAAAGTTATTAATACATAAATGTGTAAAGGTCTAGTATAATGGAGTTTGTTTTTGCTTTATCTACTGCTGTAATCATAAATTGTGTGGTTTATTTGTTTTATCGAAGAAGAGGCATGAGATGTCCCCTAAATAGGAAGTCTTATCTTATTACAATCACAACCAAATGCAAAATAAAATGAATATACTTACTAAATCATTACTGAAATAAGGTTTCAGGATACACAGAGAAAAAATACAGATTATGGCAGTAAAAGCAAGTAATAACAATCATATTTTACTTGGAGACATGGTGCTACAAGAGGTAGATTAATTCACTCATCTTGATAGTAATAGTCTTGATAGTAATATAAATAAGATCGGAGGTACTGGTAGAAGTATCTTATTAATAAAATAAAGGCAAGACGGAGTTTTATTGCTTTATGGAATTTGTAGAAATCAAAAGAAATGAAATTCACCACAAAAATAAAGATCTTCAACTCCAATGTAAAGTTTGTCCTATTGTATGGCTCTGTGATGTGGGAAACAATGAAAAGTGCCACAGAAAAAGTTTCATCAGTGGATGTCTCTGCCGAATAGAGAGAATACAATAATATGATAAAGTCAGTAATATAAAATGATGGAAAGAACTAAAAAGATGCCATTATGATTAGACGTAAAGAGAAGGCATGTTACATATATAATAATAGCTGTCCATCGTTGTCGATGAGGACCGCCGACATCATCCTTGTCACAGATTTCCCTGTTGGGTGTGGGTGCGCATGTGGCTGAACAGGCCAATGCGAGCACGAAAATATCTGCTACATATCGGGCACACGAGGTTTGTAGAAGGGGATGGTGTTCCCGCTGCTCGGGATTTCCGCGTCTCTCGTCTGTTCTGGGCTTTCACAACACGGTCATCTTCACCGGCAGCTACACCCGATTTGACTGCGCTTCTCCAGTCAGATCTGTTTTGCGCAAGACATTCCCATGTGTCGATGTCTAACTTACGGTACTTCAGAAAGGAGCTCATCGCGCTTCGATCAGCACACTACGTCCCTTCAAACTCAGATCTACATCTGTTGCGTGTGCTGAAAATACACTTAACCGAGGAGGTATCGGAACTCACAAGTATACAATCAAGGCGGAAGACCAGAGGAACGAGAGGTGGAAGAAGAATACAAAAACAAATGCACTCAGAAACAGATACCTCAAAGCTCCACCCCAGCGATAAAAGAGAAGGGAAGGGCTACCGAGGCATGTTACATAATGATGCTGAAAATATCATGAACATAAAAGAAGACATTTTGCAATCACTGCATTTTACATAATAATGGCTTCTAGAAAAAACATCGTAAGAAAAAGGCTTAGATATTTCGATCATGTGAAGAGGCATAAAGGTCTGGAGAGACTGATACTGGAGGGCATGATTCCTGGGAGGAGGAAAGAGGTTAACCCAGATGAAGATAGCATCAGGAATTACAGACAGTCTGGTAATGTCTTTGTATGACGCGGACCAACTCACCCTGACTAAGATGTGTATATATAAAGCTGCCATGACGGAGACTTCATTCTAGAAAGAATATGTCACATAATGATGATGAAAAGAAGTTAACCTAACGTGTTTATACTGGTTTAAAAGACTCGACAGAGCCTGTATACAACCAGTTTCTTGGAGGGTGGATTTTTACAGATGTGCGAGTCTATCTTAATAGACTCACACTAGAGCTAAGTAGACCCGCAGCCAGTAATGCACCAGCTATAGCTGCTCCAAACCACCTGTGGAAAAATACAAATAACTTGGGTAGATTTTTAATTTGAATTTTGTCCGGGTAGTGGCTGTTAAGCCTACTCTTTTCGATTTTCAACTGTCAAGGGATTTTTAACGTGCTGAACACAGAGTCTGATCTCACTACTCAGAGATTAGATGAATTTTTACTAGAAGATCCACGTGACAAAATCCTGGTCTACAAACAGGACAAGGGCAAAAACAAAGTGAGAAAGAATATAGTAATAAAAAGACACAGATAAAACGCCTGGTCGGTGTTTTAAAAATATACTTGGAATAAAAGTAACATCAATTCAGTTGTCCTTCCACTTGTGCTGGGGAGCTAAGTAATATGAGAAGTACTCAGAGTATCAACAACAACTCTACCATGCCTTTATTGACTTTAGAAAGATGTTTGACAAAGTGTGGCATGCGGCACTATGGTCAACAATGAAGCATAAGTTCAACAGTGATATTGTGAGGGTAATTGCAAACCTTAATGAGCAGGTGACAAGCGCAGTCTCTGTAGAGGGAACGCTAGGCGATTGGTTCCGCACGACGGTGGGTGTGAGACAGGGCTGTATACTCTCCCCAACACTCTTCAATATATTCTTGGAGAGAATAATGAAGACGACCTTAGAAGGACATGTTGGCACGGTTAAAATAGGTGACAGGCTTATCACAAACTTCCGATTTGCAGATGATATTGATGTATTGGCAGGCACAGAAAGGGAACTCCAGGAGCTGATTGGTAGATTGGATAGAGCGACCCACAGTTTTGGTATGGAAATAAATGCAGATAAAACAAAGCTCATGACTAATAACATAGAGGGTTTTAAATCTGTAATGGAGGCAAATTTGTCGGGGATTTGAGGTGGTACAATGTTTCAAATATCTGGGAACACTGATCAGTAAAGAGGGATCGCAGCCAGAGGCAATTGCAAGAATAGCACAAAGAACAGTGGCGCTTACTCTGCTGAAACCTATATAGCGGCTTGCCCTCGGCATAAAAGTTAGATTAAAGCGCTCTTTGGTGATCTCAATATTTCTGTATGCCTGCGAGACCTGGACCATTACAGTAGATATCCAGGGCAGAATACATGCACTGGAAATGAGGTGCTATAGAAAAGTCCTAAATGTTACATATAAAGATTGTCACGAACGCAAAAATATGACAGAGTTGAAAACGCTATTGGCCCTTTTGAAGATCAGTTCACAACGATCAAAAGATGGCCTGGTGCGGGCACGTCGCGAGGTCCAACGGAATTACAAACTCGATACTCTTTGGTTCTTTACCGGGACAGAGAGGGCGAGAACGTCCAAGGAAGAGGTGGGTGGACAACATCACTGAGTGGTCAAGCCTTCGTTCCGGTGAGATACAACAGGCGGCGACAGACAGAGAAAGATGGCGTGGGATTTTGGGAGTGTCTTCAAGTGTGCCCCAACAACCTTACCGGTTATGGGATGAACTCAACTGAAGTAATATTTCTTGGATCAAGTGTGCTGTTTTTTATCTTTGTAAACCTGTGTCATGTAGGATTAGGATTACTCTTACACCATTTATCCATCTTTCGCACAGTCTCCGTCGTGCAATATAGCCAAAACTTCTTCAACCTGCATTCTCAAGAGATGACCGAACCATCTTACTGTCTGTCTAGAAATGTAATCAGCACAAGGTTGTTGTTGTAAATGCACATAATGAGTAAGTTTGTGCTTTTGTGCGCCCTGAAAATGGCGTTAAGTGGTGGGTTGCAGAAGCTTTCCTCACATCCCGAGCGTGCTGATGAAGGTGGACAGCGATCCTCCAGGCGGTTGTGGTATGCTTGACTTCCCCACCTCGTTAGCCAGTCTGACCAGAAGAGCAGTCCATTTTCAGGGAGGACGTATAACCAGTTCATGACTGTCCTCTGTATAACCAGTCCAGTACTTCCCTCTGCATAACTAGTCCAGGACTTCCCTGTGTATAAACCGGTCTAGGACTTTCCTCTGTATAATCAGTCCAAGAAGACTCACTGGCCAAATGACTGAAGGCAAAACGCAAAGTTGTAAAAGAGAAACTTCATCAACACAATGGTCAAGTCCATCACGGATTCCATCAGACGATGTAAAAATCAATGAGCGAATACAGAAGTAACCATATTTGCCTTTGAAAAGACCTTTTGGATCATACATTTTTTTTCTGTTCTTTCACCTTCAGAAAACAGTCCTAAAGGGTATTTATCGTTGACTGGACAGATGTAATGGTGGTTGTTTAATGCCCACAATGTGTAAGTTTACTCATTTGTGCGCCCTGAAAAGGACGTTAAGTGGCGGGTTGTAATAGCTTTCTTCACATCCCGAGCATGCTGATGAAGGTGGACAGCGATCCTCCAGGCGGTTGTGCTATGCTTGGCTTCATGTGTGTGGAGCTCACTACTACGGGGATCTTATCGATCCACATCTCGTCAGGCTACCGTTAAAACAGCCTGTTTCCAATGAACGCTACATGAAAGAGAGATTGTGATCTTGGTCAGTGTATTGTGCCGGACCCTGACGCAACGTCCTGATCAGTATGTTGTGCCTGACTGGACTAGCATCTCAGTTCTCCAAGACGTAATGGTTAAAACAGATGTGTGACAGAAATGCAACAATCAATGCAATGGTGAACAAAATAGAAGTTGGATTGGACACACCTTCAGAAAGAAGTCTGACAATATGGCCAATATACGCTGAATTGGAACCCCATAAAAAAAAAGACACACGAAGGCTAAAAGACACATGGCGTATGTATCCGTTATAGCATTATGTTCTAAATAAATTCATATGGATTGATAATGTTTGGGGATGGGGATAACTGCTTTCTTATTGGATGACACTATCACCGCCTGGTGGGACTCCACTCTGCGTAATCTTCATTCGTGACGTCCTCATTAAACGACAATTAAGGATCAAGATGCTGAGCTGCAGTGGTCAGCTACCCATAGCTGACTGCTAGCGTCAGGGCCAGCGAAACAAGGCTGCCAATACCCTTCTACACCTCCACGTGGTGATCCTGGATAACAGGCTGCAGTAGGGCAGACTGGCTAAGGAGAAGAGATCGAAGAGGGAATGCTAACCTGGTACTAAAAAAATGCTTGCTGAAGTCGGATGTGTTGGACTGAAAGGTGCAAAAATCGCAGTCAAGCTGTAAACTATGACACAACACATTCCGTTCTCTGGACTGCATTCTGCTACTTAAGCCCTTTCAGGGTTTGGTGGTGGGAGATTGAGAAGGAATGAAGCCAAGCCAAACGACAAATACGGGGACGACGTGTGCTAGTGGTTAAGTGACATGGCTCACAATCCGAAGGTGCTGAGTTCACTCCAAATTACACCACCAGCCGTTACCCCGGGGAAGCAAACCCTTAGAAAATGCAGAAGGTAGCAGACCCTTACATGCCGAAGTCAGATGCACTGGGCCGACAGGCGCAAAATAAAATCATGGTGCAACGCACACTAGAATAGAGAAATATGGCGAACATAGAAAAATAATGTTGCACTGTTACTTAACTTAACCTAATTATACTGGTTTAGAAGACTCTACAGAGTCTGTATACAACAAGTTTATTCCACTTTTAAAATTACTGATCATCCAATATATTCTTGAATGCATTAACTTACCCGACTTACCCTGCCTCCACCACATCCTGTAGCAATGCATTTCAAGCATTCACCACTCTGGCTAAAAAAATGTTTCCTAATATCCAATCTAAACCTGCCTTTAAATAATGGAAAGCACAACGTGGTGATGTGGATACAAGCAGAAGTCGTCATCCAAACATAAATTCCAGTCAAATTCGTGTCTTGGCGTCAGCCCTGAGGACTAACACCAGAGCAAATTCAGACTCGCAGCCGACAAGGCGCCATCTTGAACTTTCGTTAGTCATCTAGCCAAGTGCAACCATTTTTAATGAGGCCTGTCGTTTACAAGGTCTCAGCTGCTGTTATGTCGATGACTATTCCCTAGCATGACATAGTTAAGTGACCATTTTTACAGCCAGGTGAACGAATCGAAACAAGAATGGCTTGCGTGCCGGATCAGTTCTGTCAACAGAAGCAAGCTATAGCCCAAGTAAGCGTAGTCTTACAGTAGACACCCTCAGGGATATTCTTCTTCTTCTTCGTACGCTGTCAGACGTCAACCTGAATTTTTTCCAAAAAAGCAGCGGTCATCCTGAGGCTGTCGACACTGCCATAAAGCTTGTCTCGTGTTGCCACTGGTAATGGCCACATGTGCTTTCTCTGGTCCTCGTATTTCGGGCAGTTTTGCAGCAGATATTCAGCGATCATTTTTCCGGTACCACAACTGCATTCGTCAGTGCCACCTATCTTCAGCTTATTGAATAGGTGGTACCTCAGTCTGGTGGGGCCTGTGCGGAGTCTGAAGACCACGACCTGCTCTCTTCTGTTCAATTGGTAATAGGCATCATTTTTTGTGTAGCCAGTATGTTCTGTTTCTCATTTGGCCATATATCTGGCTCTAATGAGCCTTTTTGACTCTTCGTAGATCACACTAGAATCTGATTGTGGTAGTCTTGTGCCTTCTTTTGCCAGTCTTGTCTACCTCCTCGTTGTCTTGGATGTTACAATGGGATGGAACCCACTGTACCACTACTCTTTTTGGTGCGGTCTGCTGGCATAGTTGACAGAGTACTGCTCTTAAATCATTAAGTTCAGTATTTTCTGGCTTTTTAGTGATGTGACTACGGCCAGGGCATCTGTGAACAGGACTATCTGGCTTTAATTTCTTTTGCCTGTCAGCATTGCTTCTGCTGTAGCCCTCAGTGTCTCTGCCTCCGCTCTGAAATTGCTTGAGTATTTTCCAATTGCCACTGACAGTGTTATCTTTCTACCATTTGGTAGGCTCGGGAATACCCCTGCCCCTCCATTCTGTGTTGTGTTTGTTACAGAACCGTCGGTGTATGCATGGGTCCAGTCCATGCTTGGGTAGTTTTTCGATATAAAGCTTAGGGTAGTATCTCTCCTTTCTTTTTCAGTCTGGCAGTTTTTATTTCCAATACCTGGTATATTTTCTACCACCTCTGGAAATATATCCTGCCTCCAGGTAGGTTTTCGTACAGTAGTGATGGGCTTTGGTGTTGTTAGTGCGTTTATGGGATGTTCGTGCATCTTTGCTTTGGCTATTTCTGCAAAGTTTCTCCGCTTTAGTTTCCCATTTCCCAAATTGTTTAGTCTCTGGTGCATTGGATGGTCAGTCAGTCTTCGGAGTTTCTCTGACTGCAGCTGGGCTCTGCAGTCTCTTCTATCGGTCATGGATTGCAGTTTTGTAATTTTTTCAAGTTCTACAATTGGCGTTGACTTCATGCCTCCTGTTATAACTCTCATGGCTTGGTTTTGAAGTTTGCTAACTTTATCGAAGTTCTCCTTTGCTGCTGTTATCCATGCCGCAATGCCATACTCGAGAACTGGTCTCACTCTTCCAGTGTACAGTTTCTTTAGTATGCTTTCTTCTGCTCCACAGCTTGTGCCAGCTAGTTTCCTCATGATTGCCATTCTTTGTCTGGCTCTCATTCGGTTTCTCTCGATCTGACATTTCCATGTCATGCACCGATCAAATGTGACTCCCAGGTAGTTTGGTATTTGCCGTTAAGACTTATTTTGGTGTTTTGGGGTTTGTTTGAAAGCGAGAATATCGTACATGTTGTTTTTTCCTCGTTTATTTTGACCAGCCATGAGTTCGCCCACTCCTCCAGCGATGTTATGGCCTGCTGCATCCGATTTCTTGCTATGGGGATATTCTGAATCCTCAGAGGCTCAAAGAAGCTCCGTGAGTCAGAGTGACTTAGTGAACCCTCGGAGAAGATCCTTGAGTCAGAGTGACTTAGTGAACCCTCAGAGAAGATCCTTGAGTCAGTGACTTAGTCACTCTTTGATTCCTTCAATTTTCAATTGCAGTACAGTCTCTGCAACGAAGGTTGGCTGCAATTGCCCTCCAATATTTTCTGTCTCTTGCCTTGACGGTGCACTATGTCAGACTGACATTAGTCCATCTGCTGATGCTGCTCTCCCACTTATATCGCGGCCAGCCTGTTGATCACCGACCTTCAACTTTCCCGTCCAGTACTGTTTTCAATCAAGTATCGTGTTGTTTTATAGGACCAAAATATTTGACTTGCCCAATTGTAATGTCTGTCAAAAGTTATCTTTCCACGACACGGCTATTTGTTTGTTTCTCTTTCCGTGAAATGCGACACATTCTTCTGTATAACCACATTTCGAGGGCTTCTATTTTTTACAACTATCTGTACATAGTCCATGTTTCTGCACCGTAAAATAATGTTGCCAATACTTGTCGAGTCTCACTTTTAATGTATTGATTGTTTGCCTGGATGCCAAAATATTCCTCACCGTTTGGCTTCGTTCATTCTCAATCTCCCACTACCAAACACTGAAAGGGCTTAAGTAGCAGAATGTTGTCCAGAGAACGGAATGCGTTGTGTCGTAGTTTACAGCTTGACTGCGATATTTGCAGCTTTCGGTCCAACACATCCGACTTCAGCAAGCATTTTTTGAGTACCGGGTTAGCATCCCTCTTTGATCCCTTCTCCTTAGCCCATCTGCCCTGCTGCAGCCTGTTATCTAGGATCACCGCATGAAGGTGTATAATGGTATTGGCAGCTTTGGCCCTGACGCTAGCAGTCAGCTACGAGCCGCTGACCATTGCAGCTCATGCGCTGCTCACGTGACAATAACTACCAAATGAGTTTTATCAATTGGATGCGCATAGCTTTTAGAGCAAGGTAATGTAAATGAAATTGGTTGTATACAGACTCTACAGAATCTTCTGAACCAGTATAAAGACGTTAAGTTAAGACACGATTTTCGCCCCGACACTATGGTATCAATGTCAAATCTCGACACTAACATCAAATGAAAAACAACACATCGTGAGAGCAGAAATGAAATGAATTAGAAAAATATTTGGTGTAACAGGTTAGGTCAGGTCACGTCATCCAGTAACTAATGAGGTCGTTGGGGCACACACGAAGACATCATCACACCACCATGCCACCCTGCTCTGTCAGCGACCGCTGCCTGTGCCTCTTCTGGTCGGATATTGTTCCATTCTTTGATGTTGTCCTCCCACCACTTTTTGGCCCGGCCTCTTCGTCGTCTGCCTTTCACCTTTCCGTGGAGGATCATATTTGCAAGACCATTTGATCTCGATATATGACCATACCAAGCAAATTTCCTTCTTTTTGACAGTTGCCAAGACGTCTTCAAAGGACGCGCTATTGCTGTTGTAATTATATCTCGTATTTCCTCATTTGTAACTCGATCTTTGTACGTGACGTTTAACAGTCTTCGGAAACATTTCATCTCCAAGGCCTGTATCCTTCGCTGAAGGTCAGCTGTAATTGTCCATGTTTCACAAGCATATAAAAATATTGACAGGACCAATGTACGTGTGTAACAACAGAGATACATCAGAAACGACGACATCAGGAACAACACCAGTATTAGACTACATAAAAAGATACGAACTAAAATGGTTTAGCAACGTAACAAGACTGCAACCACAGCCAGCAATATAGCTTTCATCAGCATATCTCAGATTATTGATTATTCTTCAATTTATGTCAAGTCCAGGCACTCCTTAATCTGTCTGAAGATTTTCTGTGTGTAATTGTTAAAGAGACAAGGTGACAACACACATTCATGTCTCACATTCCTTTGGATATCATTACACGTTGAGTAATTATTGATGAATCTTACTGGTACCACCTGCTCACAGTTCACGTTGCTGACCAGCGTAATGTCTATACCATTCAGATTGTTTTTGTTGACAATCAATCAACTTTTCACATTTGGTATTGTCAAATGCTTTACTATAGTCTATGATGTGATTCAAGGACGTATGCAAAAGGGACATGGAGTCCTGCGGCATCCATCCGAGGGTCGGGAAACAATTGCTCAGGATCGAGCTGTTTGGAGACAGTTGTAAGGGGCATAGTGGCTACTGATGCTCGTAGAGACCTTCTGGCTGCAGAGAAAATTGAAAGACTGAAGAGGCCGAGCAACACCCCGGCAGGTTATCCTCCTCAGCATGTTTGTACGATCTGTGGCAGGGACTATCACTCGCGAATCGGTCTTTACAGTCATAGCAGACAGTGTAGAAATATAAGGGACAGAGCTGGATAAAACTGACAGTGCGCCACATAGACTGATACGCCTTCTTCTTCTTCTGCATTCGTTCTCAATCTCTCACTACCAAGCCATGAACAGAGCTTTGCAAGTAGCAGGATGTAGTCCAGAGAACAGAATGCGTTTTGTCGCTAGTTTACAGCTTGACTGCAATATTTGAAACGCCAATGATGAGTCAACACTTTATACTGTGTACTTAACTTAACTTAACGTCTTTATACTGGTTTAGAAGACTCGGCAGAGTCTTATACAACCAGTTTCATTTACATCATCTTGCTCTAAAAGCTATGCACATCCAATTTATTCACCTCCCGTGACAATGCATTCCAAGCATTCACCACTTTCTGACTTAAAACATATTTCCTAATATCTAATCTGGACCTCTCTTTAGTTAATTTGTAGCTATGTCCTTTTGTTCTTGTGGGTGGCTGTATTAACAAATTTAAAAAAACAACTTGTTATAGTCTAATTTATCCATACCTCTGATCATCTTATAAACCTGTATTAAGTCACCACGAATTCTTCTCTCTTCTAGACACTGTAGGTCGGTGTTTCTGAGTCTTTCCTCATAACTGTAATTCTGAAATCCCACTATCATCTTTGACGCTCTTTTTTGTATTCTTTCCAGCATATTTATATCCCCTCTATTATAAGGAATCCACACCTGTACACAGTACTCCAATCTAGTATACAATGTCCAAAGAATTTGATAACCTTTAATATTAAAGGGGATTTGACGTCGGGATTAGAGGTGTATCGTTAAATTAAGATCTCAGTTGTTTTTGCTTTAAATTAAGTTGGTCAGTTCCCTTGACAACGTTTGCAGTTATCACACACTCATTTCACGACTTACAATATTTGCGACATACAGTTGAGATCCTGCGAATGTGTTTTTGACTGAGCATGTCCGGAACCTTGCATCATCATCATCATCAACACAGCAGTAGTTTTCTGTAAAGTGTTGCAGTAAGTTTCATTATTTTCAATTATTCTTGAGGTATTTCATAAAATTATCAGCGTGTTGGTTTTCCAGAAAACTACACATTTTGCCACTTGCAATTAAATCTGTGGTTCTAATACATACTGCATTGTGAGTGTTACAATCGTCACCGGTAACAACACTGGCTGCGAAAAATTAAATCATCAATCTGATCAACAGTTCAACTCCTCAATCACTGATTCACTCACTCACTGCTGTCGCTGACGACAATCAGATGAATGCTCAAGTCTTAGTTCTTAGTCAGCCATTGACTCAGTGCAGCAAGATGAAGCGGGTGTTACGTTGTGCTTGCTGTGAACATATACTTCTTCGTATGCTTTCAAACGTCAACTTGAATTGAATATATCTCAATCTGCTTTATATGAAACTAGTTCCACCACTAGATATAGTCTCGGTCTATTCAATTTGACGCCTGACTCAGACTGAAAGCGAAATAGCGCAAGTTACGGTAAGAAAAGATCTAAGAAGATGATTAGAGTTTTCAGAAACTCAACACGACAGTGCAATAGGCTACAAAACAGAGCAGATTGGTTAAGGAGTAGGAATCGAAGAAAGAAGGCTAACCGGGTAATACAAAAATAGCCTGCTGCCGAAGACTCAAAGACTGTGGCGGACCGAAAGGTACGAATATCGCAGTCAAGCTGTAAACTAAACTAGCATGACACAATGCATTCCGTTCTCTGGACTACATCCTGCTGCTTGTAAATCCCTATTCAATTCAAGGTTTGGTAGCCGAAATTGAGAACGAACAAAGAAGATCTACTCAACACCGTTGAGGGGAAGGAGCCTAGAATATGGTTGGGTACATTTTCCAAGGCTCCCACATCCTTGCCGTGTTGTTCCTGGAAACAGGGTGATTTACAACAGTCTGGCCAGCGAGGTGGGAATCCAAACTGTGATTCCCATAGTGGTGAGCCTACTGAGACAACTCACATCACATAAATTTTCTGCCTACACTAGTGACTAGCCTACACCCATGAAGGCCTAGATCCACCACAAGTACTTCATTTGGATGGGGAAAGAACCACTGTAACCCATAACTGCTATCCTCCATTTCTTTTCACGAATTCTATTTTTCTAGAAAATGGACATACTGTTTCTTCTTCGTTTGTTCTCTATCTCCCGCTACCAAACCCTGAAAGGATTTAAGTAGCAGAATGTAGTCCAGAGAACGGAATGCGTTGTGTCGTAGTTTACAGCTTGACTGCGATATTTGCACTTTTCGGTCCAACACATCCGACTTCAGCAAGCATTTCTCGAGTACCGGGTTGAACGGTTAGCATTCCCTCTTCGATCCCTTCTTCTTAGCCAGTCTGTCCTGGTGCAGCCTGTTATCCAGGATCACCGCGTGGAGGTGTAGAAGGGTCTTGGCAGCTCTGGTTCGCTGGCCCTGACTCTAGCAGTCAGCTATGGGTCGCTGACCACTGCAGCTCATGCGCTGCTCATCGTCTTGATCCTGGACATACTGTTTGATATCTTCCCTTTCTGTTCTTATGTTCTTCTACTATAACTTCATTGCAGTCTTGTCACCAGATTTTCTAGACCTTAATTTCTAATTTACAAGCTAAGAGTTTTTTCTGTCTTCATTTTATTCTATTCTTTAAACATTTCTTCCTTTATTTGGGGAGGAAGACTAACGTCTGATCAGGCAAAACATACTGATCAGACATGTTAGTCAGGGTCAGGCAAAATATACTGGCCAAGACCCTCACCTCGGCTTCCTCATAGCCCTTCCTGAAAATGGGCTGTTTTTATGGCAGCCTGGCTAACAAGGTGAGGTATTGAAGTGATCCCTATAGTAGTGAGCGACACACAGATGAAGCCAAGCATAGCAGGGGGTTGCCTGTAGGACCTCAATCCACCTGCATGAGCACGCTAGTGATGTATGGAAAGCTTTGACAACTTGCCACTTAACGTCCTTTTCAGGATGCACAATAGAGTAATCTTACTCATTGTGGGCATTGAACAACAACTTCCTGTATTTATTATTTTCTCACTTTATTTCACAGTTTTTTAGTATGATCACATCATTGTACATGTGGTTACTGCTTCACTTTCTAACGATTTGTAAGAAGTCTGTATCCAACACTTGTCAGAACATGTCATAATCCATATATCAGCGGCATACTGAATCTTGTTCTGAAGACACTTACATGGCAATCACTAGTACCATTGTCTAGGGACACATTCATAAGTGAATGGGCTGATAGCTTGCATAAGGACAGCGAACGGCAGCTGGTCAAAACACTATTCCACCTCCAAATGTCGGCCCTGGAAATAGGTGTAGTCTGGCCAAGAGAATAGGGATCACAGTTGGAAACCCAACCTAGTACCCAAAAAAAGTGACATAAAATTGGATGTGTTGGGCTGAAAGGTGCAGATATTGAAGCCTTGCTGTAAACTACATCACAATGTCCTTTTCAGGACAAACTCTGAAGGAGAAGTACATTTGTGGGACAACTGCTTTCTTTAGATATATTCAAGTTAATGTATGAAAACATACAAAGAAGAAGAAAAACATACAAAGAAGAAGAAAAACATACAAAGAAGAAGAACAACATACAAAGAAGAAGAAAAACATACAAAGAAGAAGAAAAACATACAAAGAAGAAGAAAACATACAAAGAAGAAGAAAAACATACAAAGAAGAAGAAAAACATACAAAGAAGAAGAAAAACATACAAAGAAGAAGAAAAACATACAAAGAAGAAGAAAAACATACTTGTAATTCTTATGTTATCATTGAAATGAATGAATATTGTTGAGTGACAATTTTTATATTTACAAATGAATTGTTTAATAGATTGAAGATGGAGAAAGGTGAGAAAGTAGACATTGTTTCTGAAAGAAAAAGCACAGCCAAGCTTGATGAGCTGTTGGAGATTGAAAAGTCCATGCAGGCAAGATGGCAGCAAGAGAGACTATTTGAACCAGATGCTCCACTACCTGGTTCAAAGGAAGAAAAGTAAGTTATCAGCTACGTTTTTAAAAGACAATTGTTTTTCCTACCAGATTCTGTTAAATATTTTGGGGGAATTTTTCTGATTTATTGTAACATGAATCAATCAACCAAACTGAAATCAGTTTCTAGCAGAGAACAGGTCTTCAACAAATACATGCGCGCGGGCCCCCCCCCCCCCCACTCAACATTTTATACTGGTTTAGAAGACTGCAGAGTTTGTATACAACCAGTGTCATTTATATTTCCTTTGTCTAAATGCTATGTGCATCCAGTATATTCTTAAACGCATTAATTGCCCTTGCTTCCACTACTTCCTGTGGCAATGCATTCCAAGCATTCACCACTAATTAGTAGCTATACCCTCTTGTTCTTGTAGGTGGTTGTATTTTGGAAAAAATTTGTTATAGTCTAATTTATCCTTTCCTTTGTGTCTTTCCTCATAACTGTAATTATGGAATCCCACCATCACCTGTACACAGTATTCCAATCTAGGTCTAACTAATGCTTTATAGAATTTCACAATCACTTCCTTGCTCCTATGTTTATATTTCTTTTTATCATACCTAACATTGCATTTGCCTTTTTCACTGCTACTTGGACTTGCTCACTCACTTTACCTGTATAATCTATTATAACCCCTAGGTACCTTTCCTTTTCTATCATTCTAATATTGTTCTCGCACATTGTGTAATTATGTTCCATATTGGATCTACCCATGTGGATGACTGTACATTTATCTACATTAAACTCCAAGTGCACCTGTCCTGAGTCATTTACATCATGACTTTCATGTTGCTTGCCTGGGGCTCCCTTCTCGTTGTGCTTTTTGTTCTCCCTCTATTTCTCTTACCCTAGAAATTCCAGAACAAAGACTGCTTTGTAGTGCTATCAGCTGGTTTTCTTAATGAGTGACCTATCTAAATCCAGTGTCTTTTCCACACCTCCCATTTCACTGTTTGTCTGGATTTATCCAACAGTTCCAAATGAGTGATCCTATCATACCCTATACTTTTGTGGGGAAGTATTTATTTTAAAATAAGTTAGACATACTACAGAGTGATTTCACATCGAGCACCAAGAAGGCTGCTGATCTGATTCGCTCCTGAATCATGTATATTTTTCTGTGATCTGTAGGTCTACGATTGCAGTGTTACAAATTGCTCTTGGATAATATTGTACATGAAGAGTTATCTTTATCCCTGATGGCAATTGTTGCCATGGGACTGACAGTTACCTTTCATGCAATAAATATAATTTTATTCTCTAAAGACAGGACAAGTTCATGGTAACATTTCCATTCCCATACATGAATGGTAGAGCGCATCTGGGTCACACGTTCAGTTTGTCCAAATGTGAGGTAAGAAGGATCACAGCTCCACTTGAACTTCTTAGTCTACTTTGGTCCATGTCTCTTCATGGCTTATATATTTATTTATTGCTGATTTGAAAATGTACACAAGCTTTTTTTCCACTTCACTTTTTTGTTCCACTTCACACTTGACTAAGCCACTCTTCCACTTCACTTCTTTGTTCCACTTCACACTTGACTAAGTCACTCTTCCACTTCACTTTTTTGTTCCACTTCACACTTGACTAAGCCACTCTTCCACTTCACTTTTTTGTTCCACTTCACACTTGACTAAGCCGCTTTTCCACTTCACTTCTTTGTTTCCCTTCATACTAGACTAAGCCACTCTTCCACTTCAATATGGTTAAAATGTCATCTTTTTATTATGGGTTATAGTTTCTACAGAATGGGGCTGCCAGTTCATTGCTCAATCTTCTTTAGTCGCTCTTTTGACAGGACTAGCAGATTGCAGTGTTTCTATTCTTAACTGTCCTTTCATTCAACATAATCTTTGTGTGCGTCATAGTCATAAGTGACGCATTCCTCGACAAGGTAGTTATTTTTTGTGCGGCTACAATGTTGTCTCCATTCGTGTAATCTTGTCACAAAGTGATCAGTGGATGATTGGATTGTTCTTGCCCACTAAAGTCGTCACCGAGTGGTCACGCTGGGGATGTGTGTGTGTGTGTCTGTTATTTCTTGTAGTGATTTATATAGCAAAGAAGAAGAGTTACAATTGAGCTACTTACATGATGTACGAAGAGTCAAAACGGCTTATCAAAGCCAGATACATGACCAAATGGGAAACCGAGCATACTGGTTACACCAAAAACGATGCCTATTACCAGTTGAACCGAAGAGATCAGGTCGTTGTCTTCAGACTTCGCACTGGCCACAATAGACTGAGGTACCACCTATTCAACAAATTGAAGATAGGTGGTACCGACGAATGCCCGTGCGGTACCGGTAAAATGACCGCTGAACATCTGCTGCAGAACTGCCCGACATAGGATCAGAGAGAGCAGATGTGGCCATCACCAGTGGAACTGCAAGACAAGCTCTATGGCAGTGGCGACAGCCTCAGGATGACCGCCGCTTTTTCGAAAAAATAATGGTTACTGTCTGACTGCGTACGAAGAAGAAGAAGAAGAGCTACTTACAAATAAGTTGTTTGTCTAATAAATGGTTGACCATATGATACATTAAAGATCTTATATATTTTTTGTTTTTTCGAAGTGAAATTTTTACATTTCTATATATATAGTTTACAGTTGGATTTCAACGAATGCTGGGCAAGAGATGTCTGTTTCCTTTTGGTATGCATTGCACTGGAATGCCAATTAAGGTAAGATTTCATTTAGTGAAAGTACCATGCTTTTGAAACTGCATTCGGATTTATAGTAATATAGTATATTAAAGAAATAATAATAATAAAGTCCTATCAAGTGTTGGTCCTGAAATGGTCGTTGTGCCATAGTTAATTACGATATTTGTGCCTTTCGGCCCAACACACACAGTTTCAGCACAGCATTTTTGGAACTGGGATGGTCTCACCTATTCGATCACTATTCTATTACCCAGACTGCACAAGTGCAGCCTGTTTCCAGGCCTGTCATTTGAATAGGATTAAAGGTTTATGGTGATGGTGAAGTAGTTCAGTTTAGTTTATTCATTTAGGTGTAATAAATACATTTTTAGTGTAAACTATCAGTTGTGCCGATATTATAAACATAGTATCGATATTTTCTTGTGATTCCGATGGATTATATGAGGACAACAATCACAAATTGGTAAGTCTAAAAGTTTGTGCTTTGTTTTTATAAATTTTCACCTTCATCTTCTTCTATCTCAGAAACTAACACACACACAACAAAAACACCACTACCAATAAGTTCTTTATTCATTTATTTCTCTACACACAACACAATCATATCTATACGCCAACTAATAAAAAGGTAACATGCTATCAAAGTCGACAACCAAAGTAAAATATGACGTGCTGAAAATTAATGCAGCTGCATGGGAAATTACATAAATTTTTGAGTGCAGCTTGACAAAGGTTAACATTACATTACGTGTTTGTGGTAAAGTTGTATCCAGATAAATCTTTGGATAATTAAACAGCACCCAAGTAGTAATGAGTTGAAAAGGATAGAACCACTGTCACTTTCCAAGCATGTTTTAAAGTTACTTAAGAGGGTTGTGCTTGGGGGCTAGCAACCTCATCATGTGAAACCATGGCTGGTGCTGGGACACAGGTTTCTAGTTAAGAAGCCAGCTATAGTGGTGACCCTCTGCTTCACTTGGAACAGATAAGAAAGTAAATCGAAGCAATTCAGCACATCAAACAACACATGGACCTTCTTGAATCCTGGTATCAGCACATCACACACCACATGGGCCTTCTTGAATCCTGGTATTAGCATGTCACACAACACATGGGCTTTCTTGAATCCTGGTAACAACACATGAGCCTTCTTGAATCCTAGTATCAGCACATCAAACAACACATGGGTCTTCTTGAATCCTAGTATCAGCACATCAAACAACACATGGGCCTTCTTAAATCCTAGTATCAGCACATCAAACAACACATGAGCCTTCTTAAATCCTGGTATCAGCACATCAAACAACACATGGGCCTTCTTAAATCCTGGTATCAGCACATCAAACAACACATGGGCCTTTTTGAATCCTGGTATCAGCACATCAAACAACACATGGGCCTTCTTAAATCCTGGTATCAGCACATCAAACAACACATGGGCCTTCTTAAATCCTGGTATCAGCACATCAAACAACATATGGGCCTTCTTGAATCCTGGTATCAGCACATCAAACAACCCATTAGCCTTCTAAAATCCTGGTATCAGCACATCAAACAACACATGGACCTTCTTAAATCCTGGTATCAGCACATCAAACAACACATGGGCCTTCATAGATCCTGGTTTCAGCACATCAAATATCACATGGGATTTCTCAAATTCTGGTATCAGCACATCAAACAACACATGGTCATTCTCGAATTCTGGTATTCAGTCAAAGTTGCCTGATGTCAACTAGCCAAAAGCTGCTTGAATCTGTGTCTGCCCTTCACCCTGGGGAACCATGATGGTCCAAAGGCATGATACAGACCATCTTGCTGGTGGGCAACTGCCCGGGTCGCTGTGATTGTATGGTGACCAGAAAGACACCCTCCTCGTTTCATCCATCGACAGTCATGCGGATCACCTGGTTTGTCTTATCTGTACCTTCACATAGATGCAAAGTCATACACATCCCGGAACTGTTTGGTCGCGAATGTTGGTATTTTCGATGGGGTCTCTTAGGGACTCTTCGTTCCATTGCTCTTTCTGTAATATGGATCTTCTCTGCATCTGATCTTGCGAAGGCTCCAAACCTCACACCTATATACTATTACATGGGCCTAATACTTCTTCTTCTTCGTACGCTGTCGGACGTCAATCTGTATTTTTTAGAAAAAAGCAGCTGTCATCCTGAGGCTGTCGACACTGCCATAGAGCTTGTCTAGTGTTGCCACTGGTGATGGCCACATCTGCTTTCTCTGATCCTCGTATGTCGGGCAATTTTGCAGCAAATGTTCAGCGGTCATTTTCCCGGTACCACACGAGCATTCGTCAGTGCTACCTATCTTCAATTTATTGAATAGGTGGTACCTCAGTCTATTGTGGGCCTAATACAAATTGAATATGATATTTCATTAGGACAGTCAATTATCAGTTAAATAATGTTTATGACCATCTGACAATACACAAACAAACCTTAAAAGTCTAACCATTCAACTAGGCGTGTGCAGACAAGCTGCAACGAGAAATGGAGGATTATGGATATCCCCCAAAGTTTCCTCAAGAAGAAGTGGCAAAAGCTGAACCAAAAGCAAATGAGAGTGAGATTGGTAAAGACAAGTCAAAATCAAAGAAGGTAATGAAAAACAGTCAGACTAGACATTAAGTTTGCTTTACTCATTTAAGAGACTTGGTACTTTACTCATTTCAAGCTTGGTGCTTTACCCTGAGTGGTCCGCCGGGGTCTTTGTGAATGACAAGGCAAGAATAGCACTACTGTCCGACAGATTGCATGTCGTAAGATGCGACTAACTGTGACATGGCATAACACCGGCCATGGTTTGTTAAGAGCAGCATAGATGGTGCCTAACAATCTGCGGGTCTACTTTGCTGTAGTGTTTGATTCTATTAAGATGGACTCACACATCAGTTAACCACCCTCTGTGGCACTTGTTCCAACGCAGCGGAGTAATAAGCTACTCAAGCCAAGCCCCCCCCCCCCCCCCCTCTCCCAGTAGGAAATCCTCCTCCTGGCTTCATCCAGCTCAGAGCTGAGACCTGCACAGGGGCATCCTTTACTATAGAAGTACTGGTCGACTTAGATCGTACCCATTTCAGACTTGGTACTTTACCCATTTCAGACTTGTTATTTTGGTGGGATGATTTATTACTTGTTAAATAGCCATCGTTGTGTTTAGTGGAAATAGTATGTTCAGGTTTGGCAAGGGATTTTGCTTCTTTCAGATGGGCTGTGACGGGAGTGACGTTCTTCTAAGGGCATACTACATGATGATAAGTTTAATCACAGAAAGGTGCAAGTCGGACAACGAAGAGGTCGTCCCAATATGAGGTGGAAGGACAACCTAAAAGAATGGACCAATCTCTGACCAGAGGAGGCACAGGCAGCGGCTGCTGACAGAGAGTGGGATTGTGGGAAGTGTCTTCATAGGTGCCCCAGCGACCTCACCGGTTACAGTATGACCTGACATGAAACTCTGGTCATCAGCAATGAGTTAGTTCGTGAATTGAATTAAGTTCTATTTCAGGTGTTGCAATTTAGCTGGGTCAAAAGAATCAAATCACCATAACCCTGTGTGGCTCTGGGTCCATTTATTGGGGGTCATAAAATATCACTGCCAGAGGACATCATTACTTTAGCAAAGCTTCCTGCAATGGTGACCTGTGCTCCTTTTAGAGTATAGAATTTCTCAAAGCATTTGTCAGTATTTCCTTTAAACTTTTTTATATAGCAATAAACGTTGATTCATGTTTTCTAATTGTCGGTTATGATTTTTTGTTTCTCAGAGTAAAGTGGCTGCAAAGACTGGTGGTCTGAAGTACCAGTGGCAGATTATGGCATCAATGGGATTAACAGATGATGAGATTAAAAACTTTTCTGACCCTGTCTACTGGCTTGAATACTTTCCTCCACATTGGATATCTGATCTGAAACGCATGGGAGCTAAAGTAATAAGCCATATTGTGTGGTTCATTAGACTACTTCATGGATGGTGTCTAGCTAGGATTTCTCTTTCTCGCTCTCTCTCCCTCCCTCCCTCCTTTGTTCTTTGTGTTGTTTAAAGTGACTTAACATGTGTGTTTCACCCTCTATTATTATGCGCGGCGTCCACCCTCGCTTCCGATCGAGGAGGGAAAGGCTAACTCTGTACTCAAAAAAGCCATGATGAAGTCGGACCAAAAGAAAGGTGCAATTATCACAGTCAAGCTGTAAACTACGAAACAGCACAATCTGTTCTCCTCCTGCTACTTGCAAAACCCTTTTCAGGGCTTGGTAGCAGGAGTTTGAGAACGAACGAAAAAGATTTCATAGCTGGACTAACACAAGAAATTATTTTTGCTTTGGATTTATTTTATACTTTGCATCTGAGTGGTCCTGGGTTCATTCCCCAGTTGAAACGGAAATGTTTTTTCATACCGCTATGGCTCCCAAGTCGACCCAGCCTTAAATGGGTACCGGTTCAGCTCGGAAAGTAAAGGTGGCCGACATTGATGCTGACCACATCATCCACTAAGTGCCGTGGATTATAAAATAATATGGGCCTAACACCATATTTCCAATGTTCTGCATGGCGTGACGGTATCTTTACTTTTGTTTACTATTTAACTAATTCCCATTATCTTTATGGTCATTTTCATTTGTCAGATCATTGATTAAGCAGATATAGAAATGTCTGCATATTTCTTTTTTAATTGTTTGCGTGAAACTTCATTTTACGTTTTTTGTTGTTGTTCAGTCACTTAAATTTCGAGTCATTGTTTAATTCTGAACATACATCTTACAAGATTGACTGGCGAAGAAGTTTCATCACAACTGATGCCAACGCATACTTTGATTCCTTTGTGAGATGGAACTTTCTCCGCTTCAGAGATGGGAACAAGGTCAAGTTTGGCAAGAGGTGAGTGTACCAAAAACATGTGCATTGCACGTGAAAATATCTTTAGGTTTTCCTTTTGTATTCGTAAGGACATTGGATTTGAGATGAATCTCATTAATGTTTAACCTTTAACACGAGCATGACGAGTCTGTCCGACTGACTTCATGTAAATCGCTCTGACTTAGTTGCCGTTCCATATCGATCGGCCGTTCTAATCAGACTTAATCTTCTTCACGCCGACTGTTGTTAATGCGAAAATTTGACCTAATTAATTTCTGAATTTCTCCCTATGGTAGTCGACTTTCAAAATTTGTAACTTTACTGTTTGTTTGTCAATAAGTATGATTTTCTTGTGTGTAGAGACACAATTGAATAGCAAACATGTGGGTGTTATTGTTTTTCTTGTGTGTTTGTTAGTTTCTGAGATAAAAAAAGATAAAGTTGAAAATTTATGAAAATCACAGAAAAAATTAGGACTTGACCGCTAGGCCTAGTCGCTCCGATAGAAAACCATGGAAACCACAACAACGTATCGATACTGTGTTTACAATATCGACACAACTGTTAGTTTCCAATTCAAACGTAGTTCTTTCATTTAAACAAACAAAATAAACAGATCTACTCGATAAAGATCGTTCCCAACAACCTACTTCACCTTTCGCAAAAAGTCGGCTTGCTCCAAACGGCGTATACAAAATTATAACTGTTCAAAAGCCATTTGTAATCGAACATACGATACTTTAACCGGCAAAATATTGTGTATATATGGGGGACATATTCAGCAGTAAAAAATGGCTGTCTGGAGTTCCAACAAAAAAAAAATAAAAAATTTCTGCACAGCGTTTTTGAAAGCCGAGTCGGTTAGAGAGGATCTAATAAGGGTGTGCTACAGGTTAAAAACTAATGGCTGCGTCGTAATAGTCTGAACAATACTGTTCTTTAATTGTAGAGAGTTCCTTCTTCCGTAATGTACGGTTAGTTACCAGCAATGGCGATCACGGAATTAGTTTTAGGCATTTGAAAATTATGGAGTCAAGTTCCTGCAACAGGTTTTTCTGAGGTTCATCTATTTAGATTGTTTATTTAGATACTATAATTACGTTTATAGTCGAAGTGACAGACATAGACATTAATGCAAACAGCGCTAATCTGTTGTAGGCGATTGGAAAAAAAATGTCAACCAACAAACACTGGAAGCGGGAGGGTCTTCTTCTTCATCGTACGCTGTTTACAGCGATATACGTTGCACTGTTTTATTTTGTTAAGCCTGTGGCTCAGTGCATCCGATTTCAACAGGCGTTTCTGTAGGGATGCCCTCCTTATCCTTTGGCTGTCCCCAGACTATCTGCAAGGCAGCAGTTGCTTTTGGTCAGAGTTGTCTCTCTTAGGGAAGTTGTCTTGCAGGACTATCGAGTCTTCCCCACTCGTGTCTATAGGATCTGGCAATGATATGATGGACTATGTACTAGTTTGTACTGTCCCGGAAGAGAGGCAGTCCAGTGTGACTGTGTCTCAGGATCGTCACGTCCTACCAGAAACGTAGCATATGAATGTGAGTGAGGTATCTCTTTGCTCCCTTTATTTTCTCGGCTTATCTGCAGTGATGGCACGCCTAGCATTCCCCGCCACCTGGGAGGTTGTCACAATAGGCCAGAGGTGCAATGTCCGCTGAACTGCATCTCTTCTGCATCCATTGGGATGACTGATAGCAGACAGAGGTAAAGAGCGAGGCAGGAGTGCATTTAACCAGGTGCATTTCTGCGGCTCGACCGGGCCGGGCTGAGACGCGAGCCCCAGATCCCAACCATATCGTAGCCTCCCATCACAGCGGTGCTGAGATTTAGGGCGGGATTCTGGCTTAGAGACGTTCGGTCGTAGTCACGGGGGGGGGTCTAAGTGTGAATGTGCTATTTGTTCAACACTATTACATCATTTTTTTAAATCTCAGAAACTAGTACACAATCCAAAAACAATAACACCAACAAATTCTTTATTCTTTCATTTCTCTACTCACAAACAAATTATATCAATAGGCTGTCAAATAAAAATGTTACAGGCTCTCAAAGTAGCAACAATAGTTAAACGACGTGACATCATGAAAAAGTAATGTCGCGAAAGGAAAAATTGCGTGAATTTTGAATGCAGATCTGTAAAGGTTAACATATATGGCATATCTGTTTGAGGTTTGCCCGTTTTCCAGTTGCATTTACTTTCTGTGTCAGGTGTTCCTTTTCGTCCCACTCTTCTAATGTCTGATGCAATCCAACCCTACCAGACCGCTGTCCCCATTTTTCGGTAATTTCCTTAACTGCCGCTAAACCGCTGGACCTATTTTTCGGTAATTTGGATAGTACGTCATTAAATGCGTCAGAATCTAAAAATAACCAACCAATCGTGGTCAATCCTCGTGATTAGTCATTGCAAATGGCTGCCCCCATGTTTGAATTGATTTTGTGGGGTTTAACGTGAACAAATTCGTAAAATTGACAATGAAACGAACGGCTGATGAACCAAGCACTTCAACAGGAAAGCAAAGTAAGTCTAGGCTTATGACAGTCCAACAGGTGATCAATAATTTGGTTGATTCAGTCTCTGTTCAAGTGAAACAGACAGTGAGAGCTCGAGTGATGAGATGAAGGCTTTTCTTGGACTGAGGATCAATATGGAATACTCATGTATAAAGCCCAGCTATCAGGATTATTGGACAAATGAGGGCTCTTTTTTGTGTTTACTCCCGGATTTCGAAATGTTTTATGACTCGAGACAGATTCTTTGCCTTTTGCTGGGTGGATTGGCACACAAAGGTGGAATATTGACGCTAGATGAAAGGTAAACCTATTTTCTACAATGTCTCCAAGTTACATCTTATTCTAACCACTTGTTTGCATGTAACTAACATTTTTCTATATCAGGTTGGTTTTTTCTCTTTAATGCTCTGGAACCTAGGAATGGGGGACAGTTGGGTTCAGGGCCTTAGGTCTGGTAGGGTTAAGTAGCAGAATGTAGTCCAGAGAACGGAATGCGTTGTGTCATAGTTTACAGCTTGGCTGCGATATTTGCACCTTTCTGTCCGACACATCCGACTTCAGCAAGCATTTTTTGAGTACCGGGTTAGCATTCCCTCTTCGATCCCTTCTCCTTAGCCAGTCTGCCCTGCTGCAGCCTGTTATCCAGGATCACCGCGTGGAGGTGTAGAAGGGTCTTGGCAGTTATAGTTCGCTGGCCCTGACGCTAGCAGTCAGCTATGGGTCGCTGACCACTGCAGCTCATGTGCTGCTCAGCATCTTGATCCCAATTTATGGGTATAACTTATTTCTTTCACTATTTCAGGTACACGATATACTCACCCAAAGACAACCAGCCTTGCATGGACCATGACAGGAGTTCAGGAGAGGTAATAACAAGAATTTACACTTTCTACTGCCATTTTATTCAATAGCAAAACATTACAGGTCTTGCATAACACATCTGCATCTTAAATCCTTAGTCAATGACTAGCGGAGTGATCAGTGACCATTACTCCTGATGGCGTATTTATAGGGAGGAGCAAGCTTCATCTAATCCTTATCCATCCATCCCAGCTCTGGTACCATAGGGTTTAGAGTTCTTTTCCTTTTGTTGTGGTTTATAGTTTCTGCATGTTGGAGTAGCTGGTGCTATGTGCAGCCCTCTTTAGCTGTATATTATTAATCCCTTGCAGGTTACAGTGTTTGTATTCTTTGTTCTTTTTTCCGGCCCATGTAATACACAGGTACATTTCAAAGACGTGTATTGGAATAATCAAATAGATAAGTTGCACATGGGGTGATAACCTCACCACAGAAAACCCATTGATATATAACTGCACTGGGATCTGGCTTTTCTAAAAGCTGGTTGTGGTAGCCAAATGTAGTGTTGACCTATGCTTCAACAAATGACTGGGATCTGGCTTTTCTAAAAGCTGGGTTGTGGTAGCCAAATGTAGTGCTGACCTATGCTTCAACAAATGACTGGGATCTGGCTTTTCTAAAAGCTGGTTGTGGTAGCCAAATGTAGTGTTGGACCTATGCTTCAACAAATGACTGGGATCTGGCTTTTCTAAAAGCTGGTTGTGGTAGCCAAATGTAGTGTTGGACCTATGCTTCAACAAATGACTGGGATCTGGCTTTTCTAAAAGCTGGGTTGTGGTAGCCAAATGTAGTGCTGACCTATGCTTCAACAAATGACTGGGATCTGGCTTTTCTAAAAGCTGGTTGTGGTAGCCAAATGTAGTGTTGGACCTATGCTTCAACAAATGACTAGGATCTGGCTTTTCTAAAAGCTGGTTATGGTAGCCAAATGTTGTGTTGGACCTATGCTTCAACAAATGACTGTGATCTGGCTTTTCTAAAAGCTGGTTGTGGTAGCCAAATGTAGTGTTGGACCTATGCTTCAACAAATGGAGTGACACAAATTTTTAAAAATAGTTTCCAGTCCCCGCTAATTTATAAAAATGGTATCTTGCAGTCCATGATAAGTGCTATAACTCTAGTTCAAGCTGATTATCAAATTCCTTCTATTTGATCAAAATATTTGATATATAGAGATATTGATATATATAGACTTTGGTAATGGTATTGAGGGATTTAATGCAGAAATACACCTGAGGTCGTGTACACCTAACAATGTTTTTTAAGATCTTTAGTTCAAGCTGATTATCAATTCCTTCTATTTGATCAAAATATTTGATATATAAAGATCTTAAAAAACATTGTTGGTGTACATGACCTCAGGTGTATTTCTGCATTAAATCCGTCAATACCATTACCAAATTCCCCTTTTTTGTGTGTCCCAGTCAAAGACTGAATCAGATATGTGTGGGATATCAGTGTGTAATTTAGATATGATCATGTCTGATCAAATAATCAAATCATTTCTTGGGTCTTGGTGTCCAAATTTCATAGGATGAAAAGAAAGGACAACTTTAACGCATGCAAATATCGATGAAATGGATGTAAAGCTGGGCATGTTATGTAACAATGGTTGACAATAGTGTTTTGATTCCTGTTTCACCCCAATCAGACTATAACTGATGTTTTGTGTGCTCACTAGTCATTCTGTACAGAATTGGAAAGAGTTCTAACAGCCAGGTTCCTCCTAACAAAACGTATATTCCTATAAGTTTGTCTCACACTTTCCATTTGAATTTTTGAGATGATCTTGCCCTTGTCAAGTGCAATATATTGACCAATGCTTAACATCCGTGCCATGCACCTGAAAATAGGCTTTGTGGCGGCAGTCTGGCACATACGGTTGATTTCCACACTGGCATCCCCATAGTGGTGAAATTGTTGAGAAGTCTAGTATTGCACTACAGCCAGAGGACCCAGATCCACTTTCTTCAGTATGCTTCATCACTACAACCTGTTGCAAGGGATACTTGGGAAAACTCAGCTTCGGACAGTGATAACAACTATTGTACTGTGATGCTCATATCTTTTATTATGGGCTTGCACTTGTCATACGACAGAGCTCACATATTATTAATGTGTCCGTGTCATATTAAAGATAGAACATATTATTATTGTGTCCTTGTCATATGAAAGACCTCACATATTAATGTGACCCTGTCATATGAAAGACCATATATAATTAATGTGGGCTTGCCCCTGTCATATGAAAGACCTCATATATTATTAATATGGGCTTGCCCTTGTCATATGAAAGACCTCACATATTAATGTGACCCTGTCGTATGAAAGACCATATATTATTAATGTCGGCTTGCCCCTGTCATATGAAAGACCTCATATATTATTAATGTGGGCTTGCCCTTGTCATATGAAAGACCATATATTATTGATGTGGGCTTACCCTTGTCGTATGAAACACCATATATTATTAATGTGGGCTTACCCTTGTCATATGAAAGACCTCACATATTAATGTGGGCTTGTCCTTGTCATAAGAAAGACCTCACATATTTATGTGGGCTTGTCATATGAAAGACTTCACATATTATTAATGTGGGCCTGCCCTTGTCATATGGGCGACCTCAGGCATTATTTAAAAAAAACATAGCGGTTAACTTTCTTACTGTAAAAGAAAGTTGTGATATTGTTGATTGTGCAGTTGGTGCTCTTTATCTCCAGGGTGTCGGGCCTCAAGAGTACACACTAATCAAGATGAAGATCAAGGAACCATTCCCTGTCAAACTACAGTAAGATGACCAAATAATGTGATTAATGTACACTTCCATCAGAGCTTACTTATTTAATCCTTCTGGTTCCCTTTGGCTACAATTGATGCTCTCTACCAATCTCTATTTTGATCCTATTTCAGAAGAAAGGCTGAAGAATAAGCAGAAGATGACTTCCAGGTGGGGTCTATTACTTCACTTTCTTATTTGTTCTTTCCTGTATATATATCAAAGATACGTGTCTCTGTGATTGTTGTTCTTTTTTTTTTATATACTATTAGCGACTCTTAAGCTACCTAAATGGAGAGTTGATTTTTGGTTGTATCATCTAATGTTGTTCCCCATGAACACTTGGCTGTGTTGAGAGCGGGGAACCTAATGTATGGGCAACAGAAAGATATCCAAGATTGTTACCTGTATATGTCCCAAAGTTCATCATGTCATGTTGGGATCAAGACGCTGAGCAGCACATGAGCTACAGGGGTCAGCGACCCATAGCTGACTGCTAGCGTCAGGGCCAGTGAACCAGAGCTGAGCAGCGCATTAGCTACAGCGGTCAGCGACCCATAGTTGACTGCTAGCGTCAGGTTCAGTGAACCAGAGCTGCCAAGACCCTTCTACACCTCCATGCGGTGATCCTGGATAACAGGCTGCTGCAGGGCAGACTGGCTAAGGAGAAGGGATCGTAGAGAGAAGGCAACCCGGTGCTCAAAAGTGCCTGCTGAAGTCGGATGTGTTGGATCAAAAGGTGCAAATATCGCAGTCAAACAGTAAACTACGACACAGTGCATTCCGTTCTCCGGACTACATTCTGCTACTTGCAAAGCCCTTTTCAGGGCTTGGTGGCGGGAGATTGAAAATGAACAAAGAAGAATCGTGTCATGTTAACACAACTTCTGCAGCAACAGCTACCAGTTTTGAGAAACGTAGGGATGCAGTATCGTGTGATCCAAGTGGAGGGGGATGTACTCGAAAGTGCCATCACAGACTGGGCGAAAGGAAGTTATGAGACATGAAGTGGCACAAAGGAAAGGAAAAATCAATGCCTCAGTAGGGAGTTGCCACTCCAGGGGCACATCATTGTATAGTCAGTAATGCCTGAAAGGAGTGAGTACTGCTAACATTAATATAGAGGTAGATCACTAGGTTTTCACTGCAAAGGTAGGGGGGGGGGGGGTTCAACTCCTATTACTGGCACACTCAGTTGACCCAGCTGTAAATTGGTACCTGGCTTGCTGTAGGGAAGAAAAGGCATAAACAAGCTTTCACCTAGTACAGTGAAGTCTAATACTTCATCCCCAACAGCAGCGTCTGTTATGTAACTACTGTAGCCTTTTTTTATCACACACGTCTGAAAGTTGTTGATGTATTTCTCTTCAGATCTCTGAAAGGCAAGGCAGTGTATCTTGTTGCGGCCACTCTGCGGCCAGAGACCATGTATGGACAGACCAACTGTTGGGTTAGGCCTGACATGAAGTATGTGGCGATACTGACTAAAAGTGGTGAGGTGTTCATTTCAACTCGTCGTGCAGCCCGCAACATGTGTTACCAGGATATAACCCCTGAGAATGGAAAGATTGAAGTGCTGGTGGAGTTGATTGGGCAGGTTCGTTTCTCTTTATTGAATCTTATTTGTTATTCATCCTGAAAAGAACGTGTTGTCACTTTGTGATGTCTATTGTTGTACATATCTATTTCATATGAACAAAAAGCTACCGAAAGGTGCAAATTCGCAGTCAAGCTATAAACTAGTGACACAAAGTATTCCGTTCTCCGGACTACGTCCTGCTACTTGTAGGGCTTGGTAGCAGGAGGTTGAGAACGAACACAGAAGAAGAAGATGATGTTAATAAAAGATGATAATCTAGTTTTTTGGCTGCCACGGTTGCGAAAATCCGATCGCCGTGCTTTACAAGCACACAGGCATAATTGGTCATCTTGTATTCTCATTAGGTGGCTGAACCACTTGATTCTCTCCACATCAATATATTCGGTGTGGGGTCTTGCTTAAACTAATTTTAGCACAACTTCATTGCACATTCTGTCTCTTCTAGTTACGTTGACCTTAACCTTTAGTACGCTAATGGCCGGACAACTAAAACTGCTCCATGCCCATTTGAAGGCCGTGTAAACAGCAACGCGATAAGAAAATTTGCCGATAGCCATAAAAAAATTATTCTAGAACATTGCCGTGTTGCACAGATTGAAACATGGCCATTTTGAATCTAAATATAGGGATGCCGTCATTGCAGATGTAAAGAACCAAAATGGCGGGAAAAGTTAATTTGAAAGCGATTTTGAAACGATGTTTTAATCTTTTTCGGAACGACTTGCGGATTATTCCATTATTGCGGATGATAAAGGTAAGTTGCTGCGACATATATTTTGGAGCTAGATCAGTTTAATTTGTTAATTTAGCAGTATTAACTACATTTGTAAGGGAAAGTATCTGGGGTAGTTGTCTCGCCGCAGCGACTCAATTTCAACCAGTGTTCGTAAAGCGATCTCAGTCCCGCCAGGCGGAGCGATAGCGCGGGCTTGCGGAAAACGCTCGCCTGCCTTTCCCCGTAGAGCGAATTTGGTGCGGTTTGTTGTAGTGGCTCCTCCACCGAGGGATACAGACACACTGGACTGCCTCTCTTCCGGGTAAACCAGTCCATCTCATATATCATCTCATATATCATCTCACATATCATCATTGCACCCTATAGACACGAGTAGTGAAGACTCGATAGTCTGGTAAGACAACTTCCATAAGAGAGACAACTGATCATAAACAACTGCTGCCTTGCAGGTAGGCTGGGGACAGCCAAAGGCTAAGGATTGCATCCCTACAGAAACGCCTGTTGAAATCGGATGCACGGGGCCGCAAGCCTAACAAAACAGTGCAACGTAAATCGCAGCATGATGGCAGTACAACCTATTAGAAAAACGCATGGCGCTCATCCTGCGGAGTCCCGCCAGGCAGCGATAGTGCCGGGCCTCACGCCTCGAAGGGGCCCACCCTTGACTACTGGTGGTCACCCACCCATGTGTCGTGGAGTCAAGGCACATGGCTATGGGGCAACTTCTATTGGCCAAAACCTCAAGACCCTCAAAATACTACAGTGGAATGCGGAGGGAGTCATTAACAAAAAACTTTCCCTAACACACCACCTGCATGAAGGTAAGATTGACGTGGCATGTATCCAGGAAACGCACCTCAACAATAACCATAAATTCTCAATCAGAGGATACCAGACCTTCCGTCTAGATAGAGAAGGCCACAAAGGAGGGGTCCTGATACTGACCAGAAACTGCATACCGAGTAGCGCGGTATCTGTCAATCACACCGGACAAGCAGAAATTGTAGGAGTTGACATAATGGCTCAAGAGACGAAGCTCCGCATTTTCAATCTGTACGGACCACCAAATAGAGACCTATCGCTCTCGAGTATGGAGGTCAGAGACTCCAACTGCATAGTAGTTGGAGATTTCAACAGCCACTCGGAGAGATGGGGATACTCTGACACAGACGGCAGAGGTGACGAAGTGGAAGATTGGGAGATAGATGCAAATCTCTCCCTAATCAATAGGCTGGAGGATAGCCCTAGCTTCTATTCAAGAACATGGCATACCACCTCGACTCCAGATTTGGCCTTCTCCACACAGGACATACACCATAAAATAGACCGCCAGGTGCTAAACCAACTGGCAGGTAGCGACCACAGGCCGATCAGGCTAACCATTGACATGGAAGTAGGCCAACAGGAAACAAAACCGCTCCCACGTTGGAATTACAAACGAGCCGACTGGGACAGATTTGCAATCCTGACAGATGGGCTGTGTGAAACCATCAACACACGAAACACCAAAATGAAGCCCATGGTAGAGAGCCTAAGCAAGGCAATAATGCAAGCCGCCATTGAAACCATCCCAAGAGGAGCTAGGAAAAACTATAAGCCCTACTGGAATGATGAGTTGCAGAAAGTGGAAGATGCAGTAACAAATGCTAGGAACATGGCAGAGCGAGAAAAATCCATGGAGGCAAACATCGCCCTCAAAGCCGCCGCGGCGAAGTACAAATACACTCTCAAGCAAACAGCAAGAGAAAGCTGGAAAAATAAAACGGAAAGTCTAAACCTGGACAAAGACGGGAACAAGCTATGGAAGCTAGTCAGAGCCATGAACGACGAAACCCCGTCAAATAAACAAATTACTATCAAGCACGGCGAGAACTTGATCACAGATAAGAAAGCCGCAAACGCCTTTGTCGATCACTATGCCAGAGCAAACCACATCGAGGTCCCTGCAGATAAGCATACAGACATTAGCGAAGAGCTAAAGGGACACGAAAACATGAATACGGCTCCTGAAGAGTACATGATGGCCAAACTAACAATGCGCGAAATGGAAGAGGCTATGAGAACACTAAAGAAAAGGAAATCTCCCGGAAAAGACGGGATAACAAACGAAATGCTGATGGGGCTGGGCCAAACAGCGAAGAAGAAACTGCTATCGGTCCTGAACCAAAGCTGGAAAAGGGGAATTGTACCACAGGCATGGAAAGACGCAATACTGGTACCAGTACCAAAAACAGGAAAGGACAAAACAGATCCAAATGGATACAGGCCCATAAGCCTACTGAGCTGTGTCGGCAAGCTGATGGAACGGATGATAAACACCAGACTGATGTGGCATCTGGAAGAAAAACGAATACTAATTCCACATCAAGCCGGCTTTAGACAGCACAGATCCACTGCTGAGGACCAGGTCATCCTCATAGCCCAGGAGATAGAAGATGCCTACCAGGCACAGAAACACACAGTAGCTGTTTGGGTGGATCTGGAAAAGGCATTTGACAAAGTCTGGAAAGATGGACTTAGAGTCAAGCTAAGAAGAAGTGATGTCTGTGGGAAGATGTACAAGTGGATCAACCACTACCTCAAACAAAGAACGGCCAGAGTCCAAGTACAAGGGCAGATGAGCAAAAAGGTGACACTCGAGCAGGGAGTACCCCAAGGGGGAGTATTGTCACCCACACTCTTCCTGGTATACATAAACGATATTACAGAGAATATACCAAGAAGAGTCCATAGCTCAATGTTTGCAGACGATCTGGCTATGTGGACCTCTGAAAAGAATCTCACCATAGCAAGAAATCGGATGCAGACGGCCCTAACATCTCTGGAAGAGTGGGCGAACTCATGGCTGGTCAAAATAAACGAGGAGAAAACCACATGCACAATATTCTCGCTTTCATTAAAACCCCAAAGTACCAAATTAAGTCTAAATGGCAAAATCCTGCAGCCAAACGACAACCCAACCTATCTGGGAGTCACATTTGATCGGCGCATGACATGGAAAAGTCAGACTGAGAGAAACCGAATGAAAGCCAGAGAAAGAATGGCAATCATGAGGAAACTTGCTGGCACAAGCTGGGGAGCAGACGAAGGCATACTAAAGAAACTGTACACTGGAAGAGTGAGACCAGTTCTCGAGTATGGCATTGCGGCATGGACAACAGCAGCGAAGGCGAACTTCGATAAAGTTAACAAACTTCAAAACCAAGCCATGAGAATTATAACAGGTGGCATGAAGTCAACGCCAATTGTAGAACTTGAAAAGATTACAAAACTGCAATCCATGACCGATAGAAGAGACTGCAGAGCCCAGCTGCAGTCAGAGAAACTCCGAAGACTGACCGACCATCCAATGCACCAGAGACTAAACAATTTGGGAAAGGGGAAACTAAAGCGGAGAAACTTTGCAGAAATAGCCAAAGCAAAGATGCACGAAGATCCCATAAACGCACTAACAACACCAAAACCCATCACTACTGTACGAAAACCTACCTGGAGGCAGGATATATTTCCAGAGGTGGTAGAAAATATACCAGGTATTGCAAACAAAAACTGCCAGACTGAAAAAGAAAGGAGAGATACTACCCTAAGCTTCATAACGAAAAGCTACCCAAGCATGGACTGGACCCATGCATACACCGACGGTTCTGTAACAAACACAACACAGAACGGAGGGGCAGGAGCATTCCTGAACCTACCAAATGGCAGAAAAATAACACTGTCATTCGCTACTGGTAAGTACACAAGCAATTTCAGAGCGGAGGCAGAGGCACTGGGGCGGCAGTGGAAGAAATGGTGACACACAGTGAAAATGAGAGCCATATAGTCCTGCTGACAGACGCTCTCGCCGTAGTCACAGCGCTAAAAAGCCAGAAAAACACTGAGCTTAATGACTTAAGAGCAGCACTCTGCAAACTGTGCCAGCAGTCCGCACCAAAAAGGGTAGTGGTACAGTGGGTTCCGTCACACTGCAACATCCAAGGCAACGAGGAGGCAGACAGACTGGCAAAAGAAGGTGCAAGACTACCACAAACAGATACCAGTATGACGTACGAAGAGTCAAAACGGCTTATCAAAGCCAGATACATGACCAAATGGGAAACCGAACATACTGGTTACACCAAAAACGATGCCTATTACCAGTTGAACCGAAGAGAGCAGGTCGTTGTCTTCAGACTTCGCACTGGTCACAACAGACTGAGGTACCACCTATTCAACAAATTGAAGATAGGGTGTACCGACGAATGCCCGTGCGGTACTGGTAAAATGACCGCTGAACATCTGCTGCAGAACTGCCCGACATACGAGGATCAGAGAGAGCAGATGTGGCCATTACCAGTGGAACTGCAAGACAAGCTCTATGGCAGTGGCGACAGCCTCAGGATGACCGCCGCTTTTTTCGAAAAAATAATGGTTACTGTCTGACTGCGTACGCAGAAGAAGTAAGGGAAAGTAGCAGATTTGACGATCTTGCAAGAAACACTATTTGTGTTCTGTGACGATTTTTACATTCCGATGTTCCCGATTCCCTGCGAAATGGGCAAAATCGAAATTTTTTTTTTTTAATTTTCACATTTGTCTGTGAAGGTTTTTTTTCTACCTTGGTTGTTCTTCTTTCTTTTGCCTGAAAATATAATGTCCTATATCTGCAATGTTGCCTCTTGTTTACACTTCTCTGTACCATGTTTGGTTCACATATAGGTTCATAAAGTTTCTCTTCCAGTGTTGTTTCTATAGGCCAGAAGGATTGTCTCAGTATAACATATTCGGGACAGTTCTGTCTGCATGTACACGCAGCTGAGTTGCCAATCTTCAATTTTATGTACATGTGGCTACGGAGTCGGTTGTGTCCTGTTTTAAGACACAACACAACAGTTTGTTCTTGTCTGTTCATCTTATGGTAATCGTCTTGTGTTATTGTTGATAGCTTTCTGATCGATTTGATCACCCATATCTTCTGTTGTTGTGTAACTGACACATTTGATTACTCATCTGCAACACCCTCCTTTGCCAGTTGTTCGGCTTTCTCATTTCCTGGTACTCCACAATGAGAAGGCACCCACGGCATGACAATCTTGTGCTGGTTGCTCAGTTCAGACAGTAAAGCCTGTAGACCTGGCAGTTTCCTGGACTTCAGTGCTGACTGTTGGCGAATGAGTTTCGGTTACTTTTTAGTATGCCTATACTGTTCAATATTTGAAATTGCTCAATTGATTTGAAATCAGCATTGTTAATCAAAAATATATTATTTTCAAGGATATTATGGGTGTTCCCCTGGAAGCTCCCTTGACTGTATATAAGACGATCTACGTCCTGCCTATGCTGACAATCAAAGAGGATAAAGGTAAGCACTTGTTATTTGTTACTATTTTGTCACTCTTTAATATTTTTATTTCTTATACAGCAGTGGTCTTCAAACTACAAACAGGGATGGCGTGGGCTAGTTGTTAAATACACAGCTCACAACCAGAAGGTGCTGGGTTCGATCCCCATCACAGCACCGGCCGTTACCCCGGGAAAGCAAACCCTTAGAAAATCCAGGAGGAAGCAGACTATTACATAAAATGCATGCTGAAGTCGGATGCACTGGGCCAACAGGTGCAAATAAAAACCACAGTGCAAAGCACACTGCCTTGGGGATTAGAGAAATAAGGCGAACGCAAAAAAAACTACGAACCACATATTACCCGTCATAAGATTTTATCCGACCCTCAATAATATGAAATAATAATAATATTGATCATTTCAGGTAAGTATTAGTAACATTTCGGTAAATAAAATAAGTAAATAAATCAATTTTCTATTGTTCTTATCTACAGTTAGGTCAATGATTCTTTCTTGAGAGCAATTGCTACGGTTTAGCAATTTTACTTATATCATTTACCAGTATAACTACAATGTTCATTCTAAATAATTTTCACATTTCTCTTTTGTTCTTAATCATATCAAGCTGATGTGTGATTACTCAAAAAAAAAGCTCAAAATAAAACAATTCATTTGTAAAACTTATAATTTTCATTTGACTCATTGGCCCATGAAAATATACAACGTGGCTCGTGTGAAAAGTTAGGAAACTTCAATTCTGCAACATTATTTTCAGTCGCTGATCTCGTGCAGATGAGATCTGCAATGTCAACAGGTGCTGCTCACTTGTCCAGAACTCGCCACAGACAGAAAAGCTCAAGCTCCCTTTGCCATGCATATTCTGGCCTCCCTCTGTTGGATCCCGGTGTAGACTGGCAAAAGAAGGTGTAAGACTACCACAACCAGATTCTAGTGTGACCTACAAAGAGTCCAAAAGGTTTATTAGGGCCAGATACATGGCCAAATGGGAAACAGAACATACTGGCTACACAAAAAATGATGCCTACTACCAGTTGAACAGAAGAGAGCAGGTCGTGGTCTTCAGACTCCGCACAGGCCACAACAGACTGAGGTACCATCTATTCAATAAACTGAGGATAGGTGGCACTGACAAATGCACCTGTGGTACAGGGAAAATGACCGCTGAACATCTGCTGCAAAATTGCCTGACATACAAGGACCAGAGAAAGCGTATGTGGCCATCACCAGTGCCAACACTAGACAAGCTCTATGGCAGTGTCTACAGCCTCAGGATGACCACTGCTTTCTTCTAACAAATTCAAGTTGACATCTGACAGCGTACGAAGAAGAAGAAGCATCCCGGTGTCCCTTACTGAAAAGGAAACCTTTATACATTTTGTAAAAAAAAATGACAAAAAAAGTTGTGCATGGGACTAGCAACCTCATCATGTAAAACAAATTGCTACAGAAACCACCACTGCAGAAGCATGCAAAAGAAGCCAGCTGTACTGGTGCTCTGGCTGGAGTGAAACATGAATAAGACAAGACTTGTTCTAGCCCTAGCACAGGTTATTGCCTCCCAAGTGGTCTTCATGTAGTTAACTATGTTACAGGGGGCCGAAAGGGGAGCAGAGGATAGTAACACTGTAAACTGTCATAGAAGATGACTTGCAAGGGTTGGCCATGGTGCTGGCTACCTTATCCTGTAGAAACTTTACCAAAAAATCTTCAATAGATTTAGATATGTCAATGTTTGATGACTTGGCATGTAAGACCTATTCTCTGCAGGAATCTAGAAAAGATATTGATTGATTGTGGTTTGCTTGTATTTGATTGAGATAGCTAGAAATGGTATTGTTGATTGTGGTTTCCGAGAGAACTGTGTTTGTGTGACACAGGCTAGAGTAGAACTTTGCCACACCAAGAATATGTCTAACAGTGTTATCAAACTCCTCTAGGGTAGAAGATTCTCCACCATGGTTTTTACACAAATCCATTCACACTGGCTAAAAACTTGGAGAGTGGCGTAGTCTTCTGGAATTGAAAGAAAACTCTGGGACCGAAGATGGAGCAGGGAATGAGCTGACAGTAGCCAGTGACTTGGCTGGCTGCTTGCAACAGGGCCAGCAAACCAGAGCCAACTAAGTTCCTATTCTGTGTCCAAGTGACGGCCCAGGAAACAGGTGCACTAGAGTAGTCTGACTTAAGAGAATAAGAATCACAGTGGGAAGGCAAACTCTGTACCTAAAAATGGCATCTGAAATGAGATGTGTTGGTCTGAAAGGTGCAAAAAGCATAGGCTTACTGTAAACTAAGATACAATGTCATAACATCTGTTTTAGGACAAATGCTGAAGGAGAAAAAAAAAAGAAAACTCTAGAAATAATGTAATGTTATCACAGTAAATGCCCAATCAATAGACTGAATATGAAACAGTTTACAGCAATTTTACACCTCAGAACAGGTCATTGCAGACTAAATGCACACATGCATAAAATGAAAGCAACACAGACTGCACAATGCACGTGTTAGATAGGATACCAGACTCCAAAACACATATCCTGCAAACGTGTCCACTGCACTAAGGCTCCCGTGGGAAGAGCTGGCCCGAGGAAAGAAACATACAAGACAAACTGTGGGGAACCACCGAGGACCAGCGACTGATGTATCACTTCTGATGGCATAAAATGAGCATACAAAACCAAATGCAATGAAGAAGAAGAAGTAATGTAATCCTTCTCCCATCTTTCACTAGTGTACATCTTACATCTCCTATTAACCATTTTGAGGTAATATTTTAAATTAATCTCATGTTACTCCTCTGTCTATAAATATATTACTGTTTACCCTCTTTCTGAATTCAGGAACTGGTGTGGTTACGAGTGTCCCGTCAGATTCTCCTGACGACTACGCAGCTCTCAGAGATCTGAAGAATAAGCCAGTAAGTGCATGCAAGGATCTGTTCGCTCCAGCATCTTGTCGTTGGCAAGTTAAGTCAGTGTAATCATACAAAAATAGATCAAGTGTATGCAAGGATCTGTTCGCTTCAGTATCTTGTCGTTGGCATGTTAAGTCAGTGTAATCATACAAAAATAGATCAAGTGTATGCAAGGATCTGTTCGCTTCAGTATCTTGTCGTTGGCATGTTAAGTCAGTGTAATCATACAAAAATAGATCAAGTGTATGCAAGGATCTGTTCGCTTCAGTATCTTGTCGTTGGCATGTTAAGTCAGTGTAATCATACAAAAATAGATCAAGTGTGTGCAAGGATCTGTTTGCTTCAGTATCTTGTCGTTGGCATGTTAAGTCAGTGTAATCATACAAAAATAGATTCACAAATTTACTTCAATGAAAAGGGAAACTGAGACACTAGTCTGGTCAGCCACAACATACTGACCAGGACATCACGTCAAGTTCAGACACAATGTACTGACCAACAGCAACTAAGGTTTTCAGATTCAATTAAGATAAGAAATTAAAACAGACAAAACATGGCTGAGTACTGATCTAGCTTTGAAGTAATGCTCTCGTATTGTGTCCATTTGGAGACATCGATGTTAGTGACTAAGTTTTTCCAGCACACTCCAAGGATATGCCGCTGGTTGCATATGTAGAAGACCTTGGACCGCTTCCAATCTCGCTGTAAGACTGTCCAGGTCCATCAAAAGTCTGTCTATTGTCAATCCACCAGAGTTGTTTGCGAATGCCCACAATGAGCAGGTTACTCATTTGTCCGCCCTGAAAAGGATGTTAAGTGGCGAGTTGCAGTAGCTTTCATCACATCCCGAGCGTGCTGATGAAGGTAAACCGGGGTCCTCCAGGCGGTTGTGCTATGCTTGGCTTCATCTGTGTTTCACTAACTACTACGGGGATCACATCGATCCCTCACCTCGTTAGCCTCGTTTGCCTGACCCTGCCTAACATGTCTGATCAGTAAATTTTGCCTGGCCAGACGTTAGTTTTCCTTCCCCCTCAGAAGGATTGACATTATTTTTGCTGATAGTGATTCTCGCCAAAGTGCGGTCCACTGTCAAGAATTTGAATCTTCGTCTTCATCCAGGAAATGTGCAATCCTAAATGTCAATCTAACTGTTTTAAGGGAGCCTGTCAGATGAGACAGCTTAGTATTTTTTTGTTTTGGCGTTCACCTTATTTTCTCTAATCCCCAAGGCGGTGTGCATTGCACTGTGGTTTTTATTTTGCGCCTGTCAGCCCAGTGCATCCGACTTCAGCATGTGAGCTTGGTATGAGGGCGGTGTTACTGAAATCGAGGTTAGTTAGTTGCAAGTGTCCAAAATAGTCCCTGGATTGAGCATTTCCATATGTGCAAGTATCCAATCCATAGCACGGCAAAGCAGCAATGGTGTTAGAACATATCCCTGACAGACACCAAGCGATGTTGTGAATGTATTTGTATTGGTGTTGCGGTGGAATTCCTCTAATAAATCTTAGAGGTAAACAGTGGCCCATATGTGATATAGGAGATACCATATTAAAAAGTAATATAATAACTTCTTGGGAAAGAAGAAAAATGAATTGCAAAGCAATACTTGAGGTAGAGGCACTTTAACTGAACTGAAGGATAGGAGACGTAACTGAACTGAAGGATAGGAGACGTAACTGAACTGAAGGATAGGAGATGCAACTGTGGAGAGTTTAAGAGGTCAATGGAATAATCATCACTAATTACTGTGAGAGCAATGGAAATGAAAGCTAAATTTGTTTAATTTAGTTTTTTCATAATTATAAGTTATTCCAGAGAAGAAATGGTGAGCATCTGTTGACTTTGCTGTTACTCTAATTTTCTATCATCTCCAGCAACTGAGGGAAAAATATGCAGTCAAAGATGAAATGGTCTTACCTTTTGAGCCAGTAAGTATTTATTATTTTACCTTCTGGCTTCTCCTGAAAAGAATGTTTTGTTTGCAGGGTGACTGTGAAAGCTGCGCATTTTAGCTAGTTTACCTTCTCTCTTCTATCTCTGTTCTCTCAGCCAAGCTAGATGGATGCAGTCTGTGTCCAGGGCCGCCACCTGGAGGCCGAATAGGGTCTTGGACAGCTGTGGTTCGCTGACCCTGGCGCAAGGAGACCTATGAGTTGCTGACTGCTGTCATTTCGTTCACTGTGTCTTCAATCCCACAATCATTTATAACAAATGAGTCGGCGCCTGTATGGCAGAAATGTGATCATATTTCCTTTGACCACTCTAAAAGGAGCATGGTACCACAACTGCTGTGAACTTCCTTGTATGGCTTGGCTTGGCTTTGGCTTCGTTCTTTCTCAATCTCCCACTACCAAACCCTGAAAGGGCTTAAGTAGCAGAATGTAGTCCAGAGAACGGAATGCGTTGTGTCATAGTTTACAGCTAGACTGCGATATTTGCACCTTTCGGTCCAGCACATCCAACTTCAGCAAGCATTTTTTTATTACCGGGTTAGCATTCCCTCTTCGATCCCTTCTCTTTAGCCAGTCTGTCCTGCTGCAACCTGTTATCCAGGATCACCGTATGGAGGTGTAGAAGAGTCTTTGCAGCTCTGGTTACCTAGCCCTAATGCTAGCAGTCAGCTATCGGTTGGTAACCACTGCAGGTCATGCGCTGATCAGCATCTTGATCCCAACTTCCTTGTTTGAAGCCTGTGTTAAAAGCCATTAATGTCATTCTACATCCTGTACTTTGCTTCCAAATAATTTAATTACAACAATCACGATTTTTTTCTGCACAAAAACAAACAATGAATAACAGAAAAGAAAGAGCAATAATAAGCAGCCCACATTCAAATCATAGACTTCCAGGTGATAAAAGGATCTTGTCACAAGAGAGAGATGTTGTAAAGATATTCGACTAGCTGGATGTCTCCCAAAAAGCGTCCCAACTGGCCATGTCTTTCTTCATTCTTCATTTGCGACTATGGAACAGATGTCCAGTTTCATCCACATATTTATAGGCTCTATTACATCCTGAGGAGGAAGACTAACGTCTGGTCAGGCAAAATATACTGATCAGACATGTTAAGTCAGGTTCAGACAAAACATACTAGCCAAAACCTTCACTTCGGCTTCCTAGTAGCCGTCACAGGAAATGAGCTGTTTTCATTGCAGCCTGGCTAATAAGGTGAGGATCGATGTGATCCCCGTAGTAGTGAGTGACACGCAGATGAAACCAAGCAAGCACAACCGCCTGGAGGACCCAGGTCCACCTTCATCAGAACGCGCGTGATATGAGGAAAGCTACTACAACCCGTTACATAACGTCCTTTTCAGGGCACACAAAAGAGTTACCTACTCATTATGGGTATTCGCAAACAACAACATCCTAACTTTCCTATCATCAAGCATAGATTGCAGTGTCTTCATTGAAAAGGTGAGCGTTGATCAACTTTTAAATGTCACCTCTATCCATTGTCAGTGTCCCTACTACTGAAGGTGTCCCTGAGGCCAGTATGGATCAGTCCAGTTGATCCACACAAGTTCCTGGAGGTTCAAGGCATCTATGTCCACTATCTACTCATGCCACATTCAGCCCTTATGCACCATCCGAAGCAAGGATTGAGAGCCAGAGATGATTATAGACCTCATTAAAGAGGTCCCAGATAGCCACCTCAGATCCGAAGTCCCTGTCTCGATCTCCATTCTGATACTGGATGTTGTCAAGCATACACCAATCCTCTCAGCAACAACCCTGCCTCTCACTCTAGCAGAGAAGCCCCGACTGGCTTTCTTACCATGTAGCACAGATCCATCAGTATATCTGACAGCATCAGAATCCTGGACATTTTCACGTTATTTGTTTAACCTCAAGATACCCTTTCTCACAGCATTGATCTCTGCATTCTCTCCCCAGAGTGGTAGTGACAACGATTACGGAGTATTTTCTGTGCTCTGAAAAAATATATAAGATATAACAAACAACAGACACAAAAGTGAAGTAATAGACAGCCATGATTTGAACCACGTTCGTCCGGGTAACGAAAGTACCTTCCGTCAAAGAGATGAGTTAAATGATTCATGCAGCCGAACATAAAAAAAAGTGTTATTCATCACTTGTGGCTATGGAATACAGTTTGAGTTCGATCCGGACATATTTATAGACTCAATTAGTTCCTGAACTTTCTTGTCATCAAGCATTGACGATACAGGCCTTAATGCTTATTACTTCACTTTCGTTTGTTCGTCGTATATGTTTTCTGAGTGCAGAAAGTTTACACATCTTTGTGATAATTGTTACTAACAAACATATTTTGTTTACATTTCACTGCCTTTAAGTTTCCTCGTTTTCCAAATAGTGGGGCAGTGGATCCTGACCAACTTCGATTCACTTCTACCATGGCCAGTTGATAGTTTGTCCATCACAAGTGATGAAGACCACTCTCTTTGTTCAGCCGTGTGGACAGTCGTATCTCTTGCTGTGTCCGCTGAAATGGGTGACTTGCGCGGAGATTTGGATTAAAGTGAGGAAGAAACTGCGCCTTTTGTCAACCTCACTCACAGAGCCTAAGCTACCTTTTGCCAGTGGCAAGACATTTATCGAAACGACTGGAGATAGCATAGGATGCAGATTTTGCCTCAGGGTTACCACCGAAGCCTTTCCGTAAACATGTAACCCGCAGGGTAGAAAGGTGGGAAGGCATCTAACGCAGTTTGTCGTGCCTTTTCGATAACCACAAGAGGTCGTATGGACAACACTCAGCGTGTGAGTGAGTCTGGCATCTCTCCCCAGCTGTATTCAGTTCATCATAGTAGCATCTAAAATTCCCACACGCCATATTCGTGAAGGTGAACCGGCAGAACTAACCCGTGAGATAAGACACAGGTATAAGCGTAGCGCCATTCAGCCGGCGTCCAGACCAGGATAAACGGACGGAAGAAATCACAAAAAAAGAACGAAATAACAAGTCCAGACGGAAAACAACTCCACGTATCCGTGAACACAAGTGTAAGTCGTCGACTAGTGTGAATTCCAGGCAAATCCGTGGTCTGGCGGCATCTATAATGATCCAAAACAGTAGAGAAATGTAGACTCGCAGCCAGTTACGACGCCATCTTTGCCATGGCCAGTAGAAGTTTTCTTTTTCATTTCTTATGGTTATACTTTCTCCAAGATAGGGTAGCAAACCCTTCGTAGTTACCTTGCGATGAACCTTGTATGTTACAGCTATCTTCGCTCCCCTTTCAGGTCCTGATAACTTCTTCTTCATCGATCAACTGATGCTATGCTTCTAGTCCGTGAGGTTCATGAAGGAGCCTGCGTTTCAGATCTTCGCTGCTCCCCCACACCTTTTTGAGCGTTGTCGCTTCCCCAGGCCAGACTGCCTCTCTTTAGTCTGCATAGGTCGAGCAGTCCTGCAGAATAGGTTCTGGTGTTTGCTTGGGTGCTCCACAATCACATGTCACAGTGTCTCTGATACCCATTCTGTGGAGGTGGGCCTTGAGTCTACAATGTCCCGTTCTGAATCTGAAGATCTTTGTCCGCCCATCTCTGCCAAGTTTATCTATGCTGTAATTTTCTGGCTTGAATTCTTTGTGCTGGTCTCTCCATTCTGTTCTCGTGGATCGTTTGATGAATGTCTTTGCTTCTTTATACTTCTGTGGATGGGGAGTCTCCATGCCACCACTTCCGGCTTTTGCAAACTGTTTTCTCATTTCCAGAGATCCAACAGTTGGCGGAATCCACTGTAGGACCTGATAACACAGGGACATGACACAGGACCCACATATAAAATTTGTACAGACACTACCATGTTTTAAATGACTTAGTCTTAGTCGACCTGTACATCTACAAGGGCAGTTATCCTTGTGCAGGTCCCAACTCTTGTGCAGGTCCCAACTCTTGTGCAGGTCCCAACTCTTGTGCAGGTCCCAACTCTTGTGCAGGTCCCAACTCTTGTGCAGGTCCCAACCCTTGTGCAGGTCCCAACCCTTGTGCAGGTCCCAACTCTTGTGCAGGTCCCAACTCTTGTGCAAGTTGTGGTAGCCAATAGGTGCATTTCTCTTTGCTTAGCGGGCTAGTTTAGCTGTACTATGTTGTTTAGTTTTGTATGGGTCCCAGCTTAGTTTTCAGTCAGTCCTGTCTTGGGCACAAGTTCTCCAGGGAAAGGCTAACTTGTTTGTTTCAGGATCACGAGTATTGTGCAGTTCAAGCGAATCTTGCCACTTCATACTTTAATTTTTTTATTTCAGCTTGTCATTTTGTTGCCTACCATTAATTTTGTGTTTTTAAAAAAGAAATATCTGGCGCACTGGAAAATCTTTTTCTGCGTTTCCAGTGTTTAAAAAGGTGCTCTGCGAGAGATTGTTGGATTTGAGGCTCATATATTGGTGGTGGAGGTGGTAAGCCCACCCAAGCTCCTAAAAATTGTTAGCTCGACACTTGATATTGCACAACACTAGGTGTAACACTTGGTTTTACCTATTACCAGGTGTATATGCTCCACCTGTGGTCAGGAAAGAACCATACATTTTTTTGTTTCTTCCCTTGGTGGGAAAGAAAGTCACACGCTCCCTCAGCATTATTACCTAGTTCAGAAGTGGAGAGTCTGCTGACTTGAGACAGCATGTGGACTTGCAGGCCATTATGTGCAGCATTTTGTATTAATCCGAATTTGGATCAAATGCTATTATTTTTATTTTAATCTTAAAATGAACATGTTAAAAAAAAACAAGAGTAAAAGAAGATTCAATAAAATAATCCTTCCCGACAGACGGTCACAAATAAAACATTAGGCAATCGTAAGGATTAGTCTGACACCTGCTATGATTGTCATTTAGTTATAACGCTACTCTAGAATGTACCTTAACTTCCTCAATTGACTTGATCCACTGCTGCACAAGTTAAATCTTTACAAAATAATGTACATTTTGAAGTGCATCTATTTGAAGTTTCTTGAATGCGACCTTATGGGATCAAGATGCTGAGCAGCGCACGAGTTAAATCTTTACAAAATAATGTACATTTTGGAGTGCATCTATTTGAAGTTTCTTGAATACGACCTTATGGGATCAAGATGCTGAGCAGCGCACGAGCTGCAGCGGTCAGGGCCAGCTTCCCAGAGCTGGCAAGACCCCTCTAGACCTCCACGCGTGATCCTGGATAACAGGTTGCAGTTGAGCAGACTGGCTAAGGCGAAGGGATTGAAGAGGGAAGGCTAACCCATTACTCAACAATACATGTGTCGGACAGAAAGGTGCAAATATCGCAGTCAAGCTGTAAACCCTGACACGACACATTCCGTTCTCCGGACTACATTCTGCTACTTGCAAAGCCCTTTTCTGGGCTTGGTAGCTGGAGATTGAGAATGGACGAAGAAGAATACGACCTTATTAGGTATACAGTTAACTTAATGCCGTTATCCAACTTAAACAAGCTCCTGACACTTGATCTAGACCTACAAGAGCTAACCACCCTTTAACAAGTAGAAATAGAAGTTATTGTTAATTTTTAAAATAGAATCTGTAAAATCTGAATCAAAATCCCTATTACTAGAATGGTTTAATAGTTATCAACTATAGCCATATCTAAGTGCAGCTTCATAATTTATTTCTAGGTTCCGATCATAGACATCCCAGGCTATGGCAACCTGTGTGCTGTGACTGCCTGTGATAAATACAAAATTGTCAGTCAGAATGACCGTGACAAACTCACAGAGGCAAAAGAGGACACCTACAAAAAAAGCTTCTACGAGGGGGTAAGTCACTAGTTCTTAATTGTTACACATCACAAGCGTGCGAGGATGGCAGCAGCGTCAGATATATGTATAGTTAGATGTGGCCACATATGACTACAGTTTGGTCTGAGCGTGACTAACTTTACTGCATGTGGGGCACATGTGGACGTCTGTAATTAGGCTGTCCTGCATTCTTGTCCTTTCAGGATGAATTCCTTAGCATCCCAGATTGGACAGTGTAGAGTTAATTATGAATTCCTCAACATCCCAGATTGGACAATGTAGAGTTAATGATGAATTCCTCAACATCCCAGATTGGACAGTGTAGGTTTAGTTATGAATTCCTCAACATCCCAGATTGGACAGTGTAGGTTTAGTTATGAATTCCTCAACATCCCAGATTGGACAGTGTAGGTTTAGTTATGAATTCCTCAACATCCCAGATTGGACAGTGTAGTTTTAGTTATGAATTCCTTAACATCCCAGATTGACAGTGTGAAGCTGGTTATGCACAAGCTTATTGTAGAAATGAAACAGGAAGTAGATATCTGCTATGGAACGACATAGCAAAAATTGTAACTTCAATTTTAACTTCATATTTTACAGGTGATGCTTGTTAAGGGATACGAGGGTCAGAAAGTACAAGATGCGAAGAAAGTTGTCCAGGCTCTGATGATTGACAGCGTAAGTTTTGTCTCATTTGTTTTCATAACTGCACACACTTTAGTTATTAACCTTTAGCACGCCCTTGTCCGATCCCTTCTAACCAGCTCGGCCTGCAAAAACGGTGTGCGGAAAAAAAATATTTTTTTTTGAACGGAGTCACTCCTGACAGCCATTTTTTACTGCTGACTACGCCCTCCATATATACACGATATTTTGCCGGTTAAAGTATCGTGTGTTCGATTACAAATGGCTTTTGAACAGTTTGGAGCAAGCCGACTTTTTGCGAAAGGGGAAGTAGGTTGTTGAGAAAGATTTTTATCGCGTAGATCTGTTTATTTTGTTTGTTTAAATGAAAGAACTACGTTTGAATTGAAACTAACAGTTGTTGCGATATTGTAAACACAGTATCGATACGTTGTTGTGGTTTCCATGGTTTTCTATCGAAGCGACTAGGCCTAGTGGTCGAGTCCAAATTTTTCCCGAGATTTTCATAAATTTTCAACTTCATCTTTTTAAATCTCAAAAACTAACAAACATACAACAAAAACAATAACACCCACATGTTCGTTTTGCTATTGTGTATCTACACGCCAGAAAATCATATTTATTGACAAACAAACATAAAAGTTACAAATTTTGAAAGACGACTACCACAGCGACTAATTAAGAAAATTAATTAGGTCAAATTTTTTTCAAAAATTATGTAGAGTGCCTAAGGTTAAGCAGACAGGCTTACAAAAAGGGAAGGATAGGGAGAACAAGAAAACATTGAAAACACATACTTTAAGAAAAGGAGAGCTATCCATGCTGTTAAAAGAGAACAGAATCAACTCATTGACAAGTACCACTCACATGACAGGCAGGGACAGATCACCATTTTTTGCCCCAGGACAGGGAACAATAGACTGAATAAATAAATGTACAAGCATTGACTGTCTGTTTCACCACTGTGGAGGTGTGGACTAGTTGCATAAACTACTGAACATGTTTTACAGAACTGTTCCCTGTATGGCCAGATAAGGAAGATACACTGGCCCAACGATTCAACACTAAATTCAAAGCTAAGAAGGAGCTTCAGTTAAGTTCATCACGGGAACTAGTCTGACTGTGTAACCATTAAAGCGATCACAAGGAAAAGTACTTACTTACTTTCCGTATTCTAGGCGCTACGTCACACATCATTATTCCAGTATTCAGCCACATCGATTGCCCTGTCACTGGCACTCAGCAGGTCACCCATGCTACAAGATGTAAATCAAAAGAAATTACATTGAACACAAAAATATAAATCTTAAACTCCAATGTAAAGTCAGTTTATTGAATGACTGAGTCATGGAAAACAACAATAATGAAAAGGGTACTGACTTTCAGAAATGGGTACCTGCGCAGAATAGAAAGATTGAAATGGTATAATAAGATCACTAATGGGGAACAGTTTGGAAGATCAAGATTGATATCATTGGAACTTGACTGAGAAGAAAGTGTTGGATAGGACACACATTAATGAAATGAGTTGATAGTGTTACAAGACAGTCTCTGTTCTGAAATTCCCAGGACAATATTCTTTGTCAAGTCAAGTAATCCACCTAGACAACCAGAACCCATAATGCTGATCGTCCGCGACCACGATTGGAGTAGAGGAGGTCCAAAAATAGACGAGCAGAAGCGGGCTCCAGACAAACATAAAGGAAACCAGAACTTGGACAGAGTTAGAGCGAATAGCCTAAGACAGAAGGGATTGGCGTATATTTGTTGAAGATTTCCACAGACAGCTGAAAGGTTTTGATTGATCTTGGTTAAGTCATCATTTGAAAGCAAGTCTTGTTTACTGATTCATTGAACTTAGTATAGCCTGTAATTATTGAATACTTTCTAAGCCTGTAATTATTGAATACTTTCGAAGCCTGTAATTATTGAATACTTTCTATGCCTGTAATTATTGAATACTTTCTATGCCTGTAATTATTGAATACTTTCTATGCCTGAAATTATTGAATACTTTCTATGCCTGAAATTATTGAATACTTTCTAAGCCTGTAATTATTGAATACTTTCTAAGCCTGTAATTATTGAATACTTTCTATGCCTGTAATTATTTAATACTTTCTATGCCTGTAATTATTGAATACGTTCTATGCCTGTAATTATTGAATACTTTCTAAGCCTGTAATTATTGAATACTTTCTAAGCCTGTAATTATTGAATACTTTCTATGCCTGTAATTATTGAATACTTTCTATGCCTGTAATTATTGAATACGTTCTATGCCTGTAATTATTGAATACTTTCTAAGCCTGTAATTATTGAATACTTTCTAATCCTGTAATTATTGAATACTTTCTAATCCTGTAATTATTGAATACTTTCTAAGCCTGTAATTATTGAATACTTTCTATGCCTGTAATTATTTAATACTTTCTATGCCTGTAATTATTGAATACGTTCTATGCCTGTAATTATTGAATACTTTCTAAGCCTGTAATTATTGAATACTTTCTAATCCTGAAATTATTGAATACTTTTTAATCCTGTAATTATTGAATACTTTCTATGCCTGTAATTATTTAATACTTTCTAAGCCTGTAATTATTGAATACTTTCTAAGTCTGAAATTATTGAATACTTTCTAAGCCTGTAATTATTGAATACTTTCTAAGTCTGAAATTATTGAATACTTTCTATGCCTGTAATTATTGAATACTTTCTAAGCCTGTAATTATTGAATACTTTCTAATCCTGTAATTATTGAATACTTTCTAAGCCTGTAATTATTTAATACTTTCTAAGCCTGTAATTATTGAATACTATCTAATCCTGTAATTATTGAATACTTTCTAATCCTGTAATTATTGAATACTTTCTAAGCCTGTAATTATTGAATACTATCTAATCCTGTAATTATTGAATACTATCTAAGCCTGTAATTATTGAATACTATCTAAGCCTGTAATTATTGAATACTATCTAATCCTGTAATTATTGAATACTTTCTAAGCCTGTAATTATTTAATACTTTCTAATCCTGTAATTATTTAATACTTTCTAAGCCTGTAATTATTGAATACTTTCTAAGTCTGAAATTATTGAATACTATCTAATCCTGTAATTATTGAATACTTTCTAAGCCTGTAATTATTGAATACTTTCTACTTTCAGAATGATGCCATTGTGTACAAAGAACCAGAAAAACTAGTAATGTCAAGATCTGGAGACGAATGTGTAGTTGCTTTATGTGATCAGTGGTTAGTTTCTCTAAATCCTTGTTACTATATTTATCTGTCCAACATTTGCGAAGCTCACTTTACTTTCAGGGGGTCGAGGATGCAGCAGTGAATGAGCTGACAGCATTCAGCGACCCACAACCGGCTGCTTGTATCAAGATCAGTCACCATAACTGACTAAGACCCTGTTCCACCTCCAAGAGGTGGCCCAGGAAACAGGCTGCAACCAGATTAGGGATCGAAGAGGGAAGGCACCCCGTCCCAAATATGGAGTACTGAAATCGGATGTGTTTGACCAAAAGGTGCGAATATCGCAGTCTTGCTGTAAACTATGACCCTAACATCCTTTTCAGGATGGATGCTGAAGAAGAAAATGTAGAATGATCCCTTTAACTGTGAGGTGATGGCTCTTACAAAACTACTCTTGCAAAAAAACATTTTCATAACATCTACTTCTAGACACAACTCAACGATATGTAACTGTCACTCAGTTAAATGTCTCTTAGAAGGAGAAAGTTCATCTTTGAATGAGTATGATGCAACTGTGCCAATAGCTAATAGCTTAGCTGTTTCCAACATGTCCACCCCACTGTCAACTTGATCCGTGAAAGAACACCAAGGTGTTATTGGTTGTTTTTTTTGTTTTTTTTTTGGGGGGGGGGGGGGGGGGGGGGGGTCAGAGTGTGTGGAACCTTCTTAAATCTAAAGAAGAATTACTTACTTACTTACTTAGTCGCTCCTCCTCTACCGTGAGGAGAACACCACACTGCTCTATCCACCGTCTTTTTCCTGGCCTCTTTCCAATCCAGTCCTCTATCACTTAGGGACTGTCGTATGTTGTCTTCCCAACGTACTTTGGGACGTCCTCGGGGTCTGCGTCCTTGACTTTTGATCTCCCATGACTGCTTTGGTATCCGATCTTCTTCCATTCTACATACATGGCCAAACCACTGTAGTTGGGACTGCTCCACTTGTGTCTGCAGGGGTTGAACTTCAAGACTGCTACGTATTGTCTGGTTACGGATCTTGTCCCTTTTCGTCACCTGAACCACATTTCTTAGGTACCTCATTTCTGAAGTTTGTAATTGCCTTTCTTGGGCTGTAGTCATTGCCCATGACTCACATCCATATGTCAGGACAGGCACATAGGTCAAGCAGTATACATCCATCTTTGTTTTCCTGCTTATTTAAAGGTCAGTATTGAGACAGTTATTTAAGTCACAGGAGAGTGTATGAATGGGTAGAACGATTTCAAAACGGAAGGCAGTGACTTACAGCTCGCTGCTCACATCAGGGCCAGCGCACCACAGCTGGCCAAGACTCTATTCCACCTCCAAGCTATGACCCTAGAAACAGACTTCACTAGTGTAGTCTGGCTAAGAGTAGGCATCGCAGTGGTGAGACAAACCCTGCACTCAAAATTGCCAGCTGAAAAATAAGTATGGACAAATGATGTGAAGGATATGAGTCGGCAAGTAGTAGCAGTGGAAAATAGATGATATCAAAATGGTCTTTCGGGATAAGATGCTGAGCAGCGCAGTTGTCAGCGACCCATAGCAGACTGCTAGCATCAGGGCCAGCGAACCAGAGCTGCCAAGACCCTTCTACACCTCCACGCGGTGATCCTGGATAACAGGCTGCAGCAGGGCAGACTGGCTAAGGAAAAGGGATCGAAGAGGGAATGCTAACCTGGTACTAAAAAAATGCTTGCTGAAGTCGGATGTGTTGGACCGAAAGGTGCAAATATCGCAGCCGAGCTGTAAACTACGACACAACGCATTCCGTTCTCTGGACTACATTCTGCTACTTAAGCTCTTTCAGGGTTTGGTAGCGGGATATTGAGAACGAACGAAGAAGCAGAAGAAAATGGTCTTTCTGTGATCTATGTTTACTGGTGCAGTCTCTGAGTCGTTACCTATATATGCGTTTTATTAACTATTAGCTTTCAGTACCACCGAAGCTTCGATTCATTTATTTTTAAGCTATATTAATATTGCTGTGCATTTCACATCTGCTGTGTTCTTTACTTTCTTTTTATTACATCAAGTTTCCCTCGAGTGGATTCCAGGGCATATAGACATCAGACAAGAATAACATAGTCTGTCACATCTGCTGTGTTCTTTACTTTCTTTTTATTACATCAAGTTTCCTTCGAGTGGATTCCAGGGCATATAGACACCAGACAAGGATAAAACAGACAGACTATAACTTAACGTCTTTATACTGGTTTAGAAGACTGCAGAGTCTGTATACAACCAGTTTCATTTATATTTCCTTGCTATAAAAGTTATGCACATCCAATGTATTCTTAAATGCATTAATTGTCCCTGCGTCCACTACCTCCTGGGGCAATGCATTCTAAGCATTCACCACTCTCTGACTAAAAAAATATTTTCTAATATCTAATCTGGACCTTTCTTTAGTTAATTTTTAGCTATGCCCTCTTGTTCTTGTGGCTGGTTGTATTTTGAAAAAAACTTGTTATAGTCTAATTTATCCGTTCCTCTGATCATCTTATAAACTTGTATTAAGTCACCTCGAGTTCATCTCTTTTCTAGACACTAGGTGGTTTTTCTGAGTCTTTCCTCATAACTGGAATCCCACATCAGCTTCGTCATTTATTTTGGTATTTTTTTCAGTATGTTTATATCCCCTCTATGATAAGGACTCCACACCTGTACACAGTACTCCAATCTAGGTCTAACTAATGCTTTATACAGTTTGACTATCACTTTCTTGCTCCTATGTTTAATATTTCTTTTTATCACACCTAACATTGCATTTGCCTTTTTCACTCACCTTACCTGTATGATCTATTATAACCCCTATATCCCTTTCCTTGTCTATCTTTTTAAGATTTTTCTCACCCATTCAGTAATTATGTTCCATATTGGATCTACCCATGTGGATAACTGTACATTTATCTACATTAAACTCCATTTGCAAGCTTACAGACCATTCTTGAATTTTATCTAAAAACTAGCAAAACTAGAAGCAAGCAAGTTTGAAACATATTTGCAGTTGAACAACCTGAGCTTTGTGTGTAAGCTCATAGATTTTGATGGGGACGGAGTGGTTAGTGGCTCCGAAGGTACTGGGCTTGTTCCCCATCACAGCACCGGCTGTTACCCCGGGGAAACAAACCCTTAAAAAATGCAGGAGCAGACCCTTAATAAAATACATGCTGAAGTTGGGTGCACTGGGCCAACAGGTGCAAAATAAAAACATAGGCCTCGGGGAATAGAGAAATAAGGTAAACTTTTAAAAAAAAAATTGATTTTTATTTTGATTTGCAAATGTTTGTTAATTAGATAAAGTCACACGAGGCCAAAGCAATTTGAGTGGACATGTCTTTTCCTATACCTCCATCTTGTGTCATTTTACTTCCCAATTAGGTGAAACTTTCAATCTCCTTCATTCAACTTGATAACAGCGCTTTGTGACATTCATATAGATGTTTACCGAGTGGTCTGCCAGGGTCTTTATGTATGACAAGGACAAAAATAGCACCATTGACTCACAGAGAGCATGCCGTAAGAGGTGACTAACTGTGTGACATGGCATAACACTGGCCATGGTTAGGTGGTTTGTTTAGATAGTGCCTAACAAGCTGCGGGTCTACTTTGCTCTAGTGTTTGAATCTATTAAGATGGACTCGCACATCGGCTAACCAGCCTCCATAAGCGCTTGTCCCAACGCAGCGGAGTATTAAGAGCCTAGCCCGCTAAGCAGGAAACCCCTCTCCTGGCTACATCCAGCTCATACCAGAGCTGGGGGCCTGCATAGGGGCATCTGCCCCTGTAGAAGTACAAGTCGACTAAGAACATTTAGATGTGATATATTGGGGTTGATCAGTAATAACATCTTTGATGTTGTTATATTGTTGCTGCAGTTAATGAACGGAAACTTGACGATCGAATCCTGTAAGTATCAAGCGACACCCTAGTCTCAAGGGAGGTGGGACCAGAATGCTTGAATCTTGAATTTCCTTCAGTGATCTTAATTTTTTTTTTTCTTACGACTGGTCTGAGGTAGCTCAGGAGAAGAGAGTGAGGTTGATGACCAGCGCAGTTTCTTTCTCACTAAAATCCAAATACAATGCAAGTTACATCATCAAGACAAAACCGTCTGATGATGTCCCCATCATCACTTGCGATGGACAACTAACTAACAATGAACTAGTTATAATCAGACAGCAGGATTTTGAAAGAAATTGTAGTTAAAACTGGGAGACATACTAGGAGTATGTACAACCATTGGGCTAATGGAACTATCAGTATTCCCTACTTGTCATTTACTGAGGGAGGCTGAGCACCTATGGGTTTGCCCAAATTGAAGTGATGTAGATTCTGAACAGTAAAGATAGTTTTTCAGCACAGCAATTGTTGTCAGGGATGAAGTGTTAAATCACATCTGAAGTTGAGAGACAAAAGCAGTCATGTGAACAGAGACACCCTCTTTTTAGACATACAGCAGAAAGAATGCAACTGAAATCAAGGAAAAGATGTTTTCAGACTGTAAAGCCACAGAACAGAGCCCCATGAGAAACCGCATAGAAAAGTGGCGCCAAATGAATGATGAAGGTTGGATGGAGATCAAAGAAGAACCTGAACCAGGACATGATCTGCCATATACTACCTGGAGATCTCGAACAGGTTAAGAACAGGTGTGTCCAGATGTGGGTCTAACCTGAAAAAGTGGGGTTTTGCAGGCAATGAATATTGCGAATGTGGGGGCCAGTCAGGACCCGGAACACCTGATTATATGTCCTAGGATACAGGAATCCTGTGCAGTGGAGGACCTGATGGTTGCAAATAGAAGAGCATTGGCAGTGACTGGTTTTTGGGTAAAGACTATTTGAGGTTGTCGGACACGGAAAGTAAGTAAATACATCATTGATACTAAGTCATTAATGGTGGAAAGGCCATACTACGTCAAGCTAATAACAGCTGCTTTCAGTCAAGTTAATGAACCAAAGGTCATACTAAGTCAAGTTAACTGCTGCTCTCAGTCAGGTAAATGGACCAAAGGTCAAACTGTCAAGCTAACAACAGCTGCTCTCAGTCAAGTTAATGGACCAAAAGGTCAAATTAACAACAGCTGCTCTCAGTCAAGTTAATGGACCAAAGGTCAAACTGTCAAGCTAACAACAGCTGCTCTCAGTCAAGTTAATGGACCAAAGGCCATACTGTCAAGCCAACAGCTGCTCTCAGTCAAGTTAATGGACCAAAGGTAAAATTAACAACAGCTGCTCTCAGTGAAATTAATGGACCAAGAACTGCATGAAGACAGTTCCATTCACACAAGGATCACATCACAGTAAGAAATTAACATTTGTTTAAAAAAACATTTTGATCAAAAAGTGGTATTTCTATTACTTAACCTAGGATCACAGCTTATTTATGAGATGAGGTGGCCAGTTACCTTTCTCGCTGCTTTTCTTTCTCTAGCAGTAAGCTAAGTACCAATTTACAACTAAGGCACTTGAGCTGAATCCTGTACCTTTGTCATGAAAAGCGAGTGCAGTGCACTTAGAATATATTTTTGTTTACTTTCCTGGCAGGTTTCTAGATTATGGTGAGCCAGTCTGGCGCGCTCAAGCTGAGAAGTGCTTAGCATCCATGAATACATTCTCAGAAGATGTTCGACACAACTTCCTGTCCACCCTTGACTGGCTGCATGAACATGCTTGCTCTCGTAGCTTTGGTCTCGGAACAAAAATGCCATGGGACCCCAAGTACTTGATAGAAAGCCTATCAGATTCCACCATCTATATGGCTTACTACACTGTAGACCATCTGCTGCAAGGCAAGTGGGATGGAAGTGTGGCAGGCTCTGCAAACATCAAGTAAGGAAATACATTGTGGAATATATTACTCTTTGATACATTCTTCATCGTCAAACTATCTTTCTCTTGAATACTGCAATATTTTGGACCTTTTTTTTACTACACATATTCATTTTTCTTCCTTCCTTCTCTCTCTCTCAAATATTTTTTGCATATTTGACTATAGATGGAGAAATGAGATGCTATTCCGGTCTGACACAATACATGACCAGAACGTCGCATTAGACACAATATACTGACAAAGCCCGCTATCTCTCTTCCATGTAGCGTTCCATGGAAACGGGCTGTTTTAAAGTTAGTCCGGCTAACAAGATGTGGATCGACGTGATTCCTGTAGTAGTCAGGTCACGCAGATGAAGCCAAGCATAACACAACCGTATGGAGAATCACCGTCCACCTTCATCGGCACGCTAGGGATGTGAGGAAAGCTACTACAATCCGCCACGCAACACCCTTTTCAGGGCGAACAAAAGAGTAAACATACAACAACAACATGGTTACAGATCCTCTTCCTCTCTCTATCTCTCTCCCCATCTGTTGTTGTTTAGGGACATACAAGTGTTCTATTTCTCTGGCCTCTGAGGAAGAAGCATTTTCGTAACATAGTTAAGCGCCAAGCACTCAATGACATGAGGATCAATGTTGCTGAAGACGGATGTGTTGAACCGAAAGGGGCAAATATCGCAGTCAAGCTGTAAACTAGCGATAAAACGCATTCTGTTCTCTGGACTACATCCTGTTACTTGCAAAGCCCTTTTCAGGGTTTGGTATTGGGATTTTGAGAACGAACGCAGAAGAAGATGATCAATTGTTACATATGGGTGTGTACATAGTAGACACTCTGAAATGTGTATGGTTGGATTCTGTTCAGGTGTTTAAGTGGGATGTGTTCGGTTTTTAGCCAGAAAATGGTGCTCAAAATTATATTCATGGGGCACTTGATCCACCGTCATTCTTTCTCTTGTTCCTAGCGCTCCAGATCGTGGAGTATAGGTCCACAACTGCATTTTGTTTACCCAAATCAGATTTTGGTGAGCGGCTGATTAGCGCAGTGGTAGAGCGTCACTTTTCATGGCGAAGGTACAGAGTTCAACTTCCGCAACCAGTAGCTTCAGTCGACAACGCTGTAAATGGGTACCTAGCTGACAGCTGGTGAAGGAAAAAGGCAGCGAGGAAAGGAACTGGGCACCCCACCTCATAAAGCTGTGGCTTAGTACCATGAAGGCTCCAACAATTCATCCCCGCCAGCAATGTCTGCATTGGGACTTCCTTCACCATGTTATTTAATCTTTTTGGAGAAGTCTGAGACCAGTTACTTGCAGTGCAGTTTTGATTGCAATGGTTTTCGCATGGTGAGGTTGCTAGTTCCATGCATAACCCTACCTAGTCGGCTCCTACAACATACTGGGAAGGAAATGGAGTGACATTATTCTACTTGTATAATACTCTGTTGAACTGTCAATGTCTGTATTTCTGCGTAATTCGATCAGTAGCATTACTACAGTCACTTTCTTTCTGTGTCAGAGTCTAGGTCGGATGTTTAGAAATATTTGTGTGTATTCCAGATGCATGATCGTATTTGGCCTAGTCAAATAGTAAATCACTTCTTGGGTCTTTAAATCCAAATTACGTCGCAGCAAAAGAATAACTTTAAAAATACACCGCTTTTGTAAATACATACGGAAATTACTATTCATTAAGCAAAAGCTGTGCAAGATGTTCACCAATCTTTAGGTATTTTAAATAAGTAAATGTTTGCTCTAAACTAAATGATGAAACATCAGCGTTCGGTGACAATTTTCGTAGTCTTGGTCGACCTGTACGTCTTGTGCAGGTCCCAGCTTTGGTGTGAGATGAATGTTGCCAGGAGGAAGATTTCCTGCTTAGGGGGCTAGGCTTGTGCAGCTTATTACGTCTCTGAGTTGGACAAGTTCCGTGGAGGGTGGTTAATCGACATGCGAGTCCATCTTAATAGACTCAAACACTAGAGCAGAGTAGACCTGCAGCCTGTTAGATGCCATCTATGCTCTTCTTGAGAAACCACCTAATTAGATGCCTCTTATGACAAGCTCCCTGAGGGGCAGTGGTGCTATTCTTGTCCTTGTCATACACAAAGACCCGGCAGACCACTCGGTCTGTAGTCAGCCAAAATTTATGTTTTGCACACAGTTCAGGTCGGTCAAATGGACTGTAAACAAGTTAATTTGCACTTTCACCTCAGAGTGAAAAAAAGTGAACAAAAATGTATTACACCACAGCACATTTTTGAAGACAGTATGGTTAAAGTGTTCATTTGAAAAGCTGTTTTGACATACCGTTTACTTTGTTCTCACATTTTCAGACCAGAGCAGTTGACTCCAGAAGTATGGGACTATATCTTCTTCAAGTCCAAACCATTTCCTGCTGGTTCTGATATCCCCAAGGCCACACTAGACAGGATGCGTCATGAGTTTGAGTATTGGTACCCTGTGGATGTGCGGATGTCTGGCAAGGATCTAATACCTAACCATCTGACCTACTTTATTTACTGCCACTGTGCCATTTGGTCAGACGATAGGTAGAACAGCCTTCATTTACGAATATCAATAGAAATAGTCTTTTAACAATTTCATGAGGGTGCTAAGTAGCTCGCTTCAGGCGCAGGTGAACCAAACTAGTCAAGATCCATATCGGGGTTCGGTGAAACATACTGACCAAGACCCCCACCTCACACCAAGGTCAGGTGAAACATACTGGCCAAGACCCCCATCTCACTCCAGGGTCAGGTGAACAATACTGACCAAGACCCTATCCCATGCCACGTCAGGTGAAACATACTGACCAAGGTCATCATCTCACCAGGGTCAGGTGAAGCATACTGACCAAGACTCTGATCTCACCAAGGTCAGGTGAAGCATACTGACCAAGACTTTGATCTCACCAGGGTCAGGTGAAGCATACTGACCAAGACTCTGATCTCACCAGGGTCAGGTGAAGCATACTGGTCAATACTCTGATCTCACCAGGGCAGGTGAAGCATACTGACCAAGACTCTGATCTCACCAGGGTCAGGTGAAGCATACTGACCAAGACTCTGATCTCACCAGGGTCAGGTGAAGCATACTGGCCAAGACTGATCTCATGTCAGGTCACATACTGGCCAAGATCCCATACGGACAATAAGGTCAGGGGAAACATAGTGGCCAAGAGTTCCATCTCACGCCAGGGTCAAGTGAAACATACTGACCAAGACCCCCATCTCACGGGGAGGAAGACTAATGTCTAATTAGGCAAAATATACTGATCGGACATGTTAGTCAGGCAAAATATACTGACCAAGACCTTAACCTCGGCCTGGAAACAGGCTGTTTTCATGGCAGCCTGGCTAACAAGGTGAGTGATCGACGTGATCCCCGTTGTAGTGAATGGCACGCAGATGAAGCCAAGCATAGCACAACCGCCTGGAGGACCCTGGTTCACCTTCATCAGCACGCTCGGGATGTGAGGAAAGCTACTGCAAGCCGCCACTTAACGTCCTTTTCAGGGCGCACCAAAGAGTAAACCTACTCATTGTGGACGTTCGCAAACAACAACCCCCATCTCACATCTGGATCAAGTGAAACATACTGACCACGATCATGATCCTGGAAGGAAATTCTTACAGCAGCTTGGCCAATGCGTGAGTATCAACACTTTGGTCTCCTTGGTGATTATTTATCCTGCTGAGAAGCCTAGCATTGCACTACAGCCAGGAGAGTCATGCTAACTATCTTCAGTACACCCCACCCGAGAACAAACACTAAAACCCAAAAACCCACTACCTTTATTGTCCATTGGCAGTCCCCACTCTGCTTGCAGGGTAACAGATTAGTGCCTCCGCCTTGTCTGATCTATTTCTTTCTACCCTTAATGTAGCTATGCCACCATCTACATATCTCTTGGAGTAATGGATGGAGGCACACTTGACAAGGTGGAAATACAAGAGAGGAAGCATTCGATTTGATTATGTAGATTTCTCAGAAATGTTGCGTTATATAGCTAGGTTTTAATTTATACTGTTCTCTTTACAGTAGCAAATGGCCAAGAGCGGTTCGTGCAAATGGACACCTGCTCATCAACTCTGAAAAGGTTATAATATTATTCACTTCTATGTTGTGACATTTTTATTTTCTAGTGGTGAGTTCGTTCAGTGTGTTTTCCGCCATTTATCTACCACACAATATCACTCACACGAGATACATTTATCTTCAATAATGTTTCGATGAGCTGTAGCGGTCAGCGACCCAAAGCAGACTGCTAGCGTCACGGCCAGTGAACCAGAGCTGCTAAGACCTTTTTCCACCTCTACGTGGTGATCCTAGATAACAAATTGCAATAGGGCAGTCTGGCTAAGGAAACGAGATCTAACCTAGTACTAAAAAAGTCGGATGTGTCAGCCCGAAAGGTGCAAATATCGCAGTCAAGATGTAAACTACGACACAACGCATTACGTTCTCCAGACAACATCCTACTACTTACAAAGTCCTTTTTAGGGCCTGGTAGTGGAAGTTTGAGAATGAACAAAGAAGAAGAAGGATTCATTAACATGTCATGTATTATATAATAGATTATTTGACTAATGCAGCAGTAGTGCACAAGCTGACAGCAGCCAGCAACTCATAGCTGGCTGCTTGCATCAGGGTCAGCGGACCATAGCTGACCAAGACCCTTTTCTGCCTCCACGTGGTGGCCCACGAAAAAAGACTGTTAGTCACAAATGTAGTCTGGCCAAGAGATAGGGATTGCAATGGGAAGGCAAACCTGGTACTAAACAAAAATGTGCGGAATTCAGATGTATATGGCCGAAAGACGCAAATATCGCTGCCTCGATATGATGAAACGTCATGTCTTTTTCAGGGCAAATGCGGAAGTAGAAGAATATACTAAATTATTTACAATTGAACAACAAATAGAATTAAATTTTTAAATCTTGCATAAACGTTTCAAATATCTGGGATCATTGATCAGCGAAGAGGGTTCGAAGCCGGAGGTCATTGCAAGAAAAGCACAAACAACAGCGGCGCTGACTCAGCTGAAACCTATATGGCAAGACAAGCGGCTCGCCCTCGGCATAAAAGTTAGACTAATGCGCTCTTTGGTGCTATCAATATTTCTGTATGCCTGCGAGACCTGGACCATTACAGCAGATATCCAGGGCAGGATACATGCAATGGAAATGAGGTGCTATAGAAATCCGTCAGAGAGTTGAAGACGCTATTGGTCCTTTTGAAGATCTGTTCACAGCTATCAAAAGACGAAAGATGGCCTGGTGCGGGCACAGATTTACCAACTCGATACTCTTTGGGTCCGTACCGGGACAGAGAGGGCGAGGACGTCCAAGGAAGAGATGGGTGGACAACATCACTGATTAGTCAGGCCTTTGTCCTGGTGAGATACGCCAGGCGGCGACAGACAGATAGGGTTGGCCTGGGATTTTCATGTCTTGATGTGTGCCCCAACGACCTGATGGGTTACGGGATGAACTGAATTGAATGTGGGGATGCAGATTATTGCTTTAGAAATGATTATCAACACAGGCCAGACTGTATTTCTTATAAATGCCATGTCAGTTTTGCAAGAGGGGCTGAAGATACAGCAGATTGAAAGAGCTGACAGCAGCCAGTGACTCATTTGTTCTGTCATCCTTGGTTTTGATGGGAACAGGTGTGGATAAATTGTGAGGTGGCTAGAATAAACTGAGATAGAATGTCAAGTTTATGAAAGAAACACATTTGGTTGTTTGAGGGATAAATAGTGAGGTGGCTAGAGAACAAACTAACAGTCAAGGCCATGGTCTACAATGCTTGTGTCATCAGTACACTCCTATATGGTAGTGAAATGTGGACAGTCTATGCCAAACAAGAGCAGAGGCTCAACACTTTTCAACTACGCTGCCTGAGATCCATCTTTGGCGTCTCATGGAGAGACAGGGTGACAAATGTGGAAGTGCATTCTCGCACCGGTCTCCCAAGTATGTGCACCCTCCTTCGACAACGAAGACCACGATGGCTTGGTCATGTTTGTCATATGGAAGACGGTCACATCCCCAAAGATATCCTCTATGGGTAGCTGGCATGTGGTAAAAGAAAGCTGGCCAACCACAGCTGATGTTCAAAGACGCATGTAAGCTTCTCATGAAGGCATTAGATATGGATCTGACATTATGGGAGGACAGCTGCAGACGATCCAAATGGAGATGCAACCTGAAGAGCCACCTCAGGCTGGGTGAAAATAAGCTTATGCTGCACAGAAAAGTGAAGAGACAATGTCGCAAGGAAAAGGAAAACCAAAAACTCAGAGTTGCCACTCCAAGGTGGCGTCAACCAATAGTCGGACATGACTGAAAAGGGGCTACTTATTACTTAGTACAGCTGTTTCCAGGGCCGCCACTTGGAGGTGGAATAGTATCTTAGTCAGCTATGGTTCACTGACGCTGACCTCGATGCAAGCAGCCAGCTATGAGTCACTGGCTGCTGTCAGCTAACTTACTGTGCTTCATCGTTGGGCCCAAAAGATATGATGGCCCTGCAACTCGCTCAATGGCTTGATCAGGTTCATATCATTTCCTCCTAAATAATAGCCTTAGGTATCCAGAACCCTGGTTAATTCATTTATTACCATCTGCCAATGTAGAGCTGATTTTTGACTGTTTCTGGCAATCCTTTAGTATGTTTCTGGTCTGAGTTTTGTGACTGCGCTAGAGAGCAATTTGAAATTATTTATTTTAATCATTTTAATTTCAGATGTCAAAATCAACTGGAAATTTCTGCACGTTGGAAGAAGCTATTGATAAATTTTCAGCTGATGGTAAATATTTTCCTAATTGTTCAACTTCATTATTACTTCATATACACATTCATTCTTTTCCCATTTTTCATTTGCGTTGTTTCCTAAGATGCCTGATGTTTTGTGTCTTATTGCTCAGATCATCTGACTACAGTGCTCTGTAGCTCTTGCGGTGGTTCTGAATTTTCCCGCTTGTCTTCATTAGGTAACTGTTTACAGCTGAGCCGACTGGGTGAAGCAAACAAACAAATAAGTGACTAACTCAACAGATGAATCCTTACTTTTCAGGTATGCGTATGTCTCTTGCTGATGCTGGTGATCATATTGAAGATGCAAACTTTGTGGAAAAGATGGCCGAGGCTGGACTTTTGAGGTTATACTCCCTGCTCGAGTGGGTCAGAGAGATGCTGGCCAGTAAGGACAGTCTGAGGGTTGGACCAGAAAGCAGCTATACATTCAACGATAGGGTCTTCGTCAGGTATGGTCTTTACACACATCATATGTTCACTTAACCCTTTGCAGTCCAGGCTAATTTTGCAGACGAGTGTCTTTCTGTCCAGGCTAAATCGCAAGAACTTGGTGCATTAAATTTTCATTCAAAATAAATGAATATTGAACAAAATTTATCTAAACATCATAAAACACATAATTAAACTGTGAATGACAGGAAGTATTCATAAAAAGATTATGTTAGTATGAAGCGTTAAATGGACATTAATACGCAGATGGAAATTGGAGAGGAAAAACCATTTTTTTGTTACTCATCACCATATTGTGTATTCAGCCGATATATCGGCCAATTCCTTTACACTCACCTTTCGTATTATGTGTTCCCAAAGTCTGAATCTGACGTGTGTTGAATAACCACGAGTAATCCAGATGCGTGATCATTGGACTTGTTCAAATAATCAATAATTTTTTAAGCAAAGAATCTAACTTTAAATGCTATTTTTGAAAATTTCACCAAATATTAAGAAATATTACGTTTGAATCACAAACTATTTTGAGAAAAGTAAATAGTACTAGAGTTATATCCAGAATGTTTCTGGTTTCTATCCGGGGTGGAAAGCACAGCCAGACTTCTGCATTATTATCTAAACTCCCAAGATTGAATCATTCAGTGGGTTCCATCCCACTGTAACATCCAAGGCAACAAGGAGGCAGTCAGACTGGCAAAAGAAGGTGCAAGACTACCACAACCAGATACTAATGTGACATACGAAGAGTCAAAAAGGCTTATTAGAGCTAGATACATGACCAAATGGGAAACAGAACATACTGGCTTTACAAAAAACTACGCCTACTACCAGTTGAACAGAAGAGAGCAGGTCGTGGTCTTCAGACTTCGCACTGGCCACAATAGACTGAGGTACCACCTATTCAACAAATTGAAGATAGGTGGCACTGACGAATGCCTGTGTGGTACCGGCAAAATGACCGCTGAGCATTTGCTGCAAAACTGCCCGACATACGAGGATCAGAGAGAGCACATGTGGCCATCACCAGTGGCAACACTAGACAAGCTCTATGGCAGTGTCGACAGCCTCAGGATGACCGCTGCTTTTTTAGAACAATAAAGGTTGATGTCTGACTGCGTACGATGAAGAAGAAGAAGAAGAATCATTCAGGGGATCCGATTAACAACATTATGCTTCTTGCACTGTCTCCCAAATGTCTTCACTTCTTGCGCTGTTTCTCAAATGTCTTCGTTTCTTGCACTGTCTCCCAAATGTCTTCACTTCTTACAGTCTCCCAAATGTCTTCACTTCTTACACTGTCTCCCAAATGTCTTCACTTCTTGCACTGTCTCCCAAATGTCTTCACTCCTTACACTGTCTCCCAAATGTCTTCACTTCTTACACTGTCTCCCAAATGTCTTCACTTCTTGCACTGTCTCCCAAATGTCTTTACTCCTTGCACTGTCTCCCAAATGTCTTCACTCCTTGCACTGTCTCCCAAATGTCTTCACTCCTTGCACTGTCTCCCAAATGTCTTCACTCCTTGCACTGTCTCCCAAATGTCTTCACTCCTTACACTGTCTCCCAAATGTCTTCACTTCTTACACAGTCTCCCAAATGTCTTCACTTCTTGCACTGTCTCCCAAATGTCTTCACTCCTTGCACTGTCTCCCAAATGTCTTCACTCCTTACACAGTCTCCCAAATGTCTTCACTCCTTACACTGTCTCCCAAATGTCTTCACTCCTTACACTGTCTCCCAAATGTCTTCACTCCTTGCACTGTCTCCCAAATGTCTTCACTCCTTGCACTGTCTCCCAAATGTCTTCACTCCTTGCACTGTCTCCCAAATGTCTTCACTCCTTACACAGTCTCCCAAATGTCTTCACTCCTTGCACTGTCTCCCAAATGTCTTCACTCCTTGCACTGTCTCCCAAATGTCTTCACTCCTTGCACTGTCTCCCAAATGTCTTCACTCCTTACACAGTCTCCCAAATGTCTTCACTCCTTACACAGTCTCCCAAATGTCTTCACTCCTTACACAGTCTCCCAAATGTCTTCACTCCTTACACTGTCTCCCAAATGTCTTCACTCCTTACACAGTCTCCCAAATGTCTTCACTCCTTACACAGTCTCCCAAATGTCTTCACTCCTTACACTGTCTCCCAAATGTCTTCACTCCTTACACAGTCTCCCAAATGTCTTCACTCCTTACACAGTCTCCCAAATGTCTTCACTCCTTACACAGTCTCCCAAATGTCTTCACTCCTTGCACTGTCTCCCAAATGTCTTCACTCCTTACACAGTCTCCCAAATGTCTTCACTCCTTGCACTGTCTCCCAAATGTCTTCACTCCTTGCACTGTCTCCCAAATGTCTTCACTCCTTGCACTGTCTCCCAAATGTCTTCACTCCTTACACAGTCTCCCAAATGTCTTCACTCCTTACACAGTCTCCCAAATGTCTTCACTCCTTACACAGTCTCCCAAATGTCTTCACTCCTTACACTGTCTCCCAAATGTCTTCACTCCTTACACAGTCTCCCAAATGTCTTCACTCCTTACACAGTCTCCCAAATGTCTTCACTCCTTACACTGTCTCCCAAATGTCTTCACTCCTTACACAGTCTCCCAAATGTCTTCACTCCTTACACAGTCTCCCAAATGTCTTCACTCCTTACACAGTCTCCCAAATGTCTTCACTCCTTGCACTATCTCCCAAATGTCTTCACTCCTTACACTGTCTCCCAAATGTCTTCACTTCTTGCACTATCTTCCAAATGTCTTCATACTCTTGATATTCCAAATGTATTCTGTTTTCTACATTTGATTGTTCACAGCGAGATCAATAAGTCTATAGTTGAGACGAAGACCAACTACGAAGAGTACCTGTTCAGAGCAGCCCTGCGGACTGGCTTCTTTGAGTTTCAGGTAAGCTTATTCGGGTTGTATGGTTAGAGTCCCATTTATCCTGTATCTGTATACACCAACCACCTTCAATTTACGTTGTTCTGTTAAAAGCCGTTGAGAACTAAGGGTTGTTGTTGTTTGTGAATGCCCACAATGAGTAGGTCTACTCTTTTGTCCGCCCTGAAAAGGACGTTAAGTGGCATGTTGCAGTAGCTCTCCTCACATCCCGGCTGTGCTGATGAAGGTGGACAGTGGTCTTCCAGGCAGCTGTGCTATCCTTGGCTTCATCTGTGTGTCGCTCACTACTACGGGGATCACGTCGATCCCTCACCTCGTTAGCCAGTTGGCACAAAGGCACTCCATGACTGACTGATAATTGTTTGCTGTATGGGGCTGGAGATGTAACACAGTGGATGAGCTGACAGCAGCCAGAGTCTCATAGCTGGCTGCTTACATCAGAGTAAGTGACTCATAGCTGGCTGCTTACATCAGAGTAAGTGACTCATAGCTGGCTGCTTACATCAGAGTAAGTGACTCATAGCTGGCTGCTTACATCAGAGTAAGTGACTCATAGCTGGCTGCTTACATCAGAGTAAGTGACTCATAGCTGGATGCTGCCAGCGACTCCAAAGCTGGCTGCTTACATCAGGGTCAGTGACTCATAGCTGGCTGCTTACATCAGAGTAAGTGAGTCATAGCTGGCTGCTTACATCAGAGTAGGTGACTCATAGCTGGCTGCTGCATCAGAATCAGCAACTCATAGCTGGCTGCTGCATCAGAGTAAGTGACTCATAGCTGGCTGCTTACATCAGGATCAGTGACTCATAGCTGGCTGCTTACATCAGAGTAAGTGACTCATAGCTGGCTGCTTACATCAGGGTCAGTGACTCATAGCTGGCTGCTTACATCAGAGTAAGTGACTCATAGCTGGCTGATTACATCAGGGTCAGTGACTCATAGCTGGCTGCTGCATCAGGGTCAGTGACTCATAGCTGGCTGATTACATCAGAGTAAGTGACTCATAGCTGGCTGCTTACATCAGAGTAAGTGACTCATAGCTGGCTGCTTACATCAGAGTAGGCGACTCATATCTGGCTGCTGCATCAGAATCAGCGACTCATAGCTGGCTGCTTACATCAGGATCAGTGACTCATAGCTGGCTGCTTACATCAGAGTAAGTGACTCATAGCTGGCTGCTTACATCAGGGTCAGTGACTCATAGCTGGCTGCTTATATCAGAGTAAGTGACTCATAGCTGGCTGCTTACATCAGGGTCAGTGACTCATAGCTGGCTGCTGCATCAGGATCAGCGACTCATAGCTGGCTGCTGCATCAGGATCAGCGACTCATAGCTGGCTGCTGCATCAGGATCAGCGACTCATAGCTGGCTGCTTACATCAGAGTAAGTGAGTCATAGCTGGATGCTTACATCAGAGTAAGTGACTCATAGCTGGCTGCTTACATCAGAGTAGGTGACTCATAGCTGGCTGCTGCATCAGAGTAAGTGACTCATAGCTGGCTGCTTACATCAGAGTAAGTGACTCATAGCTGGATGCTGCCAGCGACTCCATAGCTGGCTGCTTACATCAGAGTAAGTGAGTCATAGCTGGCTGCTTACATCAGAGTAAGTGACTCATAGCTGGCTGCTTACATCAGAGTAAGTGACTCATAGCTGGCTGCTTACATCAGAGTAAGTGAGTCATAGCTGGATGCTTACATCAGAGTAAGTGACTCATAGCTGGCTGCTTACATCAGAGTAGGTGACTCATAGCTGGCTGCTGCATCAGAATCAGCGACTCATAGCTGGCTGCTGCATCAGAGTAAGTGACTCATAGCTGGCTGCTTACATCAGGATCAGTGACTCATAGCTGGCTGCTTACATCAGAGTAAGGGACTCATAGCTGGCTGCTTACATCAGGGTCAGTGACTCATAGCTGGCTGCTTACATCAGAGTAAGTGACTCATAGCTGGCTGATTACATCAGGGTCAATGACGCATAGCTGGCTGCTGCATCAGGGTCAGTGACTCATAGCTGGCTGCTGCATCAGGATCAGTGACTCATAGCTGGCTGCTGCATCAGGGTCAGTGACTCATAGCTGGCTGATTACATCAGGGTCAGTGACGCATAGCTGGCTGCTGCATCAGGGTCAGTGACTCATAGCTGGCTGCTGCATCAGGGTCAGTGACTCATAGCTGGCTGCTGCATCAGGATCAGTGACTCATAGCTGGCTGCTGCATCAGGGTCAGTGACTCATAGCTGGCTGATTACATCAGGGTCAGTGACGCATAGCTGGCTGCTGCATCAGGGTCAGTGACTCATAGCTGGCTGCTGCATCAGGGTCAGTGATTCATAGCTGGCTGCTGCATCAGGGTCAGTGACTCAGCTGGCTGCTGCATCAGGGTCAGTGACTCATAGCTGGCTGCTGCATCAGGGTCAGTGACTCATAGCTGGCTGCTGCATCAGGATCAGCGACTCATAGCTGGCTGCTGCATCAAGATCAGCGACTCATAGATGACCAATACCCTATTCTGCCTCCGAGCAGCCATCTTGGAAATGTAGTCTGACTTGGAGAATAGGGATCTCAGTGGGAAGGCAAACCTGGTACCCCAAAAAAAAGCCAGCTGAAACTGGTCAGTCCGAAAGACACAGATATCTTCTTCGTACGCTGTCAGGTGTCAACTTGAATTTGTTAAAAGAAAGCGGCGGTTATCCTGAGGCTGTCGACACTGTCATAGAGCTTGTCTAGTGTTGGCACTGGTGATGGTCACATGTGCTTTATCTGGTCCTCGTATGTCATGAAACACATATGGGGAATAGAGAAATAAGGCGAACGCAAAAAAAAAACCTCTCACCACCCACTCCTCATTGCACACTTCTCGTCGCCTGCTCCCCACTATCCGCTTGTCATCTGCCACTCACCTCAGTAAGAAGGAAATTTAATTTGTTTGCTGATCATGTGTTCTCCCTCAGGCCAAACGAGACAGGTACAGAGAAGTTGAGACGAGTGGCATGCATAGAGACTTGGTGATCAGGTTTATTGAGACCCAGGCTTTACTGTTGGCCCCGATCTGTCCACATTTAACAGAGTATATCTGGGGACTGCTAGAAAAGGTAAGTGAAGCCATTTTTTTATTAGAACTGTGAATGTTGGGGATTGGCAAATGCTGGACTAAACGTTTTGGTATATTTTCGTCTTTGATGTTCATCCTCAGACCAAGGTCTTGGTTTCTCTGACAAAAGTCATAGCTGTTTGTAAGGCTGGTTTATTTCCGTACAGCTTTTGTCCCTCATCTGTCTTGCAAGGTCAATATTGTTCTCTCACTTTCTGTGTGAGCGAGCAGTTTTGTAGGGTGTGTCCCACAATCATGGTATGCTACTCACATGGACATAAAATCATCATCATCATCTGTCCCAATCCTCAATTGTAAAGATGACACTTGAGTCGTATGCCCAGTTCTCAATCTGAAGATGATGACTTGCTCTTCTTTAGTTAAATCATAGTAGTTGTCTATTCGGAAGCCCATTTTTCCTGAAGTTAATTTTAATTATGGTCTTTGTCTGATTTTACTTAATACTCCGATTCATTTGTAGGAAGCTCTACCACAATTTTCTAGTCTGTCTAGTTTCAGTTAATGAGAATTTTATTTGTTTAGTAAGAGAACATTCACCAACCTATGTTAATACCATGACCTTTCTGAGAAAAGGAAAAAATTGGACCGGTGGACCTCAGTGTATGTTGTTAAAGACAACTAAAGAGGGTGAGTTCCGGAGTTGTTTGGCTTGGCTTCGTTCGTTCTCAATCTCCCGCTTTCAAACCTTGACACGGGCCCAAGTAGCAGAATGTAGTCCAGAGAACGGAATGCATTGTCATAGTTCACAATATTTGCACCTTTCGGCCCAACACATCCGACTTCAGCAAGCATTTTTTTAGTACCTGGTGTGAACTTGTTTAAATATTATCTTCTTCGTTCTGTCTCAAACAGTGGCATCTATTTCCTTCTTAAACTCAGTGGTCTATCTCAGGCGTTCTCACCACCATACAGTTTATCCTGCAATTGTGTTGGGAAGGGTCATGTTGTCACTCTGCTTCTCCTGTGGAGTCAGCAGACTAGAAGATCATGTTCTAACATAACAATATCACACTTACTTTGATGCTGCAATATGGAGAATTCTGTCACATTTATCATAATTCTATTTAACATATCCATTGATTTTTGTTTTTGCGTTCGCCTAATTTCTCTAATCCCCAAAGCGGGTGTGCATTACACTGTGGTTTTTATTTTGCGTCTGTAGGCCCAGTGTATCCGACTTCAGCATGCATTTTCTAAGGGTTTGCTTCCCAGGGGTAACGGCCGGTGCTGTGTTGGGGATCGAACCCAGCACCTTCTGGTTGTGAGCCGTGCCACTAGGCCACGCCGTCCACTTATCCGTTGATTTAAAAAATGTATTTATTAATTTAATTTGTAACCTACTTGTTTGTGAATGCCCACAATGAGTAGGTTTACCTACACTTTTGTGTGACCTGAAAAGAACGTTAAGTGATGGGTTGGAGAAGCTTTCCTCACATCCCGAGCGTGCTGATGGAGGTGGACCGGGGTCCTCCAGGTGGTTGTGCTATGCTTGGCTTCATCTACATGTCACTCACTACTACAGGAATCACGTCGATCCCTCATCTCGTTAGCCAGACTGCCACGAAAACAGCCTGTTTCCAGGGAGGGCTGCGAGGAAGCCTAGGTGAGGGTCTTGGCCAGTAAATTTTGCCTGACCCTGACTAACATGTCTGATCAGTATATTGATCAGTATATTTTGCCTGACCCTGACTAACATGTCTGATCAGTATATTGATCAGTATATTTTGCCTGACCCTGACTAACATGTCTGATCAGTATATTGATCAGTATATTTTGCCTGACCCTGACTAACATGTCTGATCAGTATATTGATCAGTATATTTTGCCTGACCCTGACTAACATGTCTGATCAGTATATTGATCAGTATATTTTGCCTGACCCTGACTAACATGTCTGATCAGTATATTGATCAGTATATTTTGCCTGACCCTGACTAACATGTCTGATCAGTATATTGATCAGTATATTTTGCCTGACCAGACGTTAGTCTTCCTCCCCAATTTGTAACAAAGCGTTACTACATCAACCCATTTTCAGTGGCTCTGATTCAGCCTTCCTATCAAGACCCCGTTGTAACAACATGCCAGACACTGTTTATGTTATAATCAACAGTTGATATTTCTAGCATTTCCTACCAGGTTTTCAAAATATTTTTACCTGTGCAGAGAGAACAAGTAAGGTGATAGAGCATATTGTTACCAAAAAAAAAACCGTCACAATTTCTAGGACTAAAGTCATTTTGCTAGGTTGTGGTTTTGTGGAATTTCAGTCATTTGGATTGATCACACGTTCTTCCAAGCTGAATCGTGGAAATCCTGCGTCTGCGTCAGCGAGCTTCGTGGATTTAATTGATGTAACAACGCAAGAGCTCATGGTCCTTTATTAGACCCATCCACCTTCCTTTCATCCTGATTGTTGGGGGGGGGGGGGGGGGTCTAGCATGTTGCAGGAGACATCAGTGGGATGGACATGGGGCTGGCCACTTCATCCCGTAGAATCTTTAAACCAGTAAAACTTCAAGAAATGTGATAATGTTACATTGCAAATAAGATAAGCAGATGTGATGAATATTTGTGGAAGATCTGTGCTCTGCACGGAGCTCAGAGGGATTGATTGATTGATTGATTTAATAGTTCTGTATGTTCTTGTCCCTGTTGGCTTAGCTTATTTGTTTTTGCAAAGAGATTGTGTCCTTTTTGTGTTGCATTTCAAGGCTTATTTACTTTTGGTTTATCAATATTTCTTTTGCTTCTCTTCATGTTACATTCTGTTCTCATTTACCCTACAGAAAGAGAGCATCATGCTGGCAGCATGGCCAGAGGCTGGACCAGTAGACGAACATCTGATTAGGTCATCACATTACCTCACAGACTCGGCCCATGAGTTTAGGCTCAGGAAGAAGGCGGTACTGAATCCAGGAAAAGGAAAGGTGGAGATCGCCAACTTTATTTTAGTTCATAAATGTCATTTACAAACATTAATTATTAGTTGATTCGAGGGGTCTGTGTGTATCACAAGGACAAGAATAGCACCACTGTCCCACAGAGAACACGTCGTAAGAGGCGACTAACCGTGTGACATGGCATAACACCGACCATGGTTAAGTGGTTTGTCTAGAGCAGCATAGATGACGCCTAACAGACTGCGGATCTACTTTGCTCTAGTGTTTGGTCCATTAAGATGGATTCGCACATCGATTAACCACCCTCCACTGCACTTGTCCCAACGCAGCATAGTAGCAAACTGCTCGAGCCTAACCCGCTAAGCAGGAAACCCTCCTCCCGGCTACATCCAGCTTATACCAGAGCTGGGACCTGCACAGGGTCATCTATCCTTGTAGAAGTACAGGTCGGTTAAGAACTAAGAATTGTTACTTTACTTGCGTTCATTGCTGTACACATACTACGCTAGGGATCTTCAACCCCAATATGAAGCCGGTCGTTTTGTACGAATCGGAAGATAAGATGGTGGAGGACCAAAGCTCGATATTAACCCCTTTACAAAAACATATCCCATCAAGCTGTGGCGCATAGAAAATATGGTGTTAGGTCCATAATATTTTGTAACCAACAGCACATAGTGTATGATGCGGTCAGCATCACACCGGCCACCTTTACTTCCCAGATTTTTCTGGTACCCAATTTCTGTGGCTGGGTCGACCACAGGGGCCGGTTTGTGATCAGAATAAAAAAATCCAGCACCAACTGGGGATTGAACCCTGATGACCTCACTAACCACTGCACTACTATATATATTAGTATGAAGCTTTTAATGTCATTAATGCAGAAGGTAAAATACAGTGCAAAACAAGATAATAATTATACTGACAATGTCATGAGTATTTCTTTAAATCTCTCAATATCCTTATCAGTCCCTGTCTTCGGTGTCCCAGTCTGAATTGGGCGTGTGTTGAATATTGACGTGTAATACACATGAGTGATTATTAGTTCCTCGCACTAAATCTGTCAACTTTGAAAAGTTGCCATGCTCTTAAATGTTTATCAGAAAAAATGTAATGGTAAACAATTGCTTACATATGTGCGAATCGTCAGCCATTTTGTAGGTCACATCAAAATGTGAAATTCCTCAAACTAAATGACAGAATATAACGAATGTGTTCAGAAGTCAATATCGGACATAAATGGACATCTTCCAAGCTGCCAGTTCTGGGCGGTACATGATATAAAGGGTTAAGAGATTACAAGACTTCATTAACTAATCCCTCATTAACTAATCCCTGAGAAAGATCAATGGCTTGGCAATGTTACAAATGCAAGCTTATGGGAGAGAATAGAACAAAGACTAGTAGGACTGGAAATCTTAAGAAGAATGAATGTTAGATACGCCAACACTATGAAAACTCTCCAATCCGTATCACCAAGCAATCTCTGTCATCAAACTCTCAGGTGAAAAGAGGAAGATGAAGACAAAACACATGGAAAGGAAATTTCAAACTGATATGGCTCGGCTTCGTTTGTTCTCAATCTCCTGCTACCAAACCCTGAAAGGGCTTAAGTAGCAGAATATAGTTCAGAGAACGGAATGCGTTGTGTCGTAGTTTGCTGCTTGACTGCGATATTTGCACCTTTCGATCCAACACATCCGACTTCAGCAAGCATTTTTTGAGTACCAGGTTAGCATTCCCTCTTCGATCCCTTCTCCTTAGCCAGTCTGCCCTGCTGCAGCCTGTTATCCAGGATCACCGTGTGGAGGTGTAGAAGGGTCTTGACAGCTTTGGTTCGCTGGCCCTGACGCTAGCAGTCAGCTATGAGTCGCTGGCCACTGCAACTCAAGCGCTGCTCAGCATCTTGATTCCGAACTGATATAATTATAAAGGAGGAAACCTATAAAAAACTAGAGTAGATTGGTTGATAAATGTCTATACACCCTAAGATAATAAGGGCGAGAAGAAGGAATTATAAGTCAGTGATGTATCAGATGACGTCAGTGATGTATCAGATGACTTCAACGCCTGTCTCTGGACTAACAGAGGACAGTGATGTAACATAATGAGATGACTTCAACACCTGTCTCTGGACTAACAGGGGACAGTGAGGTAACATAATGAGATGACTTCAACGCCTGTCTCTGGACTAATAGAGGACAGTGATGTAACATAATGAGATGACTTCAACACCTGTCTCTGGACTAATAGAGGACAGTGATGTAACATAATGAGATGACTTCAACACCTGTCTCTGGACTAATAGAGGACAGTGACGTAACATAACGAGATGACTTCAACACCTGTCTCTGGACTAACAGAGGACAGTGATGTAACATAATGAGATGACTTCAACACCTGTCTCTGGACTAACAGAGGACAGTGATGTAACATAATGAGATGACTTCAACACCTGTCTCTGGACTAACAGGGGACAGTGATGTAACATAATGAGATGACTTCAACACCTGTCTCTGGACTAACAGAGGACAGTGACGTAACATAACGAGATGACTTCAACACCTGTCTCTGGACTAACAGAGGACAGTGACGTAACATAATGAGATGACTTCAACACCTGTCTCTGGACTAACAGAGGACAGTGACATAACATAACGAGATGACTTCAGCACCTGTCTCTGAACTATCAGAGGACAGTGATGTAACATAACGAGATGACTTCAACACCTGTCTCTGAACTAACAGAGGACATTTTTTTTCTACATTGGAATAGTATAGTTGTCGAATGAGTATTTCTGATTGTTTACAAATACATAACTCTTTCTTCAACAGAAAGCCACGACAGTGCCAACCCATGCCATCATCTGGGTTGCCAAGACTTACCCTCCCTGGCAGAACCTGGTGCTGACAACCCTACAGGAGTTGTATCAGGTTTGTATTTGTTGGCTAACTCTGACAATCCAGTCAATTCATTGGCATTATTAGCAAGTGACCTTTACTCCTCGGCTCGATAAATCCTGTAGATGAATCTCAACTCGATTGGCCCTTTTGTTTTCCAGCTTGATTGACCATCTTGTCCTCCAGCTTGATTGGCCATCTTGTCCTCCAGCTTGATTAGCCTGTCCTCCAGCTAGATTGGCCATCTTGTCCTCCAGCTTGATTGACCATTTTGTCCTCCAGCTTGATTAGCTATCTTGTCCTCCAGCTTGATTAGCCTGTCCTCCAGCTAAATTGGCCATCTATTCCTCCAGCTTGATTGACCATTTTGTCCTCCAGCTTGATTAGCTTGTCCTCCAGCTTGATTAGCTTGTCCTCCAGCTTGATTGACCATCTTGTCCTCCAGCTTAATTGACTATCTTGTCCTCCAGCTTGATTGACTATCTTGTCCTCCAGCTTGAATTACCATCTTGTCCTCCAGCTTGATTGACCATCTTGTCCTCCAGCTTGATTGACCATCTTGTCCTCCAGCTTGATTGACCATCTTGTCCTCCAGCTTGATTGACTATCTTGTCCTCCAGCTTGAATGACAATCTTGTCCTCCAGTTTGATTAACCATCTTGTCCTCCAGCTTGATTAGCCTGTCCTCCAGCTTGATTGACTATCTTGTCCTCCAGCTTGATTGACTATCTTGTCCTCCAGCTTGATTGACCATCTTGTCCTCCAGCTTGATTGACCATCTTGTCCTCCAGCTTAATTGACCATCTTGTTCCTCCAGCTTGATCCTCCAGCTTGATTGACTATCTTGTCCTCCAGCTTGATTGACCATCTTGTCCTCCAGCTTAATTGACTATCTTGTCCTCCAGCTTGATTGACCATTTTGTCCTCCAGCTTGATTGACCATTTTGTCCTCCAGCTTGATTGACCATCTTGTCCTCCAGCTTGATTGACCATCTTGTCCTCCAGCTTGATTGACTATCTTGTCCTCCAGCTTGATTGACTATCTTGTCCTCCAGCTTGATTGACTATCTTGTTCTCCAGCTTGATTGACTATCTAGTTCTCCAGCTTGATTGACCATCTAGTTCTCCAGCTTGATTGACCATCTAGTTCTCCAGCTTGATTGACCATCTTGTCCTCCAGCTTGATTGACCATCTTGATTAGCCATCTTGTCCTCCAGCTTGATTGACCATCTTGTCCTCCAGCTTGATTGACTATCTTGTCCTCCAGCTTGATTGACCATCTTGTCCTCCAGCTTGATTGACTATCTTGTCCTCCAGCTTGATTGACCATCTTGGCCTCCAGCTTGATTGACCATCTTGTCCTCCAGCTTGATTGACCATTTTGTCCTCCAGCTTGATTGACTATCTTGTCCTCCAGCTTGATTGACCGTCTTGTCCTCCAGCTTGATTGGCCATCTTGTCCTCCAGCTTGATTGACTATCTTGTCCTCCAGCTTGATTGACCATCTTGTCCTCCAGCTTAATTGACTATCTTGTCCTCCAGCTTGATTGACCATTTTGTCCTCCAGCTTGATTGACTATCTTGTCCTCCAGCTTGATTGACTATCTTGTTCTCCAGCTTGATTGACCATCTTGATTAGCCATCTTGTCCTCCAGCTTGATTGACCATCTTGTCCTCCAGCTTGATTGACCATCTTGTCCTCCAGCTTGATTGACCATCTTGTCCTCCAGCTTGATTGACCATCTTGTCCTCCAGCTTGATTGACCATCTTGTCCTCCAGCTTGATTGACCATCTTGCCCTCCAGCTTGATTGACCATCTTGCCCTCCAGCTTGATTGACCATCTAGTTCTCCAGCTTGATTGACCATCTTGTCCTCCAGCTTGATTGACCATCTTGTCCTCCAGCTTGATTGACCATCTAGTTCTCCAGCTTGATTGACCATCTTGTCCTCCAGCTTGATTGACCATCTTGATTAGCCTTCATGTTTTCCAGCTCAGTCACTTACTGTTTGTTGAATCAGACTTTGTTCATTATCCATGCCACTATCTCTCATATATTAAATAAAAACACATGTAAGTAATAACTCAGTGACCCCAGCAGGAGAAAAACAAAACGACACCTACTTTACAGTCACAAGACATCCATCAGAGATAAAGAACAATAAAAAACAACTAACAAATCAAAATCACAAACAAGACATGATATAGAAAGAGCGACTTAAGTGAACATCAATACCTATGAGTCATGAAATGCCAGTAATGTAAAACATTGGACAAAACAAGAAATAAATGGTCAACATGATTACAAGAATTTTAAAAACCGTGACACATGAACAGATCATGACAAACAAACATGTCAAGAGCCATATATTGAGAAGTACAGAAAAAGGCACAGAAATAGATAAATAAGCAATCATAATTGGAGAGATATCAAGGAAGAGAAAGAGGGAAAGCAAGAAGGAAAGAGAAACGAGCAAGGAAGCCTGTATATGGAATGTATTCTAGACATGAGGTTTAGGCATCCCATAAGGAAGACAAGTGATTCTTAAACTCAAACCAGTGTCGATCATCAGAGAAGCAGGATGCGTTATCAGTGACTGATGTCTTTCTACTTTTGACCTTCAGTACCGCCGTGGCTTCAATTTATTTATCTCCCATACAATAAGAATAATAAATGTGTTATGACACCTAGTCTCTTGTAATCATCAGGAAAATAACGGCTTCCCTGACAACAAGATCATATCACAGGCCCTCAACAACAAGCCGGAACTGAAGAAGTACATAAAGAAGCTGATGTCTTTTGTTCAAGTAGCAAAGGTAGTAAATTTTATTTTTTGTTGCTTTCGCCTTATTTATCTATTCCCCAAGGCGTGTGTGCGTTACACTGTGGTTTTTATTTTTGCGCCTGTTGGCCCAGTGCATCCGACTTCAGCATGTATTTTATGTAAGGGTCTGCTTCCTCCTGCATTTTCTAAGGGTTTGCTTCCCCAGGGTAACGGCTGGTGCTGTGATGGGGATCGAACCCAGCACCTTCTAGTTGTGAGCAGTGCCACTTAACCATTAGGCCACGCCGTCCCCTCAAAGGTAGGAAATGATTGTGGTGACTGTTTAAGGTCAGCCAGTTAAAGTCGTTCGGATATGTGTTATGTTTTTGAATATAGGTTGCTGTTTTCAATACCCACAATGAGAGTTTACTCTTTTATGCGCCCTGAAAAGGACGTTAAGTGACGGGCTGCAGTAGCTTTCTTCACATCTCGATGAAGGTGGACCGGGGTCCTCCAGGCGACTGTGCTATGCTTGGCTTTAGCTGCGTGTTGCTCGCTACTATGGGGATCACGTTGATACCTCACCTCGTTAGCCAGGCTACTATGAAAATAGCCCATTTCCAGGGAGGGCTACGAGGAAGCAAAGGTGAGGGTCTTGGCCAGTATATTTTGCCTGACCCTGACTAACATGTCTTCTTCTTCTTCGTACGCAGTCAGACAGTAACCATTATTTTTTCGAAAAAAGCGGCATTCATCCTGAGGCTGTCGCCACTGCCATAGAGCTTGTCTTGCAGTTCCACTGGTGATGGCCACATCTGCTCTCTCTGATCCTCGTATGTCGGGCAGTTCTGCAGCAGATGTTCAGGGGTCATTTTACCGGTACCGCACGGGCATTCGTCGGTACCACCTATCTTCAATTTGTTGAATAGGTGGTACCTCAGTCTATTGTGGCCAGTGCGAAGTCTGAAGACAACGACCTGCTCTCTTCGGTTCAACTGGTAATAGGCATCGTTTTTGGTGTAACCAGTATGTTCGTTTTCCCATTTGGTCATGTATCTGGCTTTGATAAGCCGTTTTGACTCTTCGTACGTCATACTAGTATCTGTTTGTGGTAGTCTTGTACCTTCTTTTGCCAGTCTGTCTGCCTCCTCGTTGCCTTGGATGTTGCAGTGTGATGGGACCCACTGTACCACTACCCTTTTTGGTGCGGACTGCTGGCACAGTTTGCAGAGTGCTGCTCTTAAGTCATTAAGCTCAGTGTTTTTCTGGCTTTTTAGCGCTGTGACTACGGCGAGAGCATCTGTAAGCAGGACTATATGGCTTTCATTTTCATTGTGTGTCACCATTTCTTCCACTGCCGCCCTCAGTGCTTCTGCCTCCGCTCTGAAATTGCTTGTGTACTTACCAGTAGCGAATGACAGTGTTATTTTTCTGCCATTTGGTAGGTTCAGGAATGCTCCTGCCCCTTCGTTCTGTGTAGTGTTTGTTACAGAACCGTCGGTGTATGCATGGGTCCAGTCCATGCTTGGGTAGCTTTTCGATATGAAGCTTAGGGTAGTATCTCTCCTTTCTTTTTCAGTCTGGCAGTTTTTGTTTCCAATACCTGGTATATTTTCTACCACCTCTGGAAATATATCCTGCCTCCAGGTAGGTTTTCGTACAGTAGTGATGGGTTTTGGTGTTGTTAGTGCATTTATGGGATCTTCGTGCATCTTTGCTTTGGCTATTTCTGCAAAGTTTCTCCGCTTTAGTTTCCCATTTCCCAAATTGTTTAGTTTCTGGTGCATTGGATGGTCAGTCAGTCTTCGGAGTTTCTCTGACTGCAGCTGGGCCTCTGCAGTCTCTTCTATCGGTCATGGATTGCAGTTTTGTAATCTTTTCAAGTTCTACAATTGGCGTTGACTTCATGCCTCCTGTTATAATTCTCATGGCTTGGTTTTGAAGTTTGCTAACTTTAACGAAGTTCGCCTTTGCTGCTGTTGTCCATGCCGCAATGCCATACTCGAGAACTGGTCTCACTCTTCCAGTGTACAGTTTCTTTAGTATGCCTTCATCTGCTCCCCAGCTTGTGCCAGCAAGTTTCCTCATGATTGCCATTCTTTCTCTGGCTTTCATTCGGTTTCTCTCAGTCTGACTTTTCCATGTCATGCGCCGATGAAATGTGACTCCCAGATAGGTTGGGTTGTCGTTTGGCTGCAGGACTTTGCCATTTAGACTTAATTTGGTATTTTGGGGTTTTATTGAAAGCGAGAATATTGTGCATGTGGTTTTCTCCTCGTTTATTTTGACCAGCCATGAGTTCGCCCACTCTTCCAGCGATGTTAGGGCCTGCTGCATCCGATTTCTTGCTATGGTGAGATTCTTTTCAGAGGTCCACATAGCCAGATCGTCTGCAAAAATTGAGCTATGGACTCTCCTTGGTATATTCTCTGTAATGTCGTTTATATATACCAGGAAGAGTGTGGGTGACAGTACTCCCCCTTGGGGTACTCCCTGCTCGAGTGTCACCTTTTTGCTCATCTGCCCTTGTACTTGGACTCTGGCCGTTCTTTGTTTGAGGTAGGGGTTGATCCACTTGTACATTTTCCCACAAACATCACTTCTTCTTAGCTTGACTCTAAGTCCGTCTTTCCAGACTTTGTCAAATTCCTTTTCCAGATCCACCCAAACAGCTACTGTGTGTTTCTGTGCCTGGTAGGCATCTTCTATTTCCTGGGCTATGAGGATGACCTGGTCCTCAGTGGATCTGTGCTGTCTAAAGCCGGCTTGCTGTGGAATTAGTATTCGTTTTTCTTCCAGATGCCACATCAGTCTGGTGTTTATCATACGTTCCATCAGCTTGCCGACACAGTTCAGTAGGCTGATGGGCCTGTATCCATTTGGATCTGTTTTGTCCTTTCCTGTTTTTGGTACTGGTACCAGTATTGCGTCTTTCCATGCCTGGGGTACAATTCCCCTTTTCCAGCTTTGGTTCAGGACCGATAGCAGTTTCCTCTTCGCTGTTTGGCCCAGCCCCATCAGCATTTCGTTTGTTATCCCGTCTTTTCCGGGAGATTTCCTTTTCTTTAATGTTCTCATAGCCTCTTCCATTTCGCTCATTGTTAATTTGGCCATCATGTGCTCTTCAGGTGCCGTATTGATGTTGTCGTGCCCCTTTAGCTCTTCGCTAATGTCTGTATGCTTATCTGCAGGGACCTCGATGTGGTTTGCTCTGGCATAGTGATCGACAAAAGCGTTTGCGGCTTTCTTACCTGTGAGCAAGTTTTCGCCCTGCTTGATGGTAATTTGTTTGACGGGGTTTCGTCGTTCATGGCTCTGACTAGCTTCCATAGCTTGTTCCCGTCTTTGTCCAGGTTTAGGCTTTCCGTTTTGTTTTTCCAGCTCTCTCTTGCTGTTTGCTTGAGAGTGTATTTGTATTTCGCCGTGGCGGCTTTGAGGGCGATGTTTGCCTCCATAGATTGTTCTCGCTCTGCCATGTTCCTAGCATTTGTTACTGCATCTTCCACTTTCTGCAACTCATCATTCCAGTAGGGCTTATAGTTTTTCCTGACCCTGACTAACATGTCTGATCAGTGTATTTTGCCTGACCCTGACTAACATGTATGATCAGTATATTTTACCTGACGCTGACTAACATGTCTGATCAGTAAATTTTGCCTGACCCTATTTTGCCTGACCCTGACTAACATGTCTGACCAGTATATTTTGCCTGACCCTGACTAACATGTCTGGTCAGTATATTTTACCTGACCCTGACTAACATGTCTGATCAGTATATTGATCAGTATATTTTGCCTGACCCTGACTAACATGTCTGATCAGTGTATTTTGCCTGACCCTGACTAACATGTCTGATCAGTTTATTTTGCCTGACCCTGACTAACATGTCTGATCAGTATATTGATCAGTATATTTTGCCTGACCCTGACTAACATGTCTGATCAGTGTATTTTGCCTGACCCTGACTAACATGTCTGATCAGTGTATTTTGCCTGACCCTGACTAACATGTCTGATCAGTAGATTTTGCCTGACCCTATTTTGCCTGACGTTGACTAACGTGTGACCAGTATATTTTGCCTGACCCTGACTAACATGTCTGGTCAGTATATTTTACCTGACCCTGACTAACATGTCTGGTCAGTATATTTTACCTGATCCCAACTAACATGTCTGGTCATTATATTTTACCTGACCCTGACTAACATATCTGATCAGTATATTTTGCCTGACCCTGACTAACATGTCTGGTCAGTATATTTTACCTGACCCTGACTAACATGTCTGGTCAGTATATTTTACCTGACCCTGACTAACATGTCTGGTCAGTATATTTTACCTGATCCCAACTAACATGTCTGGTCATTATATTTTACCTGACCCTGACTAACATATCTGATCAGTATATTTTGCCTGACCCTGACTAACATGTCTGGTCAGTATATTTTACCTGACCCTGACTAACATGTCTGATCAGTATATTTTGCCTGACCCTGACTAATATGTCTGATCAGTATATTTTGCCTGACCCTGACTAACATGTCTGATCAGTATGTTTTACCTGACCCTGACTAACATGTCTGATCAGTATATTTTGCCTGACCAGACGTTAATCTTCCTCCCCTTGAATATGGGTAAAGAGACAAATGTTGATACTGTCAAAGGAGATAATAGTTATTCTTATATATTTTTATACCTTCATAAAAATATTATAAATTATATTTTAAATTTTTTTTTCTATTTCCGTGGGTTTTTTTGTTTGTTTGTTAAAATTTTTTAAAATTTCTTTGTTATTGTTTGCTAGCAAAATGTATCAATGTAGGTTATTGGCTGTTATCTCTATTACAATAGATATTTTGTTTATGTAAAATGATTTTTTATGTTAATCACTGAAAATATTGTGTGTGTAAGATTACTTTCACCCTAATTGGATTGTCTATTAAGATTACTTGATTGTGCTGTGGATTTTCTATCAAGAATATTTTATTGTGTGTTATGGATTGTCTATCAAGATTACTTTATTGTGCTGTGGATTGTCTATCAAGATTACTTTATTGTGCTGTGGATTGTCTATCAAGATTACTTTATTGTGCTGTGGATTGTCTATCACGATTACTTTATTGTGATGCTGATTGTCTATCAAGATTACTTTATTGTGCTGTGGATTGTCTATCAAGATTACTTTATTGTGCTGTGGATTGTCTATCACGATTACTTTATTGTGCTATGGATTGTCTATCACAATTACTTTATTGTGATGTGGATTGTCTATCACGATTACTTTATTGTGCTGTGGATTGTCTATCACAATTACTTTATTGTGATGTGGATTGTCTATCACGATTACTTTATTGTGATGCTGATTGTCTATCACGATTACTTCATTGTGATGTGGATTGTCTATCAAGATTACTTTATTGTGATGTGGATTGTCTATCACGATTACTTTATTGTGCTGTGGATTGTCTATCACGATTACTTTATTGTGCTGTGGATTGTCTATCAAGATTACTTTATTGTGCTGTGGATTGTCTATCAAGATTACTTTATTGTGCTGTGGATTGTCTATCAAGATTACTTTATTGTGATGTGGATTGTCTATCAAGATTACTTTATTGTGCTGTGGATTGTCTATCACGATTACTTTATTGTGCTGTGGATTGTCTATCAAGATTACTTTATTGTGATGCTGATTGTCTATCAAGATTACTTTATTGTGCTGTGGATTGTCTATCAAGATTACTTTATTGTGCTGTGGATTGTCTATCACGATTACTTTATTGTGCTGTGGATTGTCTATCAAGATTACTTTATTGTGATGCTGATTGTCTATCAAGATTACTTTATTGTGATGCTGATTGTCTATCAAGTTTACTTTATTGTGATGCTGATTGTCTATCAAGATTACTTTATTGTGATGCTGATTGTCTATCAAGATTACTTTATTGTGATGCTGATTGTCTATCAAGATTACTTTATTGTGCTGTGGATTGTCTATCAAGATTACTTTATTGTGATGCTGATTGTCTATCAAGATTACTTTATTGTGATGCTGATTGTCTATCAAGATTACTTTATTGTGATGCTGATTGTCTATCAAGATTACTTTATTGTGATGCTGATTGTCTATCAAGATTACTTTATTGTGATGCTGATTGTCAATCAAGATTACTTTATTGTGATGCTGATTGTCTATCAAGATTACTTTATTGTGATGCTGATTGTCTATCAAGATTACTTTATTGTGATGCTGATTGTCAATCAAGATTACTTTATTGTGATGCTGATTGTCTATCAAGATTACTTTATTGTGATGCTGATTGTCTATCAAGATTACTTTATTGTGATGCTGATTGTCTATCAAGATTACTTTATTGTGCTGTGGATTGTCTATCACGATTACTTTATTGTGCTGTGGATTGTCTATCAAGATTACTTTATTGTGATGCTGATTGTCTATCAAGATTACTTTATTGTGATGCTGATTGTCTATCAAGTTTACTTTATTGTGATGCTGATTGTCTATCAAGATTACTTTATTGTGATGCTGATTGTCTATCAAGATTACTTTATTGTGATGCTGATTGTCTATCAAGATTACTTTATTGTGATGCTGATTGTCTATCAAGATTACTTTATTGTGATGCTGATTGTCTATCAAGATTACTTTATTGTGATGCTGATTGTCTATCAATATTACTTTATTGTGATGCTGATTGTCTATCAAGATTACTTTATTGTGATGCTGATTGTCTATCAAGATTACTTTATTGTGATGCTGATTGTCAATCAAGATTACTTTATTGTGATGCTGATTGTCTATCAAGATTACTTTATTGTGATGCTGATTGTCTATCAAGATTACTTTATTGTGATGCTGATTGTCAATCAAGATTACTTTATTGTGATGCTGATTGTCTATCAAGATTACTTTATTGTGATGCTGATTGTCTATCAAGATTACTTTATTGTGATGCTGATTGTCTATCAAGATTACTTTATTGTGATGCTGATTGTCTATCAAGATTACGTTATTGTGATGCTGATTGTCTATCAAGATTACTTTATTGTGATGCTGATTGTCTATCAAGATTACTTTATTGTGATGCTGATTGTCTATCAAGATTACTTTATTGTGATGCTGATTGTCTATCAAGATTACTTTATTGTGATGCTGATTGTCTATCAAGATTACTTTATTGTGATGCTGATTGTCTATCAAGATTACTTTATTGTGATGCTGATTGTCTATCAAGATTACTTTATTGTGATGCTGATTGTCTATCAAGATTACTTTATTGTGATGCTGATTGTCTATCAAGATTACTTTATTGTGATGCTGATTGTCTATCAAGATTACTTTATTGTGATGCTGATTGTCTATCAAGATTACTTTATTGTGATGCTGATTGTCTATCAAGATTACTTTATTGTGATGCTGATTGTCTATCAAGATTACTTTATTGTGATGCTGATTGTCTATCAAGATTACTTTATTGTGATGCTGATTGTCTATCAAGATTACTTTATTGTGATGCTGATTGTCTATCAAGATTACTTTATTGTGATGCTGATTGTCTATCAAGATTACTTTATTGTGATGCTGATTGTCTATCAAGATTACTTTATTGTGATGCTGATTGTCTATCAAGATTACTTTATTGTGATGCTGATTGTCTATCAAGATTACTTTATTGTGATGCTGATTGTCTATCAAGATTACTTTATTGTGATGCTGATTGTCTATCAAGATTACTTTATTGTGATGCTGATTGTCTATCAAGATTACTTTATTGTGATGCTGATTGTCTATCAAGATTACTTTATTGTGATGCTGATTGTCTATCAAGATTACTTTATTGTGATGCTGATTGTCTGAGACTCACAAATTTGTTTTCAAGGTAAATGTGGAAAAGAATGGTGTAAAGGCCCTGGCCTTGACCTCTGACATTGATGAAATTGAAGTCTTGAAGCTGAACCTGCAGTACCTGGCCAACACCGTGGAGGTAGATACCAGTTGATTGAATTATAGATCTAGTGACAGGCTTTCATCTCTTTCTCTTATGACTGTTTTCATGGAGTTTTTTAGAATTCATATTTAACCAGCAATACCTGTGCAGATGATCTGTGTGTCAATCAAACTGTACAATATGAAAGAGACAACAGCAATTTAACAATTAAAGGACCTTTACCTTTCCACACCCTTCGCCTGCTTCACATTTCTCTCCCTCTAACCTGCCCATCTCCTCCCCCCTCCCCTCCCCATGAATGGAAGCAAGCATTTCCTTTGTTGCTTATTCTTTTCAGTTTCTTCATATTTTTCTTTGTCTTCGCGGCACCCTCTTGCATACTCCAACAACATAAACAAACTTCTCCATATGCTCTGTAATTAAAAAAGAAAGACAGTTATCAATAAAATTGCGCAAACCAAATTCTTAACCATCTTTGGATGGATAATAAATGTCAATTGCATCAAATCCATGTATTCATTCTCAATGTACACACAATGTCTGCAAGGTTGTTGTATTGCATGCAGCTGGCTCCAGAATTGAAACAATGATGTGGTACAGGAGTGTACACATATGACCAAATGGACATTTATTCTAGAGGAATTCAAGCACTTTGTAGTGCTGAGAGACTTGAATCGAGCGCTGTGGAAACTACATGGAAAAATGATGGAATTGTAGCACTAGAGGTTGAAGAAGCAGCGGTGAATGAGCTGACAGCAGCCAGCGACTTATAGCTGGATGCTTGCATCAGGGTCTGTGACCCATAACTGACCAAGACCCATTTCCACCTTCAAGTGGTGAACAAATTTGGGGGGGGGGGGGGTGTTGAAGCAGGGAAAAAGATGGACAGAGTGATAGTTGAACTGAAACGCAAAGAGATAGCCAGTTAGAGGGCTGGTTGGGTGTGCAATGTGGATATCATTCTTCTTCTTCTGTGTTCGTTCTCATCTTCTGCTACCAAGTACTGGACAGGGCTTTGGAAGTAGACCGGAGAATGGAATGCGTTGTGTCGCTAGTTTACAGCTTGGCTGCGATATTTGCACCTTAGAGTCCAACACATCCGTCTTCGGCAGGGTGGATATGGTGAAGGGGAAAGGTTTAAATAATTAACCACTTTCATATCCTGGGGAACATCAGGTACCACAGCTAGTGGTTGATAAAAACATATACAGGCATGGCTCGGTTACCACATAGAGACTTAAACAAAATGAAGCCTGTGTTACAGCCACAAGGTCTTCATAAGGGACAAATACGTCTAACACATCAAAAGACAAACACCTTTACCAACATATCTTTACAACTGTTTCATTTATCCTTTGTTCACTTAAGAGTTTTTTTATCACCTGTTTCAGGTGGAGGGTCTGGAGGCGAGGTCCTCTGACCTGGCAGATGACAAAGTCAAGGAAGACTGCTGCCCTGGGAAACCATTTATCACATTTGTAACAGAGGTTAGAAAATTTGTGCTGGGGTTCCTTACTGTTTGTCACCTACCAGAACAGCCATAATTGCTCCACTTTGTTGTGTCATATTTGACCGTAAGCCTTTTCAGTTTGGGCTAATTTTGTCAATTTGTGTCTCGGATATCAATGTTTAACCTTTCGCTGCCACGGACGACTAAAGTCGTCCAAACTCAATGTCCCTTTTAGTCGTCGAGCAATATGAAGTTTTATTACGGTGATTTGCGCTACACAAACACCGGTTTTATTTTAACCGAATATTACCTCCATACGTTAGAGAGGTCTACTAAATGGCTACGCATGTGTTTTGAAAAATTTAACACCTACAGTCCGAAATATAACGTTTTTATCGCATTTTTTCAATACGTAAACAAAAATTTCAAAATGAGCGATGTAGCTGATGATACCCAGGTCCATAATCACTCTGATTCAGACTTTTTAGCTAGTTCTAGTGATATAACGGACTCAGAATCTGATATAGAACTGAACGTCGATTCAAGTGATGACGATATTTACGATGTTAGGTCGACAGGAGATACTTCTTGTGGTGCAGGGACGGGAGATGGACCCCCACCTCAAAAAGGAGGCGTGGCGCTGGCACTGCTAGATCCAAACATAATGAGGCAAAGTGGACATGGAAAGTTCCAGAGACTGTAGAGGATGTGTTTGCACAGAATTGGGCACATAATGAAGCAAAGTGGACATGGAAAGTTTCAGAGACTGTAGAGGATGTGTTTGCACAGAACTGGGCACCTCAATATGTTCTTGAACAGGGTAGTCAGGTAAACACAACAAACTTTTCTGTTAGAGATTATTTTAGACTCTACTTCCCAGACGCTGCAATCACCCTTATTGTCCAAGAGACAAATCGCTATGCAGAACAACATGCCAACAGGAATAGTTATTCGGGTAAATCCCGTAAACAGAATTGGCAGCCCACATCTTTTGAGGAGGTTGAAGCTTTTCTTGGTCTTCAAATTGCAATGGGATTGTGCAAAAAGCCTTCACTAAGTGATTATTGGGAAACGGCTCATTGGCTTACTCAAACGCCGTTCACAAGAGTCATGAGTAGGAACCACTACCAAATTCTTTGTTCATTTCTACATTTTTGTGACAATGTTCAAAGAATAGATAGGGGACAGCCTGGATACAATCCTTTATTCAAGATTCAAGGCTTACTGGACATCATCTTGTCAACATTTGGGCAGTTCTACACTCCTGGCCAGCATCTTGCAATTGATGAATCAATGGTAAGATTCAAGGGACGTGAAGCAGTATCTCCCTGCCAAACCCACAAAATGGGGGTTCAAGGTGTTTGTTCTGGCCGATTCTTTAACCCACTACTGCCTCAAGCTGAAAATTTATACAAGCAAAGAGGAAAATCGAGATCCAGGTGAATCAATTAGCGCAAGAGTCGTACATGAGCTTCTTGCAGACTACAAGGGGAAAGGTCATATTGTGTTCACCGACTCTTACATCACCAGAACTGTTTATGCAACTCAGAGGTGCAAACACTGGAGCTTGTGGGACTGTTTCTGAAAACAGGAAACAATTTCCAGACCAACTAAAAAAAAACACATCTCAAGCTGAAGAAAGGTGAACCTCCTCGATTTGCGGTAAGAAATGATGAGTCCATGTTGGCTTACACATGGATGAATAACAAGCGTGTAAGCCTTATCTCCACTGTTGATGGAATTGATATAATACAAAAAAGGTTGCGCACTAAAGGCCATCCCAATGGAAGAATTGTACACAAGCCAGCATTGATTGAGAACTACAATCTTCACATGGGGGGTGTCGACCACATTGACCAAATTTCTGGCACTTACCCCTACCTCCACAAATCTTCAAAGTGGTATCTCCCGCTGTTTCATTTTCTGATAGAAACATGTACAGTAAATGCCTATATTCTCTATAAAGATACTACCACAGGCAGCAAAATGTCATCTAAGAAGTTTCGCCAAATTCTGAGCACAAACAACCCTTTTGAGGCAGCAACTGTTGCTCGCAGCGCCTCTGCTTCTAGTGCCAGTGCACCTTTGGATCGTCTATCTGCCAGACACTTCGTCAACAAATATGACAATCCCAAGCACAAACCAAGATGTGTTGTTTGTAATGCTGCTGGGAAGCGAGCCCAAACTTCATATTTCTGTTAAGGATGCAATGTTGCTTTGTGTGTTGTCCCATGCTTCGAATTGTATCATACTGTGGACAAGTATGGGGAGTGACGCCAACAGCAGTAGCATTTGGATTATGAACCATGGACTATATGTACATACAGACAGGTTAGTTGCAATGTAGATATGAAAACATGACTTATAAATGTGAAAAAATATAGACTATATGATATAATTTTTTTAATTTAAAAAACATTTTGACCTGAAAAATACAGAATTTTGCAAGACCCAAATAACACTAAAAGAAACATGTTAGAAATGATTTAAACATCAAATAAGGTTTCATAGCATGTCATCTAACATGTCATCAGTGTGTTTTAGCATTGAAATCAATTATCTTATTTTTTGTAAAATTTCTTTGAATGTTCCCTTGTTTTATACAATAAAATGTGTAAATCCAAGATGGCCGCCAAGGTCACGTGACCCAATGTTACGCGATGATGTCAAAATTATTATGCTTAACCATGTCCGAACACAATCTGAAAGTCTCAAGGTCCCAAATTAATTTTTTGATTTTTTATGATTTTCTAAAATTATCACCCTTAAAAGTGATCATGTCCAAAAAATGCAGTGGCACTGGGCCAGACTTGGCTGAAAAAAGTGTGGCAGCGAAAGGGTTAAAGGAGGTCAGGCGCATATTGTTGAGTTAGCTCATGTCCTTCTTTAAACATCGTTGTCCAGTTCTTCACTGTTGTCTTTGACACACTTTTGTCACCATACACTGCCTGCATTCTGCGATGAATGTCAACTGCTCGACATCCTTCAGCTGTTAGAAACCGAATTGCCGCGTAACACTGGATGGATTCCGTATCACACCCGCAATGTTTTCAACAGTATGCTGAGGAAATTATGAGTTGGAGGATAATGAAATTTTGCAAATTTGACGGTTGGTATGTGCTGTTTACACCAGAAGTGACGTCAGCATGCACATCGTACGTATGTTCACTTGTTACAGTTTGGTTCGGTTTCATTTGAACACACCTCATATATCCGTCAATTTCTTTAAAATTATCTTCAGTCAAAGTCTGAATTGGGCGTGTGTTGAATATCCACAAATAATCGAGATCATTGGACCGATCAAATAATAAATCATTTCTCAGGTCTTGATGCCTAACTTTCGTTGCAATAAATGGGTAGACTTTGAAATCTCATATCACGATTTGTAATAACCTACCGGAAATAATCCTACAGTTAAACGTCAATTGCAATGGCGTGGATGCAACCATCGGGTAGTACCCAAAAAGAAAAATTAAATCTAGCAAACTAAATCACAAAACAGAGTCAAAACGGCTTATTAGAGCTAGATACATGACCAAATGGGAAACCGAACATACTGGCTACACAAAAAACGATGCCTATTACCAGTTGAACAGAAGAGAGCAGGTCGTGGTCTTCAGACTTTGCACTGGCCACAATAGACTGAGGTACCACCTATTCAACAAATTGAAGATAGGTGGCACTGACGAATGCCCGTGTGGTACAGGTAAAATGACCGCTGAGCATTTGCTTCAAAACTGCCCGACATACGAGGATCAGAGAGAGCAGATGTGGCCATCACCAGTGGCAACACTAGACAAGCTCTATGGCAGTGTCTACAGCCTCAGGATGGCCGCTGCTTTTTTCGAAAAAATTAAGGTTGATGTCTGACTGTGTACGATGAAGAAATCACAAAACACAAACGCATGTTTTAGAGGTCCAATTTGGTTGAAATGGGCAGTGACTGTTAGTTTTTTGGGGGTTAATACAAGCTGTAAAGGGTTAATTGAAGTTCTGTGTTGCAATAGTCTTATTATGTGATGTTGATTGGTCCCTTCACTATAAGTCAAAGATAAGGTCACCAGTACAGCCGGTCCCTTACAGAAAGATTGGTCCCAAGTGTTGCAGTGGCAGTTTCTCTAGCAATGGTTCCACGTGATAAAGTTTGCGAGCCCCATTTGGGGAAAGTTATAAGGATGATGAATAGTAGGCTGTTTGCCTTTGTAGTCACCACTCAGTGTGCATGCAAGCCTATTATTCTACCTCAAATAGAAAGAAGGGACGGCGTGGTTAAGTGGCATGACTCACAATCCGAAGGTGCTGGGTTCGATCCCCATCACAGCACCGGCCGTTACCACAGGGAAGCAAACCCTTAGAAAATGCACGAGGAAGCAGACCCTTACATAAAATGCATGCTGAAGTCGGATGTACTGGGCCGACAGGCACAAAATAAAAACCACAGTGCAACGCACACCGCCTTGGGGATTAGAGAAATAAGGCGAACGCAAAAAAAAACAAAAAAAACAATTGAAAGAAACCTATGTCATCAGGGTTTTGAACCAGCATCTACCTAATCACGAGACAGATTCTACTGATTTGCCACCCGCTCCTTAATTTGAATTGATATAATATCAATCCAGGTAAGATGGTGTCTTGTATATGCTCTTGTGAAATCAGGATGTGGCTTCTCTGGTAGAGTGTGAGGTGAAATCATAGCATAGCACTGCTCAGACACCTCCTCCAGTATGAAAAGAAATTGGGGCAGTTACTGCAGGTCTGAAGTAACAATCTTCATCTTCATGCCATTTCACTCCAGCTACTAAAGCATAGATCCGACACTCTATTTGATCCCTAACCGTAACCCTTTTGAGGAATCCAATCAATTGCAGTGTTGATTTTGAAGCAATCAGCCCCCATATAAAGCCTTCTTTACTCACCTTTTATGACATGCTAGGAAGCGTCCTGGATATTACTCGGGTAAAGGTAACTATCAGGCAGTTACCATATCAGACTACTAGTCCATGATTCAGACGGTCAAGAGAGGTCAAAGATGCAGCACATTGAATGAGCAGACAGCAGCTGACCAAGACCCTATTACGTCTCCAAGTGGCGACCCTGGAAACATACTGCACTTGTTTAGTCTGGCTGAGAGAATATTAGTCGCAGAAAGAAGGCAAACTTGGTCCCAAAAATGATGTGCTGGAATCGGATGCATTGGGTCGAAAAGGTGCAGATATAGTTGTGCTGTAAATTATGAAAAAACATCCTTTTCAGGACAAAAACAGACAGTCAATAAGAGGATGATTCATACCAAAGATACAGCTGACATGGAGGCCCAACCTTCAGGGACATGTTACTCTATTGTCCAGATCTTGCTCTAGTTCATGGCAATGAAAGAACAGATACACTAGCCTCAAAAGCAACTTTCATAGGGACATTAGATATTAGGGTCGGCTGAAAACTGAAATCATTCAATAAATGTCTGTTAGATGACATTTCCTTTTGTGGATCATTTGCTGGTGAGAAAAAGAATAGGACGACTGGAGTTCCAATTAAGTTGTACAGGGTGATTGAAGAGAGATATGTATGAGGTTAGCAACATCATCATGTAAAATAAACTTTTACAGAAACCACCACTGCAAGTGTAAACATTGTGTTTTGGTGCAGGTTTTCTTTAAAGAGCTGTTTACAATGATGCCCCAATGCTTCATAAGGAGCAATGTAGGGAAAAAGAATATGCTGATAATGAAATTGATAAATCCAGTGATCGGCATGGGCTAGTGGTTAAATGACATGGCTCACAATACGAAGGTGCTGGGTTCGCTCCCCATCACACACTGGCCGTTACCTCGGGGAAGCAAACCCTTAAAATGCAGGAGGAAATAGACCCTTACATAAAATGCATGCCGAAGTCGGATGCACTGGGCTGACAGGCGCAAAATAAAAACATAGTGCAACGCACACCACCTTGGCTAATAAAGAACAAACGCAAAAACCAAACAAAAATCCAGTGATCCTGCCTGTAGCAGTTGGAGTTAAATCAAACTTAGGTCGAGTCTAACAGACCGGCATTCAAGCTTAGGTCAAGTCTAACAAACCAACAATCAAACTTAGGTCAAGCCTAAAAGATCATAAATCAAACTGAGATCAAGGACTAACAGACCAGCAATCAAACTTACAGACCAGTAATCAAACTTAGGTCAAGTCTAACAGACCAGCAATCAAACTTAGTTCAAGCCTAACAGATCATAAATCAAACTTAGGTCAAGTCTAACAGACCAGTAATCAAACTTAGGCCAGTTAAGTCCCTCTATTTGACACAGACGCCCATTGATAAAACCCCCTTTCTCATTGTAATCTTCATTGTTCCCCATGTTACAGAGACATACATGTGAACAGATATGAAACATTTTTAGTAGTTTGTCTCAAGTCACATTTTCAAGTGTCCCATGTCATAATTTCAATGAAGACTTAGCACCTATGAGTATGCCCGAGTGCAGTGATGTTGATTCTTAGAAACAGAAACAGAATTTCAATGAAATGCCCAAAGCATCAATTGTAATTGTTGAAGAGACCCATCTTCAGTAAATTTATATACAAAATGTCTCATCTCACAGCCATCAGTTCAGGTGTTGCTGATCAACCCTCAACCATTTAACGGACTTTTTGAGCTGACCCTCAGCATATATGATGGTGACAACTTCAGCAAAGTGACCAATCGTATTGCCAAGACTGACAGATCCAAAATTAAAGGTATGAATAAATGAGAGGTTGTCAGCATTAACTGGGTGCTATGGGGAGAGGCAATTAATGTTTGGTCAGGCGAAACGTAGTGATCAGACATATTTGGGTCAGGCAAAATATACTGTTCAGACATGTTAGTCAGGGTCAGGCAAAATATACTAATCAGACGTGTTGGTCAGGATCTGGCAAAATATACTGTTCAGACATGTTAGTCAGGGTCAGGCAAAATATACTAATCAGACGTGTTGGCCAGGATCGGGCAAAATATACTGTTCAGACATATTAGTCAGGGTCAGGCAAAATATACTAATCAGACATGTTAGTCAGGATTGGGCAAATTATACTGTTCAGACATGTAGGGTTAGGCAAAATATACTAATCAGACATGTTAGTCAGGATCGGGCAAAATATACTGATCAGAAATATTAGTCAGGGTCAGACAAAATATACTGATCAGACATGTTAGTCAGGGTCAGGCAAAATATACTGACCAAGACCCCGAGCTCACTTCCATGCAGGTCTCACTGGAAACGAGCTGTTCCTCTTAGGAGCCTTACTAAAGAGGTGGGGGATTGATGTGATCCCCGTAGTAGTGAAAGGCATGCAGATGAAGACAAGCATAGCACAACCACCTGGAGGACCCTGGTCCACCATCAGCAGCCATGCTCGGATGTGGGGAAAGCTACTTCAACCTGCCACTTAAGGCCCACAAAAGAGTAAACTTACTCCATGTGGGTGTTCACAACAACTGGATGCAATCAGACAGACCCTGAGATATAGGTAATGTGGCTGTCTTTTATTTAATCCTAAAAGTATAGAGCTAAAAGAGACCTTGGGGACGGCCACCCAACTCGCTGGTGAGATTCGCTAGAAAAGCACAAAACACACTACCCAACAACAGACAGACTACTCTCCAACTGGATGACCAGTGACAGAAATGACTGGATCCGGAGTTGGGACTCACACAGGGATGACCACTCCCTGGCGAAGAACTAAATATAAAGCATCACGGTTTGCTGTGAACAGGAATATATTCCTCATATGTAAACATGCTCTCCCCTAATCCTCGCTTGCAGAACCTCCACAATGTAGAAGTACAGGTCGACTAATACCATCCGCTCCTATAGAAGTACAGGTCGACTAATACCATCCGCTCCTATAGAAGTACAGGTCGACTAATACCAAGACCATCCTACCTCCGCTATTAAACAAAAATATGTATTTGGGACTGAAGATGCAATACAGTGAATGAGAAGCCAGTGGCTTACAGCCGGCTGCTTGGACCAGGGTCAGCGAACAAGAGCTAACCTAGACCCTGTTTATATCTAGGTGGTAGCCTTGGAAACAGGCTATACTAGTGTAGTCTACCAAAGGGAGTACACATCACAGTGGGAAGGCAAACCAAGGACTAAAAAAAAGCCAGCTGAAACCGGATGTGTCTGGCCAAAAGACGCAGATATCGCAGTCTTGCTGTAAACTATAACATGTTTTTTTCAGGACGAACACAGAAGAAGAATTGTAGTTGTATGACTGTTACTATTGTTGTAAAGAAACGGTCTCAATTTCACGCCAGTGTGGCATATTGGGAATGTACTGTAAGGCTCATATTTTTCTTGACCAACGGCACACTAGACTGGCTACCTTTACTTTCCCAGATTAATTTGGTACGCAATTTTTTAAAGGCTGGGTGGACCCAAGAGCCGTTTTGCGATCAGGAAAAATCCTGCATGAACTAGTGACTGGACCCCCAATCGCTCGGCTGGGAAGCCAGTGCACTAACCACTGTGCTACCTCAGCTCCCTACCATCATTGTATTGGCATTATTTTGGTTTTTGTTTTTCCACTTAAGTAAAGACACACAGCTAAGAGCACAGAACAGAAGTGGTCTGTAACCTATCTTTAGACAGAGGTCATAAGCTGTAAAATGTAATCTCAAAATGTTTTTACATAAATTTGTATTCAATTGACAGATAGATGGGTGGGTGGACAGATTTGATAGGTGGGTCTGACAGATAGATGGGCAGATTAGATAAATGGGTCTTCTTCTTCTTCGTACGCAGTCAGACAGTAACCATTATTTTTTCGAAAAAAGCGGCGGTCATCCTGAAGCTGTCGCCACTGCCATAGAGCTTGTCTTGCAGTTCCACTGGTGATGGCCACATCTGCTCTCTCTGATCCTCGTATGTCAGGCAGTTCTGCAGCAGATGTTCAGCGGTCATTTTACCAGTACCGCACGGGCATTCGTCGGTACACCCTATCTTCAATTTGTTGAATAGGTGGTACCTCAGTCTATTGTGGCCAGTGCGAAGTCTGAAGACAACGACCTGCTCTCTTCGGTTCAACTGGTAATAGGCATCGTTTTTGGTGTAACCAGTATGTTCGGTTTCCCAAGATAAATGGGTCTGACAGACAAGATAGATGGGTGGGTGGACAGACTAGACAGATAGGTGGGTCTGACAAAAATAGTAGATAAAGAAACACAATTATTAAGAGCCCCCAAAAATGGCCATTAGTTATTCATGTAAGCAAGGTTTCCTATTCCAATTTTAGTGGACATTCTGTATAGTAAGAATTTGAATGAGTAAAGTGGACTTGAATTATTGACAACATTAGAAATATCTTTTTACATAGTGGGAGAACTTTACGGATGAGAAAGTAAGCATCCATTTTATAAGAACCAAATTGCTCTCATTCACAGGTACATATTTATACCAGTTACAATATCTATTTGTCCTACTTTTGTATCATTAGACCCAGCAGCTGTCAAACTGTTCAGATTTGATGATGCCGAGAATGGTTGGAGAAAGATCCCAGACATGACAAAGGTATTGGAAGGGAAAGTCGAGATTCCTGAGACAAGTGTTTTCCATGTCGATCATGCTACTCAAACAGTTTCTTTGTCAGAAAATGGCTCCAAGTTTCCAGTAGGACAGAAGTTGGTCTACATTTTAAGTTAGACATCGGTTCTTTTGTTTCAAACAATGTTGTCTTCTCAATGTTGTTATGGATCCAGCAGCATTCGGCTCTCGCCCTTCTGCCCAATGCAATGTAATAGTATATCTGGAAGTGTTATTTGTTAGTTGTTTCTCAATAAAAAAAAATTATACTCTCATACACTTTGATGATTTCTTGTATCAGACAATCTGTCGCTCATAGACTTACATGATTAGTATAGGGTAGTGTCATGACATCTTAAAATCAGCTCATATTATACGCACACACCCAAAAAAGCCTCTCTTGCTTCTATCTGCCAGAGGTATTAAAAGTCACATTCTCTAGTAGCCTTGATTTTTTTGGGTGTGTATAGTCTTAAGCTATTTTTCCACACCTGATAGAAAGTCATAGGCCTTAGTGGGATACGAACCCATATCTCCAGGCTAAGACACCAGGACCACACACCTGCTATAGCCTACGCCCAGCCTTAACGTGACATATTTTGTTTCCTTTGCTGTTGTTACAGCCTCACTTCTATCCATCCTTGTAAAAAAAAAATCTTTCATCATTTCACAGAGTTTGCAATTTCAATTTTAAAAGATGTAGATTCATAATTATTTTGCACTGTTAAGTTTTAAAAGATGTATAAATCCATCATCTTTTTGCCGAGTATGCCTGTCTGGCACATTCAAGTAGATTGTATGTGTAGATGCAGAGATTTCAATTTGATTTTCTTTAGTTAAACTTGTGGATTTTATTTTGCATTTAACTAGTCTCATATCCGAGACCCTGACCACAACAGACTGAGGTACCACCTATTCAACAAATTGAAGATAGGGTGTACCGACGAATGCCCGTGCGGTACTGGTAAAATGACAGCTGAACATCTGCTGCAGAACTGCCCAACATACGAGGATCAGAGAGAGCAGATGTGGCCATTACCAGTGGAACTGAAAGACAAGCTCTATGGCAGTGGCGAGAGCCTCAGGATGACCGCCGCTTTTTTCGAAAAAATAATGGTTACTGTCTGACTGTGTACGCAGAAGAAGAAGAAGAAGATATCCGAGACCCGACTAATTCAGGCAATTATTGGAAGGACCAGAATGGATGGCTATGGAATGTATTACAAACCTGAAGCCTTCATGGACTTGTGTGTGGCCCCTTTTTTGGTTATAATGGAGTTCAGGTCATTAACTCTTTTCAGTGCAACCTTATTTTGCTGATTTGTGTTATGAAGTCCAAGGCAAGTGCCAGAACTCTGTAATTTATTTATTTTCTTCAAAATATAGTACATATATTAAACAAAAGAAGGCGGCTAAAATTATGATCTAAAGATATACTGACACAATTAAATTACCTATGACATGAAGTATTTATAATAAAAATATATATTAGTACGAAGCATTAAATGGTAATGAGGAAGTGGAGATACCACATCTCAAATTGAATAATCCAAGCGCGTTAGAAATTCACAGAAAACTTAAACATCCATCCAATGAATTAAACTTGTAATTTAATGAAAGCTATATATGCACTGGGTCGTCGCCCATGTTTTAGGTTATTTCAAAACCAGGAATGTAATTAAACGACAGAATCTAACGCATGTGCTAGATGTCAAAGTCCGTCAAATTGTTTGGCAACTTATGTTTTGTGTGCGGGCGTGGCTGTTCGAATGGATCTGTAAAGAGTTAAGAACTGCTGTGATGGCATGTAAAGTGGGCAATTTAGATAAAGGAAATGCAGAAGTCATTTGATGATTAGTTAGATAATACTACAATTAATGACAGTGAAACTGCAGGAATTTTTATAAAATATGGGGTTATTAAGAAGGGAGTGCATGAGAGGCCGAATCAGGAGAATGGGTCAAATATATGAGTTTGAGGGACCACTGCCATCCATACCCTTTACTATATGCCGATGAACACACTGAACCCATAGGTGTCTGGAGTAAGCTGATGTCAGCTGTGCTAAAATTGAATGTTTGGTGTCTGTCAGTCATGACATTGAAAAGTATAGACTGTCAGCCATGATGACAACTGAAAGGTATAGACTGTCAGCCTTGATGACACTGAAAGGTGTAGACTGTCAGCCATGATGACACTGAAAGGTATAGACTGCCAGCCATGATAACACTGAAAGGTATAGACTGCCAGCCATGATGACACTGAAAGGTATAGACTGCCAGTCATGATGACACTGAAAGGTGTAGACTGTTAGTCAAAATGACACTGAAAGGTATAGACTGTCAGCCATGATGACACTGAAAGGTATAGACTGTCAGCCATGATGACACTGAAAGGTATAGACTGCCAGCCATGATGACACTGAAAGGTGTAGACTCTCAGTCAAAATGACACTGAAAGGTATAGACTGTCAGTCAAAATGACACTGAAAGGTATAGACTGTCAGCCATGATGACACTGAAAGGTATAGACTGCCAGCCATGATGACACTGAAAGGTATAGACTGCCAGCCACGATGACACTGAAAGGTGTAGACTGTCAAGTCAAAATTACACTGAAAGGTATAGACTGTCAGCCATGATGACATTGAAAGGTATAGACTGTCAGCCATGATGACACTGAAAGGTGTATATAATGTCAGCCATGATGACACTGAAAGGTATAGACTGCCAGATATGATGACACTGAAAGGTGTAGACTGTCAGTCAAAATGACACTGAAAGGTATAGACTGTCAGTCAAAATGACACCGAAAGGTATAGACTGTCAGCCATGATGACACTGAAAGGTATAGACTGCCAGCCATGATGACCCTGAAAGGTATAGACTGCCAGCCATGATGACACTGAAAGGTGTAGACTGGAAAGTCAAAATTACACTGAAAGGTATAGACTGTCAGCCATGATGACACTGAAAGGTATAGACTGCCAGCCATGATGACACTGAAAGGTATAGACTGTCAGTCAAAATGACACTGAAAGGTATAGACTACAGCCATGATGACACTGAAAGGTATAGACTAGTCTAAATGTAAGTTGTTTGCTCGCTTATCTGTGTTTACTTGTTTATCTGCTTTTTTTTTCCTTCAATTTATTTTGTGTCAAATATTCTTCATAGAAAATAGTGAATGATGCTGAACAAAAATTTGAAAGTTTAAAAAAATGTTTACATTTTCCGCTTAGACTCTTACTGTGCTAAAAATGCTTAATAAAGTATTTGTTCTGATCATGTTTGGATTTAGATGGTTCATTGAAATGTATTTTCATAGGTTGTCAGTCATGTATGTGACTGATGCAGCAAGGAAACAAATTATTTAGTTGTTGTGGTGCAGTAAACAATCCCAAGAACTGATTGAATATTGGATGGAACGCCATGCATACACCGACAGTTCTGTAACAAACACAACACAGAACGGAGGGGCAGGAGTATTCCTGAGCCTACCAAATGGTAGAAAAATAACACTGTCAGTGGCAACTGGAAAATAATCAAGCAATTTCAGAGCGGAGGCAGAAGCACTGAGGGCTGCAGTAGAAGAAATGGTGACAGACAAAAGAAATGAAAGCCATATAGTTCTGCTTACAGATGCCCTGGCCGTAGTCACAGCACTAAAAAGCCAGAAAAATACTGAACTTAATGATTTAAGAGCAGTACTCTGTCAACTATGCCAGCAGTCCGCACCAAAAAGAGTAGTGGTACAGTGGGTTCCATCCCACTGCAACATCCAAGGCAATGAGGAGGCAGACAGACTGGCAAAAGAAGGTGCAAGACTACCACAACCAGATCCTAGTGTGACATACGAAGAGTCAAAAAGGCTTATTAGAGCCAGATACATGACCAAATGGGAAACAGAACATACTGGCTACACAAAAAACGATGCCTATTACCAGTTGAACAGAAGAGAGCAGGTCGTGGTCTTCAGACTTCGCACTGGCCACAATGGACTGAGGTACCACCTATTCAATAAATTGAAGATATGTGGTACTGACGAATGCCCGTGCGGTACCGGGAAAATGATCGCTGAACATTTGCTGCAAAACTGCCCGACATACGAGGATCAGAGAAAGCAGATGTGACCATCACCAGTGGCAACACTAGACACGCTCTATGGCAGTGTTGACAGCCTCAGGATGACCGCTGCTTTTTTCGAAAAAATAAAGGTTGACGTCTGACAGCATACGAAGAAGAAGAATATAGCAGTCTGATATATTTCATCAAATAGGATGTCTTGCATGCACTGCTGTAATTACTGACTTGTCTTTTTTGGTGGAAGTATTTGTCCCAACATGTTTAATTCTGTTTAGGAACATTCTATGAGCTGTCTTCGATTTACTGGTGCTCTAAGGGATGTAAGCATCCTTAAATTCAACCACATTGATGATATTAATGTATTATAGGTTATGATTTGACTGTTGGGAAATTAATATCATTAAACTTTCTTCTGAAACTTGTTGCCAAATTGTCATTTGTGTAAAAAAAAATAGATGGTTATTGTACGTAGCATCACCAAACTGTACACATGTCATTCATTTTAATGTATTCATTTCTTCCTTTATGTGTTCATTTTCTTTTCTTCTGAGTTCCTTCTCAATCTTCCACTACTAGGCCCTGAACAGGGCTTTGCAAGTAGCAGGATTTAGTCCGGAGAATGGAATGTGTTGTGTCACTAGTTTACAGCTTGACTGCAAAATTTGCACCTACAGTCTGACACATCCGTCTTCGGCACGGATGTCTTAGCTTATATGTATATTGTCCCTGATAAATCTCAATTATTCGGGAGAAGGTTAGAATAATTCCCTACCTACAGTACATTGAGCAACAGAGAATGAATTTGTTTGGCCACATTGTGAGAATGCAACCTTCTATAGGAGAACATCAGGGAGAAGGGCAATAGGTAGACCAAGGAAAAGGTGGATAGACAGCAAATATCAGTAAATGGGACCTGCCGTAAAATGGAGACAACAGTAAATGGGACGTGCCGTAAAATGGAGACAACAGTTAATGGGACCTGCCGTAAAATGGAGACAACAGTTACTGGGACCTGCCGTAAAATGGAGACAACAGTTAATGGGACCTGCCGTAAAATGGAGACAACAGTTAATGGGACCTGCCGTAAAATGGAGACAACAGTTAATGGGACCTGCCGTAAAATGGAGACAACAGTTAATGGGACCTGCCGTAAAATGGAGACAACAGTTAATGGGACCTGCCGTAAAATGGAGACAACAGTTAATGGGACCTGCCGTAAAATGGAGACAACAGTAAATGGGACCTGCCGTAAAATGGAGACAACAGTTAATGGGACCTGCCGTAAAATGGAGACAACAGTTAATGGGACCTGCCGTAAAATGGAGACAACAGTTAATGGGACCTGCCGTAAAATGGAGACAACAGTAAATGGGACCTGCCGTAAAATGGAGACAACAGTTAATGGGACCTGCCGTAAAATGGAGACAACAGTTAATGGGACCTGCCGTAAAATGGAGACAACAGTAAATGGGACCTGCCGTAAAATGGAGACAACAGTTAATGGGACCTGCCGTAAAATGGAGACAACAGTTAATGGGACCTGCCGTAAAATGGAGACAACAGTTAATGGGACCTGCCGTAAAATGGAGACAACAGTAAATGGGACCTGCCGTAAAATGGAGACAACAGTAAATGGGACCTGCCGTAAAATGGAGACAACAGTAAATGGGACCTGCCGTAAAATGGAGACAACAGTAAATGGGACCTGCCGTAAAATGGAGACAACAGTTAATGGGACCTGCCGTAAAACGGAGACAACAGTAAATGGGACCTGCCGTAAAACGGAGACAACAGTTAATGGGACCACAAGAGAGGTGAAAGACAAATGCATACCACAGCTAAGCTACAACCCGGTAGAAAGTGAGATGACCATTAGGCTGTATCACAGGATTTTTTTTTGTGTTCGCCTTATTTCTCTAATCCCCAAGGTGGTGTGCGTTGCACTGTGGTTTTTATTTTACGCCTGTCGGCCCAGTGCATCCGACTTCAGCATGCATTTTATGTAAGGGTCAGCTTCCTCCTGCATTTTCTAAGGGTTTGCTTCCCCGGGGTAACGGCCGGTGCTGTAATGGGGATCGAACCCAGCTCCTTCGGATTGTGAGCCGTGCCACTTAACTATTAGACCACGCCGTCCCCGTATCACAGGATTTGTCCCAGCACAGTTATGTGAACCATATTTATACTTTAATTTTTGTGTTACACTTTATTTTAATCCACAGTAACCCCCGCAGCCTGGCCTTATTTTTATTTTGCAGTTCATTGGTTTTAAAAAAAAAAATTGATATTCCCTTCCCTGAAGACAGAGGGTTATGTGTGTCCACCTGACTCCTAAGAGTTATCCAGCCGTGCATTAGCCATTGGGGTCTTCCAAGACTGGCAGGCCAAAGGGTTTAAGCAGTCAAGTGTGAGGCAAACCCATTGCCCTGCATGCAGGATGGAGACAGTCATGGACTAATGAATTAGGTCACAGGTCTAATGAGACAGCACAATATAATTTTGGTTGATAAGGATGGCATACGAGAAGAAATGTTTTTGTAACACCAAAGTACTCTGTGTCAAGTTAATCCACTTATTTTTACTCCATGTGAAGTTAATCCCCTCTGTGTCAAGTTAATTCACACACTATGTCAAGTTAAATCAACATTTTTTACACCATGTTGAATTAACCCACCATATCAAGTTAATCCATATACTAAGGCACTCCATGTCAAGCTAATCCACACACTAAGGCACTCCATGTCAAGTTAATCCACACACTAAGGCATTCCATGTCAAGTTAATCCACATACTACAGCACTCCATGTTTAAGTTAATCCACATACTACAGCACTCCATGTCAAGTTAATCCACATACTGAGGTACTCTAGGTAAAGCTAATCCACACACTAAGGCACTCCATGTCAAGTTAATCCATATACTGAGGTACTCTGTGTCAAGCTAATCCATATACTGAGGTACTCTGTGTCAAGCTAATCCATATACTGAGGTACTCTGTATCAAGCTAATCCATATACTGAGGTACTCTATGTCAAGCTAATCCATATACTGAGGTACTCCATGTCAAGTTAATCCACACACTAAGGCACTCCATGTCAAGTTAATCCACACACTAAACCACCTCATGTCAAGCTAATCCACGTTAAGTAAGGTACCATGTATCAAAACCATGTAGCAGTCACTGCAGTTGGATTCCTCACAGGAAGTACCAAAAGCATGTATGTTTTTATGTAGTTAGTGGTTTCTGTGGCACTCACGTTACGTAATGAAACAGGTAGCTTCTTGCACAATCCTGCTTCGCGCTTCAGTCCATTCAGTAGGAATCGATAGTACACAACCATGTTATAATCTGGTTCAAGAAAGATTTGGCATTCAACACCGATGTTTCACCATTTAGTTTTGAGCCCACATGTTTCAATAAATCAAAGCCTGTCACTCCTCTTTGTGCATAGGTCATTGACATTGTCTTCTGCCAAAGGCGTACCGAAATGTCGCAGTCCAAGTTGTAAACTAGCGACACAACGCAATACGTTCTCCGGACTACAACCTGCTACTTGCCTGCAAAGCCCTGTTCAGGGTTTGGTAGCGGGAGATTGAGAATGAACGCAGAAGATGAAGACAATATCTTGTTAGCATACACGGTCCTGGACTGGTCTTTGTCTCTCTCCAGGTGTAATCATTTAATCTTAGTTCCTTCTCTAATTCTCTACCTATTTTTCTCTTCTCTTGAGGATGCCATGTAAGAGCCTGTTTGGCTATGTTGGGCAGTGCCTACTGTAGCATATGTCCTATTCAGCCCCATTTGCTTAGCTTTAATTTGTTGTTCCAGTGAATATTCTAACTTTGGTGTGAATTCTGATTTCTCTGGATCACCATATGTTGGGCAGTGCCTACTGTAGCATATGTCCTATTCAGCCCCATTTGCTTAGCTTTAATTTGTTGTTCCAGTGAATATTCTAACTTTGGTGTGAATTCTGATTTCTCTGGATCACCATATGTTGGGCAGTGCCTACTGTAGCATATGTCCTATTCAGCCCCATTTGCTTAGCTTTAATTTGTTGTTCCAGTGAATATTCTAACTTTGGTGTGAATTCTGATTTCTCTGGATCACCATATGTTGGGCAGTGCCTACTGTAGCATATGTCCTATTCAGCCCCATTTGCTTAGCTTTAATTTGTTGTTCCAGTGAATATTCTAACTTTGGTGTGAATTCTGATTTCTCTGGATCACCATATGTTGGGCAGTGCCTACTGTAGCATATGTCCTATTCAGCCCCATTTGCTTAGCTTTAATTTTATGTTCCAGTGAATATTCTAACTTTGGTGTGAATTCTGATTTCTCTGGATCACCATATGTTGGGCAGTGCCTACTGTAGCATATGTCCTATTCAGCCCCATTTGCTTAGCTTTAATTTGTTGTTCCAGTGAATATTCTAACTTTGGTGTGAATTCTGATTTCTCTAGATCACCATATGTTGGGCAGTGTCTACTGTAGCATATGTCCTATTCAGCCCCATTTGCTTAGCTTTAATTTGTTGTTCCAGTGAATATTCTAACTTTGGTGTGAATTCTGATTTCTCTAGATCACCATATGTTGGGCAGTGCCTACTGTAGCATATGTCCTATTCAGCCCCATTTGCTTAGCTTTAATTTGTTGTTCCAGTGAATATTCTAACTTTGGTGTGAATTCTGATTTCTCTAGATCACCATATGTTGGGCAGTGCCTACTGTAGCATATGTCCTATTCAGCCCCATTTGCTTAGCTTTAATTTGTTGTTCCAGTGAATATTCTAACTTTGGTGTGAATTCTGATTTCTCTGGATCACCATATGTTGGGCAGTGCCTACTGTAGCATATGTCCTATTCAGCCCCATTTGCTTAGCTTTAATTTGTTGTTCCAGTGAATATTCTAACTTTGGTGTGAATTCTGATTTCTCTGGATCACCATATGTTGGGCAGTGCCTACTGTAGCATATGTCCTATTCAGCCCCATTTGCTTAGCTTTAATTTGTTGTTCCAGTGAATATTCTAACTTTTGGTGTGAATTCTGATTTCTCTGGATCACCATATGTTGGGCAGTGCCTACTGTAGCATATGTCCTATTCAGCCCCATTTGCTTAGCTTTAATTTGTTGTTCCAGTGAATATTCTAACTTTGGTGTGAATTCTGATTTCTCTAGATCACCATATGTTGGGCAGTGCCTACTGTAGCATATGTCCTATTCAGCCCCATTTGCTTAGCTTTAATTTGTTGTTCCAGTGAATATTCTAACTTTGGTGTGAATTCTGATTTCTCTAGATCACCATATGTTGGGCAGTGCCTACTGTAGCATATGTCCTATTCAGCCCCATTTGCTTAGCTTTAATTTGTTGTTCCAGTGAATATTCTAACTTTGGTGTGAATTCTGATTTCTCTGGATCACCATATGTTGGGCAGTGCCTACTGTAGCATATGTCCTATTCAGCCCCATTTGCTTAGCTTTAATTTGTTGTTCCAGTGAATATTCTAACTTTGGTGTGAATTCTGATTTCTCTGGATCACCATATGTTGGGCAGTGCCTACTGTAGCATATGTCCTATTCAGCCCCATTTGCTTAGCTTTAATTTGTTGTTCCAGTGAATATTCTAACTTTTGGTGTGAATTCTGATTTCTCTGGATCACCATATGTTGGGCAGTGCCTACTGTAGCATATGTCCTATTCAGCCCCATTTGCTTAGCTTTAATTTGTTGTTCCAGTGAATATTCTAACTTTGGTGTGAATTCTGATTTCTCTAGATCACCATATGTTGGGCAGTGCCTACTGTAGCATATGTCCTATTCAGCCCCATTTGCTTAGCTTTAATTTGTTGTTCCAGTGAATATTCTAACTTTGGTGTGAATTCTGATTTCTCTAGATCACCATATGTTGAATGCCATTCTTGCATTTCCAATTCTGGTCCTTGCATGTTTCTCCTGTGTCAATTTTGCTGCTCAAATAAGTAAATGTATCTACTTTTTCCAGCGGCTCTAACCAATGATGAAACTCACCTACAGGAAGTGATGTCTGGATAGGAGGAAGACCGCTGAAATTACTCAACATATACAACCCACCAAGAGCACACCTCACACTGCAGATTCCCCATACTACTGATCTAAAAAGACTGATCTTTGCTGGCAACATGAATGGTCGCTTCCTCCTGTGGGGGCTATACGGATAGGAACCCAACTGGAATTGCCATAGAGGAACTCACTAACACTACTACGCTCATCCTGTTGTAGAACGCCAATACCCCACCAACACCGCTTCATCGAGCCAGTGAAACAAAAAGCAGACCTCACCCTTGTAACAGCTGACATGAATCCGTATTGCTCAATTAGTCCTCAATGACATCGGGAGTGACCACAGACCAACACTCTTTGAGATCAACGCCAGGGAGAAAGTAAGAAATCGAATAACATCTCTCCCATGGAATTACAAAAAGGCAGACTGCAGTTTTTCTGGAGACAAGTAGGTCAATGTTTCGCGGACTCGACATGACACAGGATATAGATGTCTATAGTGAAACCACTACTGCACTGCTCCAAATCGGCAGAGAAAGCCATCCCACGAAGACACAAAGCAAGATGGCAAGTCGAGAAACAGCCTATACCTGCAAACAGAACCAGTTATAACAGACTTATCGCTAAAGTCAAATTGCTGAGCAGACAAGCAAAAAGAGAAGCATGGGCTAAGAAATGTGGAGAGTTGGACTTGCGGAAAGATAGAAAGAAAGCATGGTGCCTCATATCCAACCTTTCAGGAGTTAAAAGAAAGAAAAACCCCAAACCCATTAGAACAGACACAGAATTAATAACAGGTGATTCTCAGAAATCAGAAGTCCTTAATAAGTACTTTGCTAATTTTAACAAAAAGCAAAAATGAAAGAACCTGGACAAGGCTATCAAAGCACTTGCCAAAATGATGGGAAAAACCACCTACAGCAAACTGTGAGATCTTTGACAAGAATTTCACCCTTCCAGAACTTAAGATGGTCCTAAACAAATGTAAGAAAGGTAAAGTCGCTGGACCTGACTGGGCACTAATGAGATGCTCTTAAATTTTTCAAATGACAAGCTCCATACAATCCTTCACCTCATTAACAAAACTTGGAGAGAAGACAAGCTTCCAACAAACTGGAGAAAAAGCCGACATCACCTGTCCTAAAGAAAGACAAACCATCAAACTTAGTAACAAGTTATCATCCGATCTCCCTGACTTCAAACCTCGACAAGGTAGCTGAAAGGATGATAAACAAAAGATTATTGGTAGCTAGAAAGTTCCAAGATTCTTAATACAAACCAATCAGGCTTCATAAGAAATAAACAGACAATGGACCAGCTGATAAGATTCACCCAAGAGGTAGGTGATGCTTTCCAGGAGAAACACAATGTGCTGGCACCATTCACTGACAAGTCTACGACCAAGCCTGGAGGACTGGCCTCCTCTTCAAGATGCAAAAAAATTGGAATATCAGGGCGAATGTACAGCTGGCTAAAAGGTTTCCATAACAGAACAATCCGAACAACATTTAGCAGATCAACATCCAAACAAGGGACCCCGGAAGAAGGATTGTCCCAGGGATCTGCGCTAAGTTGTACATTATTTCTTGTGTACATAAACGACTTACCAGATGTCACAACCTGCCAAAAGGCACTCTTTGCCTATGACCTGGTCATTTAATCAAAAGGAAATCATCTGAAACCCATCATCAAAAATATAAACATGAATCTGACAACCATCTCTATATATTGCCAGTTTTGGAAGCTTGAAATTAATGTGGAGAAAACTGTTCAAGGGATTAAAGAGGAAAATATCGATGTCAAAATTAACGGAGTGAAATAAGCATACGACAAAACCCAGAGGTGCCTCGGAGTCGAGCTAGACCGTAGACTCACTATGAAACCCCATATAGACAAGCTGATTGAAAAAGCATCCACAAGGCTCAGACTCACCAAGCACCTCTCTACAAGTGGATTGGGGGGGATCAAGATTCACTACACCAGTTATACATTGAATATGTTCACTCAGTGACTGACTATTCACTCCCCCTCCAAGCCATTGCAAGCAAAAGCCTCTTACACAAGGTAAACAGAGTACAAAATCACGCTCTGCGGTTTATAAGTGGCGCCATGAAAACAGTGCAGACAGATGCATGTGAAATTAACTCTAACACCGATCCTCTAAACCTAAGATGAGAATGTTCTGTCGTAGAAATGTATGAAAGATATTTAAATGTACACTACAGAGGAGAATAGGAAAATGGTAGAACATTGGCACCAAAAGCAAAGAATAAAAAAAGACATCTTTCCTAAAAAAGGCACAAGACAACATTGATAAACACCACCTGCCAAAGGGTAGACGGCCTATGGCGAATCATCAATGACAAACCACCTTGTTGGCAGATGACTATCCCCACAGTAAGAACTGTACTCTCTGACCCCTCTGCAGATAGGAACACGCTACCATCTTTGCTGAAAACTATCGCTTTGGAAACTATAGGCTCATATCCACAAAACATCCAATTACGAAGCAGAAATAATAGCAATTGAAAAAGCTTTGTGCCAAATAATCTGAGATTTTGAAAGCGGCACTATACAGCCTGAGAAGATAGTTTTCTCAGACTCAAAGTCTGCGCTGCAAGACTTGGAAAGCAGAATGTCTCCAGATGTTAACATCTACAAATTAATTGACCAATTGTCCACCTCGTACAGGGCGGAAGTGGTCCTCCAGTGGATACCTGGCCGTGTCGGAGTCCCAGGAAATGAGAAGGCTGATGAGCGGGCCAGAAGCGGGGCAATGCTACTACAGCCACTACCTAGCATCACACTACAGACCTGCATGTAAATACTGAAAAATAACTATAGACAGGAATGGCTAGATCAGTGGGCCACATCCCAGACAGGCCGAATATATTTTAAACACCAAGCAAAACCAGATCCCCAGGATCCAGCCAAGAAACTGAAACAAAGAGACCGGAGTTTGATCTTCAAGCTGAGAACAGGCCATGACCCTCAACATCTGAATAGATTAGACCCACTACATTGACCAAACTGCAGATCTTGCCCCGACCACGAATAGTCATGCACCTCCTGAATTTGTACCCAGGACTGGCCAATCTGCGGATCCTGCTGCTCCCGCCACACACTACCATACACAACACATCACTAAAACAATTGAGGAGGATGTATGCTTTTGTCCAGGAGGCATTGGGCTGTCAAGAGCTACGGGTTGTCTACAGACTCTGATGAGTCTTCTAAACCAGTATAAAAACGTGGTGGGTGCGATACGGAATCTGTCCAGAGTTGATCAGCAAGCAGTGATTTGGTTTCTAACAGCCAGTTAGGCGCCATCTATATCTGCTTTTAACAGATCACCTGGAGAAAAATACAAATAACTTGAGTTGATTTTTAATTTTTTAAAATTTTGTCACTACCCAGAGATCAGAGGAATTTTTACCAGAAGATCCACATTAAAAAAAAATCCCCCCCCCCCGAAAGAAAACCCATACTAGTAACAACAAACTCAAGACCTGACAGTTGTACTGTGTATGTTAAAGAGATGTTTTAATGTTTGATGTCAACAGCTAACCATGCTATTCCCTTTACAAACATGTTCCTCTTCATTCCTGAGATACAATTTAAAAAGAAAAAAAAGTTCTAACTCAGTAATCACATTCTATCTACATGACATGAAACTGAAACCATGCAAACTGTACACTGGAAGAGTGAGACCAGTTCTCGAGTATGGCATTTCGGCATGGACAACAGCAGCAAAGGCGAACTTTGATAAAATTAGCAAACTTCAAAACCAAGCCATGAGAGTTATAACAGGAGGCATGAAGTCAACGCCAATTGTAGAACTTGAAAAGATTACAAAACTGCAATCCATGACCGACAGAAGAGACTGCTGAGCCCAACAGCAAGTAGAGAAACTCATAAGACTGACAGACCATCCAATGCATCAGAGACTAAATAGATTTGGAAATGGGAAACTAAAGCGGAGAAACTTTGCAGAAATAGCGAAAGCAAAGATGAGCGAAGACCCTATGAACACCATAACAACACCAAAGCCCATCCCTACTGTACGCAAACCCACATGGAAACAGCATATCATTCTGGAGGTGGTAGAAAATATACCAGGTATTGGAAACAAGAACAGCCAGACTGAAAAAGAAAGAAGAGACATAACCCTGAGGTACATAATGAAAAACTAACCAAGCATGGACTGAACCCATGCATACACCGACGGTTCTGTAACAAATACAACACAGATCGGAGGGGCAGGAGTATTCCTGAGCCTACAAAATGGTAGAAAAATAACACTGTCAGTGGTAACTGGAAAATACTCGAGCAATTTCAGAGCGGAGGCAGAGGCACTGAGGGCTGCAGTAGAAGAATTAGTGACAGGCAAAAGAAATGAAAGCCATATAGTCCTGTTTACAGATGTCCTGGCCGTAGTCACATCACTAAAAAGCCAGAAAAATACTGAAATTAATGATTTAAGAGCAGTACTCTGTCAATTATGCCAGCAGTCCGCACCAAAAAGAGTAGTGGTACAGTGGGTTCCATCCCACTATAACATCCAAGGCAACGAGGAGGCAGACAGACTGGCAAAAGAAGGCGCAAGACTACCACAACCAGACACTAGTGTGACCTACGAAGAGTCAAAAAGGCTTATTAGAGCTAGATACATGACCAAATTGGAAACATACTGGCTACACAAAAAACGATGCCTATTACCTGTATAACAAGGCGTCTAGTGCAGTTCTTGTGAATGGGATGCGAGGAGACTGGTTTCGCACATCAGTTGGTGTGAGACAGGGGTGTACACTCTCTCCAACTCTTTTCAATGTATTCCTTGAAGGAATTATGAGTGAGGCACTTGAAGGTCACGTTGGTACTGTCAAGATAGGGGGCCGAACGATTACTAACCTTCGTTTTGCAGATGATATCGACGGGTTGGCGGGTTCAGAAGCAGAACTCCAGGAATGGGTCAGAAGGCTCGATGAAACAGCTCTTGACTATGGTATGGAGATCAACGCTGGAAAGACAAAACTAATGACAAACAACGCTACGGGATTCAACAGCAAGATAAAAGCAAACGGTTCAGAACTCGAAGTAGTTGACCGTTTTAAATATCTTGGGTCGATTGTCAGTGATGAAGGATCAAAATGTGAAGTATTGGCCAGAATAGCACAGACAATAGCGGCGCTTGCACGGCTTAACAAAATCTGGCAAGATAAACGGTTAGCACTACGCACGAAAATCAGATTAATGCGTACACTGGTCCTGTCAAAATTTCTCTATGCGTGTGAGACATGGACAGTTACAGCTGACCTTCAACGAAGGATACAGGCCTTGGAGATGAGATGTTTCCGAAGACTTTTAAACGTCACGTACAAAGATCGAGTTACAAACGAGGAAATCCGAAATAGAATTACGACGGCAATAGGGCCTTTCGAAGATCTCTTGGCAACTGTCAAAAGAAGGGAACTCACTTGGTACGGTCACATATCGAGATCAAATGGTCTTGCAAACACAATCCTCCACGGGAAGGTGCATGGCAGACGACGAAGAGGCCGGCCCAAAAAGAGATGGGAAGACAACATAAAAGAATGGACCAGTCTCCGACCAGAAGAGTCACAGGCAACGGCTTCTGACAGAGAGGGATGGCGTGGAGTTGTGAGGATGTCTTCATGTGTGCCCCAACGACCTTACCAGTTACGGGATGACCTGATCTGACCTGACCTGACTACCAGTTGAACAGAAGAGAGCAGGTCGTGGTCTTCAGACTGCGCACAGGCCACAATAGACTGAGGTACCACCTATTCAATAAATTGAAGATAGGTGGCAGTGACGAATGCTCGTGTGGTTCCGGGAAAATGACCGCTGAACATTTGCTGCAAAACTGCCTGACATACGAGGATCAGAGAAAGCACATGTGGCCATCACCAGTGGCAACACTAGACAAGCTCTATGGCAGTGTCGACAGCCTCAGGATGGCCGCTGCTTTTTTTCGAAAAAATATAGGTTGACGTCTGCCAGCGTACGAAGAAGTAACTCAAACCATGCAAAACAAGAACAGAACATTTTGTTTGATCTAGGTCTGTGAATAGACATGAAAATACAGCAATAAAAACTAGAAACATGAATGTTTAGTACAGATAATCAACGTTGAAGTCTCAAAGATACACATGAGAACTTTCTCTTCTGCAACAAATTAATACAGAAACTAAAAGGTATCTTCTAACACAAATTTAAAAAAAAAAACACCCAAACTGATCAGAGGTTCCTTAATGGAGAATATAAGGTGCAGGCTGACTATACCCTACCCTGGCAAACTCATCATGTTAAAGTGCTACAGAAGCACTTTGTATGGCACTAGACAACAGCTAATAAACATGTGCAGATACCATTACTTGGCATTGGGCTGGATCCGTAACAAGTGTTACATAAACTTCAGCAGCAAAAGCTGCTTAGACACAGACTTCCTGGTAGGTCAACTGCTGTAGTAGTCATAGCTGGAGTGATAACAAGGATTGTATGGCACAGGTTGGAGGAAACCTTGCTCAGAGAAAGATATGAACCAGTGTAATTAATTTATTGTTGAATACTACAAAAGCACAACAATTATTCATAGTTTTCCCAAAAAGGCTAAACAATGGCAGTGTCAATACGGTTTCTGCTGATAATGCTGGTCACACATGATCAGTCGAACATGCGGGTTTAATTTGCCCGAGTGATCCACCGGGGGTCTTTGTGTATGACAAGAATAGCACGACTGCCTCACAAAGAGCATGTCGTAAGAGGCGACTGTGTGACATGGCATAACACCAGCCATGGTTAGGTGATTTGTTTAGAGCAGCATAGATGGCACCTAACAGACTGTGGGTCGACTTTGCTCTATTGTTGGAGTCTATTAAGATCGACTCGAACATCGGTTAATCACCATCCATGTGCTACCGTACTCGAGCCTAGCCAGCTATAAGCAGGAAATTCTCCTCCCGGCTACATCCAACTCTGCCAGAGCTGCGACCTGCACAGAGGCTTTTGCCCCTGTAGAAATACAGGTTGACTAAGACTAAGGGTTAATTATCTGTATATTTTTTCTATTACAAAATATATGAATCTCCAAAGGCAGTATTCATTTATACATACAGATCTATACAACAAATTGAAATACGCAAAGAAATTACAACATTCATTTTCTTGCTGAAGTTGGATATAAAGAACAGGATCAAGATGCTGAGCAGCGCATGAGCTGCAGTGGTCAGCGACCCATAGCTGACTGCTAGCGTCAAGGCCAGCGAACCATAGCTGAGCAGCGCATGAGCTGCAGTGGTCAGCGACCCATAGCTGACTGCTAGCGTCAAGGCCAGCGAACCATAGCTGAGCAGCGCATGAGCTGCAGTGGTCAGCGACCCATAGCTGACTGCTAGCGTCAAGGCCAGCGAACCATAGCTGAGCAGCGCATGAGCTGCAGTGGTCAGCGACCCATAGCTGACTGCTAGCGTCAAGGCCAGCGAACCATAGCTGAGCAGCGCATGAGCTGCAGTGGTCAGCGACCCATAGCTGACTGCTAGCGTCAAGGCCAGCGAACCATAGCTGAGCAGCGCATGAGCTGCAGTGGTCAGCGACCCATAGCTGACTGCTAGCGTCAAGGCCAGCGAACCATAGCTGAGCAGCGCATGAGCTGCAGTGGTCAGCGACCCATAGCTGACTGCTAGCGTCAAGGCCAGCGAACCATAGCTGAGCAGCGCATGAGCTGCAGTGGTCAGCGACCCATAGCTGACTGCTAGCGTCAAGGCCAGCGAACCATAGCTGAGCAGCGCATGAGCTGCAGTGGTCAGCGACCCATAGCTGACTGCTAGCGTCAAGGCCAGCGAACCAGAGCTGAGCAGCGCATGAGCTGCAGTGGTCAGCGACCCATAGCTGACTGCTAGCGTCAAGGCCAGCGAACCCTAGCTGACTGCTAGCGTCAAGGCCAGCGAACCATAGCTGAGCAGCGCATGAGCTGCAGTGGTCAGCGACCCATAGCTGACTGCTAGCGTCAGGGCCAGCGAACCATAGCTGAGCAGCGCATGAGCTGCAGTGGTCAGCGACCCATAGCTGACTGCTAGCGTCAAGGCCAGCGAACCATAGCTGAGCAGCGCATGAGCTGCAGTGGTCAGCGACCCATAGCTGACTGCTAGCGTCAAGGCCAGCGAACCAGAGCTGAGCAGCGCATGAGCTGCAGTGGTCAGCGACCCATAGCTGACTGCTAGCGTCAAGGCCAGCGAACCATAGCTGAGCAGCGCATGAGCTGCAGTGGTCAGCGACCCATAGCTGACTGCTAGCGTCAAGGCCAGCGAACCATAGCTGAGCAGCGCATGAGCTGCAGTGGTCAGCGACCCATAGCTGACTGCTAGCGTCAAGGCCAGCGAACCATAGCTGAGCAGCGCATGAGCTGCAGTGGTCAGCGACCCATAGCTGACTGCTAGCGTCAAGGCCAGCGAACCATAGCTGAGCAGCGCATGAGCTGCAGTGGTCAGCGACCCATAGCTGACTGCTAGCGTCAAGGCCAGCGAACCATAGCTGAGCAGCGCATGAGCTGCAGTGGTCAGCGACCCATAGCTGACTGCTAGCATCAAGGCCAGCGAACCATAGCTGAGCAGCGCATGAGCTGCAGTGGTCAGCGACCCATAGCTGACTGCTAGCGTCAAGGCCAGCGAACCATAGCTGAGCAGCGCATGAGCTGCAGTGGTCAGCGACCCATAGCTGACTGCTAGCGTCAAGGCCAGCGAACCATAGCTGAGCAGCGCATGAGCTGCAGTGGTCAGCGACCCATAGCTGACTACTAGCGTCAAGGCCAGCGAACCATAGCTGAGCAGCGCATGAGCTGCAGTGGTCAGCGACCCATAGCTGACTGCTAGCGTCAAGGCCAGCGAACCATAGCTGAGCAGCGCATGAGCTGCAGTGGTCAGCGACCCATAGCTGACTGCTAGCGTCAAGGCCAGCGAACCATAGCTGAGCAGCGCATGAGCTGCAGTGGTCAGCGACCCATAGCTGACTGCTAGCGTCAAGGCCAGCGAACCATAGCTGACTGCTAGCGTCAAGGCCAGCGAACCAAGCTGAGCAGCGCATGAGCTGCAGTGGTCAGCGACCCATAGCTGACTGCTAGCATCAAGGCCAGCGAACCAGAGCTGAGCAGCGCATGAGCTGCAGTGATCAGCGACCCATAGCTGACTGCTAGCATCAAGGCCAGCGAACCATAGCTGAGCAGCGCATGAGCTGCAGTGGTCAGCGACCCATAGCTGACTGCTAGCGTCAAGGCCAGCGAACCATAGCTGAGCACCGCATGAGCTGCAGTGGTCAGCGACCCATAGCTGACTGCTAGCGTCAAGGCCAGCGAACCATAGCTGAGCAGCGCATGAGCTGCAGTGGTCAGCGACCCATAGCTGACTACTAGCGTCAAGGCCAGCGAACCATAGCTGAGCAGCGCATGAGCTGCAGTGGTCAGCGACCCATAGCTGACTGCTAGCGTCAAGGCCAGCGAACCATAGCTGAGCAGCGCATGAGCTGCAGTGGTCAGCGACCCATAGCTGACTGCTAGCGTCAAGGCCAGCGAACCATAGCTGAGCAGCGCATGAGCTGCAGTGGTCAGCGACCCATAGCTGACTGCTAGCGTCAAGGCCAGCGAACCATAGCTGAGCAGCGCATGAGCTGCAGTGGTCAGCGACCCATAGCTGACTGCTAGCGTCAAGGCCAGCGAACCATAGCTGAGCAGCGCATGAGCTGCAGTGGTCAGCGACCCATAGCTGACTGCTAGCGTCAAGGCCAGCGAACCATAGCTGAGCAGCGCATGAGCTGCAGTGGTCAGCGACCCATAGCTGACTGCTAGCGTCAAGGCCAGCGAACCATAGCTGAGCAGCGCATGAGCTGCAGTGGTCAGCGACCCATAGCTGACTGCTAGCGTCAAGGCCAGCGAACCATAGCTGAGCAGCGCATGAGCTGCAGTGGTCAGCGACCAATAGCTGACTGCTAGCGTCAAGGCCAGCGAACCATAGCTGAGCAGCGCATGAGCTGCAGTGGTCAGCGACCCATAGCTGACTGCTAGCGTCAAGGCCAGCGAACCATAGCTGAGCAGCGCATGAGCTGCAGTGGTCAGCGACCCATAGCTGACTGCTAGCGTCAAGGCCAGCGAACCATAGCTGAGCAGCGCATGAGCTGCAGTGGTCAGCGACCCATAGCTGACTGCTAGCGTCAAGGCCAGCGAACCATAGCTGAGCAGCGCATGAGCTGCAGTGGTCAGCGACCCATAGCTGACTGCTAGCGTCAAGGCCAGCGAACCAGAGCTGCCAAGACCCTTCTACACCTCCACGCGGTGATCCTGGATAACAGGCTGCAGCAAGGCAGACTGGCTAAGGAGAAGGGATCGAAGAGGGAATGCTAACTTGGTACTCAAAAAATGCTTGCTGAAGTCGGATGTGTTGGACCAAAAGGTGCAAATATCGCAGTCAGGCTGTAAACTATGACACAACGCATTCTATTCTCTGGACTATATTCTGCTACTTAAGCCCTTTCAGGGTTTGGTAGCGGGAGATTGAGAACGAACGCAGAAGAAGAAGAATAATATAAAGAACACATTAGAGAACTTGTTAAACATGTCTTTTATTAAGATAATCAAAAGTGGATGTTATGGACATACAATGAAACAGGTGAACACAACTACAGTATAAACATTAAAAAATACATTCTGAGTATTACAAGAACTTCAGCAAAAACATCAACTCTGGTTAATACAAGAGGGCATGGCTATTCTGCATGTCCTACATTTATATATTATATTAGCTCTAAAAGTATAGGTTGGACACTACTACATTCAGAAAGAAAAACAAAAACCTGAACTCAATAAGATTTGATGGTTCTTCTCCATAGGCACAACGCAATACAAACCAACAAATTCCAGCTGTTTGGTTTGCTGTTGCTAGTAATGATCAACAAGTTATAATAATGTTATCTCTACCAGGTGTATAAAGTACATTGAGAAACCGATAACACTACATCCACACAATGTGTGTTATGATTACAAATAACAAACACCACACAGTAATCCAGAAATCAACTAATATATGGGTTTTGTTTTCTTAATTCTAGTTTCTAAATATATCACTAGATTCTGTACAATGTCAGATCTTCTTAGCAAATATTTGCAAACAAATGTTCGGTCGAAATATATCAAGTTCCATGAATCATTCTTGACCTTATATTCCACTTTGATATCTGCTGTTTACATAATACACCCACAGCTCTCCTTCGAATTTAGAGTGGTATCATTTTCAATAATTCTCCATAACATCTGACACTTAACGTTATGCACATTCAAACTTTTATTTACTGCCCATTGGAATGCAAATAATTGTATTTATATAATTCACAAATACTATTTAAGGTTCAAATTAGTCAAGAAAATATAAGTACAGGCATGTGTTTCCTCCCACAAACTGCTCAACATTCTAAAAACATTAAGAAACAAAAAGCGCATTCAAATCAGTTTACTTGGATACTCCAATCACACCACAAACCAGACGTGGCCCTGCATTTCCTGTCTTCAGGCTCTCTTCATTACCGCCCTTGCCCAAGTCATCTTCCTTCTCATGCACCTGAAACACAACATACGCATACATTTTTGTTTTGAAAGATTTCGATTTGAAGCAGGCCTGTTATGCAAATGTGTGTAGTAAAGTAGTGATATCAGAAGGTATATGTGTGTTTAGATGTTAACGTAACCCTTTCCAGTACAGGAAGGTAGGTGCTGGTGGCCTGAAAACATGAGTTTCGATCCAATTCTGTATATTTATCTGATATTTTGTCATTTAGCTTTACAGACCATGTTTACATTTTTAGGCAGACCTAAAGATGGCTGACTATCTGGCACATGTGGAGCTTTCGTTTAATGTAGTTGTTATCAAATCGGTATATAAAAATGCGGTGAATTATCAAACATGTTGCATTTTTCATGATGGAAATAGGATTTTAATTGTCGGGAAATGACATTATTTGATCAGGCCAATAATCACATACTTAATTAGGGACGGTGTGGGCTAGTGGTTATGCGACACGGCTCACAATACGAAAGTGGTGGGTTCAATCCTCATCACATCACCACCATTACCCCAGTGAAGCAAACCATTAGAAAATGCAGGAGAAAGTCTGCTATTCTCTATGAGTAAGGCAGCGTGGTATATTGGTAAATTGTCTGTTTCACAATGACAACGCACTGGGTTCTTATCTCACCATGTCCAGTTTGGCAGACAATGGGTTTTTCTCTGTGCGATCAATCCTCTGCATACGGAAAGTAATGGCAACCTACCCACTGCATACCTGACAAAAAAACTTATAAAAACAGCCAATTAGGTTGGGATTTGTAAGAAGCAACGTTCTGCAAAGGATATGCTACTTATATACACACATACATTCTCTATGAGCAGTTGCTGGCCAAGCAGTTTAGATGTTCGTCTTCTTACAAATACGTGCTTTCAAAACCTAAGTAGGGACAGCGCTGATTAGTTGTTAACCTTTAGCACTCCACATTTTGTAACCCTACCACACCGCTGTACCTAATTATCGGTAATTTCCTTAACTGCCGCCAAACTGCTGTACCTAATTTTCGGTACTTTGGATCGTACGTCATAAAATGCGTCAGAATCTAAAAATAACCAACCAATCGTGGTCAATCCTCGTGATTAGTCATTGCAAATGGCTGCCCCCATGTTTGAATTGATTTTGTGGGGTTTAACGTGAACAAATTAGGAAAATTGACAATGAAACGAACGGCTGATGAACCAAGCACTTCAACAGGAAAGCTAAGTAAGTCTAGGCTTATGACAGTCCAACAGGTGATCAATAATTTGGTTGATTCAGACTCTGTTCAAGTGAAACAGAAAGTGAGAGCTCGAGTGATGAGATGAAGGCTTTTCTTGGACTGAGGATCTATATGGAATACTCATGTATAAAGCCCAGCTATCAGGATTATTGGACAAATGAGGGCTCTTTGTTGTGTTTACTCCGGATTTCGAAATGTTTTATGACTCAGACAGGTTCTTTGCCTTTTGTTGGGTGGATTGGCACACAAAGGTGGAATATTGACGCTAGATGAAAGGTAAACCTATTTTCTACAATGTCTCCAAGTTACATCTTATTCTAACCACTTGTGTGCATGTAACTAACATTTTTCTATATCATGTTGGTTTTTTCTCTTTAATGCTCTGGAACCCAGGAATGGGGGACAGTTGGGTTCAGGGCCTTAGGTCTGGTAGAGCTAATGACGAAAATTAGACCTAATTAATTAACTTAATTTCTCGCTATGGTAGTTGACTTTCAAAATTTGTAACTTTTCTGTTTGTCAATAAATATGATTTTCATGTGTGTAGAGATACAATTGAATAAAGAACTTGTGGGTGTTATTGTTTTTGTTGTGTGTTTGTTAGTTTCTGAGATACAAAAAGATGAAGTTGAAAAAATTTGGACTCGACCATTAAGGCCTAGTCACTCCAATAGAAAACCATGGAAATCACAATAACATATCGATACTGTGTTTACAATATCGACACAACTGTTAGTTTCCAATTCAAACGTAGTTCTTTCATCTAAACAAACAAAATAAACAGATCTACTCGATAAAGATCTTTCCCAACAACCTACTCCACCTTTCGCAAAAAGTCGGCTTGCTCTAAACGGCGTATACAAATTAAAATTGTTCAAAAGCCATTTGTAATCATACGATACTTTAACCGGCAAAAACAGCCTTTATTCCTCAGTCCTCTCCGGTGAATCTCAGCAATAAAAATAAATGGTATAATGATGCAATTTTATTTTTCAAATGCTCTCTGTGTAGGTCTAACAAACTGGACTCAAGACTTACCACTACACTACGACCAATGACTGAGTTCGCTCCAATAAGTGGGATCTGTGCATCCTTCACGTCAACAACAGCAACTCCATCAACGCCAGCAACTATATTGCCAAGGTCACCTGCATGTCTAAGAATAACAACAATAACATGTAATCTGAACCTCACAATTTAATTCTACTTCATCATTTGCTATTAAAAAAATATAATAAAACAGTGTTCAGATGAAGGGTAACACGCACTCTAACCACTATTTCACTAAATTTGTCAAAAGGTAACCTAAATATTTTTATTACCAGAATATGCCACATTAAGCTTAACACATACAAAAAATAACTATGTCATGGAAATATGGTTTTGTAGATAAACTAAAAATCCCACGAATAGCAAAGAAGACTAATGAAGCAAGAGAGACCCATGCACAAAGGTCTACGACATGCAGAAAATAAGCAATCATCTTATTTGTTGTTGTTGCATGTTATGCAAAGAATAGGCCAGGAATACCATGTGCAAAATTGCTGGGAAAATAATTAAAACTGTTGAAGAAGGTGCAGAATTTAACATTATGGCAGAGAGAAAAGAATTTAACTTTACAGAGAGAAATAAATTTAACTTTGGCAGAAAGAAAAAAATTTAACTTTGGAAGAGAGAAAAGAATTTGGCATTATGGCAGTAAGACAGTCAACAGTAGAAACAACAAACAGCTCTTAAAATACAAAATAGTGGAGATCCATGTTAACTACACCAGTTGATATGTGAATTAATTATCATCATTCATCCATCTGGCTCCCTTTGGAACATAGGGCTGCAACAGATGTCCTTTATCTGTTCTTATTATGTACTTTACCCGTGAGCTCCACCCATGGCTGAACTGGCACCCATGAAACACCTGACTGAACTGGCTTCTTACTCCACCATTCTACCCCAGGTGTTTCTTGGTCTCCTCACTCATCTCTTTCCCCGCTGGTTCCTTCTTCTTCTTCTTCTTCGTACGCAGTCAGACAGTAACCATTATTTTTTCGAAAAAAGCGGCGGTCATCCTGAGGCTGTCGCCACTGCCATAGAGCTTGTCTTGCAGTTCCACTGGTGATATCCACATCTGCTCTCTCTGATCCTCGTATGTCGGGCAGTTCTGCAGCAGATGTTCAGCGGTCATTTTACCAGTACCGCACGGGCATTCGTCGGTACACCCTATCTTCAATTTGTTGAATAGGTGGTACCTCAGTCTATTGTGGCCAGTGCGAAGTCTGAAGACAACGGCCTGCTCTCTTCGGTTCAACTGGTAATAGGCATCGTTTTTGGTGTAGCCAGTATGTTCGGTTTCCCATTGGGTCATGTATCTGGCTTTGATAAGCCGTTTTGACTCTTCGTACGTCATACTAGTATCTGTTTGTGCCCGCTGGTTCCAATCTAGTTTATACTGTCCGGCTTCTTTCTGACAGGGTGTCCTATTCATCTCCACTTTCTCTTGACTATTTCCTGATGTGTTTTCCCCCATTCTAAGTTTGCCATTACACACAAAAAATTGATCTAGAACAAACCAAACCCCATGATCTATGTATGGATACTGACCGTTCAGTATCAGTTGGCCCTCCATGATTTTTTTGATTGGGATTGAAATGAGCTCCTGCACTTAGACATCCTGAGGAATAACGGACAATATGTAGGGCAGTATCAGGGTTGGCATTTCATTAAAGGACAATATGTAGGGCAGTATCAGGGTTGGCATTTCATTAAAGGACAATATGTAGGGCAGTATCAGGGTTGGCATTTCATTAAAGGACAGCAGGGCAGTATCAGGGTTGGCATTTCATTAAAGGACAGCAGGGCAGTATCAGGGTTGGCATTTCATTAAAGGACAATATGTAGGGCAGTATCAGGGTTGGCATTTCATTAAAGGACAGCAGGGCAGTATCAGGGTTGGCATTTCGTAAGAATGTTCAGATTCATTATGTGATTGCACTAACTCGACTGTCTAGTGCTACTTAGTCTGAATCCAACTACATTTATTTGCTAGGCGGCAATGAATTGGCATTTGGGTTTGTGGATTTCTTTTTTGTTTATTCTTCGCCGTTTGTTCTCAAACTCCCGCTACCAAGCCCTGAAAAGGACTTTGCAAGTAGCAGAATGTGGTCCGGAGAACAGAATGTATTGTGTCGCAGTTTAGTTTTGACTGCAATATTTACATCTTTCAGTCCATCACATCTGACTTCAGCAGGAATTTTTGGGTACCGTGTCAGTTTTTCTATCCCTTCTTCTTAGCCAGTCTGCCCTGTTGCAGCATATTTTTCATGATCACCACATGGTGACGGAGAAGGGTCTTGGCAGGTCCCTGAGGTTAGCAGTCGGCTTTGGGTCGCTTACCTCTACAACTCATGTACTGCTCAGTATTTTGATCCCGGGTTTGTGGACGAATCAGAATGTAAACAGTACTAGACAGCCGGACGAGTCTGACAAGATGTGAAATCCATAAAATATCTTGGTAGCAATATAGACAAAGTAGGAAGTAGAGGTAAAGATATCAAAATAAGATTACAAAAGGTGAAAGAAGTTTGAAATTGCATTGGTGAACTTATGGAAATAAAAATAAATTCAATTCAATCAAAAATACAAATCTTCAACTTGTTCCAAATATAAACTGCCATAAATATGTTGCTTGCTCCAAAAGAACTTTGTTTTCCTCTTACAAATATTTTTTTTAAACTATCGTATAATTCTACGACTTTATTCCCGTTGCTGGGGTAGTTGAGGGGTTTTTAGCCAGAGGACTACAGGCTGGTTCCCCACTACTGTTGTCACGTTGTGTGCTGGCTATGTTTGTTTATTTCACCCTCAACAGAAAAACAACATATGCCTTACCTAGGATTCAAAATGCTGCCGTCCTTGTCATTGAAACCATTCAGATATATACAGCCATAATTATGCCACCAGCTCCTAAGTATTTTTTACATGCCAAATATATGATGCATAAATTAATCAAATCATATTACAAAGATTACCATTTGTGTAATCTCCAAATTCATGAATGTGGAAACCATGTTTGCCAGGGGCTAGACCTCTAACTTCACCTGTGACTGCAGTGACACCATCAGCTGTCTGTAAAATTAAAAACATGTACAACATGAAATCAAACAATTAATTAATTATTCATAATTATTATCTGCTGCAATGAGTACAGATGGCCTTACAGGGAGATCGAAAGCGGCTTGAGGTCTTCCACATGTGCAACCAATGATGTATCCTTGGAGTACAAAGGCAAGATCTAGTCAAGGACATCGAGGTCTCCTGATGGACACAACTTTAGAGCATTTCTTCAACATTTGGTTGGCACTATCTCCCGTTTTTACCATGTAGTCCACTTCTCTCAGGACATCCCGGGTCGACAGCTGCTTCACCTGACCCTGGAAATCAGAGGTGGGAAAAGACGGAATCCCTCATGGAGCTGCCCAGAGGCCACTCACACAACACCTGGCTTTTCATTTAACCCTGATGGGGTTATATTACGTTTAGAAGTCTTCAGAAATATCTTCTCCAAGGCCTGTATCCTCCGCTGCAGGTCAGCTGTAATTGCCCATGTCTCACAAGCAAACAGGAATATTGACAGGACCAATGTACGCATTAATCTGATTTTCTATGACATATAATTATAATAGCATATTTAGCAGACTAAGTTATGTGACTTAAAACTGTACCACTCTTTTATCTAAACGTATTTAGGGAAGGCCAACAGAGCGTTTGGATGAAATACTCAGAAAGCAACATGTCACACAACAACGATTATTGTGGCAGAGCCCAGGAGGTGAGTATTGAGTCGACTTTTCATTCGTTGTTTGTCCCTGACGAAAACCTTGCTGCCGTAACATGTGTTTCGTTTTGTTTCTGCCTAGTACACTAGCAAATACTAGCATTGGTGTGATTATCAATTTTTGATGTAAAGTACTGCTGTAATTCGATGTTTTTGTTAGTATTAAAACAATCTAAGCAGACTTCCTGTAGGTAGGAGAGCTGCAGATGTTGCACTATCACATGATTGTCAATCGCCGACCTGCTGCACCACCTTCTTTAGTGCCGGCTACCACTGCTGGAAATTGAAATAAGAACAGATCTTGTCTTTCAACATGACCTTAACTTACCTCTTGTGTAAATGTGATCGTTCCAGTAACATCTTTTGACGTGCCTGCACTAAGGACACACACTGCCTTAACCATTTTATAGGATATATATTTGGTAAATGTGTGAACACTTATAATGCTTTCGTTCCGACAAGCAACTTCTCTCGTCAATAGTGACTCGACAAGATTTCTGGACAAGCTGTGCCGTGTGCAGACGTGACCTTTGACCTCAGGGGCACCAGGGGTTGGAACTCTACAGGCACTAACAAACTATCTCTATATATAAAGCGTTAAAGAAGTTTGCTTGTCCCTTATATATATCGCAGTGGGAAGGCAAACCCGGTACTCAAATAAGTTAGCTGAATCGGATGTGTCGAGCCGAAAGGCGCAGCTATAGATAACTGGTTGTATACAGACCCTGCTGGGTCTTCTAAACCAGTATAAAGGCGTTAAGTTAAGTTAAGACTCGCTGTAAAATAAGATACAGCGCCAAAACGTTCTTTTCAGTACCAACGCTGATGGAAATTAGATGCGCATAGCTTTTAGAGCAGGGTAATGCAAATGTAACTGGTTGTCTACAGACTGAATAACTTTCTATACCAGTATAAGGACGGTTAAAAGTATTTATATTTTTCCTGTAATTTATTTTCTTTTTCTGTGTTTTATTTTATATAATTTGCTAAGTTTCCTAAACTTCTCAATCTTTATTTTTTTCACACCCCCCCCCCCCCCACCCTCTTCTCCAAACATTCAGATGAGTTCAATGTACAGTTTGGTGTTCTTGTTTGGTATATCTCAAAGTCTCATTTCCTATGACTTAACTTTATTCCCTGTTTTCAATTATTTCATGAGTGTTTTCAAACTACACCTCCACACGGTGACCCTGGATAATAGGCTGCAGCAGGTCAGGCTGGCTAAGGAGAAGGGATCGAAGAGGGAATGCTAACCCGGTACTAAAAAAATGCTTACTGAAGTCGGATGTGTTGGACCGAAAGGTGCAAATATCGCAGTCAAGCTCTAAAATACGACACAACGTATTACGTTCTCTGAACTACATTCTGCTACTTAGTCCCTTTCAGGGTTTGATAGTGGAAAATTGAGAACGAATGAAGAAGAGAAAAAACTGATAATCAAAATGCATCAGACGCTGATAATTTGTCCACGTGACTCCTTGAATCGTGGGCAACAGTCCAGTGTATTCCCACATTAAAACGATACTAATTATCCACACCGATTTTGCTCGAAACTGATGATTCATGGCGAGGTGTGTGCAGCATATTTAAACCTCCGTGTTCAACATTTGATGACTTCTACGTTGTTTTGATTGATCTGTTGTGCGTCCATTGCTATTCTGCAGAAAAATAATTTTCGTATTTGTCTTGAGTGAGACCTGATACAGGTACTGTATCTTAGAACCAAACTTTCACAGCAGGTCGACTGATTGTTAAGTACGAGCCGGAGTAAAAAAAGTAAGCTTATTCGTTTTATTTATTAACAGAATACACTTTATTAGGGTTATTTGTGTTGACTTCACTTCGTATTATTAATATAGTTTCTATTGTAGTTTAGATGTCTTGTTAATTTAATATTACTTTTCAAGTTTTTTTTAGCATTTAGCGTTTTTAGATGGCGTTTTACGTGCTCTTTTCGTTATATCCTGTTCTTGATAAAGGCCTTAATCGGCGGAAACTCTGCCATCGTCTTGTTGTTTATTGTAAAATTGCGTTTCAACATTCTCGTTTACTGAATTACCATTAACTATGTCTTGTTTGAAAATCTTTCATTTAGAAACTTCTTTATTAAAATGCGATTTGTAATGAGGTATATTTGTTTTCGAATTAATGGATGCTACGTGAAACCAATCAGCAGGCAAGCACATGGATCATTGGTGGCAGCGGACATGTGGTTTTGCAGAAGAATGTTGAAAGTCTCATGGGCTGCAAAGACATCTAAAAACGTAGTACTTGAACAAGCACAGACACAAAGACAGCTAATGGCAACAATAGGAACAAGACAGCAAACATTATTCGGTCATGTCATGAGAAAAGGCAAGTTGAGACACACGGTGACAACGGACAGAATCACATGAAGAGGCACAGAAGGAGGCAAAGAGATAAAATAATGGACAGCTTAAATAAATGGCATGGGAGATGATCAACGGCAGAAATGATATACGACATACGGGATAAGAGGAAGTGGAGGCCCATGATCGCCATTGTCAACCGGAAAACCACTTAATGATGATGATGATGATGATGATGATGATGATGATGATGATGATGATGATGATGATGATGATGATGATGGTGATGATGATGATGAGTGAATACTTATGTATTCATTTTGTTCTTTTGATAAAGTTTACGACTCATAACCCATCATCGGGGGGGGGGGGGGGGGGTGTTCTTTCTCTGTCCCTTATCCCACACAAGGTTGCCAACCTCTGATCTATGTAATGAATTATCTAGTCACCTGTTTTTACTGTTGTTATTATCTTTGTCAGGTCAGGTCAGGTCAGGTCATCCCATAACCGGTGAGGTGTTGGGGCACACATGAAGACATCCTCATAACCCCACGCCACCCTTCTCTGTCAGTGCCTGTGGCTCTTCTGGTCGGAGATTGGTCCATTCTTTGATGTTGTCCCCTTACCTCTTTTTGGGACGGCCTCTTTGTCGTCTGTCTTGCCCCTTTTCGTAAATGATCGTATTTGCAAGACCATTTGATCTCGATATGTGACCGTACCAAGACCATTTGATCTCGATATGTGACCGTACCAAGACCATTTGATCTCGATATGTGACCGTACCAAGACCATTTGATCTCGATATGTGACCGTACCAAGACCACTTGATCTCGATATGTGACCGTACCAAGACCATTTGATCTCGATATGTGACCGTACCAAGACCATTTGATCTCGATATGTGACCGTACCAAGACCATTTGATCTCGATATGTGACCGTACCAAGACCATTTGATCTCGATATGTGACCGTACCAAGACCATTTGATCTCGATATGTGACCATAATAAGACCATTTGATCTCGATATGTAACCGTACCAAGCGAGTTTCCTTCTTTGGACAGTTACCTAGAGGTCTTCAAACGGCCCTATTATCTTTGATGTTATTATTATATGCAGTGGTAACAACAATCTTAGCATTAGTGTCTGGATTAGATTAGTAGCAGTAATGTTTTTTTTATCGTGCACACATTGCACCCATATGTGTCAATCTGGGAATGAGATGGTACTGGCCAATTCTACCGTGTGTCTCAAATATGAGCACGGCGCCCAACACTGCAGCTATCCTGCTTACAGGAAGTCTGTATTTAAGCACATTCGTCGGGAAGGAAGAGTAACGTCTGGTCAGGCACAACATACTGATCAGACATGTTAGTCAGGGTCAGGCAAAATATACTGGCGAAGAAACTTGTTGTAGCGCTTCTGTTGCTTTGTGTTGTGACTAGTAGTGTGGACTCTCTCCAACTAAGACGTGAAACATACAAATCAATAGCAACACTTGGTCAGAGAAACATTGAGAGCTGCTCGCACTTCGGCAAAATAACCATTAAATATATTATAATTAGAGTAAATTACAAAATAATACACATACAAAATCCATATTGATAGACATGAAGTAGAAAGACGGGCCACACAATAGACATGAAATAGAAAGAGAGGACCACACAATACACATGAAATAGAAAGAGAGAGAACCACACAATAGACATGAAATAGAAAGAGAGGACCACACAATAGACATGAAATAGAATCAGAAGACCACACAACAGTCGCGTAAAAGAAAGAGGAGGCCACACAATAGTCGTGGAATAGAAAGAGGAGACCACACTGTTTATAAGTCATTTGGAAATCTAACTACCTTTTTTTGGGGTTGGGGAAGAGGTACGAATGAAAGGAGGGGGATTCGAAGACGATAAGATAAGAAAAGAGAAAAACCCAGAAAGGGAACAACAACAATCACCAACAGCAAACAACATTTTGTAATTGACAATCTCTTGATTACACCAACTCCTTCAATCCAGAGTATTTTGAGTTTCTTGAGACATTTATTCTTGCAATGAAAAACCACCACTAAGAATTATGGGTACATTTATAAACGTAGCCCCTGCTGAAGTCGGATGTGTCGGACCGAAAGGTGCAAATATTACAATCAAGCTGTAAACTACGACACAACATATTCCATTCTCTGGACTACATTCTGCTACTTAAAGCCCTTTCAGGGCTTGATAGAGGGAGACTGAGAACGAACGAAGCCAAGCCACGAAGCCAAGCCATAAATGTAGCAAATCTTGCTATTGACACAGTTAAAGTATAGCCTATGTATGGTGATTGTTAAAAAAATCCGCATTTCGCATTGAAAAAATATTTGCGAGCCAAAATGTCTTCGCTACGTAGTGAATCAGTTCACATGTCTTACCCCTTTTCTGTGTTGTGATACTGTTTTTGTAAGACATGTTTAAAATAATCGTCTGGCCTTGTACCCAGTGTGCTCATTTACATTTATGTCGGGGACGGCGTGGGCTAGTGGTTAATTGACAAGGCTCACAACCCGAAGGTGCTGGGTTCGATCCCCAACCGGCCGTTACCCCGGGGAAGCAAACCCTTACAAACTGCAGGAGGAAGCAGACCCTTACACACTGGGCCGACAGGCGCAAAATAAAAACCACACCGCCTCGGGGATAAGAGAAATAAGGCAAACGCAAGAAAAAAATAATTGACATTTATTTATTCATACTTCCTGTTTCTGTAGTTAAACGTCTGCACACCCCAATTACAAAGACAATAATATCAACACAAAGTTTTCATGAACACACAAGGAAGTAAAATAGGGCTGATCTGCATTTTTAGATAGTAATACCTCTTGATCAACTATATTTCTACATTTCCAGAGCATCGATCAGACTAGTCTTGTCCTATCTACTTGTGCCGTAAGGCGGCGTGGGGAGCCGCAGTTTTATGCCCAAGACCAGACGCGTCGCTGAAGTAGTCTTCATCCCATGATCATTTATAATATCCGCAACATTTCATATCCATCTAGTTCTCGGTCTGCCACGGTTTCGAAAACCCGAACGTCGTGCGTTTTATGCGCACAGGGGTACTGTATCTTTCACATACACAGTTTAGCTCAGTCACATGTTGCTGCAGATCGCCTTGACTCTCGTATAGTAGACATGGATCATCTTCAAACAATGAGTTCCTTTAACTTATCAGCCTCTTCCCTTTCTTTCTCTGCATTTCTTGGCATATGTTGAAATTTATTCTGTCCATTTACGTGTTGAAGAGTAGGGGTGACAACACATGCCCTTGTCCCATCCCGGTTATCTCCCTTGTTTCGGTCAGACCATCTGTTCTTACTATTTTTTGGTACACTTGGTACAGTGCCCTAATATTCTCTAACAGCTGCCCCTCTATCCTAAAATTTGTGATTTCAATAGCAAAGGTCTAACTTGAGGAGACTGCTAACTCCATGAACAATGCTCTGTAGTTGCCTTTTTTGACAATTTTTCTTCGCCAGCGTTCGTTCTGAACAGAACAGCTTACAGCGAGGATGCGCTTGTCGGCAGACACATCCAGTTTCAGCTGTATTTTTTTATTACCAGGTTTGCCTTCCCACTGCGATCCCCATGCTCTTAACCAGACTACACAAGTGCAGCATGTTTCCAGGACCGCTGTTTTGAGGTTGTTGTTGTTATTTGCGAATGCCCCACAATGAGTAGGTTAGTCTTATCTGTGCCTTGAAAAGGACGTTAAGTGGTGAGTTGCAGTAGCTTTTCTCACATCCTGAGTGTGCTGATGAAGGTGGGCCTGGGTCCTCTAGGTGGCTGTGCTATGCTTGACTTCACCTGCGTGTCGCTCACTACTTCGGGGATCACGTCGATCCCTTACCTCGTTAGCCAGGCTGCCATGAAAGCAACCCATTTCCAGGGAGGGCTACTAGGACGCCGAGGTTCTTGTCCAGAATGTTTTGCATGAACCTGACTAACATGTCTGATCAGTATATTTTGTCTGATCAGACGTGTCTTCCTCTCCTCGCTTGGAGGTCGAATTTGGTCTTGTCAGCTCTAGTTTGCTGACCCTGATGCAATCAGCCAGAAAAAGTCGCTGGCTGCTGTCAGTTCATTCATTGTGCTGATGTTAACTCATTCACTGTGCTGCTGCCAACTAATTCACTGTGCTACTGTCAACTCATTCACTGTGCTACTGTCATTCACTGTGCTGATCTTGATACTGTTGATTGCCCACAATGAGTATGTTTACCGTTTTGTGCGCTCTAAAAAGGGAATTAAGTGACAGGTTGCAGCCACTTTCATCACATCCTGAGTGTGCCGATGAAGGTGGACTGCAGTCCTCCAGGCGGTTGTGCTATGCATGGCTTCATCTGCGTGTCGCTTCTACGAGAACCACGTGAATCCACATTCCTCGGCCAGACTGCCTTGAAAACAGCTTGTTTCCAGAGAATGTTCTATGTAAGAGAGAGTGATCTTGGTCAGTATATTGTGTCCGGCCCTGACACGATGATCTAGTAAGTATGTTGTGTCCGGCCCTGACGCCATGATCTAGTAAGTATGTTGTGTCTGGCCCTGACGACGATGTTCTAGTAGGTATGTTGAACCTGACCGGAATAGCGTCTGTTTCCCATGTCTCATCTTAGACCAGCATCATGACATATTACGCAGTGACATATTACAGAACTACATTAACCCATTGATTGGCATCCTGTCAGTCTCGAGAGACATAGGACTTCACACTACAGTGGGACATTCAGTTGTTGCCCTAGCTTTCGCCGTAAACGTTTGTAGTCTGCATCTTGACGCATCCTGTCTTCTCTGCCTGCAGACAAACACACAAAGCCTGTCTACAGCTGGGTCTGTCTTTGGCAAGTTCCTCCAAGTCGCAGATGTTCATATCCAACACCTTCAGGTCACGCTTGCAAACATCTTTGTAGTGGAGGAAGGGTCTACCTATTTTACGCTTGCCCGTGGTCAGCTCTCCGTAAATGATATTTTTTAGTTTTCGTCCATCCTCCAATCTGCACACGTGACCAAGCCCCAACAAACGGCGTTGGCGGATGATCGTAACTAAGTTGAAGATCTTTGCACGGTCCAGCACTCCATGAAATTCCAAGTATGCGTCTCAGGCAGCCCATATGAAACGTATTTAGCCTGTTTTCATGCTATGCATACAGAGTCCATGTTTCGCTGCCATAGAGCAGGGTTCAAATCACACATGATCTGTACACAGCAACCTTTGTGGAAATGGTCAGCATGTTGTTATTTCACACTCTCTGTGAGAGCTTGGCAAGACCTGAAAAGGCCATTCCTAATAATGTCTGCAGCTCTGCGTCCAGTGACGTGTCGGTGATGATAGATCCAGCTCAGCATCCAGTGAAAGGTTGTCGACGATGATAGATCCGAGGTAGTTAAAATGATTTACTACTTCCAGATTTTTATCGTTTAAGACAATATCAGTAGGATCTGCACCCTGAGCCATCACTTTCGTCTTCTGTACGCTGATCCTGAGTCTAAAAAGATCACCGGATTTTGCCAAACTATTAATGAGGATCTGTAATTCGGCTTCAGTGTGGGCGACCAGGGCAGCATCTTTTGCGAAGAGCATATCCCGAATGACAGTCTCCATTCTCTTACATTTTGCTCGCAGTCCGGTTAGATTGAATAGTCTCCCATCTGACCTAGTATGCAGAAAGATCCCCCTATGTGGCAGTTCTAAAGGCACGTCTAAGCACGACGGCAAATAAAATGCAGAATAGAGTCGAAGCCAGGACACAGCCTTGTTTAACTTCACTGTTAATGTCGAAGGCCTCAGATGCCTGACCGTCATGCAGCACTGTACCTTTCATGCCCACGTGAAAAGACCTAATCATGCTCAGTAGTTTAGATGAGCAGCAAACTTTTGACAATACTTTAAAAAGACCCTCTCTTTTTACCAGGTCGAATGCTTTGGTGAGGTCGATGAAGGCAAGAAATAGAGGTCTGTGTTGTTCTCTGCATTTCTCTTGCAATTGCCTCAGTGAAAAGACCATATCAACGGTGGACCTTTCTGCGCGAAAACCACACTGAGACTCCGGATGCACCCTGTCGGCCAGCTTTCGCAACCTGTTCAGGATGATGCGATTAACCCACTACAAACTAATATAATATAATAATAATGTACGCTTAGGCGTCTGAGGCCCGTTGCATTGGTCGGCTACATCTATGACCCACTGCTGCGGTGTGGTTCCAGGCCTCGTATAGAGCAATGGTGGTAGAGGTTGCTATCTGCTGGAGCCATGCCGGTCGGGGGGATATTTTTGTTGGTGAGGAACGACTTGTGTAGTATCTTGTGGACCGGGGTTTCCTGGTCCAACTGTACGACCTGAGCGAAAAAAGAAACTCGGTGCCGGTCAAGTGTTTCTTAGATTGGGAGGAAGTCTGTTTTAGCAGAGACCTCTACGTTGCGGATGTAGTCATGCCATCGGATGCACCGGATACGCCGCTGGTTGCGCACGCGGAAGGCATCCAGTCTCGAGATGTCTTGTTGAGTCCAGGTTTCGGAACCCTAAAGCAGAACTGGGACCACGCAGGACTGGCAGATGCGAATTTCTGTTTCAATAGAGATCTTTCCATTGCTCCACACACGTCAGAGGTCGTACATAGCAGATGCAGCTAGTCTGATCCGCCTTGACATATCGGGACCGCTGCGCCCATAAGATGATGGCATGCTAACAAGATAGATACATTTGTTGGTGCCCTCCGCAGTGTGACCTTGAGTTTCAATACCCTGGGGTGCTCTGTCAGAAATGAGATTCTGAACTTTGGTCTTGGCTCAGGATAAAGACAGGCCTAAGAAGGGCATTTCGCTGTCCAGGATATCTAGAGAGCGCTGCAGCGCAGAGTTGTCTGTGCTGAACAGAACAATGACGTCTTCGAGATCATTCAAGATTCACCGATTAATAGCTATAACCTTTTGGTGTGTGCTGAGGCGGTCAAGAAGCCAGTCGACACTCTAACCTATCTGTCCATTTTATTTGGAAACTGTAACTACTACTAGATTCAATGCGACCTTCCATTGTTATTCTGTACATTCTGTTGTATTGACATAATTAATAAACGTACAGTATATGAGTAAGGCAAAGATGTTTTAACTTTGCTCTTATGAACATATATTTTCTGTGTCAAGACTTGACAAGTGAAGGAAGAAAAATGAACAAGCCTGAAAAGCATGTTAGATACGTAATACGAAATGGGGTACTTGTTTAATTCACTAGCATTACAATTTATTTTGTATCTTGTCTGTGATTTCACCCACATTAACGCTAACTGTAGCTGTAACCCAGCAATAACTTTAACCCTAACCCATACCCTAACCTAGAAATAACCCTAACCTAACCCTAACCCCATTCCTAACCTTTGTCCTACAAATATCTCGGGTGAATTATTTTTTACACATACAATTTCATTACCATCTTGTTCGTTTTAATTTGAGTGAATTCATTTCTACATGTACAATTTCATGTACCATTTTGCATGTTAAATGTCTATTTGGATCGATGTTGGTTTCCGTACCTGGAGGAGGAATCGGAGATTCAGCAGACAGATCGGGACATGTCGTTGCAGGGGAAGGTTAAGATATTGCGTGCAGTGCTCCTTCCCCCTGTTCGCTACCTCCTCGTATGACGAGCACAGGAAGCCGATGGACATATTGATGAACTCCATGCTTATTCACTGGTTCTGCTTGTCTTCAAGGCAGAGGAGCCTGATAGGCGGGTCTGGGGTCATGAGATTTGAGACCAGCTTCGACTTCGTCAGCAGTTTCGTTTAGAAAGGGCGTCCAGGACGACGCGGAATTGGCATTTCAGCCGTCGACGTTCGGCGTGGTCATTGCGAAGGCTGTCTGAGTTCGTCTGGAGTATGATGTCATACAAGGTATCGGAAAGCCATCGCTGACGCTTTCGGCTCCTTGGGCCGGTGATTAGCTTGGCGACCAAGTATGCTGCGTTCTTTATGACTGGTCCAGCTGCCTCCAGGTCATCGGAAAGGGGTCTGCTGCAGCTAGATTTCCCCTGACATCATCGGCGACACTTGGGTTAGTCTTGAGAAGCTGGATATTGTACCTTAGGGTCGGCACATGTTGTTGTTGTTTTTTTTTGGGGGGGGGGGAGGCATATGGGCTGATGGAGTACTTGATTATCGGCAAGCGATGGTAAGTGTTGCAGGGGCCTCCGCACGGCGAGCGACACGACAAGAAGTCTCCCGGTCGAGACTTCTCACAAGGAAGTGGCCGAGTTCCTTCATAGTCCTTCAGTGGTTAGAGATCCATGTGTGGCGGTTAATGTCTAGGCGGCGGTACCATGAGCCGGTAATCTTCAGACTGTATGCGGTTAATGTCTAGGCGGCGGTACCATGAGCCGGTAATCTTCAGACTGTATGCGGTTAATGTCTAGGCGGCGGTACCATGAGCCGGTAATCTTCAGACTATGCGGTTAATGTCTAGGCGGCGGTACCATGAGCCGGTAATCTTCAGACTGTATGCGGTTAATGTCTAGGCGGCGGTACCATGAGCCGGTAATCTTCAGACTGTATGCGGTTAATGTCTAGGCGGCGGTACCATGAGCCGGTAATCTTCAGACTGTATGCGGTTAATGTCTAGGCGGCGGTACCATGAGCCGGTAATCTTCAGACTAAATGCGGTTAATGTCTAGGCGGCGGTACCATGAGCCGGTAATCTTCAGACTGTATGCGGTTAATGTCTAGGCGGCGGTACCATAAGCCGGTAATCTTCAGACTGAAGGCGGCGCAAAATGACAAGAGCATGTGTGAGTTGTCATTTGCATTTCCACTGTCGAACTAGCCCAAAACCGATTCATAACCACAACGCGGGGACCCTGAAACTGCATTGAAAACACCCAGTAGGATGAATTAATTATGAGGAACTGTGGCTGAGGCGTTGTTCAGATCCTGGTAGAAGTACCATTGTTCCCTAAATGTGTGAAATCTCGTTCTTAGTCTGTTGACTGTGGCCATTTCGTTTTCCAATGTCAGATGAGTATTACTTATATTTTCGTGTTATCTGTGCTAATGTTTGAGGTTTAATGTATGCATTTTTTTAATTAAAGGTACCACCAACAAGATGACCTGCACACGTTGCCTGGTCTTGATATTGCTGTCATTATCCTGGGTCACGCTCACTGTTCCCTTAACAAACGTGCCAGATTCAGATCGTGGAAGACAAGTCGGTGCCAAACATGGGGAGACAAAATCCTTGACTTATGCTTCTCTGAGATCAATGAGACCGGCACCAACACGATTTGTCAATGACCATCCAATGGTCACAGAAGTCAAAAAGTTTGAAATCATTGCTCAAGAGCCCATAACCATACAGCCGATAAAGATAAAATACAGCATTCTGGAAGATACTAGGCCAGATGTTACTCTGTTGGACAACAGCCCCGATATTGCTTTGGATAGAACATCAAACAACGGTTTTCCCCATCACATGTCAACCCAATCGGACTCACAAATAGATCATATTTTTATTGCTTATGATCTCAATCAAGCTATCAACGAAAAAAACCACAAATTGTCTCACGATAAGAACGAAGAAGACAATACTAATGCAAAAAATGACAAATTGTCTCACGATAAGAATAAGGAAGATGATTTCAACGAAGAAAATGACATACTGTTTCCCGATAAGAATGAAGAAGATAATTTCAACGAAGAAAATTACATACTGTTTCACGATAAGAATGAGGAAGATAATACCAATTTGAATGCAATGGAAGGAAATGTGGACAAATCTAAACATCACGGGGACATATTTTCATGTGAGCCTTGTAACTGTACGTATACAGCTCGAAGGTCGGTCATAGCCAACTGTTCACACAGAAATATTGATGAAGTCCCTTCACAACTTCCACGAAATACCATTACTCTCAAACTAGCATTTAACCGTCTACAAACACTTAACACTTCTAGCTTCCTACAGTATTCAGATCTCTTAAATGCCACCCTGTCAATGAACGTTAATTTAACGAAAATTGTAAATGCCTCTCTGGGAAACAGGTCCTCTAAGGTGCAACGTTTAAACTTATCTCACTGCGCCATCCAAACCATCGACGATGCTAGTTTTGTGGCTATGCCTAAACTTACTGTTCTGACACTTAAGAACAATAAATTAAAAAATCTGACAAAAAATGTATTCAAAGGCCTAAATAAATTGAAAAGTTTGGAAATTTCAGGAAACCTTATCTGTTTTATTGAAAAAGGGACATTTAATAAAGTTAAGTCGCTAAAAACATTGGACTTGAGCAGAAACACAGAGTTAGGTTATTCAAATAAAAGCTTCCCACCATCACTTTTAGCTCATTTAAAACTCCTAGAAAAGCTTTCCATCCATGGAAACAGTGCCGACTTTGAGAATAACTATCCAAATAAAGCATTGCAACAGTTAGTCAGACTGAAAGACCTAAGTGTTGACGGACTAGGACCGTTTGTTGAGTTTGGGCCCGAAATGAAATCTCTTGAAAACCTGGTCTATCTTAAATTGTGTGGCAAATGCAACATTAAGAATATTACCGAAGGATTCTTTAAGAATATTCCATACTTAAAGTCATTTTCAATGGATTCATGTCCTCACTTTGCAAATGTACATCCTAAAGCGTACACAAATCTGACAAATCTTCAATCTCTGTCGTTTTCTAACATGTCATGCTATTTCTTTGACAAAGCGTTCAATGATCTGAAAGGTTTAAGAAACTCACGCCTGAAATCACTTTCCTTTAACCGCCTTCGTCTCCCTAGATATCAGTGCAAATACCTTGGAGAAGAACAAGCTAAATATTTAAAGAATACAACATTAGAAAAACTGGATCTCTCTGATAATTCAATTTCGTTTCTCGGACGTAATTTCTTGTACGAATTACCAAAAACTGTAAAAAAGCTGATTTTGAAGAAAAACAAATTCACATCCGGGACACAGTGTATTAATGACTTCACAATGCTAGAAGAACTTACAGAATTAGACATATCAATGCAAAATGGGTATAATAATTTCGACACATGCTGCAGTACATTAGCTGATGTTTCAGAACGAAACTGCCCTGACAAACAATTTTCAAACGTGAAGGAGGACAACAGAATTTCAAAAGATGTTGGTAAACATTCTGTGTTGAAGGTATGTGGTTCTGAAAAAACTAACGTAAAGTTGCAATTTGACAATATATCTACACTAGACGAAATTAATGGCAAAGATCAAGATCAACAAACTGTGACATCGTCAGGTACATGTTATGTGAATATTCCACCCAAATTAAAAATATTAAAAGCATCTCAGTACAACATGTTTGGAATGCAAATACTAACGCCTAAACTGAACAATAATTCATTGTCTGTGATCGACTTCTCCGGGAGTTTTATGTCCTGGGGTTCTGGTGAACTACCACGAGGAATAATTGAAGCAAATTTCGGAGACAATTACTGCACTAATATCAGTCAGTACTTCTTTCAACCAAATAATTCACATGCCCGTCTATTATTGAACAATAATTTTCTTGGTCCTGACTTTGCGCATGATGAAAACGGGGATATTTTTGCAGAACTGACACAAACAACATATTTGGACATATCAACAAATCTCATTTACAAACTTCACCTACAAATGTTCAAAGGATTGACAAATCTGAGGTTTTTAAAAATAGCAGACAACAAGCTCTACAAGATTAACACAACATTTGCTCACATGAAACATTTACGACATATTGATTTCAGTAGGAACTCAATTAGTTGGATAGACGCAGATACTCGGAATGATTTCGACCAGGCTGCTCTTAGTCTTACTCACGGACACACTCTCGAAATCGACCTGACAATGAATCCATTACTATGTACCTGCGCCGGTTTAGAGTTGATATCATGGATGGCTACAACAAATGTTCGATTTGTTAACCAAAATCTTCTTACGTGCGAGACAGACGGCAAGATCAGTGAGGCAATAGGGGATTTTAAGAGCAGAAAACAACAACTTCAACGATTGTGCATATCTAACGCTTTGTTTATCGTTGGCTGCGGAGGTGCCATAACCGTTGTCATGGTGATTATTGTGATTGGATTGCTGTATCGGTATCGATGGAAACTAAGATATTTTCACAACACTGCAATGGCTGCTCTGTTCGGCTTCAAACCTGATGTGAATTCAAAGTCTGGGTTTACATTTGACGCTTATTTTGTGTATACAATGGAAACACGGGATTTTGTTTTACAAACCTGTTTGAAAGAGTTGGAGATGAAAAGAGGGCACCGGCTCTGTGTGGAAGACCGAGACTTCCTGCCCGGTACTTACATTATATCAAGCATAGTCAGCGCTATCAGAAACAGCACAAAAACAGTTCCCGTGATGACACCCGATTTTTTCAGCGGTCTATATTCTGAGTACAGCTTCAAGATGGCAGTCATGGAAGAATTGTACAAACAGCGCTCAGTGCTACACCTTCTCATATACAAACCGATACCAAATGATGAAATGTCACACGACGAATTGAACGTCATGAAGCGAAGCAGCTACACGGAGTTCCCGCCAGAAATAGATGCAAACGATAATCTAAGGCAGAAGTTCTGGGACGAGCTGTCACAGGCCATTGGCCACACTAGCAACTAGCTTTGGTTGGTTGGTTGGTTGTTAATGCCCACAATGGGTTGGTAACCCTTTTGTGCGCCCAAAAATGGACGGAACTTGTTGCAGAATGTAGTAGCTTTCCTGACATCCCGAGCGTCCTCCGTGCGGTTGTGCAATGATTGACTTCATCTTCGTGTCACTCACTACTACTGGAATCACATTGAACCTCACCTTGTTAGCCAGACTGTTGTCCTCGACAACAGCCCGTTTCCAGAACGACCAACGAGCAGGTCCGGCGAGGGCCTTGACCAGTATATTTCTCCTGACACTGGCTAACATTGTTTGATCAGTGTGGTTTGCCTGACCAGACGTTAACTTCATCGTCCCGGCAACTCGCTATAAACGTGACTATTGTACTGAAAATGTAGAGATGAGATAAATGTCATGGGCCTTGCTGCTAATAACTAATTTAACCTTTCACTGCAAATACAAGGGGCTTGTCATAAGTCTTTACCCTGACCATGAAGGAGTAGGAGGAGACAGTTGAAATTTGACACAGTGCTTATTCCTTCTCAATGTAGCCAGCACCTGAATTTATACATTTCTGCCATCTATGCTAGACCTTGAAAAGACCTTCAGAATAAAATAACTTATTTTTCTAACTAAACCAGTTATCACAAGCCAGTGTGACATCCTCGTCACTGTAAAAATGATTTCCTTTCAGCTGTTTTTTAAGTTTTGAGAAAAGAAAAAATCTGATGGAGATCCGGAGATTATGGTGGGTTCGGAAGAATTTCTATATTCAAATCCTTAGCTGTTTGCAGCACACGCCTTGCTTTATTGGTGGGCGCGTTGTCTTGAAGCAAAGGCAGAATTTGAGTGCGCGCTATCCCTCGTTTTCTGGTCACATTCTTTTCTAGTTTGGTAGGAAGATCTGCATGATATTGCCCATTAACCGTGTTGCCATTAGGCAGGTAATCTTTCAATACGAAACCTTTGACGTCCCCCAAAAACAACCAGCATCACTTTTCTTGCAGATTTTGTGCTCTTGGCTTGACAAGTTTTGGTGAGACCGGGGTTTTCCACTGCATGCTGGACATTTTGGATTCTGGGTCATAATGGTGAACCCAAGTCTCATCTACTGTCCCCATGGCCGGCAACATGTTTTTCGACCAACACATTTTGAGTAACTGGCCACAGCAATCAACCCTCGTTTGTTTCTGTTCACATGTCAGCAGACGCGGGACCCAGAGAGAACACACTTTTCTCAAGTTAAGTCTGTTGTGTAAAATTCTAAAAACTGTAATTTCATTCAGTTTTTCTGACCTAGATATCTCTGCAATTGTCATTTTCCTATCCTGGTCAATTATTTTCTTCACTCTTGCAGCGTTTTCATCGCTGCACTTTGCAGATGGTCTTCCTGATCATGGAAACGGCCACACTTAAACTGCCTATACCAGTGTTTTACAGAAGCAGTCGAAGGACAGAATTCCTCAAACACCGGTTTCATCTCCCTGTGTATTTCTGTAGGAGTTTTTCCCTGCAACATCAAGAATTTTATCACAGTTCTGGCCTCTAATTTCTCCATTGTTCTGACAAACCGTTAGAGTAGCAGATCCGGTCAATAAGGTGTGTTGCACCATGCATAATACCGGTAAACCCGTCGAGGAGGGAAATTAATACTTCTTAAATCCAGTACAAATTGAAGGAGCTACATATGTGCCAAATTTCAACTTTCTCCTCCTACTACTTCATAGTCAGGGTAAAGACTTATGACAAGCCTTCATAGTCAGGGTAAAGACTTATGACAAGCATTCATAGTCAGGGTAAAGACTTATGACAGGCATTCATAGTCAGGGTAAAGACTTATGACAGGCATTCATAGTCAGGGTAAAGACTTATGACAGGCATTCATAGTCAGGGTAAAGACTTATGACAAGCATTCAAAGTCAGGGTAAAGACTTATGACAAGCCCCTTGTATAAAGCAACATTTCTGAGAAATCTACATAATCAAATCGAATGCTTCCTCTCTTGTGTTTCCACCTTGTCAAGGTAGAGGAGCTTGTGTGCCTCCATCCATTACTCCAAGAGATATGTAGATGGTGGCATAGCTACATTAAGGGTAGAAAGAAATAGATCAGACGAGGCGGAGACACCAATCTGTTACCCTGCAAGCAGAGTGGGGACTGTCAATGGACAATGAAGGTAGTGGGTTTTATTGACTGTTCGGGGGTGGGGTGTACTGGAGATAGTTAACTGGACTCTCCTGGCTGTAGTGCAATGCAAAACTTCTCAGCAGGATAAATAATCACTAAGGGGATCAAAGTGTTGATACTCATCGCATTGGCCAAGCTGCTATAAGAGTTTCCTTCTCCAGAGTAAAGACTTACGACAATCCCCCTTGTATTTCATGTGCCCTGTTTACGAAAACTATTTATTTGACTTTTAACTTCAAATATTTAATGGATTCTCCTTTTTTAAATAATTGTTTCTCTCCTTTGCCTTTTTTCTCTATTCCCCAAGGTGGTGTGAGTTGCGGTATACTTTTCTTTTGCGCCTGTCAACCCAGTGCATCTGACTTTAGCATACATTTTATGTAAGGGTCTGCTTCCTCCTGCATTTTCTAAGGGTTTGCTTCCCCGGGGTAACGGCCGGTGATGTGATGGGGATCGAACCCAGCACCTTCCGGTTGTGAGTTGTGTCACTTAACCACTAGCCCACGCCGTCCCTTAAATTAATTAATTAGACTTTTACTGCAAATGTTTAATGGATCCTACTTCTGAAAATAATTAATTAGACCATTTACTCTAAATATTTAATGCGTTCATCTGCCACTAAGAATATAATTACAGGGACATTTTTTTAATTGTAAATATGAAATGGCAATTTCTCCTGCAAATAATAAATTAAAGGGACACTTTTACCGTCAGTATATTATGGATTTTACTACTGCTAATTTAAGGGGCCTTTTCAACCGTCAATACTTAACGGAACTTGTTACTGCTAATGATTTAAGGGTCTTTATTTTTACCGTCGTATTTTAACGGACCTTGCTACTGTTTTCTTGTCGTATGGACGATTCATTAAATTTTCTGCCTGTCTATATATGCCAACGGATGCGATGTTCCTCGCTGAAGACAATTGTGCAGGACTAGAATTTCCATCATGTAAAAATCGTTGCTGTAGAAAATGCTACTGAAAGAATATGCATAGTGCATTGTCCAATATCTGCTATAAGGAATAAATTGTAAATGTAGACTGGACAAGAAGAAGATGACGCTGTATCCCTTTTCTAAAGGACTTCTTCGTGTCCCACTCTGCCTATTCTTGTGACCTTGACCGCCTTTCGCAGCATCTTCTTTCGCATATTGTGATTGTGTGAATTTTCGTCCGAGTACGTGTGCATTGCTCAACGTCCATGTCTGATACAGATAATTGAAAGTTCGTATTTCGTATGAACGTTCATTTACTCATGTTATAATTTTAACACAATGTTCAAGTTTAAAAAATAGAATAAGATACGTTATCTGGTTGAAAGTGGGTTCCCGCCAGCAGGAAGAAAAATTATATTGAATAAAAAAATAAACGAAACAAGGAATACAAACTGATCAAGAACAACACAAATGGAAGTGATATTTACTTTGAAAGAGAGCGTGCCATCGTTTGGACTGAGCGATTCGTTCTTCTTCCTATCACAAGGAAAACCAACCGTTTCCTTTTCTTCCTATCACTAGGAACACCAACCATTCCTTCTTCTTTCTATCACAAGGAAAACAAACCATTCCCTCTTGTTTTTATCACAAAGAAAACCAACCATTCCCTCTTCATCATCGCCGTCTTCTTCTTTTTCTTCTTCTTCTTCTTCTTCTTTTTCTTCTTCTTCTTCTGTGTTCGCCATACAGATGAATGACCCGAGCGGCAGCGCATGAGCTGCAGTGGTCAGCGACCCATAGCTGACTTCTAGCATCAGGGCCAGCGAACCAAAGCTGCCAAGACCCTTCTACACCTCCACGCGGTAATCCTGGATTACAGGCTACAACAGGGCAGACTGGCTAAGTAGAAGGGATTGAAGAGGGAATGCTAACCCGGTACTCAAAAAATGCTTGCTGGTCGGATGTGTTGGACCGAAAGGTGCAAATATCGCAGTCCAGCTGTAAACTACGACACAGCGCATTCCGTTCTCTGGACTACATTCTGCTACTTAAGCCCTTTCAGGGTTTGGTAGTGGGAGATTGAGAAAGAACAAAGCCAAAGCCAAAGATAATGACCCGAACAAAAACAGCAATCAGCTCAAGGCTCCCAACATTGCCGAACAGCTTCGCATACTAGGGTATAGATCGCAGCTGAGTGTCTATACTTCCACCAGCAAGTCTGGATCACGTGTCCATCTGTCGTGGGACCGGTGATAAGTTTACTTAGATCTAGGGGGGGGGGTGAAATCAAGCCAAACAATCCGCCTAGGCAACCAAAGGCACATCGCACTGGCAGTTCATGATCATAGTTGATGGCAGAGCCCAAGGCAGGGCAGGTGGAGTGGAGGTAATGAAGCTCAACCAGGTGTTGTGCGAGCAGCCCTTAAGAAGACTTTATGAGGGGTGTGGATTTCCATGGACCGGTGTAGAAGTTGTCGAGTCGGGATGTTAAAAGAGAAGCGTGCCACAAGACCGAAGAAAGAGAGGCGGCGTCGATCCAAGATTGACGAAATCTCGAATTGTTCTTCAGTAGGCCTCGATGTTAGAGACTAGGTCTTGCCATCGAACTTCAATAATACAACGTTAGTTGTGCATGTGGGAGACCTCAACCCGCTTTCAATCTTCATGTTAGACCCCTACGTCTCAGAACCGCACACAAAAAATTTGGAATTACGCAGGATCTTAATAGGCATAGCTTGGTTTCCAAGGAGATCCTCTACTGTGACCAGCCTCTGTCCAGAGTTCATGGATGATGCCGTAAGGCCGATCTCCCGTGTGATTTCCGGGCTACTACATGCCTCAGAAGTCAGTCTGCTGCCCATATAGATAAAGTTCTCGATAGGATAGACAGGATTGCCGTTGACAGTGATTCTCGCCTTAGACGGACCACTGCCAAGACTTTTAATCTTGGTCTTCGCCAAGGTAACGTTCAATCCCAAATGTGAAGCTAACCGCTCTAAGTACTCCAGTGCGCTTGTCAAGGCCTGAGAGTCTGAACTTGGTTTGAGGAAGTCGTCTATGTAATCCAGGTCGGTCTAACGCAAATGCCCAACAGTGAATCTCGGATTGTGCGTTTCCACATGTGCAAGGATCCAAAACAAACGATGGTGCGAGGACACGCCCCTGAGTGACACCAGACGATGTTGAAAATGTGTCAGATCCTGATCGAGGCGAGCTCTTGCGCTGGCCTTGTTGTGGAGATCCTCTAGTAATAACATCAAAGGTGTCGGGGACTCCCATCTCAAAGTCTATTCACAGAATCAGTCCATATAAGCAACGTGAAGATAATGATTGATTTCATTTCCACGAGGAGGAGAACTGCACAGATGGCGCTAGTAGTGTTATTCTAAAAAGACGTGACATCAAAGGCATTGTGTTAAGTGCGTGCATTGGAAATGTTCGTAGACTTTTGACAGACCTATGTGAATGATTGTGTGTGTCATGGGATATGTTAGAGCCGGGTACTGAGGAACAAGTCAGTATATCAGTAAAGAATAGAGACTCCAGAAATTTTCGCACACAAAAATACGAGTTATAAAGTACACATAAGCACCTTCCTTTGTACTATTTGTTTCGAATTTGTTAACATTTAAAGAGAAATATAAAATACACACCGAATAGCAAATTCGCTGTTCTTTGTAAAAAAGAGTTTTTGTGAAAATCTTATACTATAAGCACTTTGAGTCTGATTTATCTAAGGAAATGGTGTCAGATGTGTTTGCTGTTGTTGACAATTTGCATTTCTTTATTCCACATTAAAGCTTTATGTCGTTCCCTCTCTCTACCTCTTTCTTTTTTCCCTCCTCTCTTTAACTTCTCTTGCCTGCTTTGAAAAATTTGAAAGTGCTTCAAACGCAAATACTGTGTTTACAAAAATACAAACAAACTTTTGAATTGGTTGCTTTGAATTTGATTATTTAGAGAAATGAATTTCTTTCTTTCTGTTACCTTAACTTTCTTTCTCCCTTAGATAATTTGAAATTGTTTGAAATGCAAATGCTGTAAAAATGTATTTGAGTTGTACTCTACAAAAGATTTATAAAAGTAATTCAAAACAATTTTGATCGTTGTGAGGAGATCGTCATAAATTTCACTTGCATTCTCTATTCTTCGTCATAAAGTTCACTTGCATTCTCTATTCTTCGTCATAAAGTTCACTTGCATTCTCTATTCTTCGTCATAAAGTTCACTTGCATTCTCTATTCTTCGTCGTAAAGTTCACTTGCATTCTCTATTCTTCGTCGTAAAGTTCACTTGCATTCTCTATTCTTTGTCGTACTTTATCATTTGATATAGTTTTTGTAGGTGACATTTAGGGGTCTTCTGAAATATCTCATCTACATGGCCTGGATTCTTCTCTGGAGGTATGCTGTAATGATCTATGCTTCGCAGGCCTAGAGGAATGTTGAAACAACCAATGAGCGCATAAGGCTGACCTTTATGACGAAGGAGAATCGCTTATCTTTCCATAAAGGTTTAAATCGAGAAGAGCTCTCGACTCGTTCCAGTGTTTGTGTCGTTTTCTGAAGTTTGCTAGTTCCAGTTAGGAATATAATTCACAACTCCTTCACCAAGTGGTATGAAGGACTTTATTCTGTGGAATTCATGTGCTTTCATTCGTTTATCCTGTTGTTATGCTGCATCTTGCTGTGGCTGTGCCTGGCTTAAATTGTGAGAAAACAGTCTAATATGGCGTTGTACGTTCCGCTTGACTGCACCACATAATTCAGCCCAGGTTATAACTACTCAAGGGCCTTCCTACATGGACTGAAGCCGCCTACCTCCAGCCCCCTTCCACCGGTGGTTACACTATACCTCTCCCAAGCCCATATTCTCAGCACAGCAAGTGTTTCGCTGATCCGAAGGTGGACAGAGACCACGGGGGCGGAACGCGATTAAACAGGATGTCAGGCACGGACAGACAAGGAAAGCCAACACAAACATTGGTTCAACACACACTCCTCGCGCCCCTCATCCCAAGGCTGCGGAGTATTGGGTTCCACCTGGGGAGTCTGTAGGGATTTCGGTCAACACACTACGCACGAACAACCCTCAGTAGTTGGACATGGTCGTAATCGATCGTCGCAACGAACCTTTGACTCCTAAGTCAACATTATTATTATTATTATTATTATTAAGCGCTGCGATTGTCTGTGTTATTCTGGCTAGGGCCTCTGATTTTGATCCCTTGTCACTAATCGTTGAGCCCAGATATTTGAAACGATTCACTGTTCCACTGCTCTGTCTATTTGCTTTGATCACAGCGTTGATACCTTCAGTGTTGTTGGTCCTCAGCTTCGTCTTTTCTGCGTTTATCTCCTTGTCATATCTCTGTGCTGTTACATCCAGTCTTCGGATCAATTCCTGAAGTTCTGTCTCAGTCCCCGCCAGCCTGTCAATATCATCCGCAAAGCGTAAGTTGATAATCGTTCTTTCCCAAAACCTGACGTTGCCAACATGATCGTCAAGAGCAACACTCATATTTCTCTCTAGGAATATGTTGGAAAGTGTCGGGGAGAGTATTTATCCTTGATTTACGCCGAAGGATTTGTGGCGCAATGCACATCCAGCGGTGTTTTCATGAACCAGTATCCCCACTCCATGCAAATGTTTGTCTTCCCTGCCACTGTAATAAAATGTATGACCATTCTCTGTGGAATGCTCTCCGAAGTTTTTCCACTAGCCTCACATTTGCCGAGGACATTCCATCAGCATTTGTCCATCTCGTGGGTCAGGACTTTAATTTCCCCGCACGGATCCTATGTTTTAACGTTTCATGTTCCTAAGACAAAGTTGTCCTTTCTGAGTTTGATGGTATCACCAGTTGCACACGTGTCACTTCCGTCGTGGTGTGGGATGGCGGCGCGGTCATTGTTAGCCCGGGCTTCAACCAAGCCGGTATGGTCGATTCTAGTTGTGTCATCATGAGTGTGTCGGGTCGTTGTCGCTTGACGGTGCCCATCTCCTCTTCAAGCCGTGGGTCAAAATCTGATCTAGAAGAGTGCGTGCCTTCAGACGAGCCAGATCCTCGTTAGCCTATGACCTCACGGTCATAGTTGCCCTGTTTGCGCCTTGTGGAGGTCATGTTGACGTGTGTGCCCACTTTATCGGCAGGCTACTAATTTCACTTTTCATCCCTCCTAAGAGAAGTTAGCCGACCCCGACACGACTGAATTGTAAGGCCCAGCATGAACACACCATTATTTACCTAGTTCGTCTAGAAGAAGGGGACCTTTGTCCCAAACCCCCTGCTGCCATAAGCCAACGACTAGGTAGAATTTATATGAACAAAAAGACTTGCAGGTAACGGAAATGCAATTCAGCTGTAAAATCTGGCACATCTATTTTACACTTGCACATTTTCTTCTTAAAGAAATGTTTTATTTTGCAATAGTTGGTCTTAATATATTATATAATGTCCCATGTTTATGATGTATTTGAACTATATCAATTCAAAGCCTATCTATATGTGATTTATAGACTAGGAAAACATTTAAGAGTCCAGCACGAACGGTGATTGAGGGACTCCAAGAAATTAATCAAGATGGACAAGATATTTGACTACTCAGTAACCTGAATGTGAACAGGTGGCGACAGAAAGATCTAGAAAGAGTTTCCTGGATTACTGGACTACCCGTTTCTCAGAGGTGATAACACCGTTGTGAATCATAACTTCGCTTTCACTGTCTTCTGTCTTGAGCCAGGGTGGGCCAGCGGGCCATAAGTTTCCCGTATGTGACACCGTGGATGTTGTTTCTGAGCCGGCCCAGCGCGTAGATGGTCTTGACCATGGTCCTTTTCTGTCTCGCAGTTACTAGACTGGTGGTCCTCCAACGGTCAAAAGTTCTCCGAAGCAGGTGACCAGCCCAGCAATGTTTTACCAATGGGTACATGCGTCCTTCACCGATGATATTTGACATACAGTCAGTGTTGTGAAGATCTCTCAAACGTTGATCATGCGTCTCTAGAGGAAGGCTTGGATCAATCTCAGTTTGGACTCCATTTCTTTTGTAAGTGACCAGTTTCTGCGGCATAACACATTGCAGGGAGTATTGTGGAGTTGAATAGAGAGGCATGCAGGCTTTGGTTGTGAGTTTGGTCTTGTACCGTCTGTATGGAGAAAGCCGCCCAGTCCGCGCGACGACGTCTTATTAATTTGGGAAAGACTTACTCGCCATGGCTTGATATAACAAGTGTTGTGAGACAGGTGTGTGTTGTCTTCTTGTCTGTTTAACATCCACAGGGATAAGTGTCAGACAGATTGACGGGATGCTAGGGTTACACATCAATATAATATTATCAACAGCATGAGATGTTTTAATAACACAGTATTTTTGACTGAAAGTGAGGAAGAGTTTCAGAAACCGAAGGAGAGAATTAACGACAGACATAAAAAAATTGGACATTAATGTCAGAAAAACAAATGTCATGATAAACAGCAAAACAGACATGAAGCACAAATGAAACAATATAGCACCGGCCGTTACCCAGGGGAAGCAAACCCTTAGAAAATGCAGGAGGAAGCAGACCCTTACATAAAATGCATGCTGAAGTCGGATGCACTGGACCAACAGGTGCAAAATAAAAACCACAGTGCAACGCACACCGCCTTTGGGATTAGAGAAATAAGGCGAACGCAAAAAAACAACACAAAAAAAACAAAAACAAAAAAAAAACAAAAAAAAAAATATAGTAAATGGAGCGATACATAACAAATAAAGTTACTTGTACCTGGGACAGATAATAACAAGTGATGGTCGATGTGACAAGAAAGTGAAGAAGAGGATAGAAACGGACAAAAACATAATTAGCAATCTGAGAAAAATTAATTGGCATCTGAGCCAATAACAAATACACTAAAGATGGGTTATCAGGTGTTACGTATACTTATCATTACAATACGGGGCGAGAACGGGGCGATGAGCAAACAGTTGGATAACAAAAGAGGCCCTTGAAATATGGATAAACAGAATAATGAGTCCACACTCATGGAAAGATAAGCAAACAAATACTGAAGTCCTGACGAGATTAGGAATGGGAAGGGACGACATGCACATTCATGTCAGGTCATCCGTAACCGGTGAGGTCGTTGGAGCACACATGAAGGCGTACACATTAGGTAAATAAAATATTTTGGACATGTACAAAGACTTTTTGTATTTTGGAGGCCGTCCCAAAAAAGAGGTGAGAGGACAACATAAAATAATGGACCAATCTTCGACCAGAAGAGGCACAAGCAGCGGCCGCTGACAGAGAATGGCGGCGTGGTGTTGTGAGGATGTCTTCATGTGTTCCCCAACGACCTCACCGGTTACGGGATGACCTAACTTGATACAAAGACACCGTGCACTGATGAAAACAAAGCTGGAGGGAATGGTTGAGGGCGGGTGGGTAAGACAGCGCTTCAAGTAGGAGATCAACATCAAGAGATGAATTAATACCAGTCTGTGAAAGTGTACCTTTAGAGAAACAGAAGATGTTGGAGGTCAGACAACTTATGATTGTGGAGACGGGACTGGGCGTTGTCATTATCATCATAATTAATTTATTGGGGACGGGGGTGGGTGGAGAGGGGGTGTACAGTGGTTTCGAAGTAAGGTGTCCGCCTCGGATGCCGGAGATCGCCGGTTCGAATCAAAGTGGAGACCGGGATTCTTTCACGTGGATCTTTTGGTAAAAATTCCTTTGATCTTCGCTCAATGAAACTGGACTCCCGTGTTCAGTGTCGAACCCATTAACAATTCCTTCACAGTTGGAAATCGAAAAGAGTATGCTTAACGTCCACTGCCTGGACACAATTCTAAATTCAAGTTAAAAATAGACCCAAGTTGTGTACCTTTTCCCAGGTTGTTTGTTAAGATGGCGTCAAACTGGTTGCGGGCCTACTTAGCTCTAGTGTTTGAGTCTATTAAGACGGACTCACACATTGGTTACCCACCCTCCAAGAAACTGGTTGTATACAGACTCGGGATCAAGACGCTGAGCAGCGCATGAGCTGCAGTGGTCAGCGACCCATAGCTGACTGCTAGCGTCAGGGCCTGCGAACCAGAGCTGCCAAGTCTCTTCTACACCTCCACGCGGTGATCCCAGATAACAGGCTGCAGCAGGGCAGACTGTCTAAGGAAAAGTGATCGAAGAGGGAATGCTAACCCGGTACTCAAAAAATGCTTGCTGAAGTCGGATGTGTTGGACCGAAAGGTGCAAATATCGCAGTCAATCTGTAAACTATGACACAACGAATTCCGTTCTCTGGACTACATTCTGCTACTTAAGCCCTTTCAGTGCTTGGTAGCTCACAACCAGAAGGTACTGAGTTCGATCCCCATCACAGCACCGGCCGTTACCCCGGGGAAGCAAACCCTTAGAAAATACAGGAGGAAGCAAACAATTACATAAAATGCATGCCGAAGTCGGATGCACCGGTCCGACAAGCGCAAAATAAAAACCGTAGTGCAACGCACACAGCCTTGGGGAATAGAAAAATAAGGCGAACGCAAAAAAATAAAATCATACTCTTTGTCATTTTTGACGTTGAAAGTCATACGCATGACTAAATTTCAAAATCTGTTATTGTATTTTAATAAAACGAAATCACAAGTTATGGTAGTAACAAAAAAAAACAAAAACAAAAAAAACAACACAACGCACCCAAATGCAGAGTCAATGTAAATGAGATGGAATCAAGACAAGTGCACATTTTAAATACCTGGACACACACATGCCATCTGAGGTGTAATTATGAAATACGGAAGAGAATAGCTTAAGCAAAATCAATCTTCCAGAACCTGAAGAAAATATTGTGCAACAAAATCTTATCGCTGGATTTGAGAAAGAAAGTTCTTGGATGCTAAGTGGAACTGATATCCGGCAGGGAATCATGGGAAATCAGCAAACAATCACGACGACATTACTAGAGCCGACGGAGATGGAGTTCTACAGAAGAATGTTAAGAATTCCGGGGACTACAAAGAAGACTAACGCATGCAGTACTTAGAAGCACATAGACAAAGACAACTCATAGCAAAAGTCAGGTTAAGGCAGTCAGCCTGTTTCGGACATGTCGTGAGAAGAGGCGGGTTGGAACATAGTGACAAAGGGTAAAATAGTATGGAGTAGAGATAGACCAGGGCAGAGAAAGAAAATATTAGACAGCCCGAAAGAATGGCACGGGGAGAGGGAAAGTGGGTGGGGGGGGGGGGGGGGCATTAATAACAGAGTTAATAAACGACACACGTGATAGTAGGAGTGGATGGAGATAACCTAGAGGTTACAGTAGATCATACATGAAAAATGAGTGAGCAAGTCCAGGTAGTAGTGAATAAGGCAAATGCAATGTTAGGTATGATAAAAATAAATATTAAACATAGGAGGTGATTGTCAAACTATATAAAGCATTAGTTAGACCTAGATTGGAGTACTGTGTACAGGTGTGGTCCTTATCGTAGAAGAGATATTAACATGCTGGAAAGGATACAAAGAAGAGCGACAAAACTGATAGTGGGATTCCAGAATTACATTAATTAGGAAAGACAGAAAAACCGGTCTACATTGTCTAGAAAAGAGGAGTTCGAGGTGACTTAATGCAGGTTTATTAGACAATCACAGGAAAGGTGATTATAAGACTATAACAATTTTTTTAAAATACAACCACCAACGTAAACAAGAGGGCACAGATACAAATAAACTGAAGAAAAGTCCAGATTGGATATAGGAAATATTTTTGTAGTCAGAGAAAGGTGAATGCTTGGAATGCATACCCCAGAAGGTAGTAGAGACAGAGACAGTTAATGCATTTAAGAATAGGTTGGATGTGCATAGTATTTAAAGCAGGGTAATGCAAATGTGACTGGTTGTCTACAGACTCTGATGAGTCTTCTAAACCAGTATAAAAACGTTAAGTTAAGTTACATTAGATACATGATCTCCAACGCAATCCGACAAAGCACTTGATGATGATGATTATAAATATCTAAAAATGCGAAACTTCTGAGCACAATCAAGACGAGCAAACATGGACTAAGGGAGACATTTTTGTATCCTCCATAATTTGGTGTCTTCTGCCAGCATGTTAAGGTCACTGTGTTTGTGCATGATCCATGCACGTCAGAGTTTAATAAGAAATGAGACTGGATGGTATGCCATTTGTTTGTTTTACAATGAAAGTGATTAGCCTTTTGATGATGAACGAAAACAAAACACACTAGTTTACAGTTTACAAGTCATTCCCTAAGTTTGTTTCAATCAAATTTCAATGTAAATGTTATTTTTTGTTTGTACCCTCGACCGTTACCGGGCACTAAGAAAGAACTTTACTTACTAAAAAGTCAGAGTTGTAAAGCAGGGCATTAAGCTTCATTAAGCACCAGTTTTTAAAAATAATTTTAGTGATTTATACACAGCCAAGCAGTGTCAATCCCCTCCTCGTTGGCCAGGCTGCTGTGACATCCTGTTTCCAGGAGCATGAATGGGAATGTGAGGTTGAATCTTAATCAAGGTTAATCAATAGAATGATTCACCTGGCCCTGATGTGGAACTGAGATGCTAGTCCAGTCAGACACAACATACTGACCAGGACAATCTCTCTTCCATGTAGCGTTCCCTGGTAACCACAGGCTGTTTTAAAGGCAACCTGGCTGAGATGTGTATTGAGGTGATCCTTATTAAGTTATTTAGTTATTATAGCAGTGAGCGCCACACAGATGAAGTCATTGAAGTCAAGCATAGCACAACCGCCTGGAGGTCCACCTTTAACAGCATGCTACAAACATCCACTTAACATCCTTTTTAGGGCGCACAAATGAGTAAACTTACAGTAACTTGAGTAAGTCTTACAGTAAATGAGTAAGTCTTACTCATTTTGAGCAACAACAACCTAGCCTTGATTATTCTCAAGCAAATATAAAACTTAAATATTTATAGCAAAGACCTTAAAATAATTTCTTCTGCCATGATATCTGATAATTCGAGATAAGTAGTTAACAAAGCTGTGGTTGTGAAGCTGATTATTCAAGCTGTTCTTTGAGCTCATTAGAATGCTAGCTTGTCAGCAACAAGCGGTACACCATATATCATTCCAAATAAATTATCTTATTCATTTAGTGGTCCTGACAGTTTCATCTTAGGGGAAATAATTAGATACTCAAATAATAGCTGTTATACATCTGCTTGAAGAACAGGTGGCTGAATTATTTGGATTACTGGTTTTCTAACCAAGCATACACAGGTTCAAAACCTTGGTGTTGCATAGGTTTTTCCTTATTATAGGTCAAATAAAAAACCTATCATGCACACTGCTTGTGACTGCAGAGGCAAGTGGCTATTATTCCTTAGACCTATAATTGGTATAATAATCCTTTTGGTGGACTTGAGTAATGGGAATAAATACAGCAATAGTACGAAAAAAAAGTAGCCACAGTTTAAAAAAAATTAATAGAATGTACCATAACAACCATTTGAACACTGACTACCCAGTCCATAAAATCCCATTCCCTTGTGCTTCCGAGAAAATATGTACAAGATAGACATTTGAGTAAAGCTATTTACTATGACAAAACTATATGCTCAAATTTGGTTATTCTATCTAAAATTGATTGACCTGCTAATCTCCAATGTTCCTACTTCAGTAGACTGTGGAATATATTCATCAAATTCACTTAATACTTTATGTGGGATACTTACCAGGACCGTAGTCTTCTTCTTCCTCGTTCGTCTTCAGACCTCAACTTCAATGACTCTAACGAAGGTGGCAGTCAACTTTAGGCTCTGTACACTTCTGTACAGCTTCTCGTGGAAGGACACTGGCTGTTGCCAAATGCTACTTCATTTGTCATAGTCTGATGCTCAAATAACAGATCTAACTTGATTCTAATCAATGGATGAATGGTAATCCGAATCACACACATTTTGTCATTCAAATAACAACTGATCCTTTTCAGAATAATCATCATCTAAATTCAATTTATCAGCCTCAAAATCCTTGAAATTACTTTAAACTTTTTCTGTTGTTAGCCTTTTAGAATTACCATTTCCTGAATTAAAAAAAGACCCAACCTTTTTAATCACGAAAATCATTGTGAAGACATGCTTCGGTATTTACATCACCATATTTGTTATTTCGGGAAATGTGTGTACTGTGTAGACTTCACTATATTATTCCCAAAATCCAAGTGGTACAGGCCAAAATACGCCTTAAAATAATGGTCCACACATAAAAGTACACACATAAGAGCAAGGAAGTCATAGTCAAACTATAAAATTCATTGGTGAGGCCTAAATTTGAGTACTGTGTTCAGGTGCGGAGTCCTTATCATAGAATGGATATAGACATGCTAGAAAGGATACAAAGAAAAGCTACAAAAATGATAATGCGATTTCAGAATTATTGTTATGCGGAGAGACTTAGAAAAACTGGTCTGCAGTGCCTAGAACAAAGAATAATTCGAGGTGACAATACAAGTTTAAAAATTAATCAATGGAAAGGATAAATTAGACCATACCAAGTTTTTCAAAGTTGTACCGGCTACAAGAACTAGAGGGCACAGCTTCAAATTATTTAAAGGCAGGTCCAGATTAGATATTCAGAAGTATTCTTTTAGTCAGAGAGGGGTGAATGCATTGCCACAAGGTGTCAGTTAATGTATTAAAAATAGATTGGATGATCAGTAATTATTAGTATCGGTGGAGTGGAATAAACTGACTGACTGTAGAGCCTTCTAAACCAGTATAATGAAGTTAAGTTAAGATGCCTCAGCTTCATATATATACAAATTTATCTATAAGCTTATTTGAATGTGAATAACTTAGTTACTTTTTGAATTAAAAAAATAAGTTTGAAATCATGTAATTACTTGCAGGATTGTGCAAAGAGCTCTTCCATCAGTCAGTCAGTGTGCAAGGTCACTACATTTATCAACACATAAATTCTCAGACGACTATCCACCACAGTTTCAAAGACCGAAACGCAATGTGCAAAGATCCAGACATGATGAAAATACTCAGTGAGTTCATATAGTTAATTTATTGGATTATTAATAACATCTTTCTTTCTTTCTTTGCGTGTCAGATCTTTGGTCATGCAAGTTAGTCGCCATGATGAAGTCTGTAGTCTTCATCATGTTGGAGCGGCTGCCCCACAGCGTTTGTCTCAGCTCCGCACCCTCTGGTCAGGTCTGGTATCTCATTTCACTATAGAGTGGGCATTCCTGTAGAATGTTTTCACAATTTTGGCTCTCTGTTCCTGTTTCACATAGGCATTAATTGGTGTGTGAGATCTTTAGTTGGTATAGATGTTCTAGTAGTTTGCAATGTCCAGTTCTTGGGCAAAATAAGGTAGTTCATAACATCTATTTATCATTACAGTGTTTTGGGGCCAAGGATGCAGCACTGTAAATGAACTGAATCAGAGATTCATTACTGGCTCCTTGCATCAGGGTTAGTGAACCCAGAACTGACCAAGACCCTTAGCCATCTCCAAATGGAGGGGAGGAAGACTAATGTCTGGTCAGGCAAAATATACTGATCAGACGTGTTAGTTAGGGTCAAGCAAAACATACTGGCCAAGACCCTCATATCGGCTACCTAGCAGCCCTCCCTGGAAAAGGGCTGTTTTTATGGCAGCCTGGCTAACGAGGTGAGGGTTAGACGTGGTCCCCACAGATGAAGCCAAGAATAGCACAACCGTCTGGGGGACCTCGGTCCACATTCATCAGCATGCTCGGGATGTGAGGAAAGCTACTGCAACCTGCCACTTAACATCCTTTTCAGAGCACACAAAAGAGTAACCTATTCATTGTGGGCATTCGCAAACAACATCATATCCAAGTGGCGGCCCTGGGAAAAGGCTCCATTGGTGTAGTCTGGCTAAGAGAGAATAGGGATCACAGTGGGAAAGCAAGCCTGGTATCCAAAAAAACCAGTTGAAATCGGGAGTGTTGGGCTGAAAGGCGCATATATCGCAACCTCGCTGTAAACTGCGACACAACTTCACATCCTTTTTTAGGACAAACGCTGAATAAAAAGAATTCCTATGTTTACTTTGGTTGATGGGCTTGCAGAGGGTTTTGTATGGTTGAGGAATTAAGGTCGCTTGCCTCTGCATTTGCAGCAGTGTGTACAGGCAAGGCTAACATTTTTCCACCAATAGAAAAAAACCTTTGCCATGTTTAAGGTTTGAACACATGTCCCCTTGATTAGTAGACCAGTTTTATGATCACTCAGTCACTCAATCTTCATTTATAACATCAACTAACAAAAATGAAGATTGATGGACTCAGATAAAAGAACTTGACTAAAAGAACTTGACTTTCTGAATTTTGCGAATGACTTTGCTATTCTGTCCTGTAACTGTAGCCAGCTGCAAGATAAAATAGGTATACTTCATGAGAGGACACAGAGTTTAGGACTGAGAATGCATAGAATAATGAGAATAAATGTAACTAACAACAATCAAATTGCGTTGGGTGAGACACGCTCCTATAAGATATTAAATTATTCATTTATCTTTGTAACAATGTTCTTCGCGTGACGCCTGTATATAGTCCATGTTTCGCTTGCATATGTAAACACTGGGACCACCATTGCTCTGTACACCTTCAGCTTTGTCTGGGGGCTAATGCCATTTTGACGCCAGACGTTTGAGTGTAGTCTGCCAAATGTGGCGCTGGCCTTGGCGATATTGTATTCCCACCGGTATTTCTATAGAAACGGCTGAATTGAAAACTGGCTTTTGACTTTAGACAATTTTAAAATGATTTTTTTCTGTTTCAAATGGATTTGGAAGGTTATCCCATTATTGAGGGTGACATTGAGGATTCTCAGCACAGCAAGGGTCACACTGAGGTGGACACAATCCAGAGGTCTTGGCGGCGGAACATGAAAAAAAAAAGGGAGTCAAGACAAGAACAGACACAGAAAGCCTGACAAAAACATTGGTCTAACACATACTCCTTGTTACCCCCATCTCAAGGCAGCGGAGTACTCGGCTCCACCAGTGGATTCTGTAGGGATTTTGGTCGACACGCTATTCATGAACATAGCCTTGGCAGTTGGACATGGTAGTGGTCGTTCAACGCAACAGCCTTTGACAGGAAAGCGAACATTATTATTATTATAGAAGTTAAGTTGTTGCAACATACTTTTCTGAGGTAGGTCTGTTTAGTTTGTTTATGTAAAGTAAAAGTAAAGTAACCCATAGTATTACTGCCATAGGTGTGTGAAGTGTTAGCGATCTCACATTTCAAAGGCTCAGCTATATGAAGGCGGTAGCCATCTCCTCTCCCTCACCGCTTTTACTTCCCGGACTGAACCAGTACCCATTTAATACTGGGTCGACCCAGGACCACTCAGATGTGAAGCCAGCTCGCTAACCACTTCGCTACGCGGCTCCCTAATTGTTTATATAGATGTTAAAAATACGTTCGTAGTGGAAACAACAGATATGCCGATCTGATTAGAAACACTATCAGGTCTTTGTGGCCATTTCATGGATCTACAAGACGACTGGTGTACCCAAATATGGGTAAATCTAAATGTTTGTGATGTAATAACAAAAATGTGGAAACTAGAAAGCTAAGTTCAACATTAAAATCTTAAAATCCGAAGCAATGAAACATCGAAAACAATAACAACGAAAAAGATACAGATTTTCATAAATGGGTGCTTGCGCTCAATAGACACACTTAGTATCTCCTCTTCTACCTATGGTGTACAGTGGTCTTTGTATGCACTTGCATGTGCAGAAAAACTGATCTTTTGCGTCTTTGAATGATGGAGGAACAGCCTTCATGCTGGTCGCTATTGGGTAGGAATTTCGTTACCTTTAGAATTTTTCCCCGGCACAGCTGCTAACAGCCTGCTGTTTTTGATTTTCAACTGCCAAGGGTTTATATATGCACATAGCATGTACATGGGACCTCAGATTTGCGTTTGCCTGATCTCTCTTGAGACCAGGGAGCACTTAAAACTTGCAGGATTCAAATACTCCACTGTTTCATTCATTCCTTGAGGGGCAAGCGCTTCACCTCTCAGCTATAGCAGCCCCATTGTGCTGAATTGGACTGAGATAGTATCTACGGTGGATTGGACTGAGATATTATCTACACTGAATTGGACTGAGATAGTATGTATGCTGAATTGGACTGAGATAGTATGTGCACTTCTTCTGTGTTCAGCCTTTTTGGTCATGCTAGATCTGTTGTCATGTCGCCAGGACAAAGTCAACAATCTTCTCCAGATCCAGGTGCCAGCCCCATAGCTTCTGCGTTACCTCGGCTCCCTCTGGCCAGATTTGGCATCATATGTCTCTGTATAGTGGGTTGCTTGGCCAGTTGCACTACTCTGTCTTCCCTCGGCCGTTAGGTTGGAAGAGTCACCGGTTGCTTGGTTGAGTCCTTTCGAGGCTAAGGACCTGACTTCGTTCCTCCCTGGTTGAAGCTGATAAGGTTGTCATCACAACTTTAGGTTAGATTGTCGCATGACCATGCGTGTGTCCCCTAATTTTTCCGGTGTCTGCCCAGTAGCTAACACACTCCATCTTTGGTAGACAGGATTGTGTTATGTATTCTGGATTATCGCCCATCTCCCATGGCCTTTCCATCTCCTGGTTGTGACTGCAAGGCAGCAGGTTGGTTTGTTTACCAAGGTTTCCTTCCCCGGGACTAGATCTTATAGCGGCTCTTGCTCGCAGAATGTACCCGTCACAGGACATATGGGGTATTTCAGTGAGGGCAACAGTGCCACTTATTGTCCCACCCCGTCCTGCTGGGATACATTGCCATTTGGTCTGCGACTGCTTAATCATCCATTTATAACTGGCTTAGATCGCAGTGGACACACCATATCTGGAGGTCGTTCCACTATCCACCACTCTGTTTCCAGAGCCATGGTCAGTTATGGGTCACTAACCCTGATGGAAACAGCCTACTTTGAGTCACTGACTGCTGTCAGGTCATTAATTGCTGCATCTTCCGCCCCTTGGTATATCTGACCTACTAATGTTAAATATATTAATGTCAGTATGCTTTGGACATACCAATGTGTTACCAGAGCCCGAAAGGGGAACAAAGAATAATAATGCTGCAACTTGCCAGACATGTCATAAAAAGCAACTAAGGAAGGTTGGCCATGGAACTGGCTTCCCAATCCTGAAGTAACTATAAGCCATAAGATAAAGAATAGGTCTCCCTCACCCTATGTATGATCTAAGAGGAGCGACTAGGTCGTCAGACTAAGAGCTGTGGGCATTTTGAACTACAATACTTTTGATCAGCCAAAGTATATGCCATTGTGGCTTATTAGCACAGTGATAGAGCACTTGCTTTTCATGGCAAAGGTACAGGACTCAACTCCCACTACCAACAGCTCCAGTCAACTTAGCTGTAAATGGGTACCTGACTTATGGTTAGGGAAGGAAAATGTACCGATAAAGGGAACTGGCCACCCCACCTCACACAAGCTGTTGCTTAGTATACTGAAGTCCCTAACGCTTCATTCCTGAACAGTGGTTAAGTCTGCTGAAGGACTTCCTTTAACACCATGATCGAAGAGGAGTGGCTAAGGCAAGTCGGATTATGGATGATTTGATATGGGGCCTGCTTGCTACCCCATCTCGTAGAAACTACTAGCCACTAGAAAAAAAATATATCTTCGCTTCATGGTTGTCAGAAGCCACTTGGCCTGAGTTAATTCAACTCTTGACAACATTTCTTTGGTGGTGGCTTGCAGGGACTCTTCTTACACCCAAAGGAATCACTTCTAATGTGCTCATCTTGAAAAGGACATGTCATAGTTTACAGTGAGACTGTGTTGTTGTTGCAGATCCAGCAGCATCCGGGCTCTCACCCTTCGACCCAAGGCCATGTAATGGTATCTGCACGTGTTTATCGGTTGTTGTCTAGTGCCATACAAAGTGTTCCATTTATCTGGCCTTGGAGAAAGAAGTATTTTCCTGACATCATTGAGTGCTGTGCACTCATTGATCTTTCCTTGAGAGTTGATTTACACTGTCATTTGGACTGGGGCTTGCCATATGTTTGTAGACCTTCCTCCCCATGTTTCTCATGGCCCATCTGTTCTGTCAAGTTTCTTTCTTTGCTGATCTTATGAGCTGTTTGCAAAGTTGTTGCTGTGTGTGACTGTTTTTATATTGGTCCCTTCTTTGCTAGTCTATCTGCCTTGTCATTGTCAGGTGTGTTTGAGTTTCCAGGGACCCACTGCAGAACTATTTTGACAACACGAGAAGTGATAATGTTGTCCATGTTTAGAGATATTTGGATACGGTCAGTCTACAATGACCAGCAACTTCTAATGCTTGAAGACCTGTCATTAAACAGTGTGACTGTGATGTCTGTGCCTTTTTACCAGACACATCCGGTTTTTGGACGGCATTTTTGGGACCAAGTTTGTCTTACCTCTTCATCCCTAATCTCTAAGTCAGGTTGCATGGTTGCCGTCTGCTTTCAGAGTCACCACTTGGAGGTGGAATAGTCAATCCCTAATCTCTAAGCCAGGTTGCATGGTTGCCGTCTGCTTTCACAGTCACCACTTGGAGGTGGAATAGTCAATCCCTAATCTCTAAGGTGGAATAGGGTCTTGGTCAGCTATGCATTGCTGATCCTGGTGCAGACAACCGGCTGCTGTCAGCTCATTCACTGCTGCATCTTCAGCTTCAAAGCATACTTGAGAAGGTGGACTGGTGTTCTTCTGGCTGTAGTGCAATGTGAGGCTCCTAAGTAAGCTCAACACTATGGGGATTACAGTGTTAACCTGACCTTGTTAGCCAGACTGAGATTTCTGTGACACAGTCTGTTTTCAGGGAGCCTGGAATGTGGTGTCCTGATCAGTATGTTTCACCTCACCCAGATCTTAACCTTCACTCCCCACTCCACCCTTGGTAAAAGAGAGCACCCCGTAGTAAAAGAGAGGTGACTAAGTGAACTCATGTTTTTATTTTCTAGGCTGAAGTCGGAAAATGTTGAGTTGAAGAGGGCAGCAGAAAACGCAGCTAAATCTCTGTCTGGTGATTGGACAAGAACTGCGGAGGAACTTATGAAGCGACTTCAGTTGCAAGATAGACCAAATACTCATGGGGAGGATTCAAAGCAAAAGACTGTCGAGGAACCTGTCAAGTATGTTTGATATGACTGTTGGAAATTAGCATTTTCCACGTCTTCTTTGTGTATTGGACAGTTGATTTAAATGTAGAACTTGAAGTTTTGTTAAAAGGTCAATTTTAAATGTAGAACTTTAAGTTTTGTAATCAGGTCGATTTTAAATGTAGGACTTGGAGTTTTGTTATAAGGTTAATTTTAAATGTAGAACTTGGAGCAAGAAAGTTTTTTTATAAGGTCAATTTTAAATGTAGGACTTGGAGCAAGAAAGTTTTGTTATAAGGTGAATTTTAAATGTAGGACTTGGAGTTTTGTTAAAAGGTCAATTTTAAATGTAGGACTTGGAGTTTTGTTATAAGGTCAATTTTAAATGTAGGACTTCGAGTTTTGTTATGGGGTCAATTTTAAATGTAGGACATGGAGCAAGAAAGTTTTGTTATAAGGTCAATTTTAAATGTAGGACTTTGAGTTTTGTTATAAGGTCAATTTTAAATGTAGGACTTGGAGCAAGAAAGTTTTGTTATAAGGTCAATTTTAAATGTAGGACTTGGAGTTTTGTTATAAGGTTAATTTTAAATGTAGGACTTGGAGCAAGAAAGTTTTGTTATAAGGTCAATTTTAAATGTAGGACTTGGAGCAAGAAAGTTTTGTTATAAGGTCAATTTTAAATGTAGGACTTGGAGTTTTGTTATAAGATCAATTTTAAATGTAGGACTTGGAGCAAGAAAGTTTTGTTAAAAGGTCAATTTTAAATGTAGGACTTGGAGTTTTGTTATAAGGTCAATTTTAAATGTAGGACTTGGAGTTTTGTTATAAGGTCAATTTTAAATGTAGGACTTGGAGTTTTGTTATAAGATCAATTTTAAATGTAGGACTTGGAGTTTTGTTATAAGATCAATTTTAAATGTAGGACTTGAGGGGACGGCGTGGCCTAGTGGTTAAGTGACACGGCTCACAACCCAAAGGTGCTGGGTTCGATCCCCATCACAGCACCGGCCGTTACCCCGGGGAAGCAAACCCTTAGAAAATGCAGGAGGAAGCAGACCCTTACATAAAATGCGTGCCGAAGTCGGATGCATTGGGCCGACAGGCGCAAAATAAAAACCACAGTGCAACGCACACCGCCTTGGGGAATAGAGAAATAAGGCGAACGCAAAAAAAAAAAAAAAAAAAAAAAAAAAAATGTAGGACTTGGAGCAAGAAAGTTTTGTTATAAGGTCAATTTTAAATGTAGGACTTGGAGTTTTGTTATAAGGTCAATTTTAAATGTAGGACTTGGAGCAAGAAAGTTTTGTTATAAGGTCAATTTTAAATGTAGGACTTGGAGCAAGAAAGTTTTGTTATAAGGTCAATTTTAAATGTAGGACTTGGAGCAAGAAAGTTTTGTTATAAGGTCAATTTTAAATGTAGGACTTGGAGTTTTGTTAAAAGGTCAATTTTAAATGTAGGACTTGGGAGTTTTGTTATCAGATCAATTTTAAATGTAGAACTTGGAGCAAGAAAGTTTTGTTATAAGGTCAATTTTAAATGTAGAACTTGGAGCAAGAAAGTTTTGTTATAAGGTCAATTTTAAATGTATGACTTGGAGCAAGAAAGTTTTGTTATCAGGTCGATTATAAATGTAGGACTTGGAGTTTTGTTATCAGGTCGATTATAAATGTAGGACTTGGAGTTTTGTTATCAGGTCAATTTTAAATGTAGGACTTGGAGCAAGAAAGTTTTGTTATAAGGTCAACTTTAAATGTAGGACTTGTAGCAAGGAAGTTTTGTTATAAGGTCGACTATAAATGTAGGACTTGACAATGAAGTTTTGTTATAAGGTCGACTGTAAATGTAGGACTTGGAGCAAGGAAGTTTTGTTATAAGGTCGACTTTAAATGTAGGACTAGGAGCAAGGAAGTTTTGTTATAAGGTCGACTTTAAATGTAGGACTTGACAATGAAGTTTTGTTATAAGGTCGACTTTAAATGTAGGACTTGACAATTAACTTTTGTTATAAGGTCGACTTTAAATGTAGGACTTGACAATGAAGTTTTGTTATAAGGTCGACTTTAATGTAGGACTTGACAATGAAGTTTTGTTATAAGGTCGACTTTAAATGTAGCAATACATTCCTGATGCTTCCTCTTGTTGGTAAGTTATGTGTCATACTCAGTGGTCTTGAGGCAAGTATCCGCCTGAGGCGCTGGGGCCGTATGTTAGAATCACGGCGGAGACGCAGGATTTTATTTCCTCGTGGAAATTCGTGTAAAAATTCCCCCGATCTGCAGTTCACACATATGTCCATATAGTTTCCTTTTCAGTGTTGTTTCTCTTGGCCAGTATGACCGCCTCAGTATCTCATACTCTGGACAGTCCTGAAGTATATGCTCCGCAGTCTGGGGTGCCTGTCCACATGTAGATATACTTGAACTACCAATCCTAAATTTTGTATGCATGTGGCTGCGGAGTTGGTTGTGTCCCATTCTGAGGCGCAGTATGACAATTTGCTCTTGCCTACTTATATTATGATAGTCATCTTGTATTTGTGTTGGAAGCTCTCTAATTGTCTCTGGGTAGTGAGATCGGACGCCAATGGGACAACCTTTAGCTTTGAGTTTTTCACCCATCTCATAGGACTAGATGCCGATCTCACTTCCTCTGAGAAGAGGGGTTGCTTGAAACTTGCTGGATTCAAACCACCCTCTGTTTAGCTCTTTCTTCCATTTGTTTATTGAGAGGTGAGCACTTTAGCTCTCAGCTTTAGCCCCCATCCAATGATATTATTTAGATTGGAAAAGAACACACATCCAATACATATTAGGACTCCATGGAGAGGAGTTCATTATTCTTTGACATTATACAAGAATACTTACAGACTGCTATAACATCAGACAGGGTTTCAGAGTAAAAGGAAGACCAAGCAAAATATGGATGGAAGGTATAAAAAAAATGCAACATAAGTGGGATCAAAATGCTGAGCAGGGCATGAACTGCAGGGGTCGGTGATCCTTAGCTGACTACTAGCGTCAGGGCCAAGACCCTTCTACACCTCTATGCAGTGATCCTGGATAACAGGCTGCAACAGACGGGCTAAGGATAATGATTCGAAGAGGAAATTCTAACCCGGTACTCAACAATGCCCGCTGAAATTAGATGTGTCGGACCGAAAGGTGCAAATATCGCATTCAAGCTGTAAACTATGACACAATGCATTATTTTCTCCTGATAACATCCTGCTACTTGCAAAGTCCTTTTCAGGGCTTGGTAGCGGGAGATTGAGAACTAACGAAGAAGAAGTCTGTTTTTAAAATGATAATGGCTATGCAGATAGCACCTCCCAGCAATGTCATTGGATATATGAGATACCGTGATGATGTTGTTCATTTGGCTTAAGTGTTTTGTTTTTTCAGTGTTGTTTTTATTTGCCCAGTCCTTGATAAGACCTTTATTGGTCAAATACCTGTTCTAAGATAAAATTGTATTGTAACTGCTTGTGTTTGTCAGTCTCCATATGCTTTGTTATAGACCTTATAACAAAATATTTGTCACAAATGTGCACAGGTCTTTACTGCAGTCAATGGAAGTTGGCAGATGTGAGTATATTAATTGTATATCTTCCTTTTTGTACACTTTCAGATGTCATCTTAAATATATCTAAAGAAAGCAGGGGTTAGTCCTAAGCTATTGGTATCTCCATAGAGCGTGTTCAGGAATGGTGTTGGTGATGGCCACATGTGCTTTCTCTGTTCCTCATATGTTGAATGGACATCTTTGTAACTGATGCTCAGTAGTCATTTTGGCAGTGCCACAGACACATTCATCTGTATGTTCTATTCTTAGTTTGTTGAACAGATGGTATCTCAGTCTGTTGTGGCTTGTATGGAGTCTAAAGATTACTACCTGCTCAGGATCAAGATGCTGAGCAGCGCATGAGCTGCAGTGGTCAGCGACCCATAGCTGGCTGCTAGCGTCAGGGTCAGCGAACCAGAGCTGCCAAGACCCTTCTACACCTCCACGCGGTGATCCTGGATAACATCCTGCAGCAGGGCAGACTGGCTAAGGAGAAGGGATCGAAGAGGGAATGCTAACCCGGTACTAAAAAAAATGCTTGCTGAAGTCGGATGTGTTGGACCGAAAGGTGCAAATATCGCAGTCAAGCTGTAAACTACGACACCGAACGCATTCCGTTCTCTGGACTATATTCTGCTACTTAAGCCCTTTCAGGGTTTGGTAGCGGGAGATTGAGAACGAACGAAGAAGAAGAAGACTACCTGCTCACCTCTGTTGAGCTAGTAGTATGTGTCATTTGGTTGATGACATATGTGCTCTGCTTCCCACTTGTTCCTGTATCTACACCTAGTAAACCTCTTGGTCTCTAATTGCATGTGAAACAGTGATATGGAAATGGAGACACTATATTTATATTATTGATGTATAATGTATATTTAGACCAACCAAAACATGTACACCAGACCAACCAAAACATGTACACCAGACCAACCAAAATTGTACACTAAACCAACTAAAACATGTACAGCTAACCAACTTAACTTTACATCTTTCTACTGGTTTTAGAAAACACTGCGGAGTCTGTAGACAACCAGTTTCTTTTACTTCACTTGGTCTAAAAATAGCTATGCACATCCAATTTATTCTTGAGGGCATTAACTGACATTGTCTAAGGTAGTGCATTCCAAGTATTCACCACTCTCTGACTGAAGAGGTCAACAACTGTCCCCATCCATAAAAGATGGCTCATCATGTACGACTCGCTTTCCCAGTACTCTGCACATCAAGAGAAAAGTCTTTTCCTGGCACCCCAACAATGGCTAACACCTTATACAGCTACAAAACACCTGCAAATTCCTCAACTTGACTTTGCCTGTGAACAACTTGGTAGATCAAGTTAATCAACAACATGACATTTGCATAGTATTTAGACTATTAGAGGGGATCAAGATGCTGAGCAGCACATGAGCTGCAGTGGTTAGCGACCCATAGCTGACTGCTAGCGTCAGGGCCAGCGAACCATAGCTGCCAAGACCCTTCTACACCTCCACGCAGTGATCCTGGATAACAGGCTACAGCAGGACAGACTGGCTAAGGAGAAGGGATCGAAGAGGGAATGCTAACCCGGTACTTAAAAAAATGGTTGCTGAAGTCGGATCTGTTGGACCGAAAGGTGCAAAAATCGCAGCCAGGCTGTAAACTACGACACAACGCATTCCGTTCTCTGGACTACATTCTGCTACTTAAGCCCTTTCCGGGTTTGGTAGTGGGAAATTGAGAACGAACGAAGAAGAAGAAGACTATTAGAGACAATACAGAAAACAAACAACGAACCACTGTTATCAGAGATCAGAGCAGAACTGGGAAAACTCCAGAGATCTTCAACAATCGTGCTCCAGTGGCTACCCTCCCATTGCAGAATCACGGGAAACGAGAAAGCTGATGCCTTGGTAAAATTTGGGAGCAAAAAGGCACAATTTAATCATCGAGTACCATACAGAGAAATCAAGAACATCATCAGAAATCAGTATATACACCAATGGAGAAAAGACAGAAACATAAGCAGTACATCAGACCCAATTCACCAACCCAAAAGAAATCAATAAACTCCCTTATTTCGCCTGAGAACTGGACACTGCAGACTACTAGAACATCTATACCGACTGAAGATCTCACACACCGATGAATGCCCATGTGGAACAGGATGCCAGAACCCTGAGCATATTCTACAGGAATGCCCAATCTATAGGGAGATGAGATACCAGACCTGGCCAGAGAGTGCGGAGCTGAGACAAAAGCTGTGAGGCAACCGCTCTGACCTGGTGAAGACTACAGACTTCATCATGGCGACTGGCCTGCAGATCTTGCATGACCAAAAGATCCTGAACGCAAAGAAGAAGACAGTATTTAGATTTGCTATTCGGTGATGCCAGGAGGCTAAATCATTTTCACATGAATCTGTCAGAGACGCAGACTGCATATATGATGACAGGACCATATCACAGATACTGAAATGCTGTCCAAAGCCCGTATGTGAAGTATCCATGCACTTTTTTAGACTGGTTCGACCCCAGGAGCCATAGAAAAATCCAGTACCAACTGGGGACTGAACCCCGATCATTCAACTGGAAAGCCAGTACACTAACCATATCACTACCTCAGCTCAAAGGCTGTCATGTTCTACGACACTCAATAGCATAAGTGGAAAAAAAACTAACGCATGTATATTTTCATAATATAACCACATATACAGTGACAATCTCATTACGTCTCTTCAGGAAATATTCTTCAGAAATTCAGTCATTTGAACTCCAAATTTTTCATCAGTTATGGTTTAATATGATTTTGTTATCATTACAGCATTTAAAGGCAAACTTCGAGGAGGACGATTGGTAGATCCAAAGTAAGTATTGTTAATATCTACCACTACATGTGGTAGTTAAGGTAAGGTAAAAGCTGCTAGATAATAGTTTGTCATAGAGACTTCAGTGTGTTCTGTCTTCAGTCTTAGAAGGTGATGTCACAGATTCTCTTCAATGTTGTAGGTCTTCAGTCTTAGAAGATGAGGTCACAGGTCACATATTCTCTTCAATGTTGTGGGTCATCAATCTTAGAATGTGAGGTCACAGGTCACAGATTCTCTTCAATGTTGTAGGTCTTCAGTCTTAGAAGGTGAGGTCACAGACTCTCTTCAATGTTGTAGTCTTCAGTCTTAGAAGGTGAGGTCACAGGTCACAGATTCTCTTCAATGTTGTAGGTCTTCAGTCTTAGAAGGTGAGGTCACAGATTCTCTTCAATATTGTAGGTCTTCAGTCTTAGAAGGTGAGGTCACAGGTCACATATTCTCTTCAATGTTGTGAGTCTTCAGTCTTAGAAGGTGAGGTCACAGGTCACATATTCTCTTCAATGTTGTAGGTCTTCAGTCTTAGTAGGTGAGGTCACAGGTCACATATTCTCTTCAATGTTGTGGGTCATCAATCTTAGAATGTGAGGTCACAGGTCACAGATTCTCTTCAATGTTGTAGGTCTTCAGTCTTAGAAGGTGAAGTCACAGACTCTCTTCAATGTTGTAGTCTTCAGTCTTAGAAGGTGAGGTCACAGGTCACAGATTCTCTTCAATGTTGTAGGTCTTCAGTCTTAGAAGGTGAGCTCACAGATTCTCTTCAATATTGTAGGTCTTAGTCTTAGAAGGTGAGGTCACAGGTCACATATTCTCTTCAATGTTGTGAGTCTTCAGTCTTAGAAGGTGAGGTCACATATTCTCTTCAATGTTGTAGGTCTTCAGTCTTAGTAGGTGAGGTCACAGGTCACATATTCTCTTAATTTGCTGCCCTCCCTTTCTTCTTTACTCACAGCAGTGTAAGGTACCCCTTTTTACAACTTTCTAACTAGTACAGTCCCATAACCATGTCCATTTGCTGTGAGTGAGAACTGCTCTATCCACTCTGCCAGTAACACATTCTATAGATGTGTCGATATTGAGCATGGGAGCAAAGAGTAATCAGGGTCAGGTGAAACATGCTGATCAAGATCACAATCTCTAATCTTTGTGCTCTTGGAAGCGGTCTGTCACAGCAGTTTGATCAACAAGGTGGGGATTGTCACTGTAATCCCCGTAATGGTGGCGAGCTTACTGAGAAGCTCACATTGCATTGCAGTCAGGAGAACCCTGGACCACCTTCTCAAGTGCATCTTGTGATTAAGAGCCACTGTAACCTGCTAACATGAAGTGACAAGAGTTAACTTTTGTAACTACGAGCAACAACATATGAAGTATGGGAAGAGGAAACTAATATCTTGTCAGGCAAAACATACTGATCAGACCCATAGCTTACACAAAAAACGAAGCCTATTACCAGTTGAACAGAAGAGAGCAGGTCGTGGTCTTCAGACTTCGCACTGGCCACAATAGACTGAGGTACCACCTATTCAACAAATTGAAGATAGGTGGCACTGACGAATGCCCGTGTGGTACCGGGAAAATGACCGCTGAGCATTTGCTGCAAAACTGCCCGACATACGAGGATCAGAGAGAGCAGATGTGGCCATCACCAGTGGCAACACTAGACAAGCTCTATGGCAGTGTCGACAGCCTCAGGATGACCGCTGCCTTTTTCGAAAAAATAATGGTTACTGTCTGACTGCGTACGATGAAGAAGAAGAAGAAGACCCATAGATGACTGCTAGCGTCAGGGCCAGCGAACCAGAGCTGCCAAGACCATTCTACACCTCCACGCTGTGATCCTTGATAACAGGCTGCAGCAGGGCAGACTGGCAAAGGAGAAGGTATCGAAGAGGGAATGCTAACCTGGTACTCAATAAATGCCAGGAGGAAGTGGATGTGTCTGACCAATAGGTGCAAATATCGCAGTCAAGCTGTAAACCACGACACAACGCATTCCATTCTCTGGACTACATTCTGCTACTTAAGCCCTTTCAGGGTTTGGTAGCGGAAGATTGAGAACTAACGAAGCCAAGCCAAGACTATGTTAGTAAGCGGAACATACTGACCAAGACCCCACCTCACTTCCATGCAGTTCTCCCAGGAAGCAGGCTGTTTTATTGCAGTCTGCCTGATGAGGTGGTGATCGACATCATCCGCGTAGTAGTAAGCGACACGCAGATGAAGCCAATGATAGCACAACAGTCTAAAAAAAAGCAGGACCACCTTCATCAGCATGTTTGAGGTGTGAGGAAAGCTATTGCAACCTGCCACCTGATGCCCTTGTCAGCAAGGCCTACAACAGAGTAAACTTGCTCATTGTGGCTATTGAACAATGACATGATGGACCATAGTACCATACCACATCAGCTCATCTCTATTGATATCCGCTACAACGGCACTACATTTCACTTTTCCAGAAATGGTTTCTGTGGCATTCTGTTTGTACATGATGAGCTTGCTGGTCCCATGCAGGATCCACTTTAGCTACCATTCTCAAAACCTATTCGACTGTCTCAATATCCATTCTTCTACTTAAGTAACTGATTCAATATCCATTCTTCTACTTAAGTAACTGATTCAATATCCATTCTTCTACTTAAGTAACTGATTCAATATCCATTCTTCTACTTGAGTAACTGATTCAATCTCCATTCTTCTACTCGAGTAACTGATTCAATATCCATTCTTCTACTTAAGTAACTGATTCAATATCCATTCTTCTACTTAAGATATTGAATCAATATCCATTCTTCTACTTAAGTAACTGATTCTTCTTCATCGTACGCAGTCAGACATCAACCTTAATTTTTTTGAAAAAAGCAGCGGCCATCCTGAGGCTGTCAACACTGCCATAGATCTTGTCTAGTGTTGCCACTGGTGATGGCCACATCTGCTCTCTCTGGTGATGGCAGTAACTGATTCAATCTCCATTCTTCTACTCGAGTAACTGATTCAATATCCATTCTTCTACTCGAGTAACTGATTCAATATCCATTCTTCTACTTAAGTAACTGATTCAATCTCCATTCTTTTACTCGAGTAACTGATTCAATATCCATTCTTCTACTCGAGTAACTGATTCAATCTGAATTCTTCTACTTAAGTAACTGATTCAATCTGAATTCTTCTACTTAAGTAACTGATTCAATCTCCATTCTTCTACTCGAGTAACTGATTCAATATCCATTCTTCTACTCGAGTAACTGATTCAATCTGAATTCTTCTACTTAAGTAACTGATTCAATCTGAATTTTTCTACTTAAGTAACTGATTCAATCTGAATTCTTCTACTTAAGTAACTGATTCAGTCTCCATTCTTCTACTCGAGTAACTGCTCCAATCTCCATTCTTCTACTCAAACAATTGCTCCAATCTCCATTCTTCTACTCAAACAATTGCTCCAATCTCCATTCTTCTACTCAAACAATTGCTCCAATCTCCATTCTTCTACTCAAACAATTGCTCCAATCTCCATTCTTCTACTCAAACAATTGCTCCAATCTCCATTCTTCTACTCAAACAATTGCTCCAATCTCCATTCTTCTACTCAAACAATTGCTCCAATCTCCATTCTTCTACTCAAACAATTGCTCCAATCTCCATTCTTCTACTCAAACAATTGCTCCAATCTCCATTCTTCTACTCAAACAATTGCTCCAATCTCCATTCTTCTACTCAAACAATTGCTCCAATCTCCATTCTTCTACTCAAACAATTGCTCCAATCTCCATTCTTCTACTCAAACAATTGCTCCAATCTCCATTCTTCTACTCAAACAATTGCTCCAATCTCCATTCTTCTACTCAAGTAAGTGTCTTTGATTGTTATTACCAAACATAAAGTATACAAACAACAATTTAATGTACTCCAAACAGCAAAACTCCCTAGCTTCTACATTCTGTTGCATAGTGTCCAGGTTTGGTGGGCTTGACATTTTTTTTGGCATGCCTGACCACCGCCTGCCTAAGCAGCTATTTTATAGTGCACTTAAAACAGGCAAACATTCATTGCTAAATGTTTCCATAATGATGTTGCCTCTTGGAAGTCGCTTGTGTCTGACCACTCAGCCTAGTGCTCTGCAATCACACAAGATGGTCGTCTGAGCAGAAAATCTCAGATGCAGCGAGGAAGAAGCAGGGCGACCCTTGCCATATGCGACCCTTGTGGATAGGGTGTGCAGGTGCAGAATAGAACTACAGTTACATGCAGACCCATGCACTGTAACGTATGCCCTCACTAATCTGATGACGTCACCATCTTTGTGCTACTACTATTACATTTATTATGAATATCTGGTGAACTATTTTTCATTTTGCTAATTTAATATGTCATTATGTTCTTGTCCTTAGCTCCAACACAGATGCTAAGGAAGCATTCAGGGAACCATATTACAGAAGAGATACACCAAGTGATGGTGAGCAAACATTAGTGATCTTTATCAGTTTATTCTGTGTGATTTCTATCAAATGTCAGCTCTCTCTATTGTACCTCATACATGGAAACATATCTTCATAATTTCAATCTCTCATAGAGGATATCTGTGAGAAACATTTTCCAATCCTTTCTCTATCCAGTGATCAATAATTTGGATATAGTGACCCGTTTCTATGAAAATGATCGAAACATAAACATATATATAATCATATTTATATTTACGTTGAACAGATGGAAACATGTTTATACGGTAGTTTAAGTATCTAGAAAATAACCGTGACACCTATATATCGGGGAGCCATCTATATTATAGGTGGACCACTTTTTTGAGGCGTACTTTGGGCTGTACTGCTTGGATTTTGGCCTTAATATAGTGACGTCTACACATACACATTTTCGGAAATAACAAATATGGCGGCGTCAATATTAAAGCATGTCTTCACTGTGATTATGGCGATGAAAAAGTTTTTCTTTTGAAAATTCTTGGAATGGCCATTCTACAAGGCTAACAACAGAACACGTTGTTGAATGTAATTTCACAGATTTTCAGGCTGATAATCAAATTTAGATGGTGATTATTCTAAAAAGCATCAGTTGTTAAGTTAGATCTGTTTCTCTGAGGATCAGACCGGGGGGGGGGGAAGATGCTGAGCAGTGCATGAGCTGCAGCGGTCAGCGACCCAAAGCTGACTGCTAGTGCCATGCAGGCCCAGCAAACCAGAGGTACCAAAACACTTCTACACCTCCACACGGTGATCATGGATAACAGGCTACAACAGAGCAGACTGGCTAAGGAGAGGGGACAGAAAATGGAAGGCTAACCCGGTACTCAAAAATTCCTGCTGAAGTCGGATGTGTTGGAACGAAAGGTGCAAATATCACAGTCAAGATGTAAACTACAACACAACGCATTTTGTTCTCCAGACAACATTCTGCTACTTGCAAAGCCCTTTTCAGGGCTTGGTAGCAGGAGTTTGAGAATGAACGATAAAGAAAAAGAATAATAATGAGTTCTTTAATGGGAAAAGTGACAAGAAACCATGTATACAGATAAAAATAAAAGATCAACTACTTGAACAAAAAGAAATCAGAAAGAGAATAGGTTTGGCTAAGATGGTATTCAGCTATATGCGACACATACTGACATCTAAACAGGTAAATCAGAGTTTGAAAATGAGAATTGTCAGGTGTTATATTTACTTGTCACTACTTTATGGCGCAGAATCATGGACAATGAATAATAAGTTGGAAAAAAATATTGAAGCCTTCGAAATGTGACTTTAAAGAAGATTGAGTCGCATTTCTTGAAAATAGAAGAAAACAAGTTTGGAGGTATTGGAAAAGTTGGGGTGAAAAGAGAATTAATCACTGAAATCGGGATTAGACAGTTATTTTGGTCATATAACAAGACATACCTCCTTGTTGAAGACCATACTGGAGGGTAGGGTGGAAGGCAGACGTTCAAGAGACAGACAGACATTTTAAGTGGGTGGATAACAACAGGAGATAGAGTACACTGGAGATCTATTGCAGCCAACCTTCGATGTGTAGATGACACCTGAACTGAACTGAATAGAACATAGACACAACAAGCCAATCACCTGTTTGACTGCACACTCAATTGCAAATATAAAAGACCCCCAAGGTGTAGAAGAGGAGTGAAGAAGTGACGAGAAATAGAACAGATCAGCAAATTTGATGTACGATTTTTTTTTTTTTTTGCGTTCGCCTTATTTCTCCAATCCCCAAGGCGGTGTGCGTTGCACTGCGTTTTTATTTTGCGCCTGTCGGCCCAGTGCATCCGACTTCAGCATGCATTTTATGTAAGGGTCTGCTTCCTCCTGCATTTTCTAAGGGTTTGCTTCCCCGGGGTAACGGCCGGTGCTGTGATGGGGATCGAACCCAGCACCTTCTGGTTGTGAGCCGTGTCACTTAAACACTAGGCCACGCCGTCCCCTTGATGTACGATTAATAATGCTGACTCTTATATGCCATAGTAAGTTATTGAATCTTCTACTGTTTCCTGGGAAAAATTATTTACTATATGTTTTCCTGTGTTATACTTGGGGTAACATTATTTCACAATAACTGATGATAAAATCTATAAATTAAATTTAGCTTAAACATCGGTGTCGAAATACCTCTCTGTGGTGATGTCAGGAAACACCTGGTGGCAAGACCTCACATGATGACAGCTTCATTGTTACCAGTGGCGTCAGAAGTAGAACTTAGACCCTAATAATGTTGGGTATGCTAAATGTCAGAGAAAGTTCTGTGGACTGGAAACCCCTGAACCCACCTTCCCCAGACCTGGTAAACCACAGGGAGGAAACACCAACAAACTTACTATTAATCCATCACAGTCCAAATTGTTCATTGCAGTCAACTAGATTAGCACCACTTACAGTCAAATTTATCTTAAGTCACATGTCAATCATATCTTGTTATTTAGTTAAATTAGATTTATAAACAAAAGCTGTATCTTTAAATTGAAACATCGTATTTTAGTTTTAATTACTCGTTCTTCTGTTAACCATGAAACAAAATGACTATTCTTGTCTTGGGCATTAGGATTGACATCTTGTAAATTAGGTTGGACTGTAAATGTTAATAGCCAATTGAAAGTCCTAGAGGTAAAACATGGAAGACATGGGTCCTGCACCGTCTAAATGCAGACCAGATGGATTTACAGAACAGCTTTTGGCTACCTGCTAACTTGCCTTTTTGAATACCAATGTGAGCGATTTTGTCAATTTGTCTCAATATTTTTGTTGTTGCTCATTCACTCCAGGGAAAGGAAAAGAAAGAGTCGCAAGGTAAGATCTTAAGGCACATAAATTTGCTGTTGTTTTAATCTGTGTTTGTGGTTGAGGTCACAGCTTGAAAAAAGTTGGAATCAAGATATTGAGGAGGGCATGAGCTGCAGTGATCAGGGATCCATAGCTGGCTGCAAGTGTCAGAGCTAGCGACCCAGAGCTGCGAAGACTCTACATCTCCACGCGGTGATCCTGGATAACAGGCTGCAACAGAGCAGATTGACTAAGGAGAAGGGATCGAAGAGAGGAGGTTAACCTGGTACTAAAAAATGCCTGCTGAAGTCGGATGTGTCAGACCAAAAGGTGCAAATATCGCAGTCAAGTAGTAAACTACGATACAATGCATTCCGTTACAGCTCCATCCGACTTTAGCTGGCATTTCTTTAGTGCAGGGTTAGCCTTCTCCTCCTCCTACGTTTGTTTTCAATCTCCCTCTACCAAACCCTGAACAGGATGTAGTCCGGAAAACTAAATGCATTGTGTCGCTAGTTAACAGCTTGACTGCGATATTTGCACCTTTCAGTCTGACACATCCGCCTTCGGCGGAGCTACCTTCCTATTGTAGAACCACAGGGAACGAGACACATGATGCCCTGTCCAAAGCATGTGGCAAAATGAAGCAACTTATCCACTCAATGTCTTACTGAGAGGCAAAAAGTATCATCCACAATCAGTACAACTCAGAATGAAAGAAAAACATGGGAGTGAGCAATAGACCTGGTCCAATCCACCAGCTCCACAGAAACCAACAAACCACCATCTTTCGCCTGAGAACAGGCCACAGCAGACTATTGGGTCACCTACATCGGCTCAAGATATCACACACAAGTGACTGTCCATGTAGAACCGGAGTCCAGACCCCTGAACACATCCTACAAGACAGCCCAATATAGAGACCTACAATGCCAAACCTGGTCAGAGGGAGCTGAAGTGACGCAGAAGCTGTGGGGCTGCCAACCGGATCTGGAGAGAACTTTGTCCTAGCGACGGGATTACAGATCTAGCATGACCAAAAAGCCTGAACGCTGAAGAAGAAGAAGAAAAAATAAATTTCAGGGGATTATTTCCTAAGCACTCCTTGTAAATATAAAAAAATTGAATTTGAGTTAAAGAGGAAAACTATTTGGTTCCTGTTTGTTTTTGTTTGCGCACACCCGTCTACCACTTGCTGTGTTTAATTTCAGGAGGGTCAGTGACTACAAAGATCTGTTTCAAGCACAAAGACTTGGAATATTTGATGCAGAAAAACTCAAGGCAGAGGGTATATGTTTATGTGCAGTGTAAATGTGGGCAATGGATTAGATGTGAGAAGTTTAAAAGACTGCAGAAAATCTCACAACTGCAGTGGGTGAAAAACAAAGATAAAACATAGTTTTAAATTTTTATTATAGTCCGTCTTTTAATTTATGAACAAGGTCCGAAACAATTTTCTGCTGAACTGCATGTCAGATCCAAATGATTTTTCGCATGGAGCCTTAGAATATCTATGACGCTAAAACATTGATATTATTTAATCCATAGATGTTAAGACATTTGCACATCGACGAATTCTTTTGATCTTTTAGGACCATTGCAAAGAAATAGCATTCAATTTAATATTTTACAGTATGGAGCTTAATTTCTCGTCACATTTTTTTCACGACATATATCATTAATGTCTTGATTGATCGATTGTTTGTGTTGCCCTTATGTACTATCGTAAAAATGGCACCAATATGCAGCAGTTAGTACAGCCCTTCGGTCACTCTTAGACCCCCCCCCCAAGGTTTTATCAACTGCGTAGTTAATTTTATTTTGTGTAATGCATTTGAAAATTGAATTGAATTTGTTGCCATTGTATGTACACCTAATTCTTTTGATAAACATATGCTAATTCATCCAAGTTTGCTAATCAGTATGTCCACAAAAGATGATATTAATCATCCGAATCTGTCGATTCAAAGAGATTGATAATTGTTACTGGCTGGACAAATTGTAATCCATCTCGTTGCCAGTACTGTACTTCTTCCTGGAGCACATGTTCAATACACTTCTTCCGGAGCTGAATGTCTATATTTTAAAGGTACTCACATGTCAGCACTTCAACACCACCGATTTTAAATGTTCTATTCTGTTCGGCAATTTGTCCTTTGTCATCCAGTGCCTGACAATTTGTCCATTCATTTCAGTGTGGTAGTCTCTACCGTCATTACTTTCTGTTTGGAAAATAAGTTTAGTGTCATGGATAAGTCCATTTTCACTGTTTCCGGCATACGTTAGTATAATGCGCTGTCCTTTGCTGCTTGGAATTTGTCTTTTCTGTTCCCCATCAACTGATTGTCATTCTTTACCATAGGTGTGGTGAGCATTGACCAAGGATTCATCCAAGAATACAATATCATAGCCTTGTCTACGCCCTTACAATTTTCTAAAGAGTACTTTTGGAAACTTCAGAACTGCAGTCAGATTGCAATGTTATTTTTAGTTTGAGCAGAGTAACAAGTAGATTTTTCATCAACATTTTCAATATCTCCCGTTTTATGACATCTCTGTCGAAATCGTCAAATGTACTTTTCCTACCTTGCTCGATATGAGTGCGCTCTTATCCTGTCCAATCCAACGGTTAAAGGATGATCTATCCTGCCCAAGTGCCAATTGTGTTCTTTTCTCTGGGTCATGAATATAGCAATATAAATGACCTATCTTAGATTCCCTGTGGAAAAACTTTTATAGTAAAACGGTAACCTTCTGCATTGCTATTAAATGTACACTTCAAACTCATTTTGAAATTGTTTCAATGTAACATTTGAAAAAGCAACTATATGTCACAATAACTACCCCACAAGCTATGCTATCGGGATACACCTATAACTGAAAGACAGTTTCACATGAATGACCTTGGTTGTTTTCCGCATTCGACAAAATGTCTAATTGCAGCACGGGATAATCAGGAATTCGTTTTTAACTCAATGTATTTGAACGTCAAAACATCTATTTTTAAAACAGCATGACTGAGTACGGTATACATGTTAAAATTATGTCCAATCCAGTGAGGTTGTTTTTAACCTTTCAGGCACTAATGTCCGCATAGGTGGACAAGTAAAAACACTCCAAGTCCCCCTACAGTCCACCTAAACGGACACGCGATAAGAAAATTTGCCGATCGTCATCAAAACGTTATTCTAGAGCATTGCCGTGTGTTAACACCGGTTGATATACGGCCATTTTGAATCTATATATAGGGATGCCGTCATTGCCATTGTAAACAACCAAAATGGTCGTTAAGTGACTTTGAAAGCGATTTTGAAACAGCGTGTTTGCGTTTTCGGGACTTGCGAATTATTCCATTATTGCGGGTGATAAAGGTAAGTTGTTCCAACATATTTTTGGGAGCTTGGTCTGTTTAATTTGTTTATTTAGCAGTATTAACTACATTTGTAAGGGAAAATATCAGATTTGACGATCTTGTAAGAAAAACTATTGGCGTTCTGTGAAGATTTTCACATTCCGGTGGTCCCGATTCCCCGCGAAATGGGCAAAATCGAAATGTTGCGGTTTTTTAAAATTTTTACATTCATCTTTTTGTATCTCATACACTAACACACACACATCAAAAACAATAACACCAAGTAGTTCTTTATTCATTTATGTCTCTACACACACAAAAATCATATTTATACAACAACAAACAAAAAAAATACAGATTTTCAAAGTGAACAACCTAGAAAAACATGATGTGCTGAAAAATAATTCAGTGGCTACGGGAACTTCCGTACCTTTATAACTCAGGGACCTAAAGGTTAATATAGCCTAATGAATACATTTTTAAAAATACATAAAATTTCTTAGAGAAAAAAAAAATATTTACTCAACGTCATTGATATTCTTAGGTTGAATGTGAAAAACTATTTGGATCTAACATGCAGTTTAGTAGAAAATTGCTTCTGACCTTGTTTATGTATTAAAAGACGGACTACAGCTGTTCATTCTCAAATAATCACATCTATTTCCCTCATACTAAAATAATCATATCTATTTCCTTCACACTAAAATAATCACACATTTCTCTACCCAATTAACATCTATTTTGTTCATACTCAAATAATCACATCTATTTCTCTACTCAAATAACACCAATTTCTCTACTCAAATAATATCTTTTTCTTTACTTAAATAACATCTATTTCCCTCATACTAAAATAATCACATCTATTTCTCTCATACTAAAATAATCACATCTATTTCCCTCATACTAAAATAATCACATCTATTTCTCTCATACTAAAATAATCACATCTATTTCCCTCATACTAAAATAATCACATCTATTTCCCTCATACTAAAATAATCACATCTATTTCTCTCATACTAAAATATTCACATCTATTTCCCTCATACTAAAATAATCACATCTATTTCTCTCATACTAAAATAATCACATCTATTTCTCTCATACTAAAATAATCACATCTATTTCCCTCATACTAAAATAATCACATCTATTTCTCTCATACTAAAATAATCACATCTATTTCTCTCATACTAAAATAATCACATCTATTTCCCTCATACTAAAATAATCACATCTATTTCCCTCATACTAAAATAATCACATCTATTTCTCTCATACTAAAATAATCACATCTATTTCCCTCATACTAAAATAATCACATCTATTTCTTTCATAATAAAATAATTACATCTATTTTCTTCATACTCAAATAATCACATCTATTTCCCTCATACTAAATTAATCACATCTATTTCTTTCATAATAAAATAATTACATTTATTTCTCTCATACTCAAATGAAATCTATTTCCTGTGTACTAAAATAATTACATTTATTTCTCTCATACTCAAATGAAATCTATTTCCTGTGTACTAAAATAATCACATAAATTTCCCTCATACGTGACAATTATCTCCAGATTTCTTCCAGAATACAAATGTAGAGAATGGCTAACTACATTGTCAGTTGAGATTGACTAAGAAACTGATGTATTCTCATATGCAGGTAATCAACAGCTGGTCTCCAGAGAACCAGATGACTTGTGGACTAGAATTGATGCAGAGAGGACCAGGAGTGCTCTTGGAGCACTGCCCAGTAATGCCTTTGAAGAGATGATACAGTGGACCAAGGCAGGAAAACTCTGGAAGTTTCCAATTAATAATGAAGCAGGCAAGAATGTGTGAATGTCATTGTTTGATAAATTTGAGGTGTCAATGTTTGTGACACTTATTGTTTGATACATTTCAGGTGTCAATGTTTGTGAGGGTTATTGTTTGATACATTTGTGGTGTCAATGTTTGTGTTAATGTTTGTGAGGGTTATTGTTTGATACATTTGGGGTGTCAATGTTTGTGACACTTATTGTTTGATACATTTGAAGTGTCAATGTTTGTGAGGGTTATTGTTTGATACATTTGTGGTGTCAATGTTTGTGACACTTATTGTTTGATACATTTGAAGTGTCAATGTTTGTGAGTGTTATTGTTTGATACATTTGAGGTGTCAATATTTGTGACACTTATTGTATGATACATTATCTCAGTTATGACATCTATCAAAAATTGTTGTCCAGTGTAGTGATTTAACATATCACTTTATAATAGTTACATATCACATTGTAGTAGTAATAATGAAATAACTTATCACTTTATAATAGTAATAGTTATACAACATACCACATTATAGTAGCAATAATAACTTACCACTTTATTATATTAATAGTTAAATGATGTATCACATTGTAGTAGTAATAATAATATAACTTATTACTTTATAATAAATATAAGTACATTAACCACATCACCCTTATTGTGCCGTTGGTCAAGAAAAATATGGGCCCAACACCATATTACCAATATGCCACGCAAGTGTGTCGAAGACAACAGTGAAGAACTGGACAACAATGTTTAAAGAAGGACGCAAGCTAACGAAAGGTCTTCCGAGACCAGGTCAGGCACATATTGTTGCATCAGAAGATGCCATCGCCAAAATTGATGCAGCAATTTGAGTGGACCGTCGCTGGAGCTTACGTTCGTCACACTTATGTCACCGTACACTGCCTGCCTTTGCGATAAATGTCAACTGTCGACATCTTTCAGATGTTAGAAACTGAATCATCATTCGCTAATCAACTCTGGATGGATTCCATATCACACCCGCCATGTTTTCAATGGTCTGCTGAGGAAACTATGAGTCAAAGGATAATGAAATTTTGTAAACTTTACGGTTGGTATGTGCTGTTTACACCAGAATTGGGTGAGGAAGACTTAACGTCTGGTCAGGTAAAATAAACTGATCGGACATGTTGGTCAGAGTCAAGCAAAACATACTGGCCAAGACCCTCACCTCGGCTTCCTAGTAGCCCTCCCTGGAAACTGGCTGTTTTCATGGCAGCCTGGCCAACGAGGTGAGGGATCCATGTGACCACCCGTAGTAGTGAGTGACACGCAGATGAAGCACAACCGCCTGGAGGACCCCGATCCACCTTTATCAGCACGCTCGGGATGTGAGGAAAGCTACTACAACCCGCCACTTAACATCCTTTTCAGGGCACACAAAAGAGTAACCTACTCATTGTGGGCATTCGCAAACAACAACACCAGATTTGACATTATCATGCACATCATACGTATGTTCACTTGGTGCAGTTAGGTCCGGTTTCATTTGAACACGGCTCGTAGTATTAGTTACATAACATATCACACTGTAGTAGTCAAAATGATATAACATCACTTTATGGTAGTAATATCTATTTAACATACCATCTTGTATTAGTAATAATGTTACACCATCACTTTATAATAGTAATAGTCATTAAAACATATCACATTGTAGCAGTGATAATGATATAACATATCACTTGATAGTATAATACCCTTCTTCTAGAACTTATTATTTCTTACTCCATATTGGGATTTATAAAGTAATAATGACATAACTTGTTGAGTTGGAGCTGCTTTTGCTACCAGTACCAATTTTCTTCAGCATCAAATGTGATATACAATAAATAATATAACAATTCACCATATAGTAAAAATAACATCACAAATCACCTTAGAGTAATAACAATCACCAAATAAATCATCTTATAGTAGAAATAGTGATATCAATGATTAGGGCATTCACATCAAAAACCTTCAGTTTGAGAATGGGAGATGGAAGCAGTAACCTCAGTGTTAAGATGGCTATCTGAGACCCCTTTAACAATGGCAATCATCATGACTGACATGCAAGCCATACTTCAAAAGGTACAGATGGGATAGCTGAGGTATGAGTGGGTAGCAGCTGTTGAGGCCTCAAACATTCAGTGGTTGACATGAATTTACTGTCCTGGTCATGCTGGGGTTCAGGGCAATGAAAGAGCTGACATCTTGGTTTCATAAGCTCCCATCATGGGCACATTAGTGATGAGTAGGAGTGACATTTTAAAATCAATTAACAACGGTTTGTTGGATGAGGATACCACAATAGATGAATCAGCAATCCACATACTGCAAAGTTTCGACATCAAATGAGGTTCCAACGGAGTGGGGCGCATGAGAGGAGAGCAGGAGAGTGTACAACCAGCGAGCTTCAGGGACCATCAGCATCAAGACACTGCACCATTTGATGAGAGAGACTGAGCACCTATGGGAATGCCCGGGGTGCAGTGACGTCGATTCTTAGAAACAGAAACATCACAAATCATGTTATAGCATTAATAATAGGTAGTATAAACGACATCACAGCTCACCTTATAGTGACAATGACATCACAAATCATATTAGTACTAATGACATCACAAATCATATTAGCACTAATGACATCACAAATCATATTAGCACTAATGACATCACAAATCATATTAGTACTAATGACATCACAAATCATATTAGCACTAATGACATCACAAATCATATTAGCACTAATGACATCACAAATCATATTAGTACTAATGACATCACAAATCATATTAGCACTAATGACATCACAAATCATATTAGCACTAATGACATCACAAATCATATTAGCACTAATGACATCACAAATCATATTAGCACTAATGACATCACAAATCATATTAGCACTAATGACATCACAAATCATATTAGTACTAATGACATCACAAATCATATTAGTACTAATGACATCACAAATCATATTAGTACTAATGACATCACAAATCATATTAGTACTAATGACATCACAAATCATATTAGCACTAATGACATCACAAATCATATTAGCACTAATGACATCACAAATCATATTAGCACTAATGACATCACAAATCATATTAGTACTAATGACATCACAAATCATATTAGCACTAATGACATCACAAATCATATTAGTACTAATGACATCACAAATTACCTTAGGGTAGTATAAATGACACCACAACTCACCTTATAGTGACAATGACATCACAAATCATATTAGTACTAATGACATCACAAATCAAATTAGCACTAATGACATCACAAATCATATTAGTACTAATGACATCACAAATCATATTAGTACTAATGACATCACAAATCATATTAGCACTAATGACATCACAAATCATATTAGCACTAATGACATCACAAATCATATTAGTACTAATGACATCACAAATCATATTAGTACTAATGACATCACAAATCATATTAGTACTAATGACATCACAAATTACCTTAGAGTAGTATAAATGACACCACAACTCACCTTATAGTGACAATGACATCACAAATCATATTAGCACTAATGACATCACAAATCATATTAGTACTAATGACATCACAAATCATATTAGTACTAATGACATCACAAATTACCTTAGAGTAGTATAAATGACACCACAACTCACCTTATAGTGACAATGACATCACAAATCATATTAGCACTAATGACATCACAAATCATATTAGTACTAATGACATCACAAATCATATTAGTACTAATGACATCACAAATCATATTATCACTAATGACATCACAAATCACATTAGTACTAATGACATCATAAATCATATTAGCACTAATGACATCACAAATCATATTAGCACTAATGACATCACAAATTATATTAGTACTAATGACATCACAAATCATATTAGTACTAATGACATCACAAATCATATTGGCACTAATGACATCACAAATTATATTAGTACTAATGACATCACAAATCATATTAGCACTAATGACATCACAAATCATATTAGCACTAATGACATCACAAATCATATTAGTACTAATGACATCACAAATCATATAAGCACTAATGACATCACAAATCATATTAGTACTAATGACATCACAAATCATATTAGCACTAATGACATCACAAATCATATTAGTACTAATGACATCACAAATCATATTAGCACTAATGACATCACAAATCATATTAGCACTAATGACATCACAAATTATATTAGTACTAATGACATCACAAATTATATTAGCACTAATGACATCACAAATCATATTAGTACTAATGACATCACAAATCATATTAGTACTAATGACATCACAAATCATATTAGTACTAATGACATCACAAATCATATTAGTACTAATGACATCACAAATCATATTAGTACTAATGACATCACAAATCATATTAGTACTAATGACATCACAAATCATATTAGCACTAATGACATCACAAATCATATTAGCACTAATGACATCACAAATCATATTAGCACTAATAACATCACAAATCATATTAGTACTAATGACATCACAAATCATATTAGCACTAATGACATCACAAATCATATTAGCACTAATGACATCACAAATTATATTAGTACTAATGACATCACAAATTATATTAGTACTAATGACATCACAAATCATATTAGCACTAATGACATCACAAATCATATTAGCACTAATGACATCACAAATCATATTAGCACTAATAACATCACAAATCACCTTAGAGTAGTAATGTTAATTGCCCCATCAGGTTTTTTTTGTTTTGATCATGTACTTTGCGCTGTATTTGGATTATACTCAGCAAGAAGCTGGGCTGGTCGTCAAACTCATTCTCTGGTCCCGAACTACCTTGGGTCGGTGGCAAGACTTAAGTCAAGACGACTGGAGGTAATTCAGGATGCAGGCACTCTGGTCTCACCTGTTTGAAACCAGGGGTCACTTGAAATCTGCATAGCTCGAACCCACACCATGTCCGTTCATCGCTTTAAGAGGTGAGGACCTTACCTCTCGACCACAACGAGTAATAATAATAACATCAGAAATCACCATATATTATTGTTGCTGTTGTTTATTGGCCTACAATGAGTAGGTTTACGCTTTTTTTGCGCCCTGAAAAGAACGTTTGGCGGGTTGTAGTAGCTTTTTTCACATCCCGAGCATGTTGATGAAGGTGGACTGCAGTCCTCCAGGCGGTTGTGCTATGCTTGTCTTCCTCTGCGTGACGCTCACTACTACGGGGATCACATCGATCCACGTCTCGTCAGACAGACTGCTTTGAAAACAGCCTGTTACTAGGGAACGCTGCATGGAAGAGAGATTGTGGTTTCGGTCAGTGTATTGACCCTGATGTGAGATCCTGGTCAGTATTTTGTGCATGACTGGACTGACATCTCAGTTCCACTAAATCACCATATAGTAGTAATAAAGTCATAGTCAGTGATCCTCACCTTTTGTAGCACAGACAAATGAGATGTTTTCTGTCTTATTTTTCCACAGACATGCACGAAGAGAGAAAATATAAGTTCCACGACCATGTTTTCCTGGAGCGCCATCTCTCTGAGTTTCCTAACACGGGGCCTATCAGGAAGTTTATGGAGCTAGTGACTTTAGGTTTAAGCAAGAATCCATGGGTAACTGTTAATGAAAAGATAGAGCATATCCAATGGTTTGCGGATTACTTCAGGAAGAAGCAGGATATTCTTGAAGCTTCGATTGGGGAACAGGGCATAATGAAGAAAACTGATGGGAAGCTGGAATGATGGAGTAGAAGAATTAGAAGAGAAAAGTTGGAGAAACATCGACCAAATGATCTTTCATCTCACTCTGGAGCAGAGGTCTAAGATACATGCCAAGACTTCTTGTCCTGTGCCATCTTTTCCTGGTTCCTCCATGTTTTCCTTAGCCACTCCGTTTATGTCTGTCTCGAACTTCCTTCTCCATGTGTGTTTTTGTCTTCTTATGTTTGTGATTTCTCTTCTTTTTATATTTTTGGTCACAGGCTAGCAAATAGATCAGTGACCATCACATCAGATGGTCTCTTTAAAGGCAGCAGCAAATGCTCTAAACTTCACCTGGCCTACAGTCATCCTTCGTACGATCCCCCAAGCTCTGGTTCATGATTTATTTCTCTCATTCTTGGCATTTCAGAAAAGCTACATTGTAATGCTATCAGCTGGTTCTTATTACATCCAAAGGTGTCTGACAAATTTCTATGTGGCTACACCTTATCATGCTCAGAGGCGTCCGTCAAACAGGTCTACAGGTTCTGCAGTATGAACTGAGTAACCAGCGCAGGATTATCATACAGTGGATACCTTCTCATTGTGGAGTACCAGGAAGGAAACCAGATCGACAGGCAAAGGAGGGTGCTGCAGACGAACAACCGGATGTACCTGTTACATACCAACAGAAGAAAAGGATGATCAAATCAATCAGAGAGCCACCAACATTAACACAAGACGATTACCATAAGATCAAAACCCACTGGCCCATTAACAACAACACTGGAAGTGAAACTTCATGGACCTGAATATGAACTACAAAAGACAGTGCAGTTTATACAAAAGACAACATTGCAGAAATAGACAGTTACGCCTGCTCTTTTAGATTCCCAACTGTCAAGGAATTGTCAACGTGCTCCACACTGAACACGGGAGTCCGATCTCACTACCCAGAGATCAGGGTAATTTTTACCAGAATATCCATGTGAAAAAAATCCCGGTCTTCACCGTGATTTGAACCCGCGACCTCGACAGACACCTTACCTCGAGACCACTGAATCTCCCTACTATTTTAAAGATAAGACAGGTGAGCTAAATAGTGATGAAAAGGTTAGTATTGATGGAGGACGTGAAACTGAATCAGGCATAGACATTTTTATGAATTAAAACGAAGTCAGTTGGGAAGGAATTCATAGACAATGAGAAAAACAATGGTGAGGTCACTTTAACAGAATAAATATCAGCAAATGACAATGAAACATGGAGTTTACATTGGATTATTTAAGTTATGTGGATTTTCTGTAGAGACTGATCATTCATTCAATCAATCAATCAATCAAAGCATGTCGCTCCTCTCGGTGTATAGACCATTGACAACATCCAACTATGGGGAGAGACTGTTCATGAATGATTATTGTGATCTATACATTGGACAATGACATTTTTACATTTCAGGTATACAAAAGGTCATTCAAATTTGATGAATGGAAAAAAAAAGTTGCAAAAACTGGATTAAAATTTCCATAAAATGCAATTGTTGTGTTGGATATTAAAAAAATAAAATTGTAATTGCATATCTTCGTAAAGGCAACGAAACTACAGAAAGTGGAGACCACAAGTCTTTCATCTTTGTTTGAGTGCAGCTACAGTAGGACTGACCGTATAACAATTGATGTAAATCTTCCAATATGGCAAGGGTCAGTTCAATGTAAGGAGCCGAAGATGCGTCATTGCATGAGCTGACAGCAGCCAACGACTCATAGCTGGCTGCTTGGATCAGGGTCAGCAAACCACGGCTGACCAAGACCCCTATTATACCTCAACATGGGGACCCTGGAAACAGGCTGCACTAGTATAGTCTGGCTCAGCGCTAACGATCGTAGTGGGAAGACAAACCTGGTACCTAGGAAAAGCTCGTTGGAATAGAATGTGTTGAGTCAAAAGGTGCAGACTGAAAAAGAAAGGAGAGATACTACCCTAAGCTTCATATCGAAAAGCTACCCTAGCATGGACTGGACCCATGCATACACCGACGGTTCTGTTACAAACACTACACAGAACGGAGGGGCATGAGCATTCCTGAACCTACCAAATGGCAGACAAATAACACTGTCATTCGCTACTGGTAAGTACACAAGCAATTTCAGAGCGGAGGCAGAGGCACTGAGGGCGGCAGTGGAAGAAATGGTGACACACAATGAAAATGAAAGCCATATAGTCCTGCTTACAGATGCTCTCGCCGTAGTCACAGCGCTAAAAAGCCAGAAAAACACTGAGCTTAATGACTTAAGAGCAGCACTCTGCAAACTGTGCCAGCAGTCCGCACCAAAAAGGGTAGTGGTACAGTGGGTCCCATCACACTGCAACATCCAAGGCAACGAGGAGGCAGACAGACTGGCAAAAGAAGGTGCAAGACTACCACAAACAGATACTAGTATGACGTACGAAGAGTCAAAACGGCTTATCAAAGCCAGATACATGACCAAATGGGAAACCGAACATACTGGTTACACCAAAAACGATGCCTATTACCAGTTGAACCGAAGAGAGCAGGTCGTTGTCTTCAGACTTCGCACTGGCCACAATAGACTGAGGTACCACCTATTCAACAAATTGAAGATAGGAGGTACTGACGAATGCCCGTGCGGTACTGGTAAAATGACCGCTGAACATCTGCTGCAGAACTGCCCGACATACGAGGATCAGAGAGAGCAGATGTGGCCATCACCAGTGGAATTGCAAGACAAGCTCTTTGGCAGTGGCGACAGCCTCAGGATGATCGCCGCTTTTTTCGAAAAAATAATGGTTACTGTCTGACTGCGTACGAAGAAGAAGAAGAAGAAAAGGTGCAGAGATCACAGCTTTGCTATAAACTATGACACACTATCCTTGTTAGGACGAATGCTGAATAAGTCCAATGTAAAATATACTGTCACTAAAAGTTTGATGTAAACCTTCCACTATGACAAGGGTCTGGCCATTGTGAATTCTGTCCACTTTGGTTGAATTATGTCCACTATTGTTAAATTCTGTCCACTTTTGTAGAATTATATCCACTTTTGTTGAATTATGTCCATTTTAAAAAAATTATGTCCACTTTTGTAGAATTCTGTCCACTTTTGTAGAACTATGTCCACTTTTGTTGTTACACTTTGTGGGAAGGTGCAATCTTCTTTCATGTGTTATCTGTGTGGTTGTTGTTATTTTCAATCCATGCCTCAGTTAATGCAGATTTTTCAACCTCAACTGTGGAACACAATTTTTTTAGAAGCAGAGGCAGACAGGGGCTAGTGCACTGACTTGCCCGTCGAGCGATCAGGATTCGGGTCTCAGTTCTTGTGTAATTTCTGATCGTAAAACAACTCCTGCGGTTGACCCAGCCTAAAAAATTTGGTAGCTGGTACCAGAATAATCTGGGAAAGTAAAGGCGGCCGACATGATTTTGACCACATCAGCCCTAGTGTGTTGTTGGTCAAGTAAAGGCGGCTGCCATGATGTTGACCACATCAGCCCTAGTGTGTTGTTGGTCAAGTAAAGGTGGCCACCATGATGTTGACCACATCAGCCCTAGTGTGTTGTTGGTCAAGTAAAGGCGGCCGACATGATTTTGACCACATCAGCCCTAGTGTGTTGTTGGTCAAGTAAAGGCGGCTGCCATGATGTTGACCACATCAGCCCTAGTGTGTTGTTGGTCAAGTAAAGGTGGCCACCATGATGTTGACCACATCAGCCCTAGTGTGTTGTTGGTCAAGTAAAGGCGGCCGACATGATTTTGACCACATCAGCCCTAGTGTGTTGTTGGTCAAGTAAAGGCGGCCGTCATGATGTTCACCACATCAGCCCTAGTGTGTTGTTGATCAAGTAAAGGTGGCCGACATGATGTTGACCACATCAGCCCTAGTGTGTTGTTGGTCAAGTAAAGATGGCCACCATGATGTTGACCACATCATCACTAATATGCTGTTGGTTAAGAACAAATATGGAACTAATACCATATTCCCACTATGTCACACTGGCATGTTAACGGGATCTTTACTTTTGACTTTGTTGATCTTCCAGACCTGAATCCACACTGCGACTACAGATATATCATAGTCAATTTTTTTAGCCGTAGTCAGATTACTTTGCCGAACACTGTCTCTACCACACGCCTCACTAGTTATTAAAATCACTTCTATCCCCTTTAATTTTGTATACCGTTGCAATGTCTGCATATTCTCATATTTTAAGGTGTAATGGCCTCAATTCAGACCTGACATAACATCATATATGTAGTCTATAGATTAAGTTGGGGAGGAAGACTAACGGCTGATCAGGCAAAATATACTGATCAGACATGTTAGTCAGGATCAGGCAAAATATACTGGCCAAGACCCTCACCTCGGCTTCCTCATATCCCTCCCTGGAACCGGGCTGTTTTCACAGCAGCCTGGCTAGCAAGGTGAGGCAACGATGTGATCCCTGTAGTAGTGAATGACAAGCAGATGAAGCCAAGCATAGCACAACTGCCTGGAGGACCTCAGTCTACCTTCATCAGCACGCTTGGGATGTGAGTAAAGCTACTGCAAACCATCACTTTACGTCCTTTTCAGGGCGCACAAAAAAGTAAACGTACTAATTGTGGGCATTCGAAACAACCACTATAAAGTTTGAATGTCAGTCCACCACCCCCCTCTCCGATATAAAAAAAACAACCTATGCCTTACTATGGTCGGAACCAGTGCCCCAGTAGGCCTCTATCCATACCAGCAGTCACTCAAGTAAGTACGCTAAAGGGTCAAATATTGACCTTCACTAGACAATTATTCGTTGTTCCAGAAATATAAAGGGAAACAATTGCAGCAAATGTATTTTAACTGTTTATTGCCCCTACTATAATGAACGTACAATAACCGTATGTTTTGAATTGGCGCAGAAAAGTGTCTCTGTGTTCAAGTTATCTCTCTTTGTCTGAACGATTGCTCCCATCTTTGTTAAAATGTAAAGTCTTATATTTTGTGATTGGTTCTTCAAATCTTTGTTATGTATTTTCTGCCCTCTTCTTTCATCTAGTTTTATTTTTTATTTTATTGGCGTTGCTTTTCTTGTCTTTCTTTTCTCACTCAAGCTAGAGTATATGACCACAGTAACAGCTCCTTCAGTAAGCCTACACCTGATCACTTTGTGTGCTTTTAAATTTGGGATTTCTGTAGGATTAAGTTTTACATCTTACGGTTGCTAGCCCCATGGAGACCTTCGCCATGGACTAAACATAATCATGTCTTGATATGTTTTATGTCATTTTTCATATATTATTCAGCTATTTTCAAATATTTGTTATTTTCAATTTTTTGTTTTAGATTTCGCCTAATTTCTCCATTCCCCAAGGCGGTGTGCGTTGTTGCACTGTGGTTTTTATATTTGCGCCTGTCGGCCCAGTGCATCTGACTTCAGCAAGCATTTTATATAAGGGTCTGCTTCCTCCTGCATTTTCTAAGGGTTTACTTCCATGGGGTAATGCCAGTGCTGTGATGGGGATCGAATCCAGCACCTTCGGTTGTGAGCCGTGTCACTTAACCACTAGTCCACGCCGTCCCCACGTCATTTTCAATAATTCTTTTGAAGCTTGCCACAAGATTGTTATGAGGGAGGCGAACCAGGCACAGTTATCATCTGGAGGGAGGGCCACGGTTTTATCAAAATGCTTATTACCGTACTTTTTTTTCTGTTCTTTGTGTATGTTTTCTGACATGTCTTTGTGATTGTTGTTGTTACAAGCATGCATTGGTTACAATTTACTTTCCTCGGAGTGAGGGCTAACATCAGGCTTGGATGAGATATTCTGAACAATGCCCCTACTCATGTCATTGGTTTGCTCTTGGAAACAGGCTGTATTACAACAGCCTGGCCTGCGAGGTGAGCATTGACACTGTGATCCTTGAAATGATAAGCCTGCTGAAAAGCCACATTGCACTACAGTGGGAATGAACCAAGTTTATCTTCTTTAGTCCGCCCCAGTTTGCAAGAAGAACCACTACAGACTCGCTTCCAGAGAACATTATTGAAGAGTGAACAACTGAGTTGGAGTAGTTGATTGAACCAGTTACTTCAGTATGAGAATGGAGATTGTGACGCAGTGTACCAATTCTCGTTTATACATCAGACTACATATCTAACTCGTTTATACATCAGACTACATATCTAACTCGTTTATACATCAGACTACATATCTAACTCGTTTATACATCAGACTACATATCTAACTCGTTTATACATCAGACTACATATCTAACTCGTTTATACATCAGACTACATATCTAACTCGTTTATACATCAGACTACATATCTAACTCGTTTATACATCAGACTACATATCTAACTCGTTTATACATCAGACTACATATCTAACTCGTTTATACATCAGACTACATATCTAACTCGTTTATACATCAGACTACAAATCTAATAGCCAGTTAGGGGACGGCGTTAGCTAGTGGTTAAGTGACACGGCTTACAGCTCGAAGGTTCTGGGTTCACTCCCCAATCACAGCACTGGCCGTTACCCTTAGGATGCAACCCCTTAAAAAGTGCTGGAGGAAACAGACTTTTACATAAAGTGTATGCCGAAATCAAATGCACTAGGCCATCAGGTGCAAAATAAAAACACTGCACACCGCCTTGGGGAATAGAGAAATAAGGCGAACGGAAAAACAAATATAAAAAAATAGCCATTTCTTGACAAAAGCATACAATACAAACTGCTCGTATCTCACCAAAGAAAGATATCGTCAACAGCAGCCATTGTGGTGGACTCTCAATCATTGCTGATGAAGGTACATATTGGATTACATTCTGTCTTCAGAAGCCATGCTAGTTATGACATTTTATACGGAGCAGAGGACACATTGAAGTCACTCAATGATTTTCTGCTGAATCATAACACCGCAACCGATAAACTAACAATTCGCAGAATGCAGAAGTTTAAAATCAAACATTGAGTGAGCGAAGAGAGGCCGGCGTAGACGTTGGAGTAGTCTGTACAAACATCCAGATACGAAGAGGCGGGGGCTGTTTAAGGTAGCAAGGAAGGAATTATGTTTCACTTCAGTCTGTTAATGAATTCAATCAATCAGTTAAAAAAAACTCCATACGGAGTTTAGGTCTTTAACAAATACTTGCCAACAATTCCTGTCAAGTGCCAGCCCCCATCTTTTCTGTAACTTTTAGGTCTGGCCCCACTTCTCCCAGATTGTTTAGGTCTGGCCCACCACTTCTCCAAGATTGTTTAGGTCTGGCTCCACTTCTCCCAGATTGTTTAGGTCTGGCCCCAGTTCTCCCAGATTGTTTAGGTCTGTACCTACTTTTCCCATAGTGTTTAGGTCTGCCCCACCTCTTCTCCCCAAATGTTTAGGTCTGGCCCCACTTCTACCAGATTGTTTAGGTCTGCCCCACCTCTTCTCCCAAAATGTTTAGGTCTGCCCCACCTCTTCTCCCAGATTGTTTAGGTCTGCCCCACCTCTTCTCCCCAAATGTTTAGGTCTGCCCCACCTCTTCTCCCCAAATGTTTAGGTCTGGCCCCACTTCTCCCAGATTGTTTAGGTCTGTACCTACTTTTCCCAGAGTGTTTAGGTCTGCCCCTACTTCTCCCCAAATGTTTAGGTCTGCTCCAATTTCTCTTCTCCCCAAATGTTTAGGTCTGCTCCTATTTCTCTTCTCCCCAAATGTTTAGGTCTGCTCCTATTTCTCTTTTCCCAGATTGTTTAGGTCTGCTCCTATTTCTCTTCTCCCCAAGTGTTTAGGTCTGCTCCTACTTTTCTTCTCCCCAAATGTTTAGGTCTGCTGCACCTTCTCTTCTCCCCAAGTGTTTAGGTCTGCTTCTACTTTTCTTCTCCCCAAATGTTTAGGTCTGCCCCACCTTCTCTTCTCAACAAGTGCTTAGGTCTGCTCCTACTTTTCTCCCATAGCATTTAGTTCTGCTCCTACGTCTCCCAGAGTATTTAGGTCTGCTCCTACTTTTCTTCTCCCAGAGTGTCTAGGTATGCCCTAACTTCTCTCCTCTCCCCCCCCCCCCAAGTGTTTAGGTCTGCCCCAACCTCCCCCCCCCCCTCGAGTATTTAGGTCTGCCCCTACTTCTCCCCTCCTATAGTGTTTAGGTCTGCCTCTACTTCTCCGCTCCTCGAGTGTTTATGTCTGCCCCTACATCTCCCCTCCCAGAGTGTTTAGGTTTGCCCCTACTTATCTTTTCTCAGAGTGTTTAGGTCTGCCTCTACTTCTCCCCAAATGTTTAGGTCTGCTCCTATTTCTCTTCTCCCCAAGGATTTAGGTCTGCTCCTACTTTTCTCCCATAGCATTTAGTTCTGCTCCTACGTCTCCCAGAGTATTTAGGTCTGCTCCTACTTTTCTTCTCCCAGAGTGTCTAGGTATGCCTCAACTTCTCTCCTCCCCGCCCCCCAAGTGTTTAGGTCTGCCCCAACCTCTCCCCCCCCCCCCTCGAGTGTTTAGGTCTGCCCCTACTTCTCCCTTCCCAGAGTGTTTAGGTCTGCCCCTACTTATCTTCTCTCAGAGTGTTTAGGTCTACCCCTACTTATCTTCTCTCAGAGTGTTTAGGTCTGCCCCTACTTTTCTTCTCTCAGAGTGTTTAGGTCTGCCCCTACTTTTCTTCTCTCAGAGTGTTTAGGTCTGCCCCTACTTTTCTTCTCTCAGAGTGTTTAGGTCTGCCCCTACTTTTCTTCTCTCAGAGTGTTTAGGTCTGCCCCTACTTTTCTTCTCTCAGAGTGTTTAGGTCTGCCCCTACTTTTCTTCTCTCAGAGTGTTTAGGTCTGCCCCTACTTTTCTTCTCTGAGTGTTTAGGTTTGCCTCTACTTATCTTCTCTCAGAGTGTTTAGGTCTGCCCCTACTTATCTTCTCTGAGTGTTTAGGTCTGCCCCTACTTATCTTCTCTCAGAGTGTTTAGGTCTGCCCCAACTTTTCTTCTCTGAGTGTTTAGGTTTGCCCCTACTTATCTTCTCTCAGAGTGTTTAGGTCTGCCCCTACTTATCTTCTCTCTGAGTGTTTAGGTTTGCCCCTACTTATCTTCTCTCAGAGTGTTTAGGTCTGCCCCAACTTCTCCCCTCCCAGAGTATTTAGGTCTGCCCCTACTTCTGCTCTCTCAGATCAACCCAACAGCAATGCAGTGGAAGGGCCTCACACTGAGGGTGTGTAAGTTGTGTAAGAGTGTGATTGTTGGACAGTCAAACGAAACATATTGTGCAGTAAGAAGAGAAAGAGGGGATTGTTGTCTTACCAGGGCAAAAAAAGGTTCAAGATCTAATTATCGAAAGACACTGAAGAACTATGGGTCTGCTTAGAGTGCACTGATGTCGAAATAGTGTGAACATACCAGGAAGGGGGGGGGGGGGGGGGTTAGTATTAAGATGTGATTTGCACGCAGAGCTGCCATGACTACCTCTTGAAGGTGGTGTGTCTTCACCGTGCACAATCCTCATTGTGTATGAGAGGCGAACCCAGACTCCCCATTTTATGCCGGCAGCCTAGGAAATAATTCTAAGCGAGAATTGAATTATTGATTATCTAATCATGAACAATATATGCACCACACCGTGTGATGACGTTTAAATATATTTTGTAAATGCCCGAAAAGTACCTGACTTATGAGATTTGGTGACAATTAGTAGAACTATATTCCTTTTCGGATCTCAAATGTAGAAGTTCGCGCCACCAATTTTACTCACTGCAGGTGGCGCTGCATACAACTGTAATTCGTCTGCTGCAAAATGGCGTCCACTGACAAATAACAAAAATAGCGATCAAATTTTCTACAAAGCAAAAATTGTGGCACCAGGAGTTTCCAAACAAGGGGTGGACTTTGTTGTTGTTACGGATCCAGCAGCATCTGGGCTCTCGTCCTTCAGTCCAATGCCACGTAATGGTATCTGCACGTGTTGGCTAGTGCCATACAAAGTATTCTATGTATCTGGCCACGGAGGAAGAAGCATTTTCCTAACATCGTTGAGCCCTGAGCACTCAAAGAGATGATGATCAACGGTTTCATATGGGTGTGTACATAGCTGGCACTCAGGAGTGTGTTGCCGTTGAATTCTGTTCAGGTGCTTGTTAAGTGGGATGTGTTTGGTTCTCAGTCGGAAAAGGTGTTCTGACCTTTCCTTGTGAGTTGGACTGGAGCTTGCAATATGTCTGTAGACCTCCCTCCCCGTGTTTCCCATGGCCCATCTATTCAGCCAAGTTTCTTTGTTGGCGGTTCTTATGAGCTGTTTGCAAAGTTGTTGCTGTGTGCGGCTGTTCTTGTTTTGATCCCTTCTTTGTTAGTCTGTCTGCCAGGTGTGTTTGAGTGTCCTGGGCTCCACTGCTGAACTATTCTGACAGCATTGGAAGTGATAATGTGGCCAATGTTTAGAGATATTTGGATAAGATCAGGTTCTACAATGACCAGCAACTTCTAATGCTTGAAGAACTTACATTGATTCATCAAAAACAAAATTGGACTTTCAGCAGACTGATTTAGGATTTTTCAAATGATAGACCAAACCAGCACCGCAGGCCGCCGTGAACTTGCTTCGCTTATCAATGAGAATATCGTTGCTGCAGCATATCAAACTAGTCATCAGATAAGTTCTTCTGCCTCTTTCCCTTCTTGACAGACGATAGTAATTGTGCTTTGAAAAAAAGGTATGCAACCTATAGTCCATGACGGTAACGAATGTGACTCGTAAGACCAATCCGGGCAGAGAAGCGTCTTTCACAGTGTGTGCAAGGAAAGTCAGGACAGTTTGCGGCATCGCATGGTGTGGTCTGTCTTCTCAAACACTGAGCCTTTAGCTTATAAGCAATCAGTATCTCCTTCGTCTGTATTCCATGCTTAATCCTGCCCCTCCATGTAACACGATCCATGGCGTCCTGTTCCGACGATTTCAAATGAACTGTAGTTAAAACAACAAGACCTACTAATTTAACTGAACGCAATAAATGTTCAGACTTTCCCGGAGCCGTGACCTTTTGCTTCACTTCCCAGAGCATAAAACGGTTTTCTATTTCTTACATATGATAGACCTTTTACTGTTGCTCGACCAAACAATAGGCAAAACGGCCGTGTGTATGTACCACATGTATATATCATACGAAAACTGACTGGGGAGCAAAGCCAGATGTCCTCAGAACATCAGTACTCGCTCTGTTTCTCTGTAGCTGAGTACGCAGCATCAGTCTAGAAGAAATCTGCACATGTCAAACATATAGAACAACAATAAATGAGACAGTCCGTATAGTTAATGGATGCCTAAAACCTACAAGGCAAAGGCCGCGGTCCATCGTAGACGACGATGGCATCATTTATTTTGCTAGCGTTATTTTTAGTAAGGCTTAACAGAGATACTTTTTATCTTCACTCTCTCGTCTCGAGCCACCCGATTTCAGTGGCAAGTCAAGGACAAGACGACTAGGGTGCGACTACAAGTTGCAGGGGACTCCGCGTCAAGCACCCGTGAAAAAGACGGCGGAGTCCGGAGTCGAACCCACACCTCCTGATCACGAGGCCGACGGCTTAACCACTTCGTCACGGAATTCCCTAAAACCTACACCAACTGAACAAATATACCAAATACAAACGACATAACGCCACCAGAGATACGAGAACAGTCGCGTCAGAGATAGAAAGAGAGAAACAGGTAAATGACCCAAGACACTCTATGTTCGGACATCAGGTGCAGCGCCCAAGACTAAAGTCAAGACGAAATTTCTTACAGTCAACCCAGCCCCTACAGACTAGTCCAGGAAATCGACTCATCGAAAGTTGGAAACAGCTGACACAGGTCCCCTTGATCGAGTTACGGGAGGAACCTGCGCCTAGACATCTCCTGCCCTACGCAACATGGAAGTCACCAAATAGACTTCGAACTGGCGTATCACGATGCAGGAAAAACCTGAAAAGATGGGGATACAGAGATGAAACATGCGAATTTTGAGAAACACAAGACCAGGACCATCTGATGATCTGCCTAAACCACCCAGAGACTTGTAGCATGGATGACCTGCTTAGTGCCAGTGATAGGGCAATCCACGTGACCGGATACTTGAAGTGTGACGATGTGCCTAGGACAGAGGAAGTAAGTAAGTGTGCACCACTTGTCACAATGAAACATATATGTTAATCTGTTTCTGCGATCAAAGCCAAGGTGCAACCTTATTGCAACGAATTGTTAATAGAGTGTCTTTTTCCTGACTTGAGGGAAATATCAGAAGTCTTCATATTCCAGGAACGGAGCGCGTGCACATCGTGCTATGGAGACATGTGTGCTGCTCAAAGTAGGCGATACCTACTTTTGTGGAACCACATTTGTGACCACCAAGTAGTCCAGATCGTAGAAGTAGTAGTGATGGTGGTGGTGGTGACTGCAGCAGCAGTAATCGTGGTAGCCCCTTTCAGTCATGACCGACTATATGATGATATGACTTGGAGTTGTTAACATCATTAAAAAAAAATATATACTTAGATGATTTTGTTGTCTTTCTCTTGGCGGCGTTGTCTTTTCACTTCTCTGTGTTGTCTTTTCACTTCTCTGTGTTGATTTTTCACTTCTCTGTGTTGTCTTTTCACTTCCCTGTGTTGATTTTTCACTTCTCTGTGTTGCAAGAGCTTCTCTTCACCAATCGTGAGGTGGCCCTTCAGTGTACATCTCCACTTAGACCGGTCTACAGCTTCGTCTTCCCAGGATGTCAGACTCATGTCCAGTGGCTTCATATCAACACTTACACAGAACTTTGAACCTCAACTGTGGTTGGTCGACTGTTCTTTTGCCCTCCGTAAAACTGTCCATAGAGGATATCTTTGCGAGTCTATCTTTGTACAGTGGGTCCCATCCCACTGCAACATCCAAGGCAACGAGGAGGCAGACAGACTGGCAAGAGAAGGAGGAAGGTGTTAAGCCTGGGCTCTTGTTTGGCATAGGTTGCCCGAGTCTCGCTGCCGTATAGAAGTGTACTGATGACACACCCATTGTACACCACGCCCTTGTTAACCCTGCGGATTATGAGATCTGTGCGTTCTACAAATGAATATCTAGCGAAAGAAAAAAAAATGGATAATCTGTCACAGAGTATAAAGCAGGGATAAGGATGAGCTAGCAGTCAGCCCTGGAAGTAGAGCTATTCAAATCGCCAGGTGGTCTTCTACCCTGGGGGCAACTCTTCTCTCTCACCTCACTCTGTTTCATTTGACTCTGTCCTACAGTCACACCCTTTCACAACTTTCACACGCGCCCTCGTGGTAAAGCCCTTCCATTGCACTTTGGTTGGGCTAGCTTCTGAGGGCGCACAAACCTAGCATATGTACATACAGACGCACACATGCATCCAAGCACTGGTTTATGCGTCCTGATATCGCCCAATGGACTACGGTCTGGGGTGGAAAATGGCGCGCCTCCGCCAGTAGAAACTAGTGAGGCAAACATCTAAGCAAAAAAAAAAAAAGGATGAGCTAGAACAGCGCACGATTAACGAACGCACCAGTGAAAATGTGAAGTCCCCAACTTTGCGCACTGTTGCAGCTATTGGCAGGCCTTTGGAGCATCAAATGAAATAAACAAAATGTAAGTAAACATTTAACCACTATTATCATCAGCACAGCTAGAAAATATATTTTAAGGCAGTAGATTATTCTGTACCTATATATATATATATTCTTCCTCTTCAAATTCTTCTACTTTTTCCTTCTTCCTTCGTTGTTTTCTCTTCTTTTCCCTCTTGTTCTTCTTATTCTGCCTTGTTTTCTTTTCTTTTTCTTCTTCTTTTGCCTCTTTTTCTGCAGTCATGATTTTATTCCTGCTAGATCTGCAGTCCCGTCGCTAGGACGAAATCAGCGGGTCCTCCCCAGGTCGAGGTGACAGTCCCACAGTTTCTGCGTCAGCTCGGCTGCCTCTGGCCAAGTCTGGCGTTACGGGTCTCTGTATGCTGGGCAGTCTTGTAGTTGATCAGTTGCACTACTCTGCCTCCCCCGGCCATCAGGTTGGCACAGGTACCAGTTGCGTGGGTGAGTCCTTCCGAGACTAATGACCCGGATCCGTTCCTCCCAATTTGTGGCTGACAGGGACGACGCATTAACATTAGGTTGTTGTTGTTTAATGCTCATAACGAGTAAGTTGAACCCTTTTAGGCGCTCTGAAAAAAAAACGTGAAGTGGCGGGTTGTAGTAGCTTTCCTCACATCCAGAGCATGATGATGAAGGTCGACCGTGGTCCTCCAAGCGGTTGTGCTATGTTTCGCTTTATCTGCGTGGCGCTCACTACTATGGGGATCACAACGATCCACATCGCGTTGGTCAAGCTGCCTTGACAACAGCCTGTTTCAAGAGAAAGTGTGGTCTTGGTCAGTGTATTGTGTCTGACCCTGACGACCTGGTCAGTGCCTGACTGGACTAGCATCTCAGTTCCCCTAACGTTTAGCTAGATGTCCTCATAGCCATGCCTGTAGATGCGTGCGTGTCCCTTTATTTTCGCCGGCTTCTGCGCTGGCGGTTGCTAAGACATTCCGTTTTCGGCATGGAGAGTTGTGTTATGTATTCTGGGTTGTCTTTTATAGCATTTCCATCTTGCAGTGATGACTGCAGAGCATTAGGTTAGTTTGTTTACAAAGGTTTTCTACCCCGTGGCTAGAGCTTACAGCGGCTCTTGCTCGCCAGAATGTACCTGTCACAGAACATGTTTGGTATTCAGGGGGGACAACAGTGCCAACTCTGGTCACACCCCGTCCTGCTGCGGTACATTGCCGTTTGGTTCGCTGCTGTTTATTAGTCCAGTTATAACTGGCTTAGATCATAGTTGACACACCATATATGGCGGCTGTTCCACCATCCGCCACCGGAGAACGCGTCGAATTAAATCAGTCTCCCCCCAAAAAAACTCAAGTTCATCATTGGAACTGGTCATACAGGGGATCCCATCCCACTGCAATTTTGAAGGTAATGAAGCTGCAGACAAACTAGCAAAGAGTGGAGGAGCATCCCCACAAACAGACTTGAGTATCACATATAATGAGGCCAAGACCATAATTAAAGCCAACCAGGGTAAAATGGGCTGATCAACACCCCGACTTCCGAAAAGAAGACAGCTACTATAACTTAACTGGAGAAGAGCAAGTCATCATCTTCAGACTGAGAACTGGGCATAACAGACTCAAGAGTCATCTTTACAACAAAATGAGGATTAGGACAGATGACAGGTGCCCATGTGGGGAGCATATCATGACCGTGGAACACATCCTACAAAGCTGCATGCTCACGTAGGAAAAGAGAGAACAATACTGGCCTCGTGAGACAGATATGAAACAAAATGCTGTGTGGAGATGACGGTGTCCTTTGTAAAAGAAACCGGAACCTTGATCTAAGGATGAACGAAGAAGAAGAAGAAGAAGATAATTGGAACTCATCTGACAGTGTGAATATCAAATATACGACCACGAAAAGTAGAACAATTTCTATCTATGGTACAACCCCTTCTCGATTCTCTGATTCCCAGTTTGCTCAAACATCTCTTAGAACTAATTTTATAGCAACAAACGGTATCAGACCGCGGGTACAACCAATCTTCGGCAGTAATCTTTCACAACATCACAGAACTATTTTCATTTATCAAAACGGCAGACGCGTAATGATTTTACTATAATATAGTTTTTCGCAGACATGTGGATCAATATAAACTACATTTTCTCTGATTGACACTTAAGCGGGAACGGAACAGCCAGAGAAGCAATTAAAATTATCCGGAAACTCAAGTTCCTCAACTCAAAAATGTCAAGCGAGCGCTTGCTTATTGATTATGGCAAACGATAAAGATTTTTTTAAAATGCAGTTATGAAACTTCAGATATGAGCACATGCGTGTCTTTAGGAGTAGATTTTCTTCTTCAGGTATCTTAACAGAGGGCGATCAGGTCAACGACTTTCAGCAATTATCTTGTCTTGTGTCGCTCATTAAAATCCTGTAATGATCATCTCTTTCCATAATTTTAAACTGTATAACACAATGCTCTCTCTCTCTCTCTCTCTCTCTCTCTCTCTTTCTCTCTCTCTCTCTCTCTCTCTCTCTCTCTCCGATATCTTATCTAAAGCGGAAGTGGATATATTGATGTCGGATTTAGATAAAATTCGAGAATGGTCTGTAAGCTGGCAAATGGAGTTTAATGTAGATAAATATACAGTCATCCACATGGGTAGATCCAATATGGAACATAATTACAGAATGGGAGAGAATAATATTACAAAGATAGAAAAGGAAAGGGACCTAAGGGTTGTAATAGATCATGCAGGTAAATTAAGGGAACAAGTTCAGGTAGCAGTGAAAAATGCAAATGCACTGTTTGATAAGATAAAAACAAATATTAAACATAGGAGCAAGGAAGTGATTGTCAAACTGTATAAAGCTTTAGTTAGACCTAGATTGGAGTACTGTGTACAGGTGTGGAGTCCTTATCATAGAGGGGACATAAACATGCTGGAAAGAATACAAAAAAAGAGCGACAAAGATGATAGTGGGATTCCAGAATTACAGTTATGAGGAACGACTCAGAAAAACCGGCCTACAGTGTCTCGAAGAGAGAAGAATTCGTGGTGACTTAATACAGGTTTATAAGATGATCAGAGGAATGGATAAATTAGACTAACAAGTTTTTTAAAATCAGCCACCCACAATAACACGAGGGCATAGCTACAAGCTGACTAAAGAGAGGTCCAGGTTAGATATTAGGAAATATTTTTTTAGTCAGAGAGTGGTGTCTGCTTGGAATGCTTTGCCAGGGGAGGTAGTGGAGGCGGGGACAGATAACGCATTTAAGAATAAACTGGATGCGCATAGCTTTTAGAGCAAGGTGATGTAAATGTAACTGGTTGTATACAGACTCTGCAGGGTCTTCTAAACCAGTATAAAGACGTTAAGTTAAGTTAAGTTATAACTCTTTTTTTTCTGTATATTGATAGCTTTTCATATATTGTCTCAAATAAACTTATAAACTGGCGTTCTGCTTCAGGATTCTCTACTTCTTCGGCATACAGTTTAAACTCTCAAATATCTCAATCTTTTTCCAGATAAGTTTATGCTCTCAAATATATAAATCTATTTCCAGATCGATATATGCTCTTACATATCTAAATCTATTTCCAAAATAATTTATACTCTCAAATATATAAATCTATTTTCAGAATAGAACTGACGGAATGTCTCACGCTTCATCTCTATTCTTCCGGCCCTTTATGTTTCTATCAAATCTCCCGACATAATTTCTCCTCAGTATCAATGTGTCTACAAAAGAAGAACATGTTCTGGTTTTTATTTAAATACAAAACGGAGAACATAATGAAAACTGTTTACTACAGTAGCGAAGCGTTAGAACAGACAGGACAAGATGAGGCAACCCAAAACTTTTGTGAAGAGTTAGAGCAGATATCCCTTTGCATAAAATAGATGTGAAATAAATTAGAAATTGAAAGGGTCGTTTTTGTTGAAGCGTAGTGCGATGTTAGCAGGCGCCTGAAGTGACAAAGCTGGTTGCGTCCAGCCTAATACGGGAAGCAGCAATAACCTTCGGCAGGCTGAAAGAAAGGGCTTGGTATACCACAAAGTTGATACTAAATACAAAGGTCGTGATATATCAAGCATGCGTGCTTCGTACACTTTTATACGGAGCGCAAACATGGATAACACATTCAAGACACGAGAAGAGGTTAAACAGTTTTCATATGCGATGTCTTCGCGGTATAATGAACATAAAGTGGCAGGACAAGGTGACCAACTCGGAAATACTGTAACGCGCCAAGATACCTTCCCTCTTCTCGACTCTGAGCAATAAGAGACTGAGATGGTTGGGTCACGTGAAACGAATGTAAAATACACGCATTCTGAAGCAGTTACTGCTGGGTGAACTCATATCGGGTACCAGATCACAAGGAAGGCCTAAATTAAGATACAAGGACATTTACAAAAGATCATGGACAATTTTACGATCTGGGATCAAATATCTGGGAGAAGATTGCAGAGGATAGAGCTACATGGAGAGCAACCCTGAGAACGGGCAAAGAGGCAGAGCTAGTTTTGATGACAAAGATGGAAGACACGCGACGCACAAGAAAGGAGCCTACACCACATCAATCCAACTGTTTTTGTTTACACTGTTGTCGTCCGTGTCAATCAAGAATCGGTAAAATCAGTCACGAAAGTTGATATCACTCCAGGACAGATGCTGCCACCGCCATCTCTACAACAGACTAGCTTACTGACCGTCTGTCAAGACGGAAAAGGCCATAACATAATACAGCGTAGGAATCAGGTCAATTGCCAGCTAGGAGGCGATCATTTGCGCGGTATTATTTTCTCAAAGCCCAATAGCCACAAATTAGGCCGGCATTCTCTGACAGGATTGATATTTTTAGAACACGTGAAAGATTATGTCCATCTATGTTCATGTCTCAGCTCATATCCACGAGTCAGCTTATCCAGGACTCAACTTATCCATGACTCAACTTATCCATGACTCAGCTTACCCATGACTCAGCTTATCCAGGACTCAGCTTATCCAGGACTCAACTTATCCATGACTCAGCTTACCCATGACTCAGCTTACCCATGACTCAGCTTATCCAGGACTCAACTTATCCATGACTCAGCTTACCCATGACTCAGCTTATCCATGACTCAGCTTATCCATGACTCAGCTTATCCACGACTCAGCTTATCCATGATCATGCTTATCCATGACTCAGCTTATCCATAACTCAGCTTATCCATGACTCAGCTTATCCATAACTCAGCTTATCCATAACTCAGCTTATCCATGACTCAGCTTATCCATGAATAAGCTTATCCATGACATTATCATCACGCCTCGCTACTGCTCTTTAGTAAGAGAAAGAGAAGAAATAAAGATGGAGGGCGCGTTTGGATAATTTAATGCAATGTTGCTCGGGTAAGCATATCGTAATAAGTGGGTACGGAGGGTTGGGCAGTGACTGTCTACTACACCCTGTAGGAGCTAAACGCCACATAAAATAAAAGGAGACATAATAAGTCAGACAGAAGGAATCACTACCAAAATAATCTACACCGTGCAGCCTGGCTGATGGAGGAGATAAGGCAAACTTGGTCCCCAAAATATACCGTGTTGAAATGGAATGTGTCTGGTCAAATCACACATATATCGCAGCCTTGATGCCAATTACAACACACGTTCACAACGTTATTTTGAGGAAGTCACGTCGAAGAAAGAAGACGATTAAGACGATTCTTTTAAAAACAACAAATGTTCAATAAATCGGGACAATTACAATTTCAAATGCTGGCCAAAACATATATTGTAATGGAAAATAAATCCAAAACATCTATTGTAATGGAAAATAGATCCAAAACATCTATTGTGATGGAAAATAGATGACAGATCCGAACGTTTTGTCGACAAATTCACTCTATCCAACACAGAGAAAAAAACAACAAAAACAAATAACTTAATATACAAATCTAGCTATGATTTGCGAACCCCAACATGGTTCTACATGACCCCAACATGGTTCTACATGACCTAAACATGGCTATTCGTGACCCCAAAATGGCTCTTCGTGACCCAAACATGGCTCTTAGTGACCGCAACATGGCTCTTTGTGACCCCAACATGGCTCTTCGTGATCCCAACATGGCTCTTCATGACACCACCATGGCTCTTAGTGAACCCAATGTGGCTCTCAGTGAACCCAATATGGCTCTTAGTGAACCCAATATGGCTCTTAGTGAACCCAATATGGCTATTCGTGAACCCAATATGGCTATTCGTGAACCCAATATGGCTATTCGTGAACCCAATATGGCTATTCGTGAACCCAATATGGTTCTTCGTGACCCCAACATGGCTCTTCATGACCCCAACATAGCGCTTCATGACACCACCATGGCTCTTCATAAACCCAATATGACACTTCATGACACCAACAGGGCTCTTCGTGACCCCAATATGGCTCTTCGTCACCCCAACATGGCTCTTCATGACACCACCATGGCTCTTAATGAACCCAATGTGGCTCTCAGTGAACCCAATATGGCTCTTAGTGAACCCAATATGGCTCTTAGTGAACCCAATATGGCTCTTCGTGAACCCAATATGGCTATTCGTGAACCCAATATGGCTATCTGTGAACCCAATATGGCTATTCGTGAACACAATATGGCTATTCGTGAACCCATTATGGCTCTTCGTGAACCCAATATGACTCTTTGTGAACCCAACATGACTCTTCGTGACCCCAACATGGCTCTTCATGACCCCAACATAGCGCTTCATGACACCACCATGGCTTTTCATAAAACCAATATGACACTTCATGACACCAACAGGGCTCTTCGAGAACCCAACATGGCTCTTCATGACACCACCCTGGCTCTTCGTGAACCCAACTTGGCTCTTCATGACACCACCCTGGCTCTTCGTGAACCCAATATAGGTCTTCGTGAACCCAATATGGCTCTTCGTGAACCCAATATGGCTCTTCGTGAACCCATTATGGCTCTTTGTGAACCAAATATGGCTCTTCATGAACCCAATATGGCTCTTTGTGAACCCAATATGGCTCTTTGTGAACCCAATATGGCTCTTCGTGAACCCAAAATGGCTCTTCATTAACCCATTATGGCTCTTCATGAACCCAATATGGCTCTTCATGAACCCAATATGGCTCTTCGTGAACCCAATATGTCTCTTCGTGAACCCAATGTGGCTCTTTGTGAACCCAATATGGCTCTTAGTGAACCCAATATGGCTCTTCATGAACCCAATATGGCTCTTCATGAACCCAATATGGCTCTTTGTGAACCCAATATGGCTCTTTATGAACCCTAACACGGCTATTCATGGACCTCACCATGGCACTTAATGATCCCAACAGGACTTTTCGTGGACCCTAATAGACCTCTTCAAGGACACCAACAAGACACTTTGTGGGCCCCAACAAAAACCTTCAAGGACCCCAACATAACTCTTCGTAGATCCGAACATGTCACCTCAATTACCTCAGAAGGACGTTTCACAGACCGCAACATGCCCCTTCAATTACCCCAACAAGACGTTTCACAGACCCCAACATGCCATCTCAATTACCCCAACAAGACGTTTCACAGACCCCAACATGCCATCTCAATTACCCCAACAAGACGTTTCACAGACCCCAACATGCCACCTGAATTACCCCAACAAGACGTTTCACAGACCCCAACATACCACCTCAATTACCCCAACAAGACGTTTCACAGACCCCAACATACCACCTCAATTACCTCAACAAGACGTTTCACAGACCCTAACATACCACCTCAATTACCTCAACAAGACGTTTCACAGACCCCAACATGCCACCTCAATTACCTCAACAAGACGTTTCACAGACCCCAACATACCACCTCAATTACCTCAACAAGACGTTTCACAGACCCTAACATACCACCTCAATTACCTCAACAAGACATTTCACAGACCCCAACATGCCACCTCAATTACCTCAACAAGACGTTTCACAGACCCCAACATACCACCTCAATTACCTCAACAAGACGTTTCACAGACCCTAACATACCACCTCAATTACCCCAACAAGACGTTTCACAGACCCCAACATGCCACCTCAATTACCTCAACAAGACGTTTCACAGACCCTAACATACCACCTCAATTACCCCAACAAGACGTTTCACAGACCCCAACATACCACCTCAATTAACCCAACAAGACGTTTCACAGACCCCAACATACCACCTCAATTACCCCAACAATACGTTTCACAGACCCCAACATACCACCTCAATTACCTCAACAAGACGTTTCACAGACCCCAACAACCACCTGAATTACCTCAACAAGACGTTTCACAGACCCCAACATACCACCTCAATTACCTCAACACGACGTTTCACAGACCCCAACAACCACCTGAATTACCTCAACAAGACGTTTCACAGACCCCAACATACCACCTGAATTACCTCAACAAGACACTTCGAAGACTCTAGACTCTAGAACATTCCTACTAAGACTGAACGAGCGCTCAAGAATAATCTTCCTGTGTATTATACGTAGAAATACGCATTGAATGACACGGCCTCGGTAGGACAAGATGAGACACTGTATATCTATCAGGGAGCAGTGGTCCTGTTCCTTGTACTTAATAAATAATCACGGGATCACTCACTCATTCGCTCGCTCACTAAATGTATGCCTCTCACATTCCTTCACTGACATCTGTCTCATCACTCATTCACTCACTCACTCATTCAATCTCCCACTCACTCACTGATTCACTCTCCCACTCTCTCACTCATTTGCTCGCTCACTAAATGCATGCCTCCCACACTCCTTCACTGACATTTGTCTCATCACTCAGTCACCCACTCACTCACTCACCCACTCACTCACTCACTAACTCCCTCACTCGCTCGCTGAACTACTCACCCACACCACTCACTCACTCGCTCCCTCGCTCATTCACTCACTCATTCACCCACTCACTCACTCACTCACTCACTCACTCGCTCACTCACTAATGTATGCCTCCCACACTCCGTCACTGGCATATCTCTCATCACTCCCTAAAATATTCCTCTCTCATGTTCCCTCACTGTCTATCACGATCAGTCACTCATTGAATCACTCACTCTCCCATTCTCGCACTCATTTCTATTACTTTCTCTCCTATTTTTCCTCCCATCGTACACTCATTCAGTCATTCAGTCCGCACTCTTTCCCCTGACTCACTGACTCGCTTCCTTATTCACTCACTCATTCCCTCCCTTTTCTACTCTCACACACACACTCTCTCCTCCAAATTGTATCTCACACGTGCACCCTCACTCCCACACACACCACCTTCCCAACATCAGTTCTCACAACGAGACACCTCCTCTCCATTACAAACGTCCTCCCTAAACTCTCTTTCAGTACATTGCTCTCACCTACTCTTATCTCCAGACGTGCTCTATCCCACACACACTTCTCTCATACGCCATTACTCAGACGCCCTCTTTGTTACATTCTCCCACTCTATCTCTCATATACTCTCTTACAAGCATCTTTTCTCTCACACACCCTTTCTCACACAATTTCCACACAGTCACCTTCACTCCCTCTCCCACATCCCTACCACATCATTTCTCTCCCTCTCTCTCCCATACTATAACTCACACTTCCTTTCTCTCACATCATTTCTCTCCCCCTCTCTCTCTCTCTCTCGTACACTCTCCCACAAACTTCCTTTCTCTCACATAATTTCTCTCCCTCTCTCTCGCACACTCTCGCACACTCTCCCACACACTTCCTTTCTCTCACATCCTTTCTCTCCTTCTCTCTCGTACACTCTCCCACACACTTCCTTTCTCTCACATCCTTTCTCTCCTTCTCTCTCGTACACTCTCCCACATACTTCCTTTCTCTCACATCATTTATCTCCCTCTCTCTCGTACACTCTCCCACCGACTTCCTTTCTCTCACATCATTTCTCTCCCTCTCTCTCGCACACTCTCCCACATACTTCCTTTCTCTCACATCATGTATCTCCCTCTCTCTCGTACACTCTCCCACACACTTCCTTTCTCTCACATCATTTCTCTCCCTCTCTCTCGCACACTCTCCCACACACTTCCTTTCTCTCACATCATTTCTCTCTCGCACACTCTTCCACACACTTCCTTTCTCTCACATCATTTCTCTCTCGCACACTCCTCCACACACTTCCTTTCTCTCACATCATTTCTCTCTCGCACACTCTTCCACACACTTCCTTTCTCTCACATCATTTCTCTCTCGCACACTCTCCCACCGACTTCCTTTCTCTCACATCATTTCTCTCTCTCGCACACTCTCCCATACACTTCCTTTCTCTCACATCATTTCTCTCCCTCTCTCTCGCACACTCTTCCACCGACTTCCTTTCTCTCACATCATTTCTCTCCCTCTCTCTCGCACTCTCCCACACACTTCCTTTCTCTCACATCATTTCTCTCCTTCGCTCTCGCACACTCTCCCACACACTTCCTTTCTCTCACATCATTTCTCTCTCGCACACTCTTCCACACAATTCCTTTCTCTCACATCATTTCTCTCCCTCTCTCTCGCACACTCTCCCACACACTTCCTTTCTCTCACATCATTTCTCTCTCGCACACTCTTCCACACACTTCCTTTCTCTCATATCATTTCTCTCTCGCACACTCTTCCACACACTTCTTTTCTCTCACATCATTTATCTCCCTCTCTCTCTCGTACACTCTCCCACACACTTCCTTTCTCTCACATCATTTCTCTCTCTCTCTCGCACACTCTCCCACACACTTCCTTTCTCTCACATCATTTCTCTCCCTCTCTCTCGCACTCTCCCACACACTTCCTTTCTCTCACATCATTTCTCTCCTTCTCTCTCGCACTCTCCCACACACTTCCTTTCTCTCACATCATTTCTCTCCCTCTCTCTCGCACACTCTCCCACCGACTTCCTTTCTCTCACATAATTCCTCTCCCTCTCTCTCGCACTCTCTCCCACACTTCCTTTCTCTCACATCATTTCTCTCCTTCGCTCTCGCACACTCTCCCACACACTTCCTTTCTCTCACATCATTTCTCTCTCGCACACGCTTCCACACACTTCCTTTCTCTCACATCATTTCTCTCTCGCACACTCTTCCACACACTTCCTTTCTCTCACATCCTTTCTCTCCCTCTCTCTCTCGTACACTCTCCCACACACTTCCTTTCTCTCACATCATTTCTCTCTCTCTCGCACACTCTCCCACACACTTCCTTTCTCTCACATCATTTCTCTCCCTCTCTCTCGCACTCTCCCACACACTTCCTTTCTCTCACATCATTTCTCTTCTTCGCTTTAGCACACTCTCCCACACACTTCCTTTCTCTCACATCATTTCTCTCCTTCGCTCTCGCACACTCTCCCACACACTTCCTTTCCCTCATATCATTTTTCTCCCTCTCTCACGTACACTCTCCCACACACTTCCTTTCTCTCACATCATTTCTCTCCTTCGCTCTCGCACAATCTCCCACACACTTCCTTTCTCTCACATCATTTCTCTCCTTCGCTCTCGCACACTCTCCCACACACTTCCTTTCTCTCACATCATTTCTCTCCCTCTCTCACGTACACTCTCCCACACACTTCCTTTCTCTCACATCATTTATCTCCTTCGCTCTCGCACACTCTCCCACACACTTCCTTTCTCTCACATCATTTCTCTCCTTCGCTCTCGCACACTCTCCCACACACTTCCTTTCTCTTACATCATTTCTGTCCTTCTCTCTCGCACACTCTCCCACACACTTCCTTTCTCTCACATCATTTCTCTCTCGATCACTCTTCCACCGACTTCCTTTCTCTCACATCTTTTCTCTCCCTCTCTCTCTCGTACACTCTCCCACACACTTCCTTTCTCTCACATCATTTCTCTCTCTCTCTCTCGTACACTCTCCCACACACTTCCTTTCACTCACATCATTTCTCTCCCTCTCTCTCGCACACTCTCCCATACACTTCCTTTCTCTCACATCATTTCTGTCACTCTCTCTCTCACACTCTCCCACCGACTTCCTTTCTCTCACATCATTTCTCTCCCTCTCTCTCGCACACTCTCCCACACACTTCCTTTCTCTCACATCATTTCTCTCCTTCGCTCTCGCACACTCTCCCACACACTTCCTTTCTCTCACATCATTTCTCTCTCGCACACTCTTCCACACAATTCCTTTCTCGCACATCATTTCTCTCCCTCTCTCTCGCACACTCTCCCACACACTTTCCTTCTCTCACATCATTTCTCTCTCGCACACTCTTCCACACACTTCCTTTCTCTCACATCATTTCTCTCCCTCTCTCTCTCGTACACTCTCCCACACACTTCATTTCTCTCACATTATTTCTCTCCCTCTCTCTCTCTCGCACACTCTCCCACACACTTCCTTTCTCTCACATCATTTCTCTCTTTCGCTCTCGCACACTCTCCCACACACTTCCTTTCTCTCACATCATTTCTCTCCCTCTCTCTCGCACACTCTCCCACACACTTCCTTTCTGTCACTCTCTCTCGCACACTCTTCCACACACTTCCTTTCTCTCACATCATTTCTCTCTCGTACACTATCCCACATACTTCCTTTCTCTCACATCATTTCTCTCTCGCACACTCTTCCACACACTTCCTTTCTCTCACATCATTTCTCTCCTTCGCTCTCGCACACTCTCCCACACACTTCCTTTCTCTCACATCATTTCTCTCCCTCTCTCTCGCACACTCTCCCACACACTTCCTTTCTCTCACATCATTTCTCTCTCTCTCTCTCTCTCGCACACTCTCCCACACACTTCCTTTCTCTCACATCATTTCTCTCTCTCTCTCTCTCGCACACTCTCCCACACACTTCCTTTCTCTCACATCATTTCTCTCTCCCTCTCTCTCGCACACTCTCCCACACACTTCCTTTCTGTCACTCTCTCTCGCACACTCTTCCACACACTTCCTTTCTCTCACATCATTTCTCTCTCGTACACTCTCCCACATACTTCCTTTCTCTCACATCATTTCTCTCTCGCACACTCTTCCACACACTTCCTTTCTCTCACATCATTTCTCTCCCTCTCTCTCGCACACTCTTCCACACACTTCCTTTCTCTCACATCATTTCTCTCCCTCTCTTTCGCACACTCTCCCACACACTTCCTTTCTCTCACATCATTTCTCTCCTTCTCTCTCGCACACTCTCCCACACACTTTCTTTCTCTCACATCATTTCTCTCTCGCACACTCTCCCACCGACTTCCTTTCTCTCACATCATTTCTCTCTCGCACACTCTCCCACACACTTCCTTTCTCTCACATCATTTCTCTCCTTCTCTCTCGCATACTCTCCCACACACTTCCTTTCTCTCACATCATTTCTCTCTCGCACACTCTCCCACCGACTTCCTTTCTCTCACATCTTTTCTCTCTCTCTCTCTCTCGTACACTCTCCCACACACTTCCTTTTTCTCACATCATTTGTCTCTATCTCTCTCGTACACTCTCCCACACACTTCCTTTCTCTCACATCATTTCTCTCCCTCTCTCTCGCACACTCTCCCATACACTTCCTTTCTCTCACATCATTTCTCTCCCTCTCTCTCGCACACTCTCCCACACACTTCCTTTCTCTCACATCGTTTCTCTCCTTCGCTCTCGCACACTCTTCCACACAATTCCTTTCTCTCACATCATTTCTCTCCCTCTCTCTCGCACACTCTCCCACACACTTCCTTTCTCTCACATCATTTCTCTCTCGCACACTCTTCCACACAATTCCTTTCTCTCACATCATTTCTCTCCCTCTCTCTCTCTCGTACACTCTCCCACACACTTCTTTTCTCTCACATAATTTCTCTCTCTCTCTCTTGCACACTCTCCCACACACTTCCTTTCTCTCACATCATTTCTCTCCCTCTCTCTCGCACTCTCCCACACACTTCCTTTCTCTCACATCATTTCTCTCCTTCGCTCTCGCACACTCTCCCACACACTTCCTTTCTCTCACATCATTTCTCTCCCTCTCTCACGTACACTCTTCCACACACTTCCTTTCTCTCACATCATTTCTCTCCCTCCCTCTCTCTCGTACACTCTCCCACACACTTCTTTTCTCTCACATCATTTCTCTCCCTCTCTCTCGCACACTCTTCCACACACTTCCTTTCTCTCACATCATTTCTCTCCCTCTCTCTCTCGCACACTCTCGCACACACTTCCTTTCTCTCACATCATTTCTCCCTCTCTCTCTCGCACACTCTCCCACACACTTCCTTTCTCTCACATCATTTCTCTCTCTCTCTCTCTCTCTCTCTCGCACACTCTCCCACACACTTCCTTTCTCTCACATCATTTCTGTCCCTCTCTCTCGCACACTCTCCCACACACTTCCTTTCTCTCACATCATTTCTCTCCCTCTCTCTCGCACACTCTTCCACACACTTCCTTTCTCTCACATCATTTCTCTCTCGCACACTCTCCCACACACTTCCTTTCTCTCACATCATTTCTGTCCCTCTCTCTCGCACACTGTCCCACACACTTCCTTTCTCTCACATTATTTCTCTCTCGCACACTCTCCCACACACTTCCTTTCTCTCACATCATTTCTGTCCCTCTCTCTCGCACACTGTCCCACACACTTCCTTTCTCTCACATCATTTCTGTCCCTCTCTCTCGCACACTCTCCCACACACTTCCTTTCTCTCACATCATTTCTCTCCCTCTCTCTCGCACACTCTTCCACACAATTCCTTTCTCTCACATCATTTCTCACACAATTTCTGTGCATTCTCCTACACTCTCTCTCCGTCACCCCTCTCTCACACCAATTCTCACGCAGACACCATCTCTAACAATTCCAGAAAGTCTCCTTCTGTCTCTCTCCCTCACCCATATAATTTCTCACACACTCTCACTCCCTGCCCGTCTATATCTTCCACAGACCGTCCCACAAAAACTTACGAAAACCCATTTTCTAAAAAGAGAATTGAAATTTGTGTGCAGACATTGATTACTCAAAGTCAATACTCATCAAAAACCAGAAAGGAATCGTCCCAATAATCGATGCCCCCCAGGCTGGAACTGCATTTCTGAAAGTCAATATTCAAACACGTGATGATCTTGTAATTATTGTTCGCTTGTTCAAGGTCAATGGGGATCTTGCGCTTCGCAGACGGTTACAGGGTTACCGTGACCTTGATAGTGTGAGCATTAACTTTAGATGGATATATTGATAGACACGTGGGTGAATGGGTGGATTTATATATATATATATATAACATTATCATTGCCCACATAATTAATGTCACCTTGCAATGGATCATTGGACGTATCGAGCTACCAGGAAACGCCCTCACATCCAAATTGCACTCCCAGACCCCATAAGGTGTGACATTTATAACAATATTTCAAGTTACGCTCGTCGAATTTGACACAATCAACTAACCCCCTCTTCTGTCCATCTTTTCTCGCCCTTAAACTCGTCCCCCTAAAACCCTTCCCCCTAAAATCCTTCCCTCTGAAACTTTTCCTTCTCAAACTCTTCCCTCTAAAACTCGTTCCCCTAAAGCTCTTCCCCTAAAACTCTTCCCTATAAAACTCGTCCCCTAGAACTCTTCCTTCTAAAACTCGTCCTCCTAAACCTCTTCCCTCTAACACTCTTCCCCCTAAAACTCTTCCCTCTAACACTCGTCCCCCTAAAACTCTTCCCTCTAACACTCGTCCCCCTAAAACTCTTCCCTCTAAAACTCTTCCCCATAAATACGTCCATGTGTTCCACCGTATTCCCCATCCACCATCACTCAGCCCACCACTTCGCACCTCAAACCTACACCATTTCCCCCGTTCATCTATCTCAACCTTCCAAGACAGAATCAGGTTCTCTGTGTCAAGAGGGCAAATGACGCAATACACAGAAAACGGAAGTGAATCTCGAACGCAGATACACTTCCAGCTATGACAATTGGGTCATTATCTTACACTTCATATTTATCTTTGCTGACTGCATAAAAATACATTTGTAAGTTGTATACAATTTATTTGAATCCGAGGATAGAGATGGAGTGTCCAAATATAACGTAGTCAGAAACTATGAGGGCCTTAAAAGGGAACTATGTACACTTTGGTTGAGATAGATGGAATAGTTTAGAATTGCATAATAAATAAATAAACACACAAATCGACAGATTTTCAGTTATTTATATATATATTTGACCTTCATTCGACTAATACGCAATTATTTGTCCTTCATTTGACTCATGCGCCATTGTTTGACTTTCATCCACTAATGCGCCCTTATTTGACCCTCATTCGACTCATGCGCCATTATTTGATCTTCATTCGACTCATGCCCCATTATTTGACCCTCATTTGACTCATGCGCCATTATTTGACCCTCATTCGACTCATGCGCCATTATTTGACCCTCATTCGACTCATGCCCCATTATTTGACCTTCATTCGACTCATGCTCCATTGTTTGACCTTCATATATATATATACATCTGTATACTCACATAATTACATACATACACACACACACACACACATATAGACATCCATATAGATAGACAGACAGACAGACAGACAGACTGGCCATTGAAAATACATAAACTTAAAGCATTGCGCTTTTCGAGTTTGGCACTTCCCCAAATTCCCAATTATATCGATTTAACAAGTGTCTCATTTAAACGGAAAACTAATGGCAACAGAAAAATTACAAATACGACGTTTTATCAAACAAAAAAACGAGAATAATTACAATAATTATTTATTGTTTTGTCATTTCGATTACCCCAATACGTTCCACTTAATTAGCTATTGTTTTCTGTCAATGTTTTCTCTTGTCGATGACCTTAATTGACCAATTAACGTCTATAAGTATACTTTTGAGCTTCTTGAATATATCGAACACCGGATTAGCTAGATGGCAGAACACTCGCTTTCCACGGCAGAGATTCAACTGCGGTTACCAGCATGCTTCAGTCGACCCAGCTGTAAATGGACACCTGTTAGCGAAGGAAAGGCTTGTAGGATGGGAAGTGCCCTCCCCTCCTTATAATCAAGCTGCAATCTCGTAACCATCTGCCGACTAACCAAACAGATAGGCATAAAGATAAATGTTTTGAGAAAAAAAAAAACAGGAATCTCACAAACAGCCACTGATATGAAACAGAATGGGGGTGAGGGGAGGGGGCGGTGAGGTGGCGGCGTGGACTAGTGGTTAAGTGACACGGCTCACAACACGAAGGGGCTAGGTTCGCTACCTAATTGTAGCACCGGTCGTTACCCGGGGAAGCAACCCTTAGAAAATGCAGAAGGAAGCAGACCCTACATCAAATGCATGCCGAAGTCGGATACACTGGGTAGACAGGTGCAAAATAAAAAAAAACTGTACAAGGTACACCGTCTTGGAGAATTGAGAAATATGGCAAAAGCAATAAAGAATTTAAAAAAAATTGAAATAAGTTGCATAACCTATGGAAAATGGAACAGGACGTCGACATAGCAACTGAAATCTTCTCTCGAACTGCCTTGACCTCATTTACATTTAACAGATTAACGAGTATCTGGAAACCGAAAACACTGGGCCTTACGTTCAGGCTGTTTTAACACTAACACAATATCTGTATAACATTTGGACGAGAAAGCTGGAAAATAACCAAAACTCTTGAAAATAGGCAGAATGTATTTGAAAATAAATGTCTTAGAAAAGGAGTGAACATTTAGTGGAAAAAAACCTTGAACAAACAAATAAGGATCCTTTCGCATTAATTGGGGCACTATTTAAAAAGAAAAATAATGAAACGCATAAAAAAACGAAACGCAAGAAATGGGACAGGATTTGGTTTAGGGTGAGCCCTAAATATAGGGTTACGGCTGGGGAAGTGTTTGGGTTAGGTTAGGGTTAGGGTTAGGGTTAGGGTTACGGCTGGGGAAGTGTTTGGGTTAGGTTAGAGTTAAGGTTGGGGTAGAGTAAGGGTTACTAACAGGGTTACGGTTAGGGTTAGGGTTAGGTTAGGAGGCGAATGCTTTATGTCGCGTTTCGTTTCTTTTAGCGTTTCGTTATTTTCCTTATATAATAGAGTACATATTAATGAGAAAGTTCAACATAAGATTACAGACCAAACAGCAATTTGTTTCTACTGCCATAAGGAAAAAAAACGATGCACTTCGGACATTTTCTCAGAATGAACTGTACCATACTTTCAGTCCAATCGATTATGTGAAGACTAAGTGGCAGCAGAAAGGGCAGACCAAGAGAGGAGACATAACGTAGGATAATTACTAGAGAGGCCACCATGATGGGTTTCAACAACTTACAGAAAATAGGAATCGCGCCAGGCCAATCAAGGTGGAGAGCATTGCTTTCTGCCGTATGCATCGCGGTTAACGCTGAAAGAACAGGTAGATAAAAACTCGTACAACAGAGAATCTAACACTTCATCCCCGATGTCATTTCCTGGCACTACTTTATCTTGACGTTACCAATTATTTCAACTCGCTCCCTTTATTATTTTAGTTTTTGTAAGTTATCCATTTGCTAACATTATTCATGCGAGTATAACTTGATCCTTTCGCTCTTTTATCTGACTAATTGATTCGACTCGCACGAAACAATAACTTTGAAATACACAGACCCTAAAAACTGTCTGTCAAAAGCCTGAATGGCTTTCAATATACGTGCTTTTATTTCTCGTAAACTGCGACAATAAAACGACACATGACTAAAATGTAAGTCATGTTTGATTTAGTTTCTGGACGTCGGAGAGTTTAGAGTATCCGTTGAAGAACCGTGTTGAGCAGTTGGAAAATGTACGTATGTGTCCTGCCCTCATTCGATGTTTAGGAGCAGGTACAAGGAAGTGATAGTCAAACTGTATGAAGCATTAGTTAGACCTAGATTCGAGAACTGTGTACAGGTGTGGAGTCCTTATCATAGAGGGGATATAAACATGCCGGAAAGAATACAAAAAGGAGCGACAAAGCTGATAGTGGGATTCCAGAATTACAGTTATGAGGAAAGACTCAGAAAAACCAGCCTACAGTGTCTAGAAGAGAGAAGAATTCGTGGTGACTTAATACAGGTTTATAGATGATCAGAGGAATGGCTAAATTAGACTATAACGTTTTTTAAAGTACAACCACCCACAATAACAAGAGGGCATAGCTACAAATTGACTAAAGAGAGGTCCAGATCAGATATAATGAAATATTTTTTTAGCTAGAGAGTTTGGAATGCATTGCCAGGGGAGGTAGTGGAGGCAGGAACAGTTAATGCATTTAAGAATAAATTAGATGCCCATAGCTATTAGAGCAAGGTGATGTAAATGTAACTGGTTGTATACAGACTCTGCAAGGTCTTCTAAACCAGTATAAAGACGTTAAGTAAGTTAAGTTAAGTTGTTCGTCTCTTCCTGCAAAGGGGAAAAGTTCATTTCCCAGTCCCACTGTGCTTCAGCCTACCCAGCTGTAAATGGATACCTGAGTTTCCTTTCGAAGAAGAGAACTGATCACTTCACCCCAGACACATTTGAGATGTAGCAGTTTAAAGCTTCAAACGCTCCAGTCACCAAAGTAATGCAGTCTTAGTGGTTACATGTATATTGTACTAAGAAACATCGCACTCACTTAACGATTGTGACATATGGTGCTCCGGCAGGCTCATAGGTTCAGAGAAAGAGCGCAGACTGAACTTTGACATTCGTTTTTGAGGCATTAATTTGACATTATTGACCATTGAGTCATTAACTTGACGTCATTTAAGCATTGAGTCATTAACTTGACGTCATTTAAGCATTGAGTCATTAACTTGACGTCATTTAAGCATTGAGTCATTAACTTGACGTCATTTAAGCATTGAGTCATTAACTTGACGTCATTTAAGGATTGAGTCATTAACTTGACGTCATTTAAGCATTGAGTCATTAACTTGACGTCATTTAAGCATTGAGTCATTAACTTGACGTCATTTAAGCATTGTGTCATTAACTTGACGTCATTTAAGCATTGAGTCATTAACTTGACGTCATTTAAGGATTGAGTCATTAACTTGACGTCATTTAAGCATTGAGTCATTAACTTGACGCCATTTAAGCATTGAGTCATTAACTTGACGTCATTTAAGCATTGCGTCATTAACTTGACGTCATTTAAGCATTCAGTCATCAACTTGACGTCATTTAAGCATTGAGTCATTAACTTGACGTCATTTAAGCATTGAGTCATTAACTTGACGTCATTTGAGCATTGAGTCATTAACTTGACGTCATTTAAGCATTGAGTCATTAACTTGACGTCATTTAAGCATCGAGTCATTAACTAGACGTCATTTAAGCATTGAGTCATTAACTTGACGTCATTTAGGCATCGAATCATTAACTAGATGTCATTCAAATACTGAGACGTTAAATGGAGTTATTGTAACAGATGTGTAGGTTTATTAGGGATATGATTGTTTACATGTTTTATTAAAGTTAGAAGGGATGGGACTAGAGTATTGATAGTCAGTAGACATCCATTTTCTTATAGTATTGAACTAGGTAACCGAGACAGTGTAGATGTACTCAATTCCCGACATCTGGAATGTGTAGCGTCATTTTCAAAGCTACGCAGGTGTTCACTTACGCGTTATTGCGTAACGTCTAGACGCCTGTCACCGCGTGATCAGTAGTGACAGATTCTTCTAAAATCTCGGGGAGAATAACATAGGAATGAGATCAGAATACCCGCTTCGATAGCAGAGCCCGTGATCTGGACCAAGCCCCGGATAGAGGAAGCTAGGAGATCCCGAAACAGACAGTCGAGAGAGCAGTTGAGAGGAGTGGTTAGGATTGGTCAGCCATATATTGGCAGAGTGAAAGAAGTGATACACCTTTAACCAGACCACGTTAGTTCAAGTACAGATGCCCAGCAGCCTAATAAGGCCAGGTCATTAGTGATGTGCATAGTGATGTAGAATATTGTTTCAAATAGCAAAAGTGTTAGCAATGGATATAGAAGTGCGCCACGAGGGAACCACGTGAAGAAAACATTTTCATAACAGCTTCTTCAAGCGTTTAGCAGAAGTTTTCTCACGAAATCTAGTCATTACTAGAGATATATTTGAAGTCAAGCGTTTAGCAGCAGTTTCTAAAAAAAATCTAGTCACTACTAGAGATATATTTGAAGTCAAGCGTTTAGCAAAGTTCTCTCAAAAATCTAGTCACTACTAGAGATAAATTTGAAGTCAAGCGTTTAGCAAAGTTCTCTCAAAAATCTAGTCACTATACTAGATATATAATTGACTATCACAGTGATCCAGCTCTTCAACGATCAATTCGAGATACTGTTGACGAGGAGAACAGGGCGACGGACGAATCACCTGGATTTAAGAACAAACACGAATCCTCCATTTTGTAGCAATCCACAAACGGTTCGTCAATCACGTTTTAGTTCGTCAATCAAGTTTTAGTTCGTCAATCAAGTTTTAGTTCGTCAATCAAGTTTTAGTTCGTCAATCAAGTTTTAGTTTGTAATCAAGTTTCTTGTAGTTTACCTTAGCTATAGTTTAGTTCATAATTACGTAGAGCAAGACAGGTTGTTATTTTGAGTGAAGATTGGGGATTCAATGTGGACGGTTAGTAGTAAAGTTTCATTGTGTTGTGTTTTATTTCAATTAGTCTTGATTTAATTTGTCTCATGCGCCTCATTTAAGCTTTCATTCGACTAATGCGCCATTATTTGATCTTCATTCGACTAATGCGCCATTATTTGATCTTCATTCGACTAATGCGCCATTATTTGATCTTCATTCGACTAATGCGCCATTATTTGATCTTCATTCGACTAATGCGCCATTATTTGATCTTCATTCGACTAATGCGCCATTATTTGATCTTCATTCTACTAATGCGCCATTATTTGAGCTTCTTTCGACTAATGCGCAATTATTTGTCCTTCGCTTGATTCATGCGCCATTATTTGACATTCATTCGACTCATGCTCTATTGTTTGGCCTTCATTTGACTCATTCGTCATTGTCTGACCTTCGTTCGACTCATGCGCCATTACTCACTTCTTGAACTTCATTCGCCTCTTGGGTAATTACCAGAACTTCATTTGCCTAATGAGCCATTACCACAACTCCACTCCGCCTTTGAGACGGCCGTGACTTCACTCAACCACCAGCGTGACTCCAGTATGAGTTTCCGTTATGGAACGGCAATAATGTTGAATGTAATATTCTGACCTGTCCAAAACCGGGATTGACACTTCCGGTGTAGCTTGTTGGATCGTCTGTAACAGTATATCCGGTCCATTAAGCAAGCACTTTCCCCGCTAATACTTCGGATGAGAGAGCTGTGGACCAGCACTTCCTCCACACGGGATGGAAGCTAGGGACACGTCATCATCATGTCATGTACCTGTCACTCTAGACAGGGGAGCAGAGGTCCAACATTTCATTTGGTTGTCCCTAACCACCCTTACAGAAACCTGAGTCCTGTTCCATGCAATGCAGGTTCTGTAGCAATGATTTTGGTACATTAATTCACCCCAGACAGAGTTCACTGGGTTCCCATTACACGTATTTGGCTTGGCTTGGCTTCGTTCGTTCTCAATCTCCCGCTACCAAACCCTGATACGGGTCTAAGTTGCAGAATGTAGTCTAGAGAACGGAATGCGTTGTGTCGCAGTTTACAGCTTGACTGCGATATTTGCACCTTTCGGTCCAACACATCCGACTTCAGCAAGCATTTTTTGAGTACCAGGTTAACATTCCCTCTTCGATCCCTTCTCCTTAGCCACTTCTGCTCTGTTGCAGCCTGTTATCCAGGATCACCGCGTGGAGGTGTAGAAGGGTCTTGGCAGCTCTGGTTTGCTGGCCCTGACGCTAGCGGTCAGTTATGGGTCGCTGACCACTGCAGCTCATGCGCAGCTCAGCATCTTGATCCCATCAGACGTATTTGATAACTGATGACTGTTACGGGACAATACATTTCTGGCCACGGGGAGAACAGGTCGATATAATAAAAAGTAAGTAAAAACAAAGATAAAGTGTACAAAAGATGGTTCTATTCAGTTGTTGGGTCCTAACAGGGAGCAGAATGAAATTTCCAGGCAGACAGATTGAAATAATGGACGACCAAACACAACCATTTTGTTTATTGAGATGGCCAGAATAAAACAATGTCTGCAAGATTGGCGCTGAAAAAGTCAAAACCATTTACTTTGTTGTGTGGACGTCACATGAACTTGTACATGTACGAATCAAGCATCTGTCTGTCCCATTTTTTGAGCTTGTTGTTGACAGTTTGATGATTAACTCTGGGTTAATTTAACTAGATAATAGCAAGTCATCACCTACAGACTGAGAACTCGGCATAACAGACTTAAGGGTCATCTTTACAGCGAAATAAGAGTTGGGACAGATGAGAGGTGTCCATGTGGGGAGCATATCATGACCGTGGAATACATCCTGCAAAGCTGCATGCTCACGCAGGAAAAGAGAGAACAATACTGGCCTCGTGATACAGATATGAGACAAAAGCTGTACAGAGACGAAACAGCCTTACAAAAAACGGTATCCTTTGTAAGAGAAACCGGAACCTTGATCTGAGGATGAACGAAAAAGGAGAAGAACTCTGAGTTGATTTGCAAGTCAGTTATAGACGTGATGTTTGACACCCCCACAGTTAACAAGTGGACTATTCTGTGACGCCATTACCTCAAAACCTTGTGGTAAAAAAAATATATCTGGTGCTAAAAATAGATATTACCATTTTTTTTTGGGTGTGAATTAAGGGACACGTATAGTGATTTTTACATGATAATATTGCTAGCCCCATGTACATGATTCTACAGTCGCCTGTCACTTGATTATCTGAATTCGAATTTTGTTTTCTCTGTGCCATATTCTCTTCTTGTGAAGAATAGACTCACAGCTACATTTGGTCCTCACAGGAGGCTTGCTTCAAGGCATTGTGTGTGTGTGTGTGGTGTGATTTGTGGTGGGGTGTGGTGTGATCTGTGTGTGTGTTATTCCAATGCTGGGTCTGCAATTTTAATTTGTTTTACAGGAAATATATACAAATATAAGGAGGCCTCGTTTCCGCTTCTAATTTCCGTTTTAAAGTGAAACACTAGGCAGGTGTGTCTGTCGGGCGTTTCGTGGGTGGGAGGGGTTTAGGCACAAAGAAATGAAACGGGCGCCTTTGGCTACGTTATGTGTTACGAGTGAATGTAATATAGCCATCCAGTAATGCACTGTAAACGGGGACTCAGTGGGCTCGAGGTAAACTGTCTGCCTCGGGTGATGGAGTTCGCGCGTTCGAATCACATGGATCTTCTGGTTGTTGTTGAATGCTAATGAGTAGGTTCACTCTTCTGTGCGCCCTAAAGAGGACGGTTAAGTGGCGGATTGTCGTAGCTTTCCTCCCATCCTGAGAGTGCTGATGAAGGTGGACCGGGTTCCTCCAGGCGATTGTGCTATGATTGGTTTCATCTGCTTGTCGCTCACTACTGCGGGGATCATGTCGAACCTCACCTTGTTACCCAGACTGTTGTCCTCGATAACAGCCCGTTTCCAGGACGACCAACGAGGAGGTCAGGTGAGGATCTTGGCCAGTATATTTCTTCTGACCCTGGCTAACATTGTCTGGCCAGTGTGTTTTGTCTGACATTGGCTAACATTGTCTGACCAGTGTGTTTTGCCTGACCCTGGCTAACATTGTCTGACCAGTCTGTTTTGCCTGACCCTGGCTAACATTGTCTGGCCAGTGTGTTTTGTCTGACATTGGCTAACATTGTCTGATTAGTGTGTTTTGTTTGACCCTGGCTAACACTGCCTGACCAGTGTGTTTTGTCTGACCATGGCTAATATTGTCGGACCAGTCTGTTTTGCCTGACCCTGGCTAACAATGTCTGACCAGTGTGTTTTGCCTGACTCTGGCTAACAATGTCTGACCAGTGTGTTTTGTCTGACCCTGGCTAACATTGTTTGACTAGTCTGTTTTGCCTGACCCTGGCTAACATTGCCTGACTAGTCTGTTTTGCCTGACCCTGGCTAACATTGTCTGACCAGTGTGTTTTGTCTGACCACACGTTAGCCTCATCGCTCCGGATCTTCTGGTAAAAATGTCCATCATCTCCGGGTAGTGAGATCGGACTCCCGTGATCAGTGTCCAGCACGTAAACAATTCCTTGGCAGTTGCAAATCGAAAAGAGTAGGCTTAACGACCGCTGCCCGGACACAATTTAAGTTGAATATCTACCCAAGTTATTTGCCATCGGGGATGAAGATAAGTCATCATGGACTAAGCCTCAGCCTATGTGAGGGGGGGGGGGAACCTCCATTTCTTGCTGGGTGTAAACCCCTCCCCCCCACCCCCACCCCCAACTCATTTGTCAGTATACAGCTAGGTCGACAGGAGCAGCGGTCGTCTCAGAAACGGACCGTGTCCGAATTTGTTTCTGTCCGTCCATGATTCGAACTCTGGGGCTCTGTAATCTCAGTCTAAGCAAGTCAGCACGCTGCCGACTAGGCCACACGCTCCTCAAATATGTAATAAAAGATTAATGGAAAATCTATTTTATTAAAAAATTTTGTTCAGAAATAAGTCACAAATTTAATATATCGTTGTTTTTGTGCCGTTTCTATCTGCACACAAATTTATGGTACGGTGTTTATCTCGGAGATTTGGGAGGATTTATAGGGTAACAGAATAAAGACCCATTGCATCTGCAGTCGGCGCGCAGTGTGTAGGCTTGGTTTTCATTTTATTCCTGCTAGTGAAAGAATCATCGTGTCAATTTTGTCGCGAGATCAGCATGCTAAATGCTCGACTAAAAGGGCCCTTTTATTATTTTCATTAAGGACCAGATATACCTTTTTTGAAATACCCCTACATCCTTGCTCTTGGACGTACAGAAAAGATTGCTAAGGTATACGTCTATAGCAGGTATAGAAGTCTCAAACTTTGAGGGCTCTTGCAGATCTGTTTTCTTTGTTACTCCGGAGAGGATAAGAGAAATAATTAATCATTCACCATTTGACTCCAATGTCTCTGATGTTCGTCCATCACATGTAATGAACACCACGCTCTTTGTTCAGCCGTGGGGACAGTCTTTTCTCTTGCTGTGTCCTCTGAAATGGGTGACTTTTCGCGGTGATTTGGATTAAAGTGAGAAAGAAACTGCGTCTTTTGTCAACCTCACTCTCTCGTCCTGAGCTACCTTTGTTGACCAATGACAAGACAATATCAGTACGACTGGAGATAGTGTAGGGCGCAGATTTTTCCTCAGGACTTACTCCCGAAGCATTTCCTGTAAAATGGTATCCCACAGTCACACCAAAACTGACACTATCTGCACCTAGGGCGAAGAGCGCCAATCTCCTGAAGTTCAGCCGGGTGCACCAGAACGTGAACATACGACACATGTTTAACCCTAGTGATAATTCCTACCGATGTCCAGGCCAGGAAAATCGGAGAAAAAAAAAAATATGAATGAATTAACTAGTCTAAATGGTAAACAATGACACGTTTCCGTTAACAAAAGTGTGTCATCGACTAATGTGAATTCCAGGCACATCCGTGGTCTGACGGCATCCATAATGAACTAAAGCAGAAGAGCAATGTTAGACCCATAGCCGGTAAGGCGCCATATTCGTTACTCTTTTTTCACTCCAATGTGAAGTACATATATTTGTTACCGTCGCAGTTGGCCCCTTTTAAATGAAACAGGTTTCCAAGTGTTTGCAATCGTTCTCTACTCCGCCCCAATGTAACACAAAGGTTTTAACTGTCGCTGGTTCCTTTATAGAAATCCTGAATGCAAACTTTCTTAACTTAATTTAACTTAACTTAAGTTAACGTCTTTATACTGGTTTAGAAGACTCTGCAGAGTCTGTATAGAACCAGTTTCATTTACATTTCTTTGCTCTAAAAGCTATGTCCATCCAATCTATTCTTAAATACATCAATTGTCCCTGCCTCCACTATTTCTTGCGGCAATACATTCCAATCATTCACCACTCTCTGACTACAAAAATATTTCCTAATATCTAATCTGGTCCTTTCTTTGGATAATTTGTAGCTATGTCCTCTTGTTCTTGTGGGTGGTTGTATTTTGAGAGATAACAAAGCGTGGCTGATGAGACCATTTTCCGTCTCAAGTAGCGACCCGAGAAACAATCTGCATCCGTGAAGATTGCAACACCAATCTCCTTTTCAGGACGAACGCCAGAACGAAAAAAATAATCCAAGCTTTTATGGTCGGTGACGTTAATAGCAATTTTTTTTTAACCGATGAGATTCGCCAGCCCCAAGCACACCCCTATTTCATCATCTTTTACAACATGCTCAGAAAGTGAATACAAGAATTACACAAAAAAAACGATGCCTATTACCAGTTGAACAGAAGAGAGCAGGTCGTGGTCTTCAGACTTCGCACAGGCCACAGTAGACTGAGGTACCACCTATTCAACAAATTGAAGATAGGTGGCACTGACGAATGTACGTGCGGTACTGGGAAAATGACCGCTGAACATTTGCTGCAAAACTGCCCGACATACGAGGACCAGAGAGAGCAGATGTGGCCATCACTAGTGGAAACACTAGACAAGCTCTATGGCAGTGTCGACAGCCTCAGGATGACCGCTGCTTTTTTTCGAAAAAATAAAGGTTGATGTCTGACTGCGTAAGAAGAAGAAGAAGAAGAAAAAGAAGAAAAAGAAGAAGAAGAATGCTGGAAAATAAAGCCTTTCCGATAGAGGAAACAGTAATCTACAGGCTGCTGGCTTTGAAATCAAATGTACGTCTAGCAGAATGTAACACATGCAAGGACGAAGCAGAACTGTGTACCACTAGCAGGCTGCAAGAACCATTAATAGTAATCACCGTCATAATGTGTTGATGGGGTCTGATCAGTTACAGGGCTACTAGTGCTGTAGTGATATCGGTTTAGCATAATTTAACAAAACAGCATTTGATCCTGGATATTTTTCTTCCATGTTCACCGTCAGACCTGCAGACCAATGGCAACAAATAATTATTTTCTCTGCGATGTCTTTACGAGGACAGATGAGTAGCACCGAGTTCCACGTCCGGTGGTCGAGTGCCTCCATTTCCAGTGTACAATTCTTTGAGTCAGCTTCCCTAGCCCATGGCTGTCTCCAGCACTCCTGCAAGGCAGCAGTTCCTTGATGTCTGAAGTGCCTCTCCTTATAAAGATGTGCAACTGGGCTATTGACTTTCTTCTGCCCTGCCCTACTGACATATAATTATCAATATGGTGTTTACTACCATTTCTGAGGACAACGAGAAGATGGAAAATAAAAACGACAAATTCTTCTTCTTCTTCTTCTTCTTCTTCTTCTTCCTCTTCTTCTTCCTCCTCCTCTTCTTCTTCTTCTTCTTCTTCTTCTTCTTCTTCTTCTTCTTCTTCTTCTTCTTCTTCTTCTTCTTCTTCTTCTTCTTCTTCTTCTTCTTCTTCTTCGTCTTTTTATTTTCCCCCTCTTCTTCTTGTATTTGTTGTTGTTCTTCTTCTTCTTCTTCTTCTTATTATTATTATTTCCCTTCTTTTTCCCCTCCTTCTTGTCCTTCTTCTCCTTTCCCTCCTTATTACCCCCTTTCTTCCCCTCCTTCTTCCTCTCCTTCTTTCCCTCCTTCCCCTCCATCTTCCTCTCCTTCTTTCCCTCCTTCCCCTCCATCTTCCTCTCCTTCTTTCTCTCCTTCTTTCCCTCCTTCTTCTTCTTCTCCTCTCCTTCTTCTCCATCTTTCCCTCCATCTTCATCTCCATCTTTCCCTACTTCCCCTCCATCTTCTTCTCCATCTTTCCCTCCATCTTCCTCTCCATCTTCCTCTCCTTCTTTCCCTCCTTCTTCTTCTTCTCCCCTCCTTCTTCTCCTTCTTTCCCTCCATCTTCCTCTCCTTCTTCCCCTCCGTCTTCTCCTTCTTCCCCTCCATCTTCCTCTCCTTCTTCCCCTCCTTCTTCTCCTTCTTCCCCTCCATCTTCCTCTCCTTCTTCCCTTTCTTCTTCCTCTCCATCTTCCTCTCCTTCTTGCCCTCCTTCTCTGCCTCCTTCGTCTCTTACTTCCCCTCCTTCTACAATTCCTTCTCCTCCTCCTCCTCCTTCCCCTTCTTCTTCTTTCTTCTTCTACCCCCTTTCCCTCCTCTTCCCCCTCTTCCTCATCCCCTTCCCCTCCTGCTCCAACTTCGACCATTTTACATTTAGATTCGAGCGCTGAATTCTGCCATACAGTCTGCTTTATTTTACAAGCTCTCAACAACAAGTCCACCACCACTACCACCACCACCACCATCACCACCACTACCACTACCACCACCACTACCACCACCACCACCATCACCACCACTACCACTACCACCACCACTACCACCACCACCACCATCACCACCACTACCACTACCACCACCACTACCACTACCACCACCACCACCACAACCACCACCACCCCCACTACCACCACTACCACTACCACCACCACTACCACCACCACCACCACCACTACCACCACCATCATCACCCCCACCACCACCACCACTACCACCACCACTACCACCACCACTACCACTACCACCAGCACTACAATCACCACTACCCACCCCACCATCACCACCACCACTACCACCACCACCACCACTACCACCACCACTACCACCACCACCACCCCCACCACCACCACCAACACCACCACCACCACCAACACCACCACCACCACAATCACCACCACAACCACCACCACCACCATTAACACCCCCACCACTACCACCACCACCACCACCAACACCACCACAACCACCACCATCCCCACCACCACCACCATCAACACCCCCACCACCACCACCACCCCCACTACCACAACCACCACCACCACCAACACTACCACCACCACAACCACTACCACCACCACCACTACCACCACCACTACCACCACCACTACCACTACCACCACCACTACAATCACCACTACCACCCCCACCATCACCACCACCACTACCACCCCCACCACCACTACCACCACCACCACCACCACCACCAACACCACCAACAGCACTACTACCACCACCACCACCACCACCACCACCACAACCACCACCAAACCACCCTACAGATTCTCCTGGAGGAGAACCGGGCCACATAGACCTGCACAGATGCGTGAGCTGGAGATAGTCCTGGAGTACATGTGCTGCTGTCATTTCTGTCAGGTTGCAGCAGCTTTCCTCACATCCCGAGCGTGTTGATGAAGGTGGACCGCTTTCCTCCATGCGGATGTGATATGCTTGGCTTCATCTGCGTGACACTACGGGGATCACGTCGCTCCACATCTCGTCAGCCAGACTGCCTTGAAAACAGCCTGTTTCCAGGGAATGCTACATGGAAGAGAGATAGTGGTCTTGGTCAGTATATTGTGCCTGACCCTGACGCGAAGTCCTGGTCAGTATGTTCTGACTCACAGGACTAGCCTCCCAGTTTCCCTTGAACAGTTGGTAGTACCCATCATCTGCGTGATGTTTCCGAGGTTCTTCCTGCCACTTTAAAATATATTGTCCTTGTATTTTGGCTTCCGGTATAAGCTTAACTCTCTCTTTAGCTATCGGTCAAAACTCCTCTTTCCCCTTGATGTTACAGTGTAATGGTTTCTTCTTAATCTTCTGGAACATTTGAGACATATTCACCAAGACTGAAATCAACACGTTCAGTTCAGTGTTCTTCTGGGATTTGAGCGTTGTAATCGCTGACTGTGAACAATGATAAATAAAGGTAGGTTGTGAACGCGGTCACCATGGGCGTACATATTTGGCTTCTATTTCACGTGCGACAGAAATATACCGCATCCATTTGACAAGGATATGAACTCATATCAATACCAACTGCATGCACACCAGCAAGATTTAGCGAGTAGTTGTTGCATGGCACAAACACTGCTTTGGAATTCACATCCTAAATTACTGCCGAATACGGATGTGTCGGACCGAAAGGTGCAAATATCACAGTCAAGCTGTAAACTAGCGACACAACGCATTCCGTTTTCCGGACTACATCATGCGACAGGATGAAAATCCTGTTCAGGACTTGGTAGCGAGAGATTGAGAACGAACGAAGAAGTAGAAGACGAAGAAGCAGAAGATCCTAATGTCGTTTCTGAAGTCCCCTATTGTTAAATATTACGTGACAAGGGTTATTTGAACCGTCATTTTGAAAGAAACAAACACTATATAATGTTCGAATATTGGGAGATTTTCTGTGTGAGTAGAAGGGCACACCATTGCTTAAATCTGTTATCGCTATTTGCTTTTTAAATTTTGCCCCCTATGAATTTATACACCCAGGGCAAACGAAATTAGAGAGAGCTGATGCTCTGGCAAAAGAGGGCAGCAAAAAGGCGCAATTTAATCATCGAGTACCATACAGAGAAATCAAGAACATCATCAGAAATCAGTATATACACCAATGGAGAGAAGACAGAAACATAGACAGTACACCACACCCAATTCACCAACTCAAAAGAAACCAACAAACTACCTTATTTCGTCTGAGAACTGAACACTGCAGACTACTAGAACATCTATACCAACTGAAGATCTCACACACCGATGAGTGCCCATGTGGAACAGGATGCCAGAACCCTGAGCATATTCTACAGGAATGCCCAGTTTATAGGGAGATGAGATACCAGACCTAGTCAGAGGGTGCGGAGCTGAGAAAAAAGCCGTGAGGTAGCCGCTCCGACCTGGTGTAGACTACAGACTTCATCATGGCGACTGACCTACAGATATAGCATGACCAAAAGATCCTGAACGCAGAGAAGAAAGAAGAAGGAGGAGAAGAAGAAGAAAAAGCAGAAGGAGAAGACAAATAAGGAAGATGAGGTGCAGAAGAATGATAGGATGAGAAGAAGAAGAGGCTGTCGCTATGCTACGCCCCTGCTCTATCGGTTTATTCGACCTTTCGCCTTTACCACTTCGAACACTTTCCTGGTCCGACTTTTCGCTTCTTTTTCATAACGTATTTATGTGTTCACAAAACGTGATATTGCTATGCATTTGGAATAATTAGTTTGTTCGATGTGTGGTGTTTTTCGTTTCATCTATCTGGGCAAAGTCGTAGGCAGCTTCAATCACCCTGTGTCGTATTTCCACGCTCCAGTGCACACGGCTGTACTTGAGGAGAATAGCGCTCTTCGCCCTGTTTACTGAGAGTGCCGGTTTTGGTGTGGCTAAGAAATATTCACACAGGCCAATGACGGACTCACACATCAGTTAACCACCCACTGAGGCTGTATCTCTTCCTATACGAAGTGTTAGTTTTTTAGTATATTGTTCGTTATTCCTGATGAAGGCTGTTTGGTCGTAACGTACGTTTCGTTCTGTTTTCTGCTCCAGTGCCGAAATGAGCAATATTTTTCATGTTTTAATACAAATGAAATTCTTCTCAACAAGTGGCATCCACTACATCGAGGTGGGGGAGAGGAGCCTAATGTCTTGTCAGGCAACACATACTGATCAGACATGTCAGTCAAGGTCAGGTAAAATATATTGGCCAAGATCCCCGCATCACGCGCACCACATGTCGTAATGGAAACGGGCTGTTTTCATGGCAGCCAGCTTAACGAGGTGGAGAATCGACGTGATCCCCTTAGTAGTAATCGACACGCAGATGAAGTCAAGCGCAGCACAACCGCATAGAGGACCACCGTCTCACCTTTATCAGCACGCTCGGGATGTCAAGAAAGCTGCTACAGACCGCTTCTTAACGTCATTTTCAAGGCGCACAAAAAGATACATCTTTCTCATTGTTGACATGCACGAAGAAGAAGAAGAAGAAGAAGACCAAGAAGAAGAAGAAGAAGAAGAAAAAGAAGAAGAAGAACAACAACAATAGCAACAACAACACAAATAATAACAACCTTGTGGTTGAATTCCAAAACTGAAAAAAACAAAAACAACCAAACTGCGTACGACTTTCTCTCATTGCTGGGTAGTTGAGTGATTTTCAACCACAGGCCGCTGCAGTCGCCACGTCGTGTGCTGGCTATGTTTGTTTATTTCACCCCCAACATAAAAACAACTTATGCCGTACCGAAGATTCCAACCCCAGCCATCCTTGTCGGCAGACAGGCATTGAAATTATTCGGCCAAGCTCTCCTTCGTTGAATTCAAATATCCTATAACTACGCTGCCTTTTCTGATGTCTGGAGTCTGTTGTCTGGTGTATGTTGTCTGATTGTCTTGTGTCTGTTGTCTGTTTCCTGGTGTCTGTTGGCTGAATTCTTAGAATGTACTTGTATTTTCGATTGTGAAATACTTTCTGAAACAATAAATGTTAAAGTGAAACAAGTCTTAATCCGTCATTTTCAATACTTCAAAGAAAAATCCTAATCTGACTTTTTCTGGAACAATCTTCCCAAAATTGAAATCCCTGGTCAGAAAAAAACATCTTTTCTGCGAGTTTCATTCTCTGCTTGAACATCGGTCAGACTGCTTTACTAAGAATAGACTTTATTGAAAGCTACTGATCTGAATCAGTAGTTAGAAACAACCGTTAAATTTGCATACCCCCCAAGCTGGCCTAAGAACATTCGACAGTGACTCTAGCACAGCTCGGAAATTGTATTCATGGACTATCGAAATCCGGACCACCTATTTTTAAATTGGATTAGAAAAGTCTGACTTTTTTCTTTCTCTAAGATCAATGTAGGAACAAATAAATTTAGGGGCAAGTAATAGAGGGTGGTAGCTCGGTTTGTATACAGGCCTTCTAATCAAAGTGACGCAAGCTCAACGGCCAAGTAAGGTTTGTGTATTTTCTAAAAAGGCTGAAATAAAAAAACAATACAACCTAACCATTTTACTGCGTAGAGACTGCAGGATCAATCAGCTTTTATTTCGTTGCCCTATAAATCCGCTCTGTCTCCCCCCTTCCGCACCCCCCCCCCCCGGCAAAAGAGATAAAAATTTGAACCTATTTTTATCATGTCTTTTTTAAAACGTAAATAGATAAAGGATGGATAACTAAATTAAAGCACATCTATAATTAATTCACTCTGGAGGAGGAAGACTAACGTCTGGCCAGGCACAACATTCAGATCAGACATGTTAGTCAGGTTCAGGCACAACATACTGATCAGACATATTAGTCATGGTCAGGCACAACATACTGGTCAAGGTGAGGGATTGACGAGAGCACCGTAGTAGTGAGCGTCAGGCAGATGAAGCCAAGCATTGCAGAACCGCCTGGAAGACCCCGGTTCACCTTCAACAGCACGCTCGGGATGTGAGGAAAGCTACTGCAACCCGCCACTTGACATCCTTTTCAGGGGACACAAAAGAGTAAACCTGCTCATTATGTGCATTCGAAACAACAACAGCATTCATTCTATAAAATAATTGACATATGGGAAACACAATAAGGTCCTTGTCTTCACAACATAATTGTACATTTTGTCCAGAGTGATTTATTTTATCATTCGCTCAATCTTGTTGGTGTGCATGATGTTGGTGTTGGGTGGGACCACTGGCTTAATGTTGTTGGTGTTATGTGGGACTACTGGATCAATTGTTGTTGGTGTGAATATTGTTGGTGTTGGGTGAAACTACTGGCTCAATCTTGTTGGTGTTGTGTGGGACCATTGGCTCAATGTTGTTGATTTGCATGTTGTTGGTGTTGTGTGGGACCACTGGCTCAATCTTGTTGGTGTCCATGTTGTTGGTGTTGTGTGGGACCAATCGCTCAGTGATGTCGGTGTGCATGTTGTTGGTGTTGGGTGGGACCAATCGCTCAGTGATGTCGGTGTGCATGTTGTTGGTGTTGGGTGGGACCAATCGCTCAGTGATGTCGGTGTGCATGTTGTTGGTGTTGGGTGGGACCAATCGCTCAGTGATGTCGGTGTGCATGTTGTTGGTGTTGGGTGGGACCAATCGCTCAGTGATGTCGGTGTGCATGTTGTTGGTGTTGGGTGGGACCAATCGCTCAGTGATGTCGGTGTGCATGTTGTTGGTGTTGGGTGGGACCAATTGCTCAATGTTGTTGATTTGCATGTTGTTGGTGTTGTGTGGGACCACTGGCTCAATATTGTTGGTTTGCATATTGTTTGTGTTGGGTGAGACCACTCGATAAATCTTGTTGGTGTCCATGTTGTTGGTGTTGTGTGAGACCACTGGCTCAATGTTGTTGATTTGCATGTTGTTGGTGTTGGGTGGGACCACTGGCTCAATGTTGTTGGTGTTGGGTGGGACCACTGGCTCAATATTGTTGGTTTGCATGTTGTTGGTGTTGGGTGAGACCACTCGATAAATCTTGTTGGTGTCCATGTTGTTGGTGTTGTGTGGGACCATATCATGACGCATACATCAGTGCTTGGATGCACATGTGCGTCTGTATGCTAGGTTTGTGCGGCATCAGAAGCTAGCCCAACCAAAGTGCAATGGAAGGGCCTCACCATGAGGGCGCGTGTGAAAGTTGTGCAAGAGTGTGACTGTGGGACAGTCAAATGAAACAGAGTGAGGTGCGCAGAGAGAGCAGGGGAAGAGTTGCCCCCAGGGTGAGCAGATCACTCAACCCATTTATGTACTAAATGAAGCTGTGTTTGTGGGATCAAGATACTGAGCAGCGCATGATCTGTAGGGGTCAGCGACCAATAGCTGACTGCTTGCGTCAGGGCCAGCAGCGAACCAAAGCTTCCAAGAACATTCTACACCTCCGCGCGGTGATCCTGGATAACAGGCTGCTGCAGGGCAGATTGGCTAAGGAGAAGGGATCGAAGAGGGCATGCTAATCCGGTACTCAAAAATGCTTGCTGAAGTCCTATGGTTTGGACCGAAAGGTGCAAATATCGCAGTCAAGCTGTAAACTACGACACAACGCATTCCCTTCTCTGGACTACATTCCGCAACTTAAGCCCTTCGGTGTTTGGTAGTTGGAGATTGAGAACGAACGAAGCCAAGTTGTGTTTGTGTAAGTGTGTCACACGGTCATGTAACATTTGTATAGATAGTGCCAGTATGTTAGCAATAGTGATCTGAACAGCAACAAGTCGTGAGAACAGAATACTGAATTATAATGAAATAGAGTAAAGGAAAAGGTGGGTCCGATAGCAGTCATTGCAGTCGGGGATGAAGATAGCCACCTACGTGAGGCGGGGTGGCCAGTCCTCTTCCTTGCTGTTTATACCTTCCCTAACTCATACGTCAGGTACTAATTTACAGCTGAGTTGACTGGAGGAACGGTCGAAACAGGAATGAGTCACGCCCGAAATTTGTTTTTGTCGTCCGTGATTTCGAACCCTGGCGCCGTGTAATCATAGTTATAGCAAGCCAGCGCACTGTCGATTAAGCTACACGCTCCAATGCATGATATATAGGCGTTGACACGTAGGAGTTTGATGACAGCAAGTTAGATACAGAAATAGATATTGGTAGTGAGAGATTGTGTTTTGATTGGCTCTGCTGTGTCTTAGATTATTGGTGGCCCCAGAGACCAGGATAAAGAAGTGAGGAGTAGTGAGGACAAGTCTATTACGTTCGATTGTCTATGCTGCTTTTTTGTCTACAATGCCAATTTCTTCTTGCTGTTTAAATGAGGTCCAGGCTTACACGAACACAGGCGATTTGTTTGATTCTACGCACGCACCAAACACGATACCCAACTTTTAGTAATATATAAAAGAAACAGATGGTGGCAAAACTCTGGTCATTGTCTAATGCAACATACTAACCAAGACTTCACTTAACGCTTTGCATACGTCTTTAAACAGGATGTACTACAGCAACCTTACCAACGAGGCGGGGATGGATACTGTGACTATCCTGGTGGAAATCCTGCTAAATGTTTTTATATGAAACTATAGTGAAGAGGACCAAGATCCATCTTATTCCGTGAATCCAAATATAAGAAGAGCCCCAGCAACGTGATGACAGAGACAATTTGTCAAGAATGAAGAACTAGGGGCTTGTGTAGCAACGAATAGCAGATCTAAACAGAAACCCGCACTAGGAGAAAGATACATGAGTGTAAAAACCGATCGACTAGTGGCCAACCTTTTTGTCTTGACCAGAAACACCAAACCCAAGAACATTGGTCATGCAGACTTAAGGCCGGGGGATTAGAAAGTACTCACTGACTGGCCGTCATATAGAAAAGAGAAAGGACCTTCTTGCAAATGACGGTGCATTTAAATTAGCTGACAAATTGGAGTTCCAACTCATTTCGTGACTAAATTTCTCGAAAATTCTGATCAAATAAATACACATCACAACCTTGTTTGCCATTTATTAAATTACATAATTTTTCAAATTAGCCATTGACAGTTGAAAAAAATAAACCGATGCATTTACAACGACTAATTAGCTGTGCCTGGTACGAACACTAGTTACCAAGTTTTGGCAAAGACAATCTTTGTTGGTTGTGACATCTTGCCGTTGCAAATTATACAACAAACACTCTGACATTATGAAAAAGCCAAGCGAAAAACAAATAATTTAGTTTTATTACAATTAATTAATTATTTTATGTGTGCAATCTGGTATCTCGATGTTTTGTTTTTACGTGAAAAATATACTTATTTCCAAATTTCTTGCACATGTATTGTGTAATTCTTCCATTTTTATTATTATATATACATAAATAAACATATATTAATATATGTAATAAAATGATAACGCTATTGCGGGGCTAGAAGGCACATTTAAGCATACGCGTACAGCAAGTTGCAGCGCGCAAGAATACTAGCAGAGAGATAACGTTAAATCACTTCTATTAACTTGAGATCAACTATTACACAAGACTTGTAGATTATTCCACATTCTATTTTACATTTAACGCCCCACTTCACATTATTTCACATCCGTTTATGGAACAATCCAGTCTTTCTTCCATCGCCCTTGACGAAATTGTTCTTCCGTTCCAGTGGAACTTTCATAATTGCTCCCCTTTAAACAGATGTGCTTAGCACTGACACTAACAAGTATTGATAGCCGTTGCTGTCGTCTGCAAAACTACTGGTTTGTGCGTTTAGTATTCAGAATATTTGTGTCCCGACAATCTCCTTGACACAAAGGACATCCTCGCATAATGGGGACACATTATTCTGAATATATTCTTCGTGAAGTACAGCAATGAAGAGAATAAAGTTGTATTTGCGAATTGCAATAATAATCCCCACCATGTCCCATGTTGTGTTCTGTTATCTTATTTCGTGTCGTTATATGTTATGTTCTGGTCTGTTATGTTGTGTTATGGTATATTATGTTGAGTTGTGTTATGTTATAGTCATTGGTAAGCTACATATTGAACATTATTATCCCATTGATAGTGGAATTTCAGAATCACAATTAGGAGAAAAAACTCAGAAAAAGATAAGAATTCGAGGTGACTTAATACAGGTTTATAAGATAACCAAAGGAGAGGATAAATGAGACTTTAACAAGTTTAAAAAAAAATACAACCACCTACATAAACAATTGGACATAGCTACAAATTAACTAAAAAAAGGTCCAGATTAGATATTAGGAAATACTTTTTTAGTCAGAGAGTGGTGAATGCTTGGAATGCATTTCATCAGGAAATAGTGAAGACCAGGACAATTAATGCATTTACGAATACATTGAATGCGCATAGCTTTTAGAGCAAGGAAATGTAAATGAAACTGGTTGTATACAGACTTTGTAGAGTCTTCTAAACCAGTATTAAGACTTTAAGTTAAGTTAATTATATGGAATGTATTCCTTTTTAGCCTAATAATGAAAGGTGTCCAAGAATCACCCCTCCTTTAAAGAAAAGTCACTATACGCCACTGTTTTGATGTTATAATGTGTCGTGTTGTGGTTTCTTGTTGTGTTATGTTGTGTTTTGGTTTGTTAGGGCATGTTATGTTCTAATTTGTTTGGTAATGTTATTTTGTGTGATGTTATGTTGTGCTATGTCGTTCTAATTACCTTTTATTACGTTATTGTAGGCTATATTTTAAGTGTTATGTTATGGTTGATGTGATAAGTTATGCTGCGTTGTTATATTATGTTGTGCAATATTATATTATATTGTGGTATATTATATTATATTGTGGTAAATTATATTATGTTGTGCAATATTATATTATGTTGTGCAATATTATATTATGTTGTGGTATATTATATTATATTGTGGTATATTATATTATGTTGAGGGGGACGGCGTGGCCTAGTGGTTAAGTGGCACGGCTCACGACCCGAAGGTGCTGGGTTCGATCCCCATCACAGCACCGGCCGTTACCCCGGGAAGCAAACCCTTAGAAAATGCAGGAGGAAGCAGACCCTTACATAAAATGCGTGCTGAAGTCGGATACACTGGGCCGACAGGCGCAAAATAAAAACACAGTGCAACGCACACCGCCTTGGGGATTAGAGAAAATAAGGCGAACGCAAAAAAAAAAAAAAAAAAATAAATAAATATTATGTTGTGCAATATTATATTATGTTGTGCAATATTATATTATATTGTGCTACATTATATTATGTTATGATGTGTTGCTCTGTTTTGTTATTCGTTGTTTTGTTTTCTTGTCATATGTTGTTGGTATGCTACATTGCATTTTGTAATGTTATGGTGTATTGTGCTTGGTAAAGTTGTATTATGTTATGTTTAATTCTGTTCTGTTTTGTTGACCTGGATTTTGTTATGTTATCTTATTGTGATAATTTATATTGCATTACGTTGTTTTTGTTGTCTTGTGTTATTGTTATGTAGTGCTTTGTTTTGTTGTCTAATGTTTTATTGTGTTAAATTGTGTTGTGTTATGTTGTATTGTGTTTATTTATGTTGGTTTGCGCTATGTTATTTTGATGCATGCTGGGCTTTGTTGTGCTTTTTGTGTTATTATATGGAATGTTGTGTTTTGTGTGCTTTGGTGTCATATTTTTGTGATATGCTATGTTGTTATAATATATTATGTGGTTTTACGTCGAGTTATGTTTTATTGCGCAATGGTGTTCTATGTTGTATTTTGCTCGTTAAATGTTTTGTGGTCTGTTATGATATTCTTTGTTATGTTATGATGTGTAATGGTATGTGTCATTGTGATATCTTGTATTGTATTTAGATATTTTATGTCATCTTGTGATATATTATGTCATGTTTTGTTATGTCGTGTTATTTCCAAATATGTATCCATAAATAATATTACTGCACTCCATCTAGACTCAAAGGTTATCATTCTATTAAAAATTATTGAGAAGAGTAACATGTCGTGAAATGATACAAAGAAAGATTGTACATGAAGTCAGCAACCTCATAATGTGATCGATACGGTTACATAATTTATCCCAGAGACTAACAGATAAAATATTTCTTTTGTAGAGGTGATCACGTTCACCAGAATGACGGACACAAGAAACAATTCAAACCAACAATGAAGGAGAAACAAGGAGTCAAAAACAGCTGTTTCGTATATTTTCGTATTTGAGCAGCTTTTCTTAATAAACAAATAGTAAGGTTACAATTACCAATGGGCTGTATGTCTTCACGGTCTGGTGGTAAAGATAAACCACGAATCGCTAGAGACAATAACATTTGCTGATCAAGTCATTTGAGAAAATCTACGAAGACTACTCAATGAAATCAGTGAAACGATAAAAGTCCATGACATGAAAATAAAGAGGAAAAAAAAACAACGCTCAGAGCTAAAGTACCAACTAAAGGGAAGGAAGCGTGAAAGGGGAGACAATCGAGAAATTATACCATTTCCCATACCTGGATTAAAACTCGCAGAAGATGCGCGATAGCAAAGACTAATACGGACTTTAATTGAGTTGGCAAATAAAGCATTTAGAGAGAATAAGAGTCCCTATATTAGGTAGCGATTGTACAACACTAGGGAAATGAATCCCGACCACATGTGTTTGGTCTGTGGAGTTGTACAGTTGTGAAACATGGACAATAGATACAATCGAGGATAATTACTCGGAGACTTCTTAAGATGTGGTGTTACATAACAATTCTGGACAGAGGGGCAATCAAACGAAAGGGTGTTGGCGGAAGTGAGAGAAGACAGAAAGACAAAAAACAACGACTTGCATGAAAGGACCACCAACCTACGTCATGAGACCCCAGTAAAGAAAGTCTAGCGAGAAAGAACGCAGGGAAAGAGAGAAAGTGGCAGACCAACAAATATCGTTATGACACACTCGTGCAGAGAAATGGCGGTGGAGACTTATGTTGAACGGAAGACGGCCGCTGATGACATGCAGACATAGAAAACCATAATCATGGGTGTGCAAACCAGTCCAGGGACTGAATGACAATGGTAATGAGCCCTAATAATTGTCTCACACTGGTACAAAGATGGTTTATACGTAACGACGGTGGTAATATACGTGTGATGACGTTTCTTTGTCAACATCCTTTTAACAAGAAGAGGGTACAAGGCAATCCCAACATTCCCGGCTCGAAATCACTTCCTGTACAGTTTGATTCGGCTTGTCAGGATTGTTCTCGGTAAGACCACTTCTCCACGTACAGAAAGGATTGGCAAAACTACTGTGCTGTAGAACTGCCGTAGTGCAACGTATTACAAACAGATACATACACGCATCCATACACTGGCCAGTACGTCCGCATTACAAACAGATACAAACACACATCCATACACTGGCCAGTACGTCCGCATTACAAACAGATACATACACGCATTCATACACTGGCCAGTACGTCCGCATTACAAACAGATACATACACGCATCCATACACTGGCCAGTACGTCCGCATTACAAACAGATACATACACTCACCCATACACTGGCCAGTACGTTAACATTACAAACAGATACATACACGCATCCATACACTGGCCAGTACGTCCGCATTACAAACAGATACATACACTCGCCCATACACTGGCCAGTACGTCCGCATTACAAACATATACATACACGCATTCATACACTGGCCAGTACGTCCGCATTACAAACAGATACAAACACTCATCCGTACATTGGCCAACACGTCTACTTTACAAATTGATACACTCCCGCATCCATATGCTGGCCAGTACGTCCTAATATAACATAAAAGACTGTGGTTTGAGGTTTAAAGGAGCGCGCCTTCGTCAGTAGAATCCAGAAAGACAACAAACAAACAAAAAAATACCCCCCAAAAAACCCAGTTAACACGAAAAGAAGAAACTAAGTTAAATGAATAACAATATTAAAATAAATGAAATCCTGAACCAAATACACGAATTTGAATCGACATGGACACATAATCGCCAATGAAAATTACAAAACAAGAAGGGAGACAGACGAAATAACAAAATATTGCAGTGAACAGCTTCAAGGTACATGCTTTGTGTGGTGCATGGTTTCAAGATGGGGAAATCTAATATAACTTGAAGAACCACACAGACAATACAGCTGGAACTCCAGTCGTTGGTCAATAAATGTCTATGGAGGAAAATGGATATAGGCTGGCAAGACATGTCGAGGAATGAAGACCCGTGGGAAACGCGCCAACAGCAGCCAGAGGGGGAGTGGGGGGGGGGGGAATATATCAAACCAATGAAATGGGATTGGGCACCGTCAAACGTGGCCAGAAAGGCCTTGACATGGAGTCCATAGGGAAAAAGGAAGAGAGGTAGACCAAGTGACTGTGGAAATGAATTTCGGTCACAGGACCTCAGTTGTAGAGTGGTATAATGAACAACTCAAGATGGAACTAGCTAGAAGAGGGTTGTCAATGGTATATGACCCGAAAGGAGCGACAGGAACTGATGGCGAAATCTAATTTGAAATATCAGCTGTCCCAAGAGACGAGATCTGTGCTATTCCCACGCTCCCATTCACCCCGTTGTCGCTTTGTCGGGTAGAGTAGAGAAGAATGTTTGATGTTTTCACTTCAAGTGATATGCCGGCAGTTGCACAGTTGCCAGCAGGGTAAGTCGGACAGGTAGAAATGAAGATGTAATACCATGTGAGACACAAACGTGTTGCCTACAGGCAGACTAGAGACAGTCGAGGGCTAAGAAAGGCAAATCTGATATGTATGAATCAGGAAATTCGGTAACAGCGGGCCACATGTCAAAATGTAATCTCATTTTTCTTTCCTCTCCTCCTCTTTTTCTTCTCCTCCTCCTCCTGTTCTTCTTCCTCTTCTTCGTCTTGTTCTTGTTGCTGTTCTTCTTCTTCCTCTTTCTCTTCTTCTTCGTCTTTGTCTCTTCCTGCTTTTTCTTCTCTTTTCTGGTCTCTTCTTTTTCGTTCGCTCTTTGTATTTTACCATGCAATACGGCACAAGGAGCCGTTTACAGTCGAAGTTGGATATTTGTACCTTCAGACCCGGAACCACAGCCACTGACAAGTCATCTTTGTTCGGCACAGCTCTACCAGTTCATTTTTCTAGATCAGTGCTCTTCAACCTGGACGCTACCGGTCACTAGCGGACGATTTTTAGCTTTCAGGTGAACGGTAGCAGAATAATTACATACTAAAAACACAACCTGAGAAAACTATCGCAGAAAACCAGCAAACCAGCAAAAGTGCAAATTTTGACAACCTGTGTTCATTCTTTTGCAGAATACGGTTGTGAAACATGGACAGTTACCCAAACCTCGATTCCGTCGAGTCGAAATGTTATAAAAAGATTATCTAAATACTGTAGACAACAACAAAAAAAAAAGAAGAAGAAGAAGGCAGACATAGTTGGGCATAGAGGAGACTTGGTTCATTTAACCACATCAACAGACAACGGTCTTATAGAGCAGTTATAGAAGGTATGGCGCCTGGAAAATGAGGCAGAGGTAGACCAAGACGGCGATGGCACCAAGATGTCAAGGGATGAATAGGCATGACGCTGGAGCAGGCTAGAGATTTGGCAAGAGAACGAGTTTCTTTCAGACGGGCTGTGATGGGCTGCGACGTTCTGCAAAGGACATGATACACGATGCCTAAAAAAGTCAAAAACACACAAAGACTAAGTGAACGAAAGAGGAAAGTTATAACAGTGGGAACCAGATATGACAAAGCTGAAGAGCACTGTTCGAGATGAATCAACACGTATACCTTAGGGACACCATTTACTCAGATAATCCAATCTTTAGGGACCAAAGATTATCTCCGTATTCTCCTTCTATCAGTAAAAATTGTCCCGTCTATCAAATGTATAGACATGCGCTTTGGGAGTGTTTAGTTGCAGCTTTGAGATTGCCCTTAACTCCACTACCTGGTCGGACAGCATTTTGGACTCTGTTCAGCTATTGACCCAGGTCTGTAGCTTAGATGGGTGAATATGATGATCAAAGTCTCTAACGTTGACTGATAAAACTGTGGATCAGAGTCTTAACGTAGACTGACAAAATTGATGATCAATGTCTGAACTACGACTGATAAAACTGATTATTAAAGTCTCTACACTGCTAACACTGATGATCAAAGTCTTAACGGAGACTGATAAAATTGATGATCAAAGTTTTAACGTACACTGCTAAAACTGATGATGAAAGTCTATAACGTAGACTGATAAAACTGTGGATCAAACTCTTAACGTAGAATGATAAAACTGAATCAAAGTCTTAACGTAGACTGATAAAACTGTGAATCAAAGTCTTAACGTAGACTAATAAATTTGATGATCAAACTCTTAACGAACACTTCTAAAACTGATAATGAAAGTCTCTAACGTAGACTGATAAAACTGAGGATCACATAATCTAACACATTGAACGGCCTCATTATCAAATTCTATAAATAACATTGATAAACCTGGTGATCAAATTCCATAACTACGATTGATTAACCCCATGAACAAGTTCCATAACTACAATTGATTAACCCCATGAACAAGTTCCATAACTCCAGCTTGCAAAACCTATTTAAAGTAGGTCCATTGAAGAACGTGATATATTATGACAGCTGAGATGTATGGAGATGATATTTATTATAAAGTACAGAGACATCTCCTTGACGAATACATGAATATTCATAGTGTGTAAATCTTGGCATAAATTGCAGTGGAGTTTGACATTTCACGAACTACAAGTGTTGAGTGGAAATCGATTTTACGGTTGGATGTGAAATCAATTTGTATATTTCAGATATACGTATTTTCTATAGGTTATGTAGGCGTTTTGGAGGTAGGTAATTGTTGGCGAATTTTCTAATATGGCAGCGCCCCCCCCCCCCCCCCCCCCAGTGTTGACCTCACATCCACTTGTTTTTGTGTGTTCTTTGTCGCTCCGGGTGGAGCATAATGCCACCACAACAATTTAATTCCTTCGCAAAGTCTATACTAAAAAGCTTTAGGTGCTCTTGTAGTTGTAGTTGCTGTAGAATTTTGTTTCACACGATAAAGTTGCTAGTCACATACAGACTTCTTTTTAGTCGTCTTTCACGACACACAGGGTAGTGCAACGGTTATGTTCTTTACTTCTCCGCTAGAGGAAATAAATCCCATCTAGGTCCCCTTAAAATGGAGGAAATAATGAGACCAATATACATACATGTATGTTGTAAAACGCCACTAAGGCGGACTGTGCTAGCAACATCATATTGTGTTGGACCGACAGGTGTAAATATTGCAGTCAAGCTGTAAACTACGACACAATGCATTCCGTTCTCTGGACTACATTCTGCTACTTAGGCCCGTGTCAGGATTTGGTAGCGGGAGATTGAGAACAAACGAAGCCAAGCCAAGCCAAGCCATATTGTATAAAGACGTTGCTATAGATACACCAAAATTACATACATTGCTGTGTTGCAGTCTTCCGGTAAGAAACGTCTACAATAGGGATTCTGTGCTCCGCATGGACCCAAACGGAAAGGAAGAAACAGGAGAACTTTTTCTCGAGTGGCAAAATCTGTTAGAGTGTTTTAACACTGACGTGAAACTGCAAGTTATGTTACTTAAAATGTAAATGGGTAGTTAACACTTTTACAGTTCAGGAAGATACAAGAGGGAGAATAAAAAACTGGACAACCTAGTTCAGATACACTGAAAATATATGCAATCAAATTTCGTAGTGCATCTTCCTACACGTTCAGGGGTTCCAAATCAGGAGGGAAATACCACCTTAGATCGGGTTCATTTTAGAGTTTCATGGGAAACTGGGAGGGGGGTGGGGGGTGGGTGGGGAAGGGGGGGGGGGAAAGAATTTATGACCACATCCTCATATTGTGTTGGAAAATAGGTCAATCTATAAACTACAATTCTACAGTGAGAACTTGTATCTTTATTCCTTACACCCCCACCCCCCAAACAAACTAGATAAATATACATAAAGAAAAATTGAGAAAAAAATTAAAAAAAAAAAAATTAATTAAATATCTATTTTCAGCACCAAATTTGAATTAGTGACGCCACAGAATAGTTTACTGTGTGGGGGTCAAACATTCTGCAAGAGTAGACGAGCATTTCTTGAATCTGTCAACGTTGGTCCATCATAAGAAGAGCTGCATCCCGTTTGTACAACAGCATGCCAGTATCCATGCTGTCAGACAATGTCATAACAACCATGCTATCTAACCCTGACCCTAAACTTAACTCTAATCCAAACCATAACCCTAACCCTAACCATAACCCTAATCCTTCGCAAAAACTTAATATAACCTTCTGTTCTACACTTATATCTTTATCTAAATCTTTACCGGTAATGTACATTGAGAAAAGAGCGTGGTTTTAGTTAGTTGGTTGCTCATCGCAAGCGAGGTTGCCCAGATCCACAGACGGGTTGCCCATCGCAAACTATGATGCCCACATCAACAGACGGGTTGCCCATTGCAAGCGATGATGCCCACATCAACAGACGGGTTGCCCATTGCAAGCGATGATGCCCACATCAACAGACGGGTTGCCCATTGCAAGCGATGATGCCGACATCAACAGACGGGTTGCCCATTGCAAGCGATGATGCCTACATCAACAGACGGGTTGCCCGTTCCAAGCGATGATGTCCACATCAACAGACGGGTTGCCCATTACAAGCGAGGTTGCCCACATCAACAGACGGGTATCCCATTGCAAGCGATGATGCCCACATCAACAGACGGGTTGCCCATTGCAAGCGATGATGCCCACATCAACAGACGGGTTGCCCATTGCAAGCGATGATGCCCACATCAACAGACGGGTTGCCCATTGCAAGCGATAATGTCCACACCAACAGAGGGTTTTTATCTTGATGATGTAGCACGCTGTATTTGGATTATAGTGAGAAAGAAACTGCGATTGCCATCGACCTCACTCTCTGGTCCCGAGCTACATTGAACCAGTGGCAAGACATTAGTCAAAACGACTGAAGGCAACTCAGGATGCTGGTCTCACTGGAGGTGAGACCAAGGATTTCTATGATAGTTGTGGGATTCGAAAGTCCATCTCTGGACCACAGCGACATTAGAAGACTCTGCAGATCAGTGCTGCATTCCTGTCGTGTCTTATGGCCAAAAATGGACCAGCGGATGATTGGCATGTTCATGCTCTATGAAGGCAGCCCCGATCAGCCATGCTGGCGTTGTAGGGTCTGGGCTGATGGATCTAGGCTTGTCATTGGCCAGCTCTTTAATGATAAGAGCACCTGTACTGATCACAGATGATGATATTAGTAACATTTTAGTTAATGAATTGGCTTGGCTTGGTTTGGCTTGGTTTGGCTTGGCTTGGCTTGGCTGGCTTGGTTTGGTTTGGTTTGGTTTGGTTTGGCTTGGCTTGGTTTGGTTTGATTTGGCTTGGCTTGGTTTGGCTTGGCTGGCTTGGCTTAGCTTGGCTGGCTTGGCTTAGCTTGGCTTGGCTTGACTTGGTTTGGTTTGGCTTGGCTTGGTTTGGCTTGGCTGGCTTGGCTTGGCTTGGTTTGGCTTGGCTGGCTTGGCTTGGTTTGGTTTGGCTTGGCTTGGCTGGGTTTGGTTTGATTTGGCTTGGCTTGGTTTGGCTTGGCTGGCTTGGCTTAGCTTGGCTGGCTTGGCTTAGCTTGGCTTGGTTTGGTTTGGCTTGGCTTGGTTTGGCTTGGCTGGCTTGGCTTGGCTTGGCTTCGTTCTCAATCTCCTGCTACCAAACCATGAAATGGCTTACGTAGCAGAATGTAGTCCAGAGAACGGAATGCGTTGTGTCATAGTTTACAGCTTGACTGCGATGTTTGCACCTTTCGGTCCAACATATCCGACTTCAGCAAGCATTTTTTGAGTACCGGGTTAGCATTCCCTATTCGATCCCTTCTCCTTAGTCAGTCTGCCCTGCTGCAGCCTGTTATCCAGGATCACCGCGTGGGGGTGTAGAAGGGTCTTGACAGCTCTGGTTCGCTGGCACTGACGCTAGCAGTCAGCTATGGGTCGCTGACCACTGCAGCTAATGCGCTGCTCAGCGTCTTGATCCCAGTTAATGAATTTATTCTGATACAATTTATTCTCGTGGCAGAAATGACTAAATTTACTATTGGACAATTGTAGATACGTGATTTCCAGATCAGCAACATTTTATTTTCCGTTATCTCTCCACAATTTGAATGGCCTATATTGTGGACATGACTATTTCATTCTCTTGATCACATCACACGCCGTTTGTTGAAATGAGGTTTAGTGTCACATGTCGTTTATTGACAGGAGGTTTAGTGTCACATGTCGTTTATTGACAGGAGGTTTAGTGTCACATCACATGTTGTTTGTTGAAAAGAGGTTTAGTGTCACATCACATGTCGTTTGTTGAAAGGAGGTTTAGTGTCACATGTCGTTTATTGGCAGGAGGTTTAGTGTCACATCACATGTCGTTTGTTGAAAGGAGGTTTAGTGTCACATGTCGTTAGTTGACAGGAGGTTTAGTGTCACATCACATGTTGTTTGTTGAAAGGAGGTTTAGTGTCACATGTCGTTTATTGACAGGAGGTTTATGGTCACAGGTCGTTTGTTGAACGGAGGTTTAGTGTCACATGTCGTTTGTTGACAGGAGGTTTAGTGTCACATTACATGTTGTTTGTTAAAAAGAGGTTTAGTGTCACATCACATGTCGTTTGTTGACAGGAGGTTTAGTGTCACATCACATGTCGTTTGTTGACAGGAGGTTTAGTATCACATCACATGTCGTTTGTTGACAGGAGGTTTAGTGTCCCATCACATGTCGTTTGTTGACAGGAGGTTTAGTCTCCCATCACATGTCGTTTGTTGACAGGAGGTTTAGTCTCCCATCACATGTCGTTTGTTGAAAGGATGTTTAGTGTCACAGAAATATGTGTATGGGTTTTTGTATGTAGTACCTCTGAAGCAACGTGAGAGGCGTCAAATTGAAAATATGAGTCCTGATCGATGTCTGGTTAGCTATTTCTGTTTTTTGTGTGATTTCATTTAGGAAATAGCGAAATGACCAGAAGATGATTAAGCACTTCCGTCTTAATTGGCCCCAAACAGACTTCTGCGGATTTATATCGTACATATTTGACAGCTGATGACTCTAACGGGACATTCTATATCAGGTTCAAGCAGAGGACGCCGATGTAACTTTATTAAAAATAAATAAGTTAAGACTTAGATAACGACAGAAGTGTGGAAGAATATGAATATATTCAGTTGTTACAAAGGGTTAGGGATATGGTTAGGGTTAGGGTTTGATAACATTGTTCTTATTACATCGTCTGACAGCATGGATAATGCCATGCTGCTGTAGAAACTGGATGCCACTCTCTTTATCATGTACCAACGTTTACAGATTTAAAAAAATCACTGCTAAGACGCAGGAATATGCGGAAGCAGAAGTAGAAATTCACGTCTGTTTTCGCGGAATAATTGACACCCCTACATTTGAAAAGTAGACTATTCTGTGACACCACTACCTCAAATTTGGTGTTAAGCATATATATTTCTTTTTGTTTGGGGTGAATTAAGACGCAAGTACTAAGAAGTCTTCTTATCTGTTTAGAATCCACATAATTACACACATACCCTTATGTGCCCAGTCCCTCGCAGCAAATGGAAAAAAGGGTGAAATTGCTGATAGTTTCCGTAGCTTGTTGTAATACTCACTACTGCTTCCTCCTCCCAGGCTCCCCTCTCCGTAGGATCTAAAAACTTTGTAATCTGTGGATTGCCGGATCATCAACTACAATGTCCTCATCAAAGAGCCGGCCGCTGGACAGCTGTCACCCGATTCCATATTCGATGTCCCTTCTACGAGTTCTTTTGAAGCCAGAGCGAGAGTTCTTCGATCGTCAATGACCCTTGCATGGTAAGTATGGCAGCTGAATCTTCAGCCAATCAGATCAAAGGATACGCATTTCTTCGTTCATTTCACGTGATTGGATATTTCCGGTAGCATTTCGTTGTAATGTTTTACAAATTGATTCTACAGATCTCGCAAAACATATTTTCCCGGCACGAAGTTAATGTACTGGAAATGCAAGTATAGCGTGTCTGTCTTTGAGCAATTATTAGTTGGTTCCGGAGAATGTAGAGGATCGGATGGCTAGCACGCACCAGGATCCGGTGAAACATAGTGACCAAGACCACACTTCAAGTCCATGTCGTGGTTCTGGTAATAGGCTGTGCTACTCCAGTCTGGTCAGTGAGGTGGGAATAGTAGTGCTGAACATACCGAAACACCTTGCTAGGAGGATCCAGTTCCACCTCCTTCATTGCGTTCAGGGATATATTCTTCTTCTTCCTCGTTCGTCTTTAGACCTCAAAGGCAGTAGTCGACTTTAGGCTCCGTGCACTTTTGTACAGTTTCTCGTGGAAGGATGCTGGGTGTTGCCAAATGCTACTTCTTTTGTCGGTATACAGGGGCGGGACTGCACACTGCGTTCTGCCTGTCATGGAAGCTGTGCCGCAGACAGAAATGTCTGTGGTGTCAATCGTGAACTTATTGTACTGGCATCTCAGTCTATTGGGACCTGTGCGTAGCCGGAGAATGATAACTTTGTCTCGCCTGGATAGTTGGTGGTAGGCATCGTTTTCTATGTGACCAGGGTGGTCTTTTTTTCCATTGTCACTGCTGGTTCAAGGATTAAACAACCAGTAGAAACCTCTATACGAGCTCATTCGTCAAGCCTGAAGAACTCAGCACGACTACCTACGCAAACAAACAAACAGACAAACAAACACACAATCTCATGTACACCATAATTGTAGGCATATCCAGAAAGGTGCATAAATAAGATTAGAAAACAAAAAGGGACACTTTAGTTACAAGTCTGCTGATGAGCTTTTATAAAATATGAAACTGGCCACAAGGTGAAGTACTTGAATTATAACGTAGAAACGGTTAAGCAGTCTACAGCAGTCTTTCTCCACCTTTTATAGTTGAGAAAAAGTTATCATCATATGTAAGGTTGTTACGGCCGTCTTCCATAACATGTGTGTATCTACATGTTAAGATATATTAACGTGTCAGTTACGTTCTCAATGAAACAGTCGATTAGTAAGTGTCTACGTTCTTCTGGTTGATTTTATTTGTAATCTATTCACAACATAAAAATGTCAGGCGTTGCAGATTATAAAAGTTATTGAAGATTATTTATCAAGGTAACGTGAATGGAAAATATAACTGATTGTTAATTGAACATTGACGTAGATCGCTACTCGGTTCCTGCTCATGGCATGTTACATCCACTGCCTTGCGGGATACCTGTAAACTGGGAAGGCTTCAGGAGTAAACCCTGAGGAAACAGATGTATCCTGTGGTGCTAGCACCAGTCGTGTCGATAATGTCTTGCCACTCGTATTCTTCTGTTCTTTGCGTTCAGGATCTTTTGATCATGCTATATCTACACGCCAGTCGCCATGAGGAAGTCTGTAGTCTTTACCAGGTCGGAGCGGCTGCCCCAAAGCTTTTGTCTCAGCTCTGCACCCTCTGGCCAGATCTGGCATCTCATTTTCATTTAGATTGGGCATTCCTGTAGAATATGCTCAGGGTTCTGACATCCTGTTCCACACGGGCACACATCGGTGTGTGAGATCTTCAGTCGGTAAAGATGTTCTAGTAGAGTGCAGTGTCCAGTTCTCAGACGAAATAAGGTAGTTTGTTGGTTTCTTTTGAGTTGGTGAATTGGGTCTGGGTGTACTGCTTATGTTTCTGTCTTCTCTCCATTGGTGTATATACTGATTTCTGATGATGTTCTTGATTTCTCTGTATGGTACTCGATGATTAAATTGCGCCTTTTTTCTGCCATCTTTTGCCAGAGCATCAGCTCTCTCGTTTCCCGTGATTCCGCAATGGGAAGGTAGCCACTGGAGCGCTGTTGCTGAGGATCTCTGAAGTTTTCCCAGTTCTGCTCTGATCTCTAATAACAGTGGTTCGTTGTTTGTTTTTTGTATTGTCTCATATAGTACTCTGCAGTCCGTGAATACAGCTATTTTTGTTGGAGGTTGCCTTTCTGTTTGAAGTATTCTCAGTGCTCGCAGGAGGGCCATAGATTCTGCTCTAAGGTTTGTGGACAACTTTCCTGTTGGGAGGGCCTCTTCTGTTTATATTTCCTCTTTTGTGTCTTATGAATAGGCCTCCTCCCCCATTTCGGCCTGTCCCCTCATCTGAACCATCTGTGTACACCTGTGTCCATTCCTTGGTATTATATTTCTCCTCAATCATTGCTTGTGCTAAAATTTTCAGCTCGTGGACACTGTGTTGGTCTTTTCTTCTGATTCCTGGTATCTCTGTACTTATTTCGATGTTATTTAAATTGCAGCTTGGCTCGTCATAGTTGATAAGCATTTCTATTTCTTCAGGGTTGTTGGGAATCGGTTCTCTTTATTTTTGGTGTAGGTGGTTTGATATATGGATGAAGCTGGTTCTCTTGATCCTATTTTCAACTGGGTGTTTCAGTTTTATATATATGGGATGATCAATTGCCACTCGTTAAAGGCAGCTCAGGACAAGAGATCGAGAGCGAGAAAGCGCAAGAGAGAGTGAGAGAGAGAAAGAGAGAGAGAGAGATTGGCAAATGGCGCACACACTCTTCCTCACTTTCATCTAAATGAACGAGTACGTCATCAATGTCAGCGGACAGAACAAACGGAGAAGATTGTCCACACACACGATCATCAGAGAGAGTGGTCTTCATCTCATGTGGTGGATGAACAGAGAGAGTGGTCTTCATCTCATGTGGTGGATGAACAGAGAGAGTGGTCTTCATCTCATGTGGTGAATGAACAGAGAGAGTGGTCTTCATCTCATGTGGTGGATGAACAGAGAGAGTGGTCTTCATCTCATGTGGTGGATGAACAGAGAGAGTGGATTTCATGTGGTGGATGAACAGAGAGAGTGGACTTCATCTCATGTGGTGGATGAACAGAGAGAGTGGTCTTCATCTCATGTGGTGGATGAACAGAGAGAGTGGACTTCATGTGGTGGATGAACAGAGAGAGTGGACTTCATGTGGTGGATGAACAGAGAGAATGGATTTCATGTGGTAGATGAACAGAGAGAGTGGTCTTCATCTCATGTGGTGGATGAACAGAGAGAGTGGACTTCATGTGGTGGACGAACAGAGAGAGTGGTCTTCATGTGGTGGATGAACAGAGAGAGTGGACTTCATCTCATGTGGTGGATGAACAGATAGAGTGGACTTCATCTCATGTGGTGGATGAACAGAGAGAGTGGACTTCATCTCATGTGGTGAATGAACAGAGAGAGTCGACTTCATCTCATGTGGTGGATGAACAGAGAGAGAGTGGTCTTCATGTGGTGAATAAACAGAGAGAGTGGACTTCATCTCATGTGGTGGATGAACAGAGAGAGTGGTCTTCATCTCATGTGGTGGATGAACAGAGAGAGTGGTCTTCATCTCATGTGGTGGATGAACAGAGAGAGTGGACTTCATCTCATGTGGTGGATGAACAGAGAGAGTGGTCTTCATCTCATGTGGTGGATGAACAGAGAGAGTGATCTTCATGTAGTGGATGAACAGAGAGAGTGGACTTCATCTCATGTGGTGGATGAACAGAGAGAGTGGACTTCATCTCATGTGGTGGATGAACAGAGAGAGTGGACTTCATCTCATGTGGTGAATGAACAGAGAGAGTCGATTTCATCTCATGTGGGAGATGAACAGAGAGAGAGTGGTCTTCATGTGGTGAATAAACAGAGAGAGTGGACTTCATCTCATGTGGTGGATGAACAGAGAGAGTGGACTTCATCTCATGTGGTGAATGAACAGAGAGAGTGGTCTTCATCTCAAGTGGTGGAAGAACATCATGCTCACGTCTGGTAGCTTGGGCTGAAGATCTGGCACATTGAATGATCTGACAGAACTCATTGACACATACATGGCTGCTTGCATTGTGGTAAACAAACCTGGCTGTCAACTACTGCAGCGTCTTTGTCAGGTGCATCCCCGAAGTAGAACAATATCTACAAGCTCAGTTTAAGGGAGAAAACTGCTTTTATTTGATTTAACCACGATCTCTCCTGTTACTCATTGATATATTTCCAGGAACACTTCTAGAGCTCGACAGAAATCCAACTGAGAAATTTGTGTGTAGAGAAACAATGAGATCGCATGGAGTCCATTTACTGGTTGGGAAAAGATATGGTCATTGGACCAGCGCATATAGTAAAGGCCGACTAAATATGGTTTTGCGTCGGACCAGCAACCTTATAATGTTTTTTAAATTACTACAGCAATCACCACTTTAATAGCACACATTGTGATTTGGCGCAGTCTTCGTTTAATGAGCCATCTACAGTTTTTTCGTTATTCTTCGTAGGGAGCGGAATGGAGATGAAAGAATCTGTGCATGAATGAATGAATGAATGAATGAATGAATGAATGAATAAATGAATAAATCAATGTATGCGTGAAAGTATACATGAATGAATTGTTCTCACCGTCTTTCACACAGAACATTAGCCTGATGAAATGGAAGTACCATTCTCTCTTGGACTGAAACCTCCAGAAACAAGCCCTTACATCCGGTCGAACTGTTCCCGCCTTTTACCGTGTGCCAGACGAGACGCTTTAGTGCATATCCTAGCTTTTGTGCCACATGTAGTTTTCGAGACATTTTTGTCAAATCTTCAAGCAATTAAGTCTATATCTGTCAACATATAACCAAACATGGCGTTATTAATACTGTCCGTCCTATTTCTCCATTGTTTCCTTACTTGTCATTTGTCACCACCAACATATTTAACAATGCATGTTTCACAATGTTGTACAAAATCATGCTGTTCGTGTTATGTATTCCCCCCCCCCCCCCACCTCCCCCAACACCCACATAGATTGTGTGTGCTTACAAGACATTGTATTTTCTTGTACTTTATTCTTCCTTGTCTTTCTATCCTTGTTATTGAAGATTGCGTTAAGTTTTTTTATCCTTCGCCGCAGCTCTGAAATAACTACACCCATTTATCTGATAAACTTGTCGGTCCGTCTAACGTGTATCTCCTCAACATACAGTTTGTACTTCATCAGTGTAGGAGAAGATCAGACTGTCACTATGCTTATTTTTGCGGAGATGAGAGTCCTTGAGAATTCTTATTCTTCATCGACCAACTGATGCTAGGCTGCTAGTCCGGTGAGGTTCACGATCAACTGATGCTAGGCTTCTAGTCCGGTGAGGTTCACGATCAACTGATGCTAGGCTGCTAGTCCGGTGAGGTTCACGATCAACTGATGCTAGGCTTCTAGTCCGGTGAGGTTCACGATCAACTGATGCTAGGCTGCTAGTCCGGTGAGGCTCACGATCAACTGATGCTAGGCTGCTAGTCCGGTGAGGTTCACGATCAACTGATGCTATGTTGCTAGTCCGGTGAGGTTCACGATCAACTGATGCTAGGCTTCTAGTCCGGTGAGGTTCACGATCAACTGATGCTAGGCTGCTAGTCCGGTGAGGTTCACGAAGGAGTTTCAGGTATTCACCTGTCCCCCACATCTTGTCGACCATGGTCTCTCCCCCATAGCCAGACTGCCTCTCTTTGGTTTGCAGAAGTGGGGCATTCTTGCAGAATTTATTCTGGTGTTTGTTTGGGTGCTCCACAATCGCACGCGGCAGTGTGCCTGAGACCCATTATGTGGAGGTTTGCTTTGAGTCTGCAATGTCCCGTTCTGAGTCTGTCCATCTCTGCCAAGTTTGTCTTTGCTGTCATTTCCTGGCTTGAATTTTTTGTGCTGTTCTCTCCATTCTGTCCTCATGGATCGTTTGATGAGTGTCTGTGCCCCTTTATAACTTTGTGGATAGGGAGTCTGAATCCTTTTCAATTTTTTGGTTTCAGCTTCGAAGATGCCTACATGCTTTCTGTGGATTACTCTGGCCAGATGGTTGAGATTTTTCATTAGTAGTCTGTTTGTTTTTTCTCTCTTGGAAATCCCGGTGCAGAGTGTGATCAAGAATCGCTTTAGATTTTTAAAACCGAGTAAGGGATTTATATTTTCTCCTTAATTCAAGGGACTCAATGTTTTATGTTTTTCCTAGCTCTGTGAAATGAGTGTCTTTCAGTCTCCCAAGGGTAATTCTGAAGTCTTGAGAATATTTTCTACTGCTCGACTGTTTTTCATCATCCGAATTCATGTCTGCTTTTTCATTTCTTGAAAAGATGGAATCTGAGTCTGCAGTGGGCGTTTCGCTATATATTCTTTAGGGGCCTTTATAGTCGAGAGTTAATACCATCGTCTCTCAACGCGATGAGCATGAACGGGGGGGGGGGGGGGGGGGGGGGCGATGGAATCCCGAAACATTTCAAAGGACTCCTGATCTCAAGGGATCTAAGACCAGAGTGGCTGCATCATGAGTTATCTCTAGTCATCTTGACAGATCGTCTTGTCACGGACCTAATATAGCTCGAGAGGGCAAAGTTGGTGACAACCGCCGTATCTTTCTCACTATAATGCAAGTACAGCGGAAGTTACATCATCAAGACAAAACCATCTCATGATGTTGCCATCATCCCTTGAGACAGGCAACCGGCCATTTTCTCATTTGATATTTTCTTAGTAAGGAATACGACTGAGTCTGCTGTATCAGACAGGGAAATTTATGACTGAGTGTGCTGTATCAGACAGGGGAATTTAGGACTGAGTCTGCTGTATCAGACGGGGGAATTTAGGACTGAGTTTGCTGTATCAGACAGGGGAATTTATGACTGAGTCTGCTGTATCAGACAGGGGAATTTAGGACTGAGTCTGCTGTATCAGACGGGGGAATTTAGGACTGAGTTTGCTGTATCAGACAGGGGAATTTATGACTGAGTCTGCTGTATCAGACAGGGGAATTTAGGACTGAGTCTGCTGTATCAGAAAAGAGAAACTATGACTGAGTCTGCTGTATCAGACAAGAGAAACTAGGACTGAGTTTGCTGTATCAGACAGGTGAATTTAGGACTGAGTTTGCCGTATCAGACGGGGGAATTTAGGACTGAGTTTGCTGTATCAGACAGGTGAATTTATGACTGAGCCTGCTGTATCAGACAGGTGAATTTAGGACTGAGTCGGCTGTATCAGACAGGTGAATTTAGGACTGAGTTTGCTGTATCAGACAGGTGAATGTAGGACTAAGTCTGCTGTATCATACTGGTGAATTTAGGGGACGGCGTGGCCTAGTGGTTAAGTGGCACGGCTCACAACCAGAAGGTGCTGGGTTCAATCCCCATCACAGCACCGGCCGTTACCCCGGGGAAGCAAACCCTTAGAAAATGCAGGAGGAAGCAGACCCTTACATAAAATGCATGCTGAAGTCAGATGCACTGGGCCGACAGGCGCAAAATAAAAACCACAGTGTATTGCACATACGCCTTGGGGAATAGAGAAATAAGGCGAACGCAAAAAAAAATAAAAAATACTGGTGAATTTAGGACTGAGTCTGCTGTATCAGACAGGTGAATTTAGGACTGAGTCTGCTGTATCAGACAGGGGAGTTTAGAACTGAGTCTGCTGTATCAGACAGCGGAGGTTAGGACTGAGTTTGCTGTATCAGACAGGGGAGTTTAGGACTGAGTCTGCTGTATTAGACAGGGGAGTTTAGGACTGCGTCTGCTGTATTAGACAGGGGAGTTTAGGACTGCGTCTGCTGTATTAGACAGGGGAGTTTAGGACTGAGTCTGCTGTATTAGACAGGGGAGTTTAGGACTGCGTCTGTTGTATTAGACAGGGGAGTTTAGGACTGAGTCTGCTGTATTAGACAGGGGAGTTTAGGACTGAGTCTGCTGTATAAGTCAGGGGAATTTAGGACTGAGTCTGCTGTATCAGACGGGGGAATTTAGGACTGCGTTTGCTGTATCAGACAGGGGAATTTATGACTGAGTCTGCTGTATCAGACAGGGAAATTTAGGACTGAGTCTGCTGTATCAGAAAAGAGAAACTAGGACTGAGTCTGCTGTATCAGACAAGAGAAACTAGGACTGAGTTTGCTGTATCAGACAGGTGAATTTAGGACTGAGTTTGCCGTATCAGACGGGGGAATTTAGGACTGAGTTTGCTGTATCAGACAGGTGAATTTATGACTGAGTCAGCTGTATCAGACAGGTGAATTTAGGACTGAGTCTGCTGTATCAGACAGGTGAATTTAGGACTGAGTTTGCTGTATCAGACAGGTGAATTTAGGACTAAGTCTGCTGTAGCATACTGGTGAATTTAGGGGACGGCGTGGCCTAGTGGTTAAGTGGCACGGCTCACAACCAGAAGGTGCTGGGTTCGATCCCCATCACAGCACCGGCCGTTACCCCGGGGAAGCAAACCCTTAGAAAATGCAGGAGGAAGCAGACCCTTACATAAAATGCATGCTGAAGTCAGATGCACTGGGCCGACAGGCGCAAAATAAAAACCACAGTGTAATGCACATACGCCTTGGGGAATAGAGAAATAAGGCGAACGCAAAAAAAAAAAAAAAAAAAAAAATACTGGTGAATTTAGGACTGAGTCTGCTGTATCAGACAAGTGAATTTAGGACTGAGTCTGCTGTATCAGACAGGGGAGTTTAGAACTGAGTCTGCTGTATCAGACAGCGGAATTTAGGACTGAGTTTGCTGTATCAGACAGGGGAGTTTAGGACTGCGTCTGCTGTATTAGACAGGGGAGTTTAGGACTGAGTTTGCTGTATTAGACAGGGGAGTTTAGGACTGAGTTTGCTGTATTAGACAGGGGAGTTTAGGACTGAGTCTGCTGTATTAGACAGGGGAGTTTAGGACTGAGTCTGCTGTATCAGACAGGGGAGTTTAGGACTGAGTCTGCTGTATTAGACAGGGGAATTTAGGACTGCATCTGCTGTATTAGACAGGGGAGTTTAGGACTGCGTCTGCTGTATTAGACAGGGGAGTTTAGGACTGCGTCTGCTGTATTAGACAGGGGAGTTTAGGACTACGTCTGCTGTATTAGACAGGGGAGTTTAGGACTGCGTCGGCTGTATTAGACAGGGGAGTTTAGGACTGCGTCTGCTGTATTAGACAGGGGAGTTTAGGACTGCGTCTGCTGTATTAGACAGGGGAGTTTAGGACTGAGTCTGCTGTATTAGACAGGGGAGTTTAGGACTGAGTCTGCTGTATTAGACAGGGGAGTTTAGGACTGCATCTGCTGTATTAGACAGGGGAGTTTAGGACTGCGTCTGCTGTATTAGACAGGGGAGTTTAGGACTGCGTCTGCTGTATTAGACAGAGGAGTTTAGGACTGCGTCTGCTGTATTAGACAGGGGAGTTTAGGACTGAGTCTGCTGTATTAGACAGGGGAGTTTAGGACTGCGTCTGCTGTATTAGACAGGGGAGTTTAGGACTGCGTCTGCTGTATTAGACAGGGGAGTTTAGGACTGCGTCTGCTGTATTAGACAGGGGAGTTTAGGACTGCGTCTGCTGTATTAGACAGGGGAGTTTAGGACAGCGTCTGCTGTATTAGACAGGGGAGTTTAGGACTGCGTCTGCTGTATTAGACAGGGGAGTTTAGGACTGCGTCGGCTGTATTAGACAGGGGAGTTTAGGACTGCGTCTGCTGTATTAGACAGGGGAGTTTAGGACTGCGTCTGCTGTATTAGACAGGGGAGTTTAGGACTGCGTCTGCTGTATCAGACAGGGGAGTTTAGGACTGCGTCTGCTGTATTAGACAAGGGGAACTTCTTTGTGCAGTTTGTCCGCGAGACCGTTTTCTTCCTGCATGCACTTCTTCCTACCCAACCATCTGTTTGTCCAGCACAGCTGACTCCCCTCTTCTGTGTCCTGACCTCTTGCGACACCATAGACATAGCTGCCTCCTCCTCTTCTGTGTCCCGACCTCTAGCGACACCATAGACACAGCTGCCTCCTCCTCTTATGTGTCCCGACCTCTAGCGACACCATCGGTTCATCTGCCTATTCCTCTTCTGTGTCCTGACCTCTAGCGACACCATAGACATATCTGCCTCCTCCTCTTCTGTGTCCTGACCTCTTGCGACACCAAAGACACAGCTGTCTCCTCCTCTTCTGTGTCTATGGTCCTCTATGCTAGAGGTCGGACGCAGTGAATAAACTGGTCTCAGTCGATGACTCATGGCTGACGGCTTGCGTTAGAATCAGCACGCATTGCTGACGGCTTGCGTTAGAGTCAGCACGCATTTCTGACAGCTTGCGTTAGAATCAGCACGCATTGCTGACCAAGATCTTACTCCGCGTCCAAGTGACGGCCCTGTAAACAGACTGCACTCGTGCATTTTGGCTGAGAGAACAGGAAGGTTAGAGTGAAGGCCAGACCGGTCCTCTAAATGACGTGCTGAAACAGGATATGTGGCGCCGAAGTGCGTGTAAATCGTAGCTTCGCTGTAATTTACAACACAACTTAACCAAACGTATTTTTTCAGAACGAACGCAGAATACGAAGAATAAGATGAACTTAGAAGACGTGAGGAGAGTCAATTTTCTTTCATGAGCAATCTGTTATGTATTTCTTGTTTTCAATCCACATCTATATAGTTTTTCTTTAACATCGTCTATCCTTTATTTTATTGTCTTCCTCTTACTGTAAAACGGTGTGGTGTTATTGACTCGGGCGATAGGTAGTTTTGAAGACATTTGTGAAAATGTAAGTCCATGTTTGTCTTCATATAACCAAAAATGGCGTTGTTAATACATTTTTTCATTGTTTTTTTCTGAACCCTCATAAATACAATTGTTGACAGCAAAATTTCAATAAGAACATAAGTAATTCTATCAATATAAATTCTTTCTTTTTTTCTTTACAATTGTCGTGTTGGTACATTACAAATTCAACAAGAGCATCAGTAATTCTATCAATAATATAGATTCTTTCTTTTCGTTGAAACTTTCATTCGCGATAAAAACAATACAACATATTTGATAGCCCATTCTAGCGCTCACAGAATGACCCACATCCGACGACATTGGATCTATAGCTGATATTATCAAGAGTTATTCATTCGAATGATCCTGGTTTATGATTCAGTTTTTATGAGTTTTTGTGTGTGTGAGTTTGCTGATTGGGCTTTTCAGGTCCCGGCATGCAGACTTCCGTTTTGGACGATTACATGAAAAATGGCGTACTTCAATATCGACTTCTGGGGTTGCGTGCATTATTGTCTTTATCTCAGTTGTTATTTCTTGGTAGTGTCATTCATTCTTCTTTATAATACTTCTTACATGCTATCTGTTTTTTCATCTGTTATTTTCAGTTATTTTTTACATCCTTATTTCTTGTCAATCTATCCAACCTTCTTGCCTTTTCACTTATTTTCATTCTCTTCTGAATGTTTAAATCTTACTTCATCATTCTAATTTGCATTCTTTTTATATGGTCACATTACCGTTTTATTTTCTTTTTGCATTTTCACTTTCAAACTTATTCCAACTAATCTATCATTTCTTCTCCGGAATGCATCATTTTTTCTCTGGTAAGCATTGTTTCTTCTCTGGTATACATCATTTCTTCGCTGGTATGCATCATTTCCATACATTCACGAAGATACATGAAAAACATATAGGTTCAAAGATGATCGCAAGAAAAAATTAAATAATTACTTGATAAATGTATTTGTTTCTTCCGTAAAGCAGCTAATAATACGGCCTGAATTCCTAGCATGATTGGGTTCGCATCCATGAACCACTAAGGTCGTTCCTATATGAGAGGTAACCATTAACATTCGCGCTGGAGTCGGACGCAGAGGTGACGCTATGACACATAACACAGTACATCGCACTCTATCTTAGGAAACAAGGACAACAAGGAGGGGTTTTGAAAAAGCTAAACACTTCTAACGATTAAACTGAAAGCAGCACGTTCATAACGTTCTGGAGCTAATCGAGCCCTGTTCTTTCAAGGGGAATCAGATTGATAAGTTTTTGTGATGATAAGGAAGGCGGTGACAATCAGGAAATTGAAAACAACGATGATTCTGATGATGATCATTGCTGTTATGTTGATGGTGCACATGCTGATGGTGCACATGATGATGGTGCACATGATGATAGTGCACATGATGATGGTGCACATGATGATGATGCACATGATGATGAGGTCGATGACGCTTATCATTGTCTCTCTCCGTCTTGTCAGACCATAGTAATTGTGCTTTGAAGAAATGTAAGCAACTACAGTCTTTGACGGTAACGAATGTGACTCGTAAGACTAATCCGGGCAGAGAAGCGTCTATCACAGTGTGTGCAGCAAAAGTCAGGATCCTCTGCGGCATCGCATGGTGTGGTGTGTCTTCTCAAACACTGATCCTTTAGCCTATAAGCAATCAGTATCTCCTTTGTCTGTATTCCATGCTTAATCCTGCCCCTCCATGTAACACGATCCATGGCGTCCTGTTCTCATGATTCCAAATCGTTGCCTGCATCATTCATATCCCGCTTGCCCATGAGAGTTATAACAGGAGGCATTAAGTCAACGCCAATTGTAGAACTTGAAAAGATTACAAATCTGCAATCCATGACAGAAGAGACTGCAGAGCCCAGCTGCAGTCAGAGAAACTCAGAAGACTGACTGACCATCCAATGCACCAGAGACTAAACAATCTCGGAAATGGGAAACTAAAGCGGAGAAACTTTGCAGAAATAGCACGAAGACCCCCATGAACGCACTAACAACACCAAAGCCCATCCCTACTGTACGAAAACCTACCTGGAGGCAGCATATATTTCCAGAGGTGGTAGAAAATATACCAGGTATTGGAAACAAAAACTGCCAGACTGAAAAAGAATGAAGAGATTATACCCTGAGCTACATAACGGAAAATTACCCAAGCATGGACTGGACCCATGCATACACCGACGGTTCTGTGACAAACACAACACAAAACGGACTGGCAGGAATATCTCTGAACCTACCAAATGGCAGAAAAATAACACTGTCATTAGCTACTGGAAAATACACAAGCGATTTCAGAGCGGAGGCAGAGGCACTGAGGGCGGCAGTGGAAGAAATGGTGACAGGTAAAAGGAATGAAAGCCACATAGTCCTGATTACAGATGCTCTGGCCATAGTCACAGCACTAAAAAGCCCGAAAAATACTGAACTAAATGATTTAAGAGCAGTACTCTGTCAACTATGCCAGCAGTCTGCACCAAAAAGGGTAGTGGTGCAGTGGGTCCCATCCCACTGCAACATCCAAGGCAATGAGGAGGCAGATAGACTGGCAAAAGAAGGTGCAAAACTACCACAACCAGATACTAGTATGACATACGAAGAGTCAAAACGGCTTATTAGAGCTAGATACATGACCAAATGGGAAACCGAACATACTGGCTACACCAAAAACGATGCCTATTACCAGTTGAACAGAAGAGAGCAGGTCGTGGTCTTCAGTCTTCGCACTGGCCACAATAGACTGAGGTACCACCTATTCAACAAATTGAAGATATGTGGCAATGACGAATGCCCGTGCGGTACCGGGAAAATGACCGCTGAGCATTTGCTGCAAAACTGCCCGACATACGAGGATCAGAGAGAGCAGATGTGGCCATCAGCAGTGACAACACTAGACAAGCTCTATGGCAGTGTCGACAGCCTCATGATGACCGCTGCTTTTTTCGAAAAAATAAAGGTTGATGTCTGACTGCGTACGAAGAAGAAGAAGAAGATATCCCGCTTGCAAACATCCTTGTACCGATGTAATGGCCGGTCACAAGACCTTTTCCCCAACTGGTATTCCCCATAGAGAAGATATTATTGTATTCTGCCATCATCGATCCTCCGAATGTACCCCAGCGATCGGTACCTTCGATTAATAAGCATGGAAAAAATTGTGACAGTGCCTGTTCTCTCCAACATCCCTGCCTTGGTGATCTTGTCTTGCCACCCAACGCCCAGGATTCTGCACAGGCACCTCATGTGATAGCTGTTTAGCCGCCTCTCCTGGTACATGCAGGTAGATCGTGTCTTACTGCGATAAAGAAAGGTGCTGAGGACACATGCCTGGTAAACAAGTGTTTTTGTTTTAACAGTGAGCTTCTTGTTCTCCCAGACCCATTTTGTTAATCTGCTCATTGTTGTTGCTGCCTTTCATATCCTGATATTCATCTCTTGTTCCAGGGATAGTTTATTATTGCCTGAAGATCCCAAGTATGTAAAATTATTTACTACACCAAGAACCTCATCATCAATGGAGATTACTGGTGGTTTGTTTGCATCCTAGATCATAATCTGTATTTTCGTTTTGCTGATTGTTAACCGAACTCCCAGCAGGCATCCGAAAATGTAGATAGTAGGCTTTGCAGTTGCTCCTCGGAATGAGTTGTAATTGTGGCATCCTCCGCAAAGAACAGTTCTCTCATCAGCTCCCTGTTTAATTTGGTTTTGGCTTTCAGCCTTTAAGAATTGAATAGGCACCATCTGAGAATGAATGAAGATACCACCTTCCTGGTCACGAAATGCATGTTTTAAGAGAAGTGAGAAATATATTCCAAAGAGGGTTGGAGCAAGTACTCCGCACTTGATTGCAAACTCCTCTGAAGACGCACCGTAAAAGTTGATAGTGCCTTTCATGTCCGTGTGGAACGACTCGATAATGATCAAAAGAATCGATGGGCAACCAATCGTCCCGAGCGCTTTGAACAGACCCACACGACTGACCAAGTCCAATGCCTTCGTGAGATCTATGAAGGCAATTTACAATAGTTGCTTTTGTTCTTCTGCATTTCTCTTGCAACTGTTGTAACGAGAATATCATATTTGTGGGGGACCTATTCCCACAAGAACAACATTGTAACTCTGGGTAACCAGACAGCCAGGGGCGTCCCTCCCTGCTCCAGTTGACAGGGTCTTATAACCGGTAAACTGCCGGCCAACTTTCAGAGCTACAGGTTGCACAGCCATATCTGACAAAACCTGACAAAACACGCCAGTATCCTATCTGACAAAACCTGACAAAACACGCCAGTATCCTATCTGACAAAACCTGACAAAACACGCCAGTATCCTATCTGACAAAACCTGACAAAACACGCCAGTATCCTATCTGACAAAACCTGACAAAACACGCCAGTATCCTATCTGACAAAACCTGACAAAACACGCCAGTATCCTATCTGACAAAACCTGACAAAACACGCCAGTATCCTATCTGACAAAACCTGACAAAACACGCCAGTATCCTATCTGACAAAACCTGACAAAATACGCCAGTATCCTATCTGACAAAACCTGACAAAACACGCCAGTATCCTATCTGACAAAACCTGACAAAACACGCCAGTATCCTATCTGACAAAACCTGACAAAACACGCCAGTATCCTATCTGACAAAACCTGACAAAACACGCCAGTATCCTATCTGACAAAACCTGACAAAACACGCCAGTATCCTATCTGACAAAACCTGACAAAACACGCCAGTATCCTATCTGACAAAACCTGACAAAACACGCCAGTATCCTATCTGACAAAACCTGACAAAACACGCCAGTATCCTATCTGACAAAACCTGACAAAACACGCCAGTATCCTATCTGACAAAACCTGACAAAACACGCCAGTATCCTATCTGACAAAACCTGACAAAACACGCCAGTATCCTATCTGACAAAACCTGACAAAACACGCCAGTATCCTATCTGACAAAACCTGACAAAACACGCCAGTATCCTATCTGACAAAACCTGACAAAACACGCCAGTATCCTATCTGACAAAACCTGACAAAACACGCCAGTATCCTATCTGACAAAACCTGACAAAACACGCCAGTATCCTATCTGACAAAACCTGACAAAACACGCCAGTATCCTATCTGACAAAACCTGACAAAACACGCCAGTATCCTATCTGACAAAACCTGACAAAACACGCCAGTATTCTATCTGACAAAACCTGACAAAACACGCCAGTATCCTATCTGACAAAACCTGACAAAACACGCCAGTATCCTATCTGACAAAACCTGACAAAACACGCCAGTATCCTATCTGACAAAACCTGACAAAACACGCCAGTATCCTATCTGCAAAGCTTCAGATGGTTTCAAAATCAGAGTTTTCCTTCTCCTAGATGAGCTGCCTTCCTAGACTTTCTATCCCCATCTGCCAGAAACTACGGGTTTTAAGGCGCTAGTGACTCGCCTTCCACCCCTTCTCCTGTTAGTCAAAACAGTCCCCCCACCCCCCCCCCCCCCTTACCCAAGGCTATGACAACTTTTAGAACTTTTAGGAGACGCTTATGATGATACTGGTAATCATGCTCATGATGATGATGTTGATGATGGTCGTGATGTTAATGTTGTTGATGATGTTCGTGATGATGTTGATGAAGCTCATGATGATGATGATGACTAATTACAACAACTGAGTGATTGTTAGAGCAATTGCTTAACTCGGCGATGAATCTGAGTTCGCTCTCCGATATTAACACACTCAAGACTATCCATCTGTAAATTGATACCTGATACTGATAGAGAAAGCAGAACCCCGAGAAATGAAACTGGCTATTCACACATGGCACACACATCATGAGGCATAGTAGAGCAAGCACTATAGTGGTACCCGATGTTGAAATTAATAGGACAACTGTAACCTACGTATCAGGTAGGAAAGGAGACTTAAGAGTGTTGCGTATGGGATCAGCAACCTCATTATGCAAAACTTTAAACGTCTGATCAGTGTATTTGTAGAGCATTCACTATCCGCCGCAACGTTGCTTGGTTAACCTAGCTGTTGATGGGTACCTAATTTACTGTTATGAAAGGAAAGACAGCTAGGAAGGGAGCTGGTCAGCTCGTACAATAAACAAGCTGTGGCCTTGTACAATGACATCTCCTGCACTTCATACCCGATAGCAGTATCGCTATGGGACTGCATTTACCTCATTTTACATTTTACATACCTGCAAAACTACTCTAGTGAAACTGTCACTGTCGGTGCTCAGATGTGTCCTTCTGTAAGAAGGCTGGCTGTAGTTGTGGTTCAGTGCTTCAGATTGAGGCAGGGATCAACAGCTGAGCAGTACATGAGCTGCAGCGGTCAGCGACCCATAGATGGCTGCTAGCATCAGGGCCAGCGAGCCAGAGCTGCCAAGACTTCTACTCCTCCACGTGGTGATCCTGGATAACAGGCTGCAGAAGGGCAGACTAAGGAGGAGGAATCGAAGATGGAAGACTAGCCCGGTACTCAGAAATGTCTGCTGAAGTCCGATGTGTTGGACCGAAAGGTACACATATCGCAATCAAGCTGTCAACTACGACACAACGCATTCCGTTCTCTTGACAACATCCTGCTACTTGCAAAGTCGTTATCATGGCTGGTAGTGGGAGATTGAGAACGTTCAGGGCTTGGTAGCGGGAGATTGAGAACGTTCAGGGCTTGGTAGCGGGAGATTGAGAACATTCAGGGCTTGGTAGTGGGAGATTGAGAACATTCAGGGCTTGGTAGCGGGAGATTGATAACGTTCAGGGGTTGGTAGCGAGATATTGAGAACATTCAGGGCTTGGTAGTGGGAGATTGAGAACATTCAGGGCTTGGTAGCGGGAGATTGAGAACATTCAGGGCTTGGTAGTGGGAAATTGAGAACATTCAGGGCTTGGTAGCGGGAGATTGATAACGTTCAGGGGTTGGTAGCGAGATATTGAGAGCGAACGAAGAAGAGGATTGAGCCAGAAAACGAAAAAAAAAAGAGGAATGTGTCCAATAATGTTTCAAACACTTCATCCTTGACAGCACTGTCAAATACGTAACTACAATTCCGTACGCGTGCCTTGTTTATTCCCACCTTGTCCAAAAACCCAACGCCTTTTAATTGTTCCAATTTGCCATTTTATAAATTATGAATGCTAGCCTTATTTCGTCTGACGCAACACCTAGGTGACAGGACCTTCAATACTTTGTTAGCGTGTTTCATTAGAACCACTTCATAATTGATGATATGAGCCATATATATATCAGCGTCCTCGCTTTCATTTGCCGCTGGGTTTGTATGTTTAAACTTGTGTAAAGTTAATATTTGTCATTCCGTACCTACATATGTATGTATGTATATACGTGTGTGTGTGTGTGTGTGCGTGCGTGTGTGTGTGTTTGTGTGTGTGTGTGTTTGTGTGTGTGTGTGAGTGTGTGTGTGAGTGTGTGTGTGTGTGAGTGTGTGTGTGAGAGTGTGTGTGTGTGAGTGTGAGTGTGTGTTTGTGTGTTAGTGTGTGTGTGTTTGTGTGTGTGTGTTTGTGTGTGTGTGAGTGTGTGTGTGAGTGTGTGTGTGAGTGTATGGGTGTGTGAGTGTGTGTGTGTGTGAGTGTGTGTGTGTGAGAGTGTGTGTGTGAGAGTGTGTGTGTGTTTGTGTGTTTGTGTGTGTGTGTGTGTGAGTGTGTGTGTGTGAATGTGTTTGTGTGTGTGTGTGTATTTATGTATGTATGTGTGTGTGTGTGTGCGCGTACGTGTGTGTGTGTGCGTGCGCGTACGTGTGTGTGTGTCTGTGTGCGTGTGTGTGTGTTTGTATGTATGTTTGTATGTATGTTTGTATGTATGTATGTATTAATGTTTGTATGTATGTATGTCTGTATGTATGCATGCATGTATGTACGTACAGAGGTGACCACCCCACCTCAAATACAAACTGTGGACTATTCATTTACGTCTCCAACACTTCATCCCTGACAGCAGTGTCTGCAATAGGAATACTTTGATCTTTAATTAACCTTTGCCATTTTGTCTGTCCGTGACGAAACGACCAAATACAGACTGGCCTACCTTGCTCCAATAAGACACAAATGTATTATTAGTCTTTCTAATATTGTCTGTCTTTATGTACCTACTAGTGACTTAAGGACCGCATTCAGATTGACATATCCCTGTACCAATTAGACACACATGTGTTATTCATTTTGTCATTCTGTCTATAGGTTCATATCAGTGAATTGACTTAACTTAACGTCTTTATTCTGTTTTAGAAGCCTGCAGAGTCTGTATGCAACCAATTTCTTTTATTTCATTCGATCTAAAAACTATGCGCATCTTTTCTATTCTTGAATGCATTAATGCATTCACCAATATCTGACTGAAAAAAAATATTTTCTGGAATCTAATCTGGACGTTTCTTTAATGAATTTGTAGCTGTGCTCTCTTGTTCTAGTTCGTGGCAGTGCTTTGAATGAACTTCTTACAGTCTATTTTATCCTATCCGTTTATTATCTTGTAAATATATTTGAAGTCACATCGAATTCTTCTCTTTTCTTGACACCTTAGGCTGTTTTTTGTGTGTTTTTTTTTAGTTTCATCATAAGTGTAATTCCGTAATCTCACTATCAGTTTTGCTGCTCCTCTTTGTATCCTTTTTAGCATATTCTTATCCCCTCTACAGTAAGAACTGCACACATGTACACAGTACTCCAGTCTAGATCTAACTGATGTCTTTTACGGTTTGACTATCACTTCCTTGCTCCTATGTTTAATATTTCTTTTTACCATACCTAGCTTTGCATTTGCCTTTTTCACTGCTACCTGGACTTGCTCACTCACCTTATCTGCACGATCTATTATAATCAATAGGTCCCTTTCCTTTTTCTATCATTCTAATATTGTTCTAGCCCATTCTGCAAATCTACCCATTTGGAGGACTGTACATTTATCTACATTTAATTCCATTTGCCCGCTGACAGACCACACTTGAACATAATCTAAATCCAACCATAATATATCCACCTGTGCTTTAAATGAGACACTAATGTAAAGTTTTGTGTCATCCGCAAATTTTGCCATCATGAATCCGATATCATTGTCCAAATCGTTTATATATATCAAGAACAATATTGGTCCCAAAGCCGAGTCCTGTGGCACACCACTTTTCACTTCACACCACTCAGAGTATTCCTTATTTATGCCCACCCTCTGCCTTCTTCCCGTTAACCAATTTTCAATCCATTTGGCAACTTCCCTTCCTATTCGATGTGATTTTAACTTTCGAAATAATCTTTGATGAGGTACTCTATCAAAGGCCTTTGCAAAATCTAGATAAATAACGTCCCCTGGCTCCCCTTTATCTATCATTTTAGAAACCTCCTCCATGAATTCTAATATATTTGTTAAGCATGATTTCCCTCTAGTAAACACATGCTGACTATTTCTGATTAGATACAATTTTTCTAAATTCATTACAATGTTTTCTTTAATTATTGACTAACAGTTTACAGACTATGCGCGTTAAACTCACCGATCTATAATTCGCTGGATCTTTTTTTTGCCCTTTTTGAATAAGGGGATCACTCCCGCATCTTTCTAATCCCATGGAACAATCCCTTTTGCAAGTGATTGAGAACATAATATAGCCAATAATTTTGCTAGTTGGTCTCTAATTTCAAACAGCAATTTTGAATGAATACCATCTTGACCTGGACATTTATCCACTTTCAACCCCTCCAATTTTTTTACAAACCATTTTCTCTGTGATACAGATTGACCTTAATCCTGCTGTATCCATGTCTCTTTAAAAAATATCTATAGGCTGTGGGATCTTAGAGCAGTCCTCTTTTATGTAGACTGTGCCAAAGTACTGATTGAGTAGATTAGCTGCCTCCCTATTCTCACTTATTATATTTCCTACACTGTCTTTGAGAGGGCTTCTTTGTCTTTCGTTCTTTGTTTATTTCTAACATAAGAAATTACTATCAGTCTTGATCTTCAGAGTAAGTTTTTTGTTCAAAGTGTATTTTTGCTGTTTTATTCACTTTCTGAGCTTTGTTCTGCTTGTCCAAATATGTTAAATATGTTTCTTTTGATCTACCTGCCATTATAAATTTTACCCATGCTTTATTTTTAGCTCTTCTACATTTAACTACAGATCTAGTTATCCACTTTTTACGCTTGGGGTTTACCTCCCTACATGAAACACATTCCTCTTTTAGCGTTTCTAGAACTGTTTTAAAACTCTCCCACTCTTGTTCATCATAAGGACATAGTCGGAGTCATCTCTCGCAGGAAAGGTACCTGGTTCAAGTCCCCACATCGAGACGTCCCAGTCTACACAGTAAACGTAAGACGGGGTAACCTGTTAGGGACCACATGGCGGCGTGGAAGACTTGTCAAATCTAAAATCTTAAAAGGGGCGGCTTGGGCTAGTGGTTAAGTGATACTGTTAAGTGGTTCGATCCCCATTACCGCACCGGCCGTTACCCTGTGGAAGCAAACTCTAAAAAATGCCGGAGGAAGCAGACCCTTACATAAAATGAATGCTAAAGTCGGATGCATTGGACCGACAGACACAAAATGAAAACCACAGTACAACGCACCTTGGTGAATATACCTATATAATTAGGAGAATGCAAAAAAAAAAATTAAAAAAAATAAATTATCCCACCCCCCACCCCCCCCCCCCCCCCCCCCAAAAAAAATAATCTTAAATTGCCTGAAATGTAACCTCTTGACTTATCTTAAGCTATACCTATAACAGGTTGAGATAACTTTCACCATAAGTTATATTTATACCAGGTTGAGATAACTTTCCACCTTTAGCTATACTTATACCAGGTTGAGATAACTTTCCACCTTAAGCTATACATCTACCAAGTTGAGATAACTTTCTACCTTAAACTATACCAGGTTGAGATAACTTTTCACCTTAAGCTATACCTATACCAAGTTGAGATAACTTTCCACCTTAAGCTATACTAGGTTGAGATAACTTTCCACCTTAAGCTATACCTATACCAGTTTGAGATGACTTTCCACCTTATGCTATACATATACCAGGTTGAGATACCTTTCCACATTAAGCTATACCTATACCAGGTTGAGATGACTTTCTATCTTAACCTATACCTATACCAGGTGGAGATAACTTTCCACCTTAAGCTATACCTATTCCAGGTTGAGATAACTTTCCACCTTAAGCTATACCAGGTTGAGATAACTTTCCACCTTAAGCTATACCTATACCAGGTTGAGATGACTTCCCCCCTTAAGCTATACCCATATCAGGTTGAGATGACTTTCCACCTTAAGCTATACCTATACCAGGTTGAGATAATTTTCCACCTTAAGCTATACCTATACCAGGTTGAGATAACTGTCCACCTTAAACTATACCAGGTTGAGATAACTTTCCACCTTAAGCTATACCTATACCAGGTTGAGATGACTTTCCACCTTAAGCTATACATCTACCAAGTTGAGATAGCTTTCTACCTTAAACTATACCAGGTTGAGATAACTTTTCACCTTAAGCTATACCTATACCAAGTTGAGATAACTTTCCACCTTAAGCTATACATATACCAGTTTGAGATGACTTTCCACCTTATGCTATACATATACCAGGTTGAGATACCTTTCCACATTAAGCTATACCTATACCAGGTTGAGATGACTTTCTATCTTAACCTATACCTATACCAGGTGGAGATAACTTTCCACCTTAAGCTATACCTATTCCAGGTTGAGATAACGTTCCACCTTAAGCTATACCAGGTTGAGATAGCTTTCCACCTTAAGCTATACCTATACCAGGTTGAGATGACTTTCCACCTTAAGCTATACATCTACCAAGTTGAGATAACTTTCTACCTTAAACTATACCAGGTTGAGATAACTTTTCACCTTAAGCTATACCTATACCAAGTTGAGATAACTTTCCACCTTAAGCTATACTAGGTTGAGATAACTTTCCACCTTAAGCTATACCTATACCAGTTTGAGATGACTTTCCACCTTATGCTATACATATACCAGGTTGAGATACCTTTCCACATTAAGCTATACCTATACCAGGTTGAGATGACTTTCTATCTTAACCTATACCTATACCAGGTGGAGATAACTTTCCACCTTAAGCTATACCTATTCCAGGTTGAGATAACTTTCCACCTTAAGCTATACCAGGTTGAGATAACTTTCCATCTTAAGCTATACCTATACCAGGTTGAGATGACTTCCCCCCTTAAGCTATACCTATATCAGGTTGAGATGACTTTCCACCTTAAGCTATACCTATACCAGGTTGAGATAATTTTCCACCTTAAGCTATACCTATACCAGGTTGAGATAACTGTCCACCTTAAACTATACCAGGTTGAGATAACTTTCCACCTTAAGCTATACCTATACCAGGTTGAGATGACTTTCCACCTTAAGCTATACATCTACCAAGTTGAGATAACTTTCTACCTTAAACTATACCAGGTTGAGATAACTTTTCACCTTAAGCTATACCTATACTAGGTTGAGAAAACTTTCCACCTTAAGCTATACATATACCAGTTTGAGATGACTTTCCACCTTATGCTATACATATACCAGGTTGAGATACCTTTCCACATTAAGCTATACCTATACCAGGTTGAGATGACTTTCTATCTTAACCTATACCTATACCAGGTGGAGATAACTTTCCACCTTAAGCTATACCTATTCCAGGTTGAGATAACGTTCCACTTTAAGCTATACCAGGTTGAGATAACTTTCCACCTTAAGCTATACCTATACCAGGTTGAGATGACTTTCCACCTTAAGCTATACATCTACCAGGTTGAGATAACTTTCTACCTTAAACTATACCAGGTTGAGATAACTTTTCACCTTAAGCTATACCTATACCAAGTTGAGATAACTTTCCACCTTAAGCTATACTAGGTTGAGATAACTTTCCACCTTAAGCTATACATATACCAGTTTGAGATGACTTTCCACCTTATGCTATACATATACCAGGTTGAGATACCTTTCCACATTAAGCTATACCTATACCAGGTTGAGATGACTTTCTATCTTAACCTATACCTATACCAGGTGGAGATAACTTTCCACCTTAAGCTATACCTATTCCAGGTTGAGATAACTTTCCACCTTAAGCTATGTCAGGTTGAGATAACTTTCCACCTTAAGCTATACCTATACCAGGTTGAGATGACTTCCCCCTTTAAGCTATACCTATATCAGGTTGAGATGACTTTCCACCTTAAGCTATATCAGGTTGAGATAACTTTCCACCTTAAGCTATACCTATACCAGGTTGAGATGACTTCCCCCCTTAAGCTATACCTATACCAGGTTGAGATAATTTTCCACCTTAAGCTATACCTATACCAGGTTGAGATAACTGTCCACCTTAAACTATACCAGGTTGAGATAACTTTCCACCTTAAGCTATACCTATACGTGGTTGAGATGACTTTCCACCTGAAGCTATACATCTACCAAGTTGAGATAACTGTCCACCTTAAACTATACCAGGTTGAGATAACTTTCCACCTTAAGCTATACCTATACCAGGTTGAGATGACTTTCCACCTTAAGCTATACATCTACCAAGTTGAGATAACTTTCCACCTTAAGCTATACCAGGTTGAGATAACTTTCCACCTTAAGCTATACCTATACCAGGTTGAGATGACTTTCCACCTTAAGCTATACATCTACCAAGTTGAGATAACTTTCTACCTTAAACTATACCAGGTTGAGATAACTTTTCACCTTAAGCTATACCTATACCAAGTTCAGATAACTTTCCACCTTAAGCTATACTAGGTTGAGATAACTTTCCACCTTAAGCTATACATATACCAGTTTGAGATGACTTTCCACCTTATGCTATACATATACCAGGTTGAGATACCTTTCCACATTAACCTATACCTATACCAGGTGGAGATAACTTTCCACCTTAAGCTATACCTATTCCAGGTTGAGATAACGTTCCACCTTAAGCTATACCAGGTTGAGATAACTTTCCACCTTAAGCTATACCTATACCAGGTTGAGATGACTTTCCACCTTAAGCTATACATCTACCAGGTTGAGATAACTTTCTACCTTAAACTATACCAGGTTGAGATAACTTTTCACCTTAAGCTATACCTATACCAAGTTGAGATAACTTTCCACCTTAAGCTATACTAGGTTGACATAACTTTCCACCTTAAGCTATACATATACCAGTTTGAGATGACTTTCCACCTTATGCTATACATATACCAGGTTGAGATACCTTTCCACATTAAGCTATACCTATACCAGGTTGAGATGACTTTCTATCTTAACCTATACCTATACCAGGTGGAGATAACTTTCCACCTTAAGCTATACCTATTCCAGGTTGAGATAACTTTCCACCTTAAGCTATGTCAGGTTGAGATAACTTTCCACCTTAAGCTATACCTATACCAGGTTGAGATGACTTCCCCCCTTAAGCTATACTTATATCAGGTTGAGATGACTTTCCACCTTAAGCTATATCAGGTTGAGATAACTTTCCACCTTAAGCTATACCTATACCAGGTTGAGATGACTTCCCCCCTTAAGCTATACCTATACGTGGTTGAGATGACTTTCCACCTTAAGCTATACATCTACCAAGTTGAGATAACTGTCCACCTTAAACTATACCAGGTTGAGATAACTTTCCACCTTAAGCTATACCTATACCAGGCAGGTTGAGATGACTTTCCACCTTAAGCTATACATCTACCAAGTTGAGATAACTTTCCACCTTAAGCTATACCAGGTTGAGATAACTTTCCACCTTAAGCTATACCTATACCAGGTTGAGATGACTTTCCACCTTAAGCTATACATCTACCAAGTTGAGATAACTTTCTACCTTAAACTATACCAGGTTGAGATAACGCTTCACCTTAAGTTATACCTATACCAAGTTGAGATAACTTTCCACCTTAAGCTATACTAGGTTGAGATAACTTTCCACCTTAAGCTATACCTATACCAGTTTGAGATGACTTTCCGCCTTAAGCTATACATATACCAGGTTGAGATACCTTTCCACATTAAGCTATACCTATACCAGGTTTAGATGACTTTCTATCTTAACCTATACCTATACCAGGTTGAGATAATTTTCCACCTTAAGCTATACCTATACCAGGTTGAGATGACTTTCCACCTTAAGCTATACCTATATCAGGTTGAGATGACTTTCCACCTTAAGCTATACCTATACCAGGTTGAGATGACTTCCCCCCTTAAGCTATACCTTTATCAGGTTGAGATGACTTTCCACCTTAAGCTATACCTATACCAGGTTGAGATAATTTTCCACCTTAAGCTATACCTATACCAGGTTGAGATAACTGTCCACCTTAAACTATACCAGGTTGAGATAACTTTCCACCTTAAGCTATACCAGGTTGAGATAACTTTCCACCTTCTCTTGGCAATCTGGCAGCCTACTCATTGCCAAAAATGTTGCAAAGAGTTTTAATCATGCACATTCTTACATCTCTCTTGAACAGAGGACAAAGTTGATATAATATCACGCTCAGTTTCTTTAGTGCTGTATTTTTAAGAAAGTTTGATCATAGCGTATTTTTGTGGCGGTAAGATGATGATAAATGAAAACTATAATGCACAAATAGCGTGTGGTGATGGTATACAAAGAGATGGCCAGACACGCAATAAGTGACGTGGGTTTTAATATCAGTGGCTCACAAAAAGAACTTGTCTCACAAGAACATCATATTGGGCCGGTAAGATTTTATAGATTAAAACCGTTAAAGAGAAAGAAAGTAGGTTGTAATGCTGTAGCAAGAATCATCATCACCACCAAGTGCCTTGTCGAATTGTTTTGGCGATCATGGATCTCCATTCCATCCCAAAAATGGGTGTCGTTTATCAGGTGGCTTCGAACCAGAGTTATCGTCGTTTGTGATTTTGTTAGGCTTTGTCGATCCTTGATAAAACTTCGAATATCCAATACAGACGGGGTTACCCGTTGCCTTCCATCGGTAGGCTTTTTGTAAATCGATACTTCATTTGCAAGGCAGCAGGCAGTTTGAAGTAAGAGTTGTCCTTCTCCTAGAAGTGCTGTCTCCTTATTCTTTCCAGAGAATAATATGAATCATACAATAACACCAAATATAATCTAAACATGCACCCTTGACTCATGCCCAGAAGTTCGGCTATTTAATTCAAGCTCACTAGGCCATTTGCCATCACAATGTGTTTAACTGCTGCAATTGGCTCTCGGTGTGCCTGACTCGGTCGAGAACAATGTGTCACATAACTTACGCCGTTTGGAACTTCCTACTCCACTCATGCCCTTGCTGGAGTAACTGGCATACATGATATTTGAACGTCCATTGCTGCGTTTTGTCGCTCGTCTATACCGTGACATCACCTGCAGGACGCTCTTGGAGTACTTAGTAACCACACTGCCAACTTACACGATAATGGCACGGTGTTTAAAGCAATTTTGTGGTCTCCATTTGCATCTCTTCGGCTACATCGTTTCTGCTCCCGGCTGCCCCTTTCTTTTGCAGGATAGATAATATTAATGGAGTAAGTTAGGATTTATGCGAAGAATTTATGAAGCATTTCGACCTCCTTGACAACTTCGTGTACGAACGAGATCAGGGTGTTCCCTGCCGATTCTTCTTTATACGATAAGGAGCTCAAAGTTATAACCCGGTTTTGAATTGCAAAAGAATATTGGATGACTAAGACCTGGTTAACACCAAGTGACTCAACGTTGTAGCCATTGTTGGTTTTGTCTTGGTGGCTGTCTAAATTAAATGGCAATGCTGGATACAAGCAGGTGCTGGTCGACGCTGGCAGGGGTCTCTTCAGTTGAAAACTTCAATGAATATCGTTCTAAATCCAACTCTTCATCTCTGAGTTCAGGAACATATCGTCTGAATTAACTGTCCAGTGACACAAAATGCTGCACAATTTTCTTTTCTACAAATTCTGGATTCACTTGGCGTCATTACTAGCAGCCAGAAGTGTTGACAGTGTCTCAAACTGCAAACCTAGCAATCTCGACCATTTCATGACAGTGTCTCAAACTGCAAACCTAGCAATCTCGACCATTTCATGACAGTGTCTCAAACTGCAAACCTAGCAATCTCGACCATTTCATGACAGTGTCTCAAACTGCAAACCTAGCAATCTCGACCATTTCATGACAGTGTCTCAAACTGCAACATTAGCAATCTCGACCATTCCTCTCCAGTGTCCCAGCTTGATCTCGAAAGCTATCAAGCAGTCGATGAATGTAATGATATTTGTGTCCATTCTCTATTCCTGAAGATTACGTTTATTCGGCTGCCTAAGGTGGAGAGTCTGGTCAGGCATAGCACACTGGCCAAGACCCGCACCTCGGCTTCCTGGAAGCTCTCCCTGGAAATGGACTGTTTTCATGGCAGCTTAGCTAATAAGCTGAGGGATCGACGGGATCCCCGTACTAGTGAGCGACACGCAGATGAAGCCAAGCATAGCACAACCGCTTGGAGGACCCTAGTCCACATCCATCAGCACGCTCGGGATGTGAGGAAAGCTACCGGAAGCCGTCATTTTTATGACGCACAATAGAGTAATTCTTCGCATTGTGGGCATTGGAAACAACAGCTACTCAGTAATAGCAGCCAAATAAGCAAAGCTCATGATCCATTTATCATCATACAATCAGGTAAAAAATCCTATCATACACAAAAACTTCTATAAATTATGGGAACATACCTCTAAGCTCAATTACTCCTTTTTCTGAAATCCATCGAACATTTTTGTGAAGGACAAGCAAATAATGACGCGCATCGATATCAATGCATACATGGAATGTCACTGAGAGATCCTCTTTGATAAATTTGAATTGATTCATACAGAACCTTCCATAATAAAAGCTGGAGGTGATTTTGGGGTCAGTATGTAACGATAGATCATGCAATGAATGTGATGCATTTTTAGAACTCAGGGATCAAGATGCGGAGCAGCGCGTGAGCTGCAGGGGTCAGCAACCCATAGCTGACTGCTAGCGTCAGGGCCAGCGAACCAGAGCTGAGCAGCGCATGAGCTGTAGGGGTCAGCAACCCATAGCTGACTGCTAGCGTCAGGGCCAGCGAACCAGAGCTGCCAGGACCCTTCTACGCCTCTAAGAGGTGATCCTGGATAACAGGCTGCAGCAGGGCAGACTGGCTAAGGAGAAGGGATCGAAGAGGGAATGCTAACCCAGTACTCAACAAATGCTTGCTGAAGTCGGATGTGTTGGACCGAAAGGTGCAAATATTGCAGCCAAGCTGTAAACTACGACACAACGCATTCCGTTCTCTGGACTACATTCTGCTACTTGCCCTTTCAGAGTTTGATAGTGGGAGATTGAGAACGAACGAAGAAGAAGAAGAAGAAGAAGAAGAAAAAGAAGAAGAAGAAGAAGAAGAAGAAGAAGAAGAAGAAGAAGAAGAAGAAGAAGAAGAAGAAGAAGAAGAAGAAGAAGAACTCAGTTATTCAGCAAAAAATAATGTGCACATTTTGTCCAGAAATTAGCTTGTGCTCCATATGTACAGCACACATAAACATAATCACACGAACGATTTTCTGACTCAAAGAAAGATTAAACCTTTTCCCAAATATCGGAGGCCTTGGTAGTTGTTTCAAGAGTAGAAAAAAAGTAAGTACCATGTCCGTTACAGAGCGTCGGTCGTTACAACCGTCACCTGTTTGGCTGTTATAAGCTTCTTGTCAAGTGTTTTAGCTATTACTTTCCATACTGGTAGGAGCGATCACCCGATAAAAAAAACCAGTGTCTGCCAAACTGGACATGATGGGAATCGAACGAGGGGGGGGGGGGGGTGGTTGGGATTGTGAAAACGGAGCGAGCTTTACCCCTCGGCCAGGCAGCATCCACTTCATGAGTATAACGAATGGGAACTTCCTCTTTTAATGATCATGAGAGAACACATCTTGCAAACACCAGCAACTGGGGACACTTTGCCCCGACAGTCGATTCATCAAGTTGAATTGCAACAAAAAATGCAAATGCTACAGACTGGATTTCCTGCACAACTTAATTGTTTATACCATAGCCATGTCACTCACTACCATTTTAACAGCTCTGTTTGGTTATGAAAATGTTGCAAGATTTTAATAATTATCAAATTCCCAACATAATTCTCACCTTCTTCTTCTTCTTCTTCTTCTTCTTCTTCTTCTTCTTCTTCTTCTGCTTCTTCTTTTTCTTCTTCTTCTTCTTTTTCTTCATAGATCAACTAATGCTATGCTTCTAGTCCGGTGAGGTTCACCAAGGAGACTGTACGTTTCAGGTCTTCGCCGGCCTCCCACAGGTTTTAGAGCACGGCCGCTCCACCAGGCCAGACTGCCTCTCCTTGGTCTGCTATGTCCCGTTGGAGTGTTCGATGAAGACTCCACTGCCTCCCCTTTTATGGATAACTGTCAGATCCGTCTGTGTACACATGTGTCTATCATTTTCTAGGGTACCATCTCTTGAGTTCCTGTAGAACTTGGATTTTTTACTCTGTTGACTGCTCACTTTTCTTCGTTAAATAAAATTTCCACCATTTTGAGAGTCCAAGATTTGATCAGTTTCCCAAATTGTATGTGGTAATTTAGGGACTTCCCGATTTTTAACAAAACAGATAGACAGACAGGAGAAAATGTGACAGGCTATGTCGTCACACTGCAATAAACTGTAACGTCCTGTAGATTATCTTCACTCTGCAGAATTATAGTTTGTAGATAGATCAGTCTGTCGGTAGTTTGAGTCTGTGGTCTCCATTCCCTCCGTCCTCCTTGATACTCTCAAATTATCCCCTCGAGCTGAGGGGAATTTCCCTCCAGATTTGAAACAGAGGTTTAGGACGATGTGTTGAGAGATGTTATCGCACGAGGTGATAATTTCTGTGAAATAGGCTGGCCATTTATAATGACGACTCTCATCATTAGCTATTTCCGTCTTGTCAGACGATAGTAATTGTGCTTTGAAAAGGTATGCAACTAAAGTCCATGACGGTAACGAATGTGACTCGTAAGACCAACCCGGGCATAGAAGCGTCATCCAACGCGGCTGTGCAAGAAAAATCAGGACCGTTTGCGGCATCGCATGGTGTGGCGTGTTTTCTCAAAATCGGAGACTTTAGCCTATCAGTAATCAGTATCTACTTTGTCTGTATTCCATGTTTAATCCTGCCCCTCCATGTAACACGATCCATGGCGTCCTGTTCCAATGATCCCAAATCGATGTCTGCATCATTCATATCCCGCTTGCATACATCCTTGTACCGAAGTAGTGGCCGGCCCCGAGACCTTTTCCCCAACTGTAATTCTCCAAAGAGAAGATATTTTGGTATTCTGCCATCATCCATCCTCCGAGTATGTCCCAGCCAGCGGAGCCTTCAATGACTAAGCATGGAAAAGATTGTGACAGTGTCTGTTCTCTCCAACACCTCTGCGTTGGTGATCATGTTTTGCCACCCAACGCCCAGGATTCTGCGCAGGCACCTCATGTGATAGCTGTTTAGCCGACACTCCTAGTGCAATGACGACCCTACAGCTACGCGAAAGGCGGTTATCTGGTCTGCACATGTGTGTAGTCTGGAGCCTGCTGGTTAGTCTGAGACCTTGGTACCTTCATCTGTATCAAAAACAAGTCTTTAACACTTTGCTGAGTACTGACAAGAAGATTATTAATATGTCATTTCAACATTCTTGTAGATCGCATTTCTTTGGTAGCTTAACCAGATAACCTTCTCTCCACTATTTTTGAATACCTCCAGTGTACCTGTTGTTTCCAACAAAATTGTAAAGTATATTGGTGGCACGTCAATTGTATCTTCTTCTTCTTCTTCTTCTGCGTACACAGTCAGACAGTAACCATTATTTTTTCGAAAAAAGCGGCGGTCATCCTGAGGCTCTCGCCACTGCCATAGAGCTTGTCTTGCAGTTCCACTGGCAATGGCCACATCTGCTCTCTCTGATCCTCGTATGTCGGGCAGTTCTGCAGCAGATGTTCAGTGGTCATTTTACCAGTACCGCACGGGCATTCGTCGGTACACCCTATCTTCAATTTGTTGAATAGGTGGTGCCTCAGTCTGTTGTGGCCAGTGCGAAGTCTGAAGACAACGACCTGCTCTCTTCGGTTCAACTGGTAATAGGCATTGTTTTTGGTGTAACCAGTATGTTCGGTTTCCCATTTGGTCATGTATCTGGCTTTGATAAGCCGTTTTGACTCTTCGTACGTCATACTGGTATCTGTTTGTGGTAGTCTTGCACCTTCTTTTGCCAGTCTGTCTGCCTCCTCGTTGCCTTGGATGTTGCAGTGTGACGGAACCCACTGTACCACTACCCTTTTTGGTGCGGACTGCTGGCACAGTTTGCAGAGTGCTGCTCTTAAGTCATTAAGCTCAGTGTTTTTCTGGCTTTTTAGCGCTGTGACTACGGCGAGAGCATCTGTCAGCAGGACTATATGGCTCTCATTTTCACTGTTTGTCACCATTTCTTCCACTGCCGCCCTCAGTGCCTCTGCCTCCGCTCTGAAATTGCTTGTGTACTTACCAGTAGCGAATGACAGTGTTATTTTTCTGCCATTTGGTAGGTTCAGGAATGCTCCTGCCCCTCCGTTCTGTGTTGTGTTTGTTACAGAACCGTCGGTGTATGCATGGGCGTCAATTGTATGATTTAATAGCTTCAGGCACTGCACCTTCTTCTTTCTTTAGAAAGGCTAATTGCATCTTTGATCACTTCTTTATTTGGCTTATCACAGTTAGTTGTGATGGTTTCCTTATCTGGCATGTCATATTTAAGTTTAAGGTCTGCTTTATCTGGCATGTCACATTTAGGTTTGAGGTCTTATTTATCTGGCATGTCACATTTAGGTTTGAGATCTTCTTAATCTGGCATATCCCATTTAACTTTGAAGTCTTCTAAATCTGACATGTCATATTTAGGTTTGACGTCTTCTTTTTCTGGCATGTCCCATCTAGGTTTGAGGTCTTCTTTATCTGGCATGTCACATTTAGGTTTGAGATCTTCTTAACGTGGCATGTCACATTTAACGTTAATGACTTTTATACGTGGCATGTCACAATTAATTTAAAGGTCGTAATTACCTGGAATATCACAATTACATTTCAGGTCTTCTTTAAATGGGACGTCACATTGAACTTTGATGTCGTCTTTGGCTGGTATGTCACATTTAACTTAGAGGTATTTTTTACCTAGCATGTCACATTTAGGCCTTCTTTACCTGGCATGTCACATTTAGAACATCTTTACTTGGCATATCATATTTAGGCCTTCTTTACCTGGCATGTCACATTTAGAACATCTTTACCTGGCATATCATATTTAGGCCTTCTTTACCTGGCATGTCACATTTAGAACATCTTTACCTGGCATATCATATTTAGGCCTTCTTTACCTGGCATGTCACATTTAGGCCTTCTTACCTAGCATGTCACATTTAGGCCTTTTTTACTGGGCATGTCACATTTAGAACATCTTTACCTGGCATGTAACATTTAGGCCTTCTTTACCTGGCATGTCACATTAAGAACATCTTTACTTGGCATATCACATTTAGGCCTACTTTACCTCTTATGTTGCATTTAAGCCTACTTTACCTGGCACATCACATTTAGACCTTATTTTTCTGTAATGTAACATTTAGACCTTCTTTACCTGGCTTGTCACATTTAAACCTTACTTTTCTGTAATGTCATATTTAGACCTTATTTTCCTGCATGTTACATTTAAACCTTATTTTTCAGTAATATCACATTTAGACCTTCTTTACCTGGCTTGTCACATTTAGGTCTTGTTGTTGTTGTTGTTGAATGTCAACAATGGGTAGGATTACTGTTTTGTGCACCCTAAAAAGGACGGTAAGTGACGGGTTGTCGTAGCTTTTATCACATCCCGAGTGTGCTGATGAGCCTGGCTTATCGCAGTTACTTTTGAGAATTCATTCTACACCTAAATTCACAAATTAGTGATAGAACATTCATCCTTAAAGCCTTTATTTTGGCTCTTTACCTTACCTCCATAGATTTTTCGGCAGAGAAATAAAGGACGCTTACTCCTGTAATCGCCGCGAGCTGTACAGGATAGGTTTTTATTGTACCTTGGATAGAGCAAAAACAGGTACACAATGGAGGATTTGAATGTTGGTCAGTAGACTCAAGCCACTTGGTGAGCACGAAGTAGGGAGAAGAATTGCAGAGGACACGCAGATTGTTAGCCTTTGGAAAATATATACACCAGTCGACAGAAAATATGTACAACAGACGACAGAAAATATGTACACCAGACGACAGAAAACATGAATACCAGACGACAGAAAACATGTGCACCAGACGACATAAAACATGTACACCAGAGAACAGTAAACATGTACACCAGACAACAGAAAACATGTACAGCAGACAACATAAAACATGTACACCAGACAACGGAAGACATGTACACCGAACAACATAAAACATGTACACCAGAAAACGGAAGACATGTACACCGAACAACATAAAACTTGCACACCAAATACATAAAACAAAAACACCAAACAGCAAAGAAAGTACGCAATAAACAATTCAAATTCACAGAATCACGGACCATCTTGTGACTGATCAGCCTTCGTGTAAGAAAAAACATTACTTAAAGAATCAGAAGTACCCAGTTGACCGAATCCTAGGCCATCACCAGTGGCAACACTAGACAAGCTCTATGGCACTGTCGACAGCCTCAGGATGACCGCTGCTTTTTTTCGAAAAAATTCAGGTTAACGTCTGACAGCATACGAAGAAGAAGAAGACCGAATCCTAAATTGAAATCAAGTATCTACCTTGTTCTTAATATTCTTACATGTACAAATGAACTAAATGGCCAGTGCGTTCTTTTGTTAAATATGTATTTGAAACGTATGTATCCTAGTTTTAATGTTACAAGATAATGGTGACCTATCCTTTCAAGGTGGAGCTAAAAGGTGAATGGTTTCATATGCTTGGAAACATATTTACTTGTATAGGGGCAGATGCAGCGGTGGTCTTTTCTTCATGTTGAAGCTGAAATAGAATATGAATGAATGTAACATTCTCTTTCTAAGTTGTATTATTGTTAAATTCCGTGTGGTTTAGTTACATACCTACTGGCTAAGGGACAAGGGTTAAAAACCTTGACATAGGTCTATTTTCTTGCGAAGTAAAATAAAACCCGTGTCTGTACGATGTGTAACGACTACAAGGTTAAGCGGCCTTTGATCTCCAGTTCTATAAATCATTCCGTCTTAATCCAGTAATGTAAATGAACACCATTTTCTTTTATTTTCTCACTCTTCTTGATTGTTTACGCCATTTTGAGATAAGGACCACCAACCACTCCAGACCACCTCCAGGGGCCCTTTCTGAACAAACTTTCACTATTGTGGTTTCGGTAGCAATTTGTTTTATACGATGAGATCGCTAGAACCATACATCACTCTCTTTAGTCGCCTTTTACGACACGAATGAAGGTACAGTGACCCTTTTCATTTCTTTCATTTCCATTTCCAATAATCAACATGATGAAAGATCGGCACATCACTTTTTAAAACATCAAATTTCTTTTTAAGTTTTTTTTGTATTTGCCATTTTCTTCAAATAAACTAAATGTATTCAAGTTTTCTCCATGTTCGTCAGATTAAATTATATTGATTAAAAACTCAAAACAGTAAGCAGACTGTCATTAATATTTCGTTTATCTTCTTTTTATATTCCAGAAAGCGCGTGCTGTCAAAGAAACCGCCATCTTTTGTCAAGCAGAGATGGTTGCCAAGCAACGGATTACTAACATATATATATTTATGGTTATTTTTCAATTTTAATTGACATATCTGTGAAATAGGCGGTTTGTTCTACTTTCTGTAATTGTCTCTGAAACTTTGAACCAAATGGACTAAATTCTTCTTCTACTTTCTCTTCTTTGTTGTTCGTTATTGTTGTTGTTCGTCTTCTTCTTCTTCTTCTTCTTCTTCTTCTTCTTCTTCTTCTTCTTCTTCTTCTTCTTCTTCTTCTTCTTCTTCTTCTTCTTCTTCTTCTTCTTCATTGTTCGTTCTCAAACGCCCGACGTCATGCCCTGAAAAGGGCTTTGCAAGTTGAAGAATGTTGTTAAGAGAACGGAATGCGTTTGTTGTAGTTTACAGCTTGACTGCGATATTTGCACCTTTCAGTCCGACATATCCGACTTCAGCATGGCATTTCTGGTACCTGGTTAGCTTTCTCTTTTCGATCCATTTTCTTTAGCCAGTCTACCCTGTTGCAGCCTGATATCCAGGATCACCGCATGTAGGTGTAGAATGGTCATGGCAGCTCTGGTTTGCTGGCCCTAAAGCTAGCAGTCAGCTCTGGGTCGCAGACTGCTGTAGCTCATGCGCTATTTAGCATCTTGATCGATCCCGTTCTTAGCTCAATATATACACCAGTCATTATATTATATGCACAGGTAAAGGTTGCCGCTTAGTAGAGAATTCTATCGGAGATGAAGTGTTAGAGACTTGATTGTACTAGGCCGCAAACGTTTTGTGAGGTAGGGTTGCCTGGTCCCATCATCGCTGTCTTACCATCCGCAACAGTAAACCAGGCACCAATTTACAGTTGGATCGACTGGACCGTAACGATGGGTAGGATCTATTTTGTACTTTTACCTTGAGAAGTGTAGGCTCCACCGCTATGCTACACATATGCTCACATAACTTATAAGTCTATGTGTTGGTGATATGAACATATATTTAAAGTGTTGCAATATGAGACATAGGGAACGGCGAAGCGCAGTGGTTAGCGCGCTGGCTTCGCATCTAGTAGTCCTGGATTCATTCCCCAGTTGAGGCGGTAAGGTTTTTTTTCAGACCGTAATGGCTCTCGGGTCGACCCAGCCTGAAATGGGTACCGGTTCAGACCGGGAAGTAAAAGCGGCGAGGGAGAGGAGATGGCTACCGCCCTCATGTAGCCGAACCTTTGAAATGTGAGATCGCTAACATCTCACACCCCTACGGCAGTAATGCTATGGGTTACTTTCATTTTTTAAAACATGAGACATCATGATAAACAGATGTACTCACCCAACAAGTGCTATTAGATTATTACTGGATGCCCCGTGCTTTAGCTGGGGCTACGCCGTTTGGGTCCCAACTTATATTTGAACGGTCTCTGTCGTGGGCTAGGCTGGGTCAGTGGATAATGTGTCGTCTATCGGAATCACCGTGAATGTTGCTGCAAATGGACGGTCGGACCAGGGCGCTGGTGGTCGTCCCCGTGGTCGCTTCTTGTCTCTGGGGTACCATATTGCTGTCGCTGTTCTCCATCGATTGCCCAGTATGCGGCCCACCCAGTGAAGTGTGATCTTGTCTGCGTAAGTAAATGCATCTTCCCCCAGGGCCGTTTGACGTTATTCATAGTTGTGTAGACCTCTCATGCGCTGGCTATGAAGCGTGATGCCGACCATGGGTCTCTCGAGATAGGCTTGGGTCACTCTGATTCCGGACTCCATCCCTTTCGTGAGTGACCATGTTTGCATCCCACATCACTATTGCAGGTAGTACTATAGGGTTGATGTAAGAGGTACACAGACTGATAGTGATTGTTGTAAAGTATAAGTTTCATGGACGAGAAAGTCTCCCAGCCCATACGTCACCGTCTAGTCAAATCTATGTTAGAGTCGTTATGCATATTAAGCAGGTGTTCAACGTAGATGTACTAGTCCAGTGCTGCCCAATCTTTTTACACCCGCGGGTTGGAACAAATGGGAACACATTTTCGCAGACCGGTGAAAATAGACATAATTGGAAGAAAGTTAAAAATGATTGAAGGGCTTCAAATTTTACAACACAATAACACACAAACACACAAAAAACTTGCCTCCCAAAATAATGTTGTTGTTATTGCTTAGATGTTTGCCTCACTAGTTTCTACTGGCGGAGGCGCGCCATTTTCCACCCCAGACCGTAGTCCATTGGGCGATATCAGGACGCATAAACCAGTGCTTGGATGCATGTGTGCATCTGTATGTACCTATGCTAGGTTTGTGCGCCCTCAGAAGCTAGCCCAACCAAAGTGCAATGGAAGGGCCTCACCATGTGAACGTTGTGCAGGAGTGTGACTGTAGGACAGAGTCAAATGAAACAGAGTGAGGTGAGAAGAGAGAGAAGGGGAAAGAGTTGCCCCCAGGGTGAACTTGAGTATTCATCCCAAAATATCACTACAAAGTATTAGCAGATAAACTAACCTCTAAAACTTGTCTATTAATTTTGGAATTACCTAATTTACATATCGCAGAATTAGTAATTCCCAAAACCTGACTTACTTTGATAAAAAAACATGTCAAAAATAGGTGAGCTCTTGTGTTCGAAAAGTACGAATACTTGTGTAGCTGACGTCATTTCGGTTTAGAAAATAGCCAGTCGGAGCTTAGATCACATCAAGCCGATCTCACCAGTTTGTGGCTTAAGTCGCCATCACTTTTTTGTGGGCTGGCAGGACATTTCTGCGGACCAGCATCGGTCCGAGGACCGACGAGTGTGAAATACTGAACTAAACCATGCCATCCAAACGCCAGGATGACTGGGTCTCGTGGGCGAAGCGATTGTTCGTGACTTTGATCTTGTATCTTGCACGTGTTCTTAACCCAACTCTTCGTCTTTCTCTGGAATCTGTAATCCTCTTATGAAATCAGACATAACATGCAGCTGCCGGTGTTACTCATTTTGATGTTTTTGCTTTGGATTAAATTTGGTCCATCTTGGACCAACGGATTTACTCAGAATATCTGTCCATGATTCCTGGACGCTGAAAGTTGTAGGAACACCAGGACGTCGCTTTTCGTGTTTATCTTCTTCTTCTTCTTCTTCTTCTTGTACTTCTTCTTGTTCTTCTTGTTCTTCTTCTTCTTCTTCTTCTTGTTCTTCTTGTTCTTCTTCTTCTTCGTCTTCTTCTTCTTCTTCGTACGCTGTCAGACGTCAACTTGAATTTGTTCGAAGAAAGCAGCGGTCATCCTGAGGCTGTCGACACTGCCATAGAGCTTGTCTAGTGTTGCCACTGGTGATGGCCACATGTGCTTTCTCTGGTTCTCGTATGTCGGGCAGTTTTGCAGCAGATGTTCAGCGGTCATTTACCCGGTACCACACGGGCATTCGTCAGTACCACCTAACTTCAATTTATTGAATAGATGGTACCTCAGTCTGTTGTGGCCTGTGCGGAGTCTGAAGACCACGACCTGCTCTCTTCTGTTCAGCTGGTAGTAGGCATCATTTTTTGTGTAGCCAGTGCGTTCTGTTTCCCATTTGGCCATGTATCTGGCCCTAATATGCCTTTTGGAATCTTCGAAGGTCACACTAGAATCTGGTTGTGATAGTCTTGCTCCTTCTTTTGCCAGTCTGTCTGCCACTTCGTTGCCTTGGATGTTACAGTGGTATGGAACGTACTGTACCACTACACTTTTTGATGCGGACTGCTGACATAGTTCACAGAGTACTGCTCTTAAATCATTAAGTTCAGTATTTTTCTAGCTTTTTAGTGCTGTGACCACAGCCAGGGCATCTGTGAACAGGACTATCTGGCTTACATTGATTTAGCATGTGAGCATTGCTTTTACTGCAGTCCTCAGTGCCTCTGCCTCCGCTCTGAAAATGCTTGAAAATGTTCTCGTTGCCACTGACAGTGTTATTTTTCTACCATTTGTTAGGCTCAGGGATACCCCTGCCCCTCCGTTCTGTGTTGTGTTTGTTACAGAACCGTCGGTGTATGCACGGGTCCAGTCCATGCTTGGGTAGTTTTCCGCTATGTACCTCAGGGTTATGTCTCTTCTTTCTTTTTCAGTCTGGCTGTTCTTGTTTCCAATACCTGGTATATTTTCTACCACCTCCGGAATGATACGCTGCTTCTATGTGGGTTTGCGTACAGTAGGGATGGGCTTTGGTGTTGTTACGGTGTTCATAGGGTCTTCGCTCATTTTTGCTTTGGCTATTTCTGCAAAGTTTCTCCGCTTTAGTTTCCCATTTCCAAATCTTTTTAAAAAATCAGACATAAAATGCAGCTGGCGGTGTTGTTTAAACTCATTTTGATGTCTTTGCTTTGGAGTAAAGTTGGTACATCTTAGACCAACGAATTTACTCGAGACTATCTGTCTATCGGATTCGCGGACGCTGAAAGTTGTAAGAACACCAGTATGTCGCTTTTCGTGTTTATTTGTTGTCAGACATTTTCACGACATGGCCTTCCCATCTGCATTTTCTTAACAGTATGTATGACGTCATTGATGGGAGTTCGGTGTATTTTGTTCTTCTTCCTACTCTGTCAGACGTCGAATTGAATTTTTTCGAAGAAAGCAGCGGTCATCCTGAGGCTGTCGACACTGCCATAGAGCTTGTCTAGTGTTGCCACTGGTGATGGTCACATGTGCTTTCTCTGGTCCTCGTACGTCGGGCAATTTTGCAGCAGATGTTCAGTGGTCATTTTCCCTGTGCCACACGAGCATTCATCAGTACCACCTATCTTCAGTTTATTGAATAGATGGTACCTCAGTCTGTTGTGGCCAGTGCGGATTCTGCCGAGTGTTCGCACTGGTGATGACCACAATTTGGTGTCTGACCTCTGTGTTGGGAATTCACTCCCGTACAGAGACTATCAATGTTTTTTGCTCAACTACCCTTCTAGCTACTCGGGGGTTTTCTGAATGTTTTTCATAAATTCCATACCTCCTATGGCTGGAATAGCCATACTATTAGTGGTGTTAGGTCTTGCTTTGCCGGCTCTAATCTGCTGAAGTATGGGTTTGATACGATTGAAGCTGAACCACATTGCTGCTTTCCTGTTGTTGTTGTTGTTGTTGCTGATGTTGTTGTAGTTGTTGTGGTGTGCTTGTAAGGTTGTTGTTGTTGTTGCTGTTGTTGTTGCTGTTTTTTGTTGTTGTTGTTGTTGTCGTGTGCTTGTAAAGTTATTGTTGCTGTTGTTGTTGTCGTGTGCTTGTACAATTGTTGTTGTTGTTGTCGTGTGCTTGTAAAGTTGTTGTTGTTGCAGTTGCTGTTGTTGTTGTTGTTGTTGCTAATGCCCACAATGTGTAAATTCACTCTTTTGTGCGCACTGAAAAGGACGTTCAGTGACGTGTTGTCCGGGTTCAGTGACGGATTGTCTGGGTTCAGTGGTGGGTTGTCCGGGTCCAGTGACGGGTTTTCCGGGTTCAGTGACGGTTTGTCCGGGTTCAGTGACGGATTATCCGGGTGAGTGACGGATTGTCCGGGTTCAGTGGCGGGTTGTCCGGGTTCAGTGACGGGTTGTCTGAGTTCAGTGGCGGGTTGTCCGAGTTCAGTGACGGGTTGTCCTGGTTCAGTGACGGGCTGTCCGGGTTGAGTGACGGGTTGTCCGGGTTCAATAACGTGTTGTCCGGGTTCAGTGACGGATTGTCCGGGTTGTCCGGGTTCAGTGACGGGTTGTCCGGGTTCAGTGACGGGTTGTCCGGGTTCAGTGACGGATTGTCCGGGTTCAGTGGCGGGTTTTCCGGGTTCAGTGATGGGTTGTCCGGGTTCAGTGACGGGTTGTCCGGGTTCAGTGACGGGTTATCCGAGTTCAGTGACGGGTTGTCCTGGTTCAGTGACGGGTTGTTCGGGTTGAGTGATGGGTTGTCCGGGTTCAATGACGGGTTGTCTAGGTTCGGTGACGGATTGTCCGGGTTCAGTAACGGGTTGTCTGGGTTCAGTGACGGGTTGTAGGGGTTCAGTGACGGGTTGTCCGGGTTCAGTGACGGGTTGTCCTGGTTCAGTGACGGATTGTCCGGGTTCAGTGACGGGATGTCCAAGTTCAGTGACGGGTTGTCCTGGTTCAGTGACGGGCTGTCCGGTTTGAGTGACGGGTTGTCCGGGTTCAGTGACGGGTTGCAGTAGTTCTCTTCATTTCCCGAGCGTGTAGATGTAGGTGAACCGAACTCCTCCAAGCGGTTGAAGAAGAAGAAGCTTGTACGACATTATCGCAAGCTGTGTAGAAGGATCCTGTAATTCTGATTAGCATTTCTATTTGTGCTTCATTGAGATAAATCTAGTGGAATGTTTGTTTGCGCAAAATTATGAGGCAGCTTGGAAGAACTGCATTGCATGTCGTAGAAAGACTGATATACTAGTTCTAAAAATAAATAAACTTAGCTGAACGTTTTCTTAAGACACTTGACAACCGCCTGTGCGTGCATCGACTTTGTTGCATAGAAGAAATATTCAACAACTTTTGTCACTTCAGCGAATCAATAACTTATTTTGAAAATTGTACTTTTTAAATCTAACTGACCAATTTCAATGGCTAACCGTCTTGTCTCTACGCGTCTTCTCCTGTGCAAAATATGTTTGTTAATTTGGACAATTACAATACAAAGAAGTTTTTAAACCAGATAGAGAAGAAATGACAGTTTATGTCTGTTTATGTTTTTGTGGAACATATGCTGTCAGAACGCGGTAAAGTCTGTATTTATTGCGTGACAGAGAGGGCGAGGACGTCCAAGGAAGAGGTGGCTGGACAACATCACTGAGTGGTCAAGCCTTCGTCCAGATGAGATACGACAGGCGGCGGCAGATAGAGAAAGATGGCGTGGGATTTTGGGAGTGTCTTCAAGTGTGTCCCAACGACCTGATAGGTTACGGGATGAACTGAACTGACTGAAACACAATTTCAGTGCAGCAATGTTTAAAGGAAAAAATGAATGAACAAATTGTGCGTGCTTTCTTTCCTCGATGTAACCATTTGGCTATACGTTTTAAAGTTTTACGCGGTTAAATTACGTGATTTCACTGTAAGCGGTTTAGTATTAAGAGACTAACTCAAATGGTTGATGTGAAGCGGTTTTCATTATATGTGGTTTCGTTTTACGGTTCATCTTGAGAAGTTTAACTTTTAGTCGTGTTCCGCTTAAGTGGATTCGAAGACAAGTGGTTTCGTTTTAAGTGGTTTTCATTGCAACTGATTTAGCTTTAAGTGGTTTTCACGGCAGGTAGGTTTTAGGACAAGTGGTTTTCGCTGCACGAATAACTTCACTGAAAGTTGTTTTCATCTTTGGCCTTTTACAACTTAAATGGATTCCATTTAAATTGGTTCCACTGGAACAAATCTAAACGTGAAACTATTTAAAATGAAAATAATTTACATTCAAACTATTTATAATAAATACATCATAAAGTGAAAGTAATTTTAAAATTAAAATGGTTTTAATGTAAATAGTTGAAATTTTTACTGTTTTCCCTTTAAGATTGGTTTCACTGTAAGTGGTTTCACTTTAAGTGGTTTCACTGTAAGTGGTTTTCATGAAAGTTGTTTTCATTTAAGTGACTTTCATTTTCAATTTCAATATTTTAAAGTGTTTTAAAAAAATATCAAGTGGTTTTAACCTCAAGTGTAGTTCACATCAAGTGGTTTCCCTTTAAGTATTACATATTCTTTATGGTTTTTCTTTTTAGTGGGTTTAATTTTTAGTAGTTATTAAGCGGTTTCCACATAAATTTTAAAAAAATTAGTTTAAATTTAAATGGTTTTCATTTCAAGTGCATCATTTACTTCAAATGAATTTCACTATCTCACTCAAGTAATTTGTTATATAAAAATGGTTTCATTGTATTTACCATAATTTAACTTTCAGTTTGCTTTTCTCTATTTTCGAATCAGTTAAAACAATTTCGATTCGACTGATATTAAGCATTTTCCTTTGAAGTAGTTTGTTCTCAAAGCTCCAATTCATTTTTACTTGACTTCCTTTGAAAATGTTTAATTTTTTGCAGTTTTACTTTGAGTAGTTTTACAATAAATACGAGGCGTGTTCAAATGAAATCGGACCAAGTGGCTTTATTACAAACACATGAAAGTTACATCATATGGTGTGACAGAATTAAAAATAGCAATTCTTATGAAGCAAACATGTCACAGGGTTAGTTAGAAGAAGTCGCCATAGGCATTCAGACAAACAACCCACTGCTTGGGTAGACAGCGGATGCCGTTCGAAATAAATGACTGGCTGCTCTTTGAACCACTTGGTCACCGAGGCCATGACGTCTGCATCGGAGTCGAATCTTTGTATCTTCAGAAATTTGTTTAAGGGTCGGTACAAAATAATGGAAGTCACAAGGAGACACATCGGGGCTGTAGGATGGGTGTGGTAGGACTTCCCACCTGTTCTGTGCTAACGCTTTCTGAACAATGTTCGCGACATGTGGACGGGCATTGTCGAGTAACAGAATCTCGCCACGCGAAAGCATGCCGGGTCGTTTATTCTTGATTGCTGTATGCAGCTTGTCTAGTGTGTCATGGTAGTGGATGGCATTGATGTTCACGCCAGTCTCTTTAAAGTCTACCAACTAAAGTGCATCATGGTTAAAACACGCTGTCAGCATAACCTTGTCCGGGGAAATGTGTGACTTGAATTTGTCTTGGTTTCGATTATCTGGGATGTTTCCATTGCATGGTAGCAGTTTTACTGTTCGGTTCAAAGTGGTGGCACCACGATTCATCACCTGCCATTATGCGCAAAATAAACGAATCACCCTCCTCTTCGTATCGCAGCAAGTCGTTCAAACTCCATCCCATGCGTTCTTCTTTATGATGATTGATCAGCAACCTAGGTACCCATTGTGAACGCACCTTCAGATACTTCAGTTTCTTGCTAACCACCATTTGAACTGTCCCTAGCGACACAGCGAATTCCTCTGCTAGCGAACGTAAGCTCCGGCGACGGTCCACCCGAATTTTGGCGATTGCATCTTCTGACGCAATAATATGCGCCTGACCTGGTCTCGGAAGAGCTTTCGTTAACTCACATCCTTCTTAAAACATTGTTGTCTAGTTCTTCACTGTTGTCTTCGACAGACTTTTGTCACCATACACTGTCTGCATTCGCGATGAATGTCAACTGGTCGACATCCTTCAGCTGTTAGAAACCGAATCACCGCTCGCTGATCAACTCTGGACGGATTCCATATCACATCCCACCATGTTTTCAACGGTCTGCTGAGGAAACTATGAGTCGGAGGATAATGACATTTTGCAAACTTGATGGTTGGTATGTGGTGTTTACACCAAAAGTGACGTCATTATGAACATTGTACGTATGTTCACTTGGTGCAGTTAGGTCCAGTTTCCTTTGAACACGCCTCATAGTTTACAGTTACGTGGTTTTACGTCTAATTGTTTTACATTAAGGAATGAGAAGCTCATCTTCTATTAAGCAATTTTGATTCAAGTAATTTCAATTCAAGTAGTTTCTAATTCAGGTAATTTGACTTCAAGTAGGTTCACTTAAAGTATTCCCAATTCAAGTGATTCATCATTCAAGTAGTTTGACTTGACATAGGTTCAGTAAAAGTAGTTTCAATTCAAGTAATTTTAACTCAATTTATTTTACGTCAAGTAGCTTTAACTAAATTAGTTTTTAACTGCTTGCTATCCGGCATCCCCACAAAGTATTTCACCAGAAATCAGTCACTAAAAACCTGTTTCACTGTCTGCCATGAAATCGCCCAAAGTACATAGTTCTTGAATTCTAGTTATACAGCTGGCTCAGCATTCGCAGACGTCATCGTCCGTCATCGTCCGTCATCGTCCGTCATCGTCCGCATATCCCAATTTTTTCAAGTTTGATCCTACACCCTCTAGCTCGTAATCTGTTTAGGGCTCCCCGCAACGGGCATGGTATGTTATGCCCTGTTGCATGTTCCTATTCGATCTCCATCGATTCCTCATCACATCTTTGACACCATTTTTTTGGTGCGGTTTTACTCAGGTTTCTGGTCAGTTAATTAACTGTACAGTGTGCAGGACACTTTTCTTGATTTCAATCGTCTCCCTCGTCGATTAAATCCAAAAAGGTGGTGTCTGACCTCAGCACGGCTTTTCTCCTTTCCACATCAGACGCGACACAGCTTCTGAATTCTTGTCGGATGATGCTAACTATTGCATATATTTTTCATTTGGTGTTGGCTTAAGGCACGACAGTTTTTAACTAAAATAATTTTAATTCACGTACCTTCACTTTAAATGGATTCGCTTTATTTTGCTGTATTTCAATTAGTTTGAACAAGTAGTTTTAAGTACGCGTGCAGATTTACTTGAAGTGGTGAACTCAAAGACCCAATGCCCACTTAGAACGAGAAGCCCTTGAAGGTCTCATGTACGCATTACCGGATGTCATTACTGAATCCAACATGCAGACGATACTAGAACCAAGATTCGATGCTTTATAATCAATCAAACCCGGGTTTACTTCACAGAATGTATGTATTTGATACTCTTCTTAAAATTGAGACTTGAAACTGATACTAGGAACACCAAAATAAAAAAAAAAATAAAAAAAAATAAAAAAAAGACGATTACCGTCACGAACACAGAGGACATATGTCTGAACTTCAACATGCTCTAGATCAGTGGTTCTCAACCGGGACCCCATGATATTACAAGGGGGCCACATGTGAAAATCGCGCTAAAACGGGGATCACGGCACGAGACTAGAGACCACCGAGGGATCATGCTTCCAAGTGGATGGAGCTATACCCACGCTCTGTGTCGTCATCGCATCTCCCTTTCCTTCTCCCTCCGACTACGGCACTCTACTTATTTGGTTACACCAGGACCAGTTATGTGATCTGTGGTAAACAACATTGTTTCTAAAGAGCGCCACATTGTCATCTGTCAATCTTGGAGTGGGTTCGGAGGTGGCTGATCAAACCAATCGAAGAGGGTCCCATTGTCATCTGTCAATCCTGGAGTGGGTTCGGAGGGGGCTGATCAAACCAATCGAAGAGGGTCCCATTGTTATCTGTCAATCCGGGAGTGGGTTCGGAGGTGGCTGATCAAACCAATCGAAGAGGGTCCCATTGTTATCTGTCAATCCGGGAGTGGGTTCGGAGGTGGCTGATCGAACCAATCGAAGAGGGTCCCATTGTCATCTGTCAATCCTGGAGTGGGTTCGGAGGTGGCTGATCGAACCAATCGAAGAGGGTCCCATTGTCATCTGTCAATCCTTGAGTGGGTTCGGAGGTGGCTGATCAAACCAATCGAAGAGGGTCCCATTGTTATCTGTCAATCCGGGAGTGGGTTCGGAGGTGGCTGATCAAACCAATCGAAGAGGGTCCCATTGTCATCTGTCAATCCTGGAGTGGGTTCGGAGGTGGCTGATCAAACCAATCGAAGAGGGTCCCATTGTCATCTGTCAATCCTTGAGTGGGTTCGGAGGTGGCTGATCAAACCAATCGAAGAGGGTCCCATTGTCATCTGTCAATCCTGGAGTGGGTTCGGAGGTGGCTGATCAAACCAATCGAAGAGGGTCCCATTGTCATCTGTCAATCTTGGAGTGGGTTTGGAGGTGGCTGATCAAATCAATCCGAATCCGAAAATGTCTGTCACACTGATGGAAAGCAAAGACTGCCCATCAGAGGTAGATAACTCTTCTCTTGCCTTTCAGGTGCTCGTCTCCGTGCAGCTTGTTCTGTCTGCTCCATATGCGCCGTACCAGACGAGATTTTGCTACACTGTTCTCCCAGTTATTGGGGTCAATGTTGCAGTTATTCAGTGAGGATTTCACGGTGTCTTTGTAGCGTTTTTTTTGGTTACCGCGAGCTCGCTTGCATGACTCAAGCTCACCATATAATATTTCATTTGGAGCCACTCATCTAATATGCGGACAACATGGCCAGTCCATCTAAGCTGCGATTGGCACAGAGTTGTGTGTATGCTTTTCATGTCAGTTCTGTGAGGAATTTACTGAGCCAATCTTGAAATCGCCTGTAAATAACAGACAGAGAGGATTTTCGGTTATAGCTCAAAGCAATAGAACCGCATATAAGAAAGTTGTTTTGGGTCATCTAGCATACGGATCACATTGGTTGAAAAATACATACAGTACAAATGTTTATGTAATTCTATTTTGTATAAATTATACAAATTATAAATAATACATGTTCGGTACTTGCGTCTTAACTCACCACAAACAAAAGATATTTCTATTTTTAGCACTGGATTCGAGATAGTGACGTCACAGAAGAATAGTCCACATTTTAACTGTTTAGGGTATGAAGCATTCTACGAGAATAAACTAGAATTTCTGCTTTCGCTTGTGCTTGTTCCTGCCATCTTGTTTGAAATGAGCAATGGATTTATGTCTAGAATCTGTCAACGTTGGTCCATGATAAGGAGAGAAACAGGCGGGGGCAAAGGGTTGAGACGTGGGTGCTGGAAGAAAACAAGGGGGCAACGATTAGAAAAAGGTTGAGAAACTGTTCTAGACTGACTAACGATGTAGATGTTCAGTGGAATTGTCTAATTACTTATCTGTATCGATATTCGTTATAGACTTGATTATATAAGAGGTTCACATTTGTCTGTATTCTTGAACTACATTGGTAACGATACAATTATGTTGGTTGGTTCGATTTTTGATTACCGAGTTAATGGCTAAATTGACTCGATACTTACCTGGAAGTCAAATATAGAGAAAATTCAGACAAAGGGCATAACAAGTCTCTCAGTGATGAATAAACTGGTACATCGTTAAGGAGATGGAGTGGGGAGGGGGTAGGATAAGGTAGGGTGGGATAAGAGGAGGGGATGAGGGATGTGTAGGGAGTCCTCAAACAAATCCACACTGTGTAATTAGACCAGACACAGAATATGCCCTTAGCACTTGACAAAACAAACACAGAAAAACTAGACTGAGTTCAAAATATGGATCTCAGAATTACCCTTGGGGCATTGGAAAACACTCCTATTACAGCGCATGGGAAACAGCAAATATTGAGTCCCTCAAATTAAGAAGAAAATACAAATGCCCTATTCAGTTTTAAAAACTTATGAGACTACCTAATCACCATCTACACAAGAAGTTCCAAGACAGAACTAAAAACAGACTATTAAGGAAAAGCCTCAATAATCTTTATAGAGAAATCAGAGAAAACATGCAGACGTCAAAATCGAAAAGTGCGAAGCAGTCTTTCCAGAACCTTAGACACGGAGCCAAAATAGGATTAACGAAGAAAATTGAGCAATCAGCAAGTGAACAATAAATCAACGTTCTACAGGAGCTCAAGAGACAGTACCTAGCAATACTTGGACACAGGTGTACACAGATGGACCGGCCTCAGCGAGCGATAAGAAAGCGAGGCAGTGGGATCGACATTTCACACTCCAACGAGACATAGAAAGAGACATTCCAGCAGGAGAAATCAGTACCAATTTTATTACAGAAACAACAACTGTTCATGCAGCAACTCTTATAAGTCAAAAAAGGGCAAGGAAAACGGTCATTGTAACAGACTTCATGAACGTACTCCAAGATATCTCAAGCGCCAGACAAAATATATTTTCACACTAAATAACAAAGATCATCGGATTAAGGTATACAAAATACAGATCTAGTCCAATAGTGGATTCCCGTCCACTGTGGGAAGCTTGGAAACGAGAAAGCAGATGAGCTCGGAAAAGCCGAAAGTGGTGGCACGCAGACTCGCCATTCATTTTTTAAAAAACCATTTATTATTGCACGTACATTGTCCCTTATTTCTCCACACTGATACACCAACATTGATACACCAACATTGATACACCAACATTGATACACCAACATTGATACATCAACATTGATACACCAACATTGATACACCAACATTGATACACCAACATTGATACACCAACATTGATACACAAACATTGATACACCAACATTGATACACAAACATTGATACACCAACATTGATACACTGATCCCATCGCTTTATCAGTGCACCAACAACCTGCAGCAGAGAAGACTTTAGTCTGCTGTCTCAGCCACATTTACACTTCAGGTTCAAACTTTCCTTCATTCGGAAAATTTATCCTACCAAGATGAGATCATGCCGTAGTAGTGAGCGACGCACAGATGAAGCTAGGTAGAGCACAACCGCCTGGAAGACCCCGCTTCACCTTCATCGGCATACTCAGGATGTGAGGAAAGCTACTGCAACCTGCCACTAAACATTCGTTAACCTGGTCATTGTCACAAACACCAAGAACCATCCGTGTGGAATGGTCTGAATGAAGGACAGGATGATGTCGGAGCAAAATCTCACGGACAGGTGAGGGAAGGATGACAATTAAGAGCCAGTTGCACACAGTCAGATGGGGGACGATGGGAAGGGGTGAGGACGTAGGTACGAGAGAGAGAGAGAGAGAGAGAGAGAGAGACGCAGACGGGCAGAGATATAAATAACTTCCAGATTGAATCGCTTATGGGGATCAAGACTCTGAGCAGCGCATGAGCTGCAGTATTCAGCGACCCATAGCTGACTGCTAGCGTCAGGACCAGCGAACCAGAGCTGCCCAGAACCTTCTACACCTAAACGTGGTGATCCTGGATAACAGGCTGCAGCAGAGCAGACTGGCTAAGGAGAAGGGATCCAAGAGGGAATGCTAACCCGGAACTCAAAAAATGCTTGGTGAAGTCGGATGTGTTGGATCGAAAGGTGCAAATATCGAAGGCAAGCTGTAAACTACGATACAACGCATTCCGTTCTCTGGACTACATTCTGCTACTTAAGCCCTTTCAGGGTTTGGTAGAGGGAGATTGAGAACGAACGCAGAAGAAGGAGACGAACCGCTTATGAACACAATCAGGCACCTTCTTGGCCATCTACTCTCTACTCCAAGTGCTTCTAGACCCCGTATCTTCAACAGCCGTTTGGGCAAACCTTCCTTTGATATGCTCCACTAAATCGATAAACCTAATAATTCGTGCAGCCCTATCGTTTCGGTGTGCGCCTGTCCTAGTGAACTCATCTGACTAGACACCGTTTGAAAGTCCATAGTAGAATATTGAGTACAATTTCTTCGAGACACCGGGCCTTGATTACTTTCTCTTCCACCAACTCCTCTCCAGATCGAACCTACCTCTTCCATCTGCTAGATGATTAGCCCCTTTATACCTTTCTCCTCAATCCAATGGTCTCGTAGCACCTCCCTTCTTCCTTGATTGGAGGATTAACCCGCTCCATTACTTCGCATACTCTCCTCAGTTTGGTTAAGCTTATTCACTCTCCCAACAGTCAAATGACGTGTCTGGGGAAAAAACCCACGCTGTTGATGTGTGCCATTTGGCCTTTTCGTTTCAAATCAACTGAAGTCTGAGTTTCGTTCGATTGAAGATTGATCCTCTTGCTATCGTCGGTTAAATCTCACGATCTATTACGTAAGATTTTGTAATTTCCCGGTCTGAGTCAGGGCATGACAAATCTAGGTCGTCATAGAGCCTAGAAATCTTGTTGTGGTGCCTAACCTTTCAGGACTATTTATTTGCACAATTTTCCCTATCGCATACTCCCCCAAATCAGCTTTTCACAAAATATGGTATTGTCCCTCGTTATTTCTTTTCCTTCCGCCGACTTTCAATGCCAGAATCAGCAGCTAAGGCATAGCACAAATAGGGAATAACAAAAACAGGTAAGCATTACTTTGAGAATAAACTTAATATTGCCCATTTGGAATGAGTATTTTCCAGAAATTTTCACCCGTACCCAAGACATGTTCCACAGCTTTCGAAAAACTTTTCATCCAGCACTATCTGGCTTCTACAATTCTTACCTGACACGTGGATCCTAAAGAAATTTGCCCTCGTCATGGCCAAGGTAAATGTACAAGTTTACGTTAACGGAGTGATCATCTCCAAGCCGCAGACCCTCTTGCGGGTAGAAAGTGTTCAGTTAATTTTATATTTTATTTCTATTAGTAATTCGCTATTTGCACCGCCATATTTGTTATTTCCGGAAATGAGTGTGCTGTGTAGGATCACAATATAATGGCCAAACTCCTAGCAGTACAACCCAAAATACGCCTTAAAATAATGGTCCATATGTCTCACAGATAAACAGATGGCTCAGAGAATTGGGTATTTACCCCGATATATGGATGTCACGGGTTCAAAGGGTTAAGGCCAACCCCCTTGCTGGCTTCGTTGAGAACATTTAGGCATTGTCCAAATTCTCTGACGCTGCGACTCAAGTTTTCTATGTTATCAGCAAACCGCAGTTGGGTGAGTATTTCTTCGCCTATCAAAACCATTGAGCCCCCTGTGGAGTATAGGTCTTCAAGAAATACTTACCGAGTCTTCCTATCCATCATTTCCAGCTCTACTCCACGTCTTTCCTATCATTTCTAGGCATGTCACAATTCCCTTCTCCATCGGTATTCACGTCTGACTCTACTTCTTTTTCACTGAGGATTCCAGAACAATGACTGCTTTGTAACGATTTCAGCTGATTTCCGTAATGTGTGCCCTATCCATCGTCAACACCTTCGCTTTACGTCTAGTCCCATCTGTCCTGTTCTTTATTGCAGTTCTATTTTAGTGACTGTATCGTGCCATTTTATTCCCTCAATTCGGAGCAAGTATCCATTGATAAAAGCTTGGACTTTTTTAGTTGCACCTATCTTTGTTCTTCATCTCCCAGAGTCGTACTTCTTCTTCTTCTTCTTCATCGTACGCAGTCAGACAGTAACCATTATTTTTTCGAAAAAAGCAGCCGTCATCCTGAGGTTGTCGACACTGCCATAGAGCTTGTCTGGTGTTGCCACTGGTGATGGCCACATCTGCTCTCTCTGATCCTCGTATGTCGGGCAGTTTTGCAGCAAATGCTCCGCGGTCATTTTCCCGGTACCACACGGGCATTCGTCGGTGTCACCTATCTTCAATTTGTTGAATAGGTGGTACCTCAGTCTATTGTGGCCAGTGCGAAGTCTGAAGACCACGACCTGCTCTCTTCTGTTCAACTGGTAATAGGCATCGTTTTTGGTGTAGCCAGTATATTCGGTTTTCCATTTGGTCATGTATCTAGCTCTAATAAGCCGTTTTGACTCTTCGTAAATCATACTAGTATCTGTTTGTGGTAGTTTTGCACCTTCTTTTGCCAGTCTGTCTGCCTCCTCGTTGCCTTGGATGTTGCAATGAGATGGGATCCACTGTACCACTACCCTTTTTGGTGCGGCCTGCTGGCATAGTTGACAGAGTACTGCTCTTAAATCATTTAGTTCAGTATTTTTCTGGCTTTTTAGTGCTGTGACTACGGCCAGAGCATCTGTAAGCAGGACTATATGTCTTTCATTCCTTTTGTCTGCCACCATTTCTTCCACTGCCGCCCTCAGTGCCTCTGCCTCCGCTCTGAAGTTGCTTGAGTATTTTCCAGTAGCGAATGACAGTGTTTTATTTCTGCCATTTGGTAGGTTCAGAATTGCTCCTGCCCCTCCGTTCTGTGTTGTATTTGTTACGGAACCGTCGGTGTATGCATGGGTCCAGTCCATGCTTGGGTAGTTTTTCGTTATGTACCTCAGGGTAGTGTCTCTTCTTTCTTTTTCAGACTGGCGGTTTTTGTTTCCAATACCTGGTATATTTTCTACCACCTCTGGAAATATATGCTGCCTCCAGGTAGGTTTTCGTACAGTAGGGATGGGCTTTAATTTTAGTGCGTTCATGGGGGTCTTCGTGCATCTTTGCTTTGGCTATTTCTGCAAAGTTTCTCCGCTTTAGTTTCCCATTTCCGAAATTGTTTAGTCTCTGCCAGATTCGTACAACAGGACAGACTTGACATTGGAGTTGCAGATCTGTGTTTCTCCATATATGCTTGAGGCCTACATCTTCCCATGTCAGTTTTCTAAAGATTTCCTCAACAGCCATTGTGAAAATGATAATAACATGAAATGTTAATACTAAAAATATTAATAACATTAAATGTTAATAATAATAAGATTACTGACATGAATGGTTAATACTAATGAAATTATTAACATGAATTGTTAATACTAATGGAATTAATCACATGAATTGTTAATACTAATGAAATTATTCACATGAATGGTTAATATTAATAACATTAATAATAGTAACATGTCATGCTTATAATATTTTGGATCTTGATGACCCGTTCCTCAGCGTAGAGGGGGTCCCATCTTCGTCTCCAGCGGACCCTGTCTTCGGCAACGGAAGACCAGTGCATTGTAAGCCCTCCTCCAGAGACGTCTCGGATGTTGTTGTGTACAACAAGGGAGTCTGGCCAATGCATTGGAAGTCTTTCCCATTGTTTCTTTTTACCTCGGGGGAACTAGATTGCTCTCGCCGTCCTCAATCGACCATCGTTCCGTCCTAACATGTGTGACAGTTCCAGCTGGAGGATGGACATTTAGGGCAGGACCGATTTGGGCTGGCGACGCTAAGAAACAAAGGTTGCTGGAATGAGTTTGACGAACGCAGGTCATGCCAAGGTCAATCACCGCTTCAACACTAGGTCGACAAAGGCAACGAGAAGTTTAGGTAGAAAACTTTGCCTGGTACAGGGGTGGGTGGTCGGAGCTGACTACTCTGGTGTTCAGAATTGACGCGAGTCGGGGTTCGTGACAGTCTGATGCTTCCACGACCGGCAACGATATTTAGAGTGACAGTGATTCGTGGACAGGCAACGAATACTGTTTAGTTGGAGGTAGTTCCAAATTGGAGTGATGGCTAGGTCAGACAGCCACCACAATACCATCGGACAGCCATGTTGTGGAGTGTGACTATAAAATACTATGCAGGTTAAAACTCGTGAGACTGGCTAGAAGACTGCTAGGAGATTGACTGAGAGGCTGCCAGGAAGGCTGAGAGTGAGCCTGAGAGTGAGAGAGTTTGCAGGATGACTGTACCATGATACACTTTGAGTTTTGGCTAGTCGCTCTCAATATGTGTTTATGACGGATACCTTGTGAACAGTACGAGATCTGAATGTGTGTTGTACGTGCAGGACACCTTGTGAACTATGTATGTTCTGAATGGTTACACGAGTGTACAGATCACCTAAGGACGAGATCTGAATGTGTGTGGTATGTGCAGGACACTTTGGAAACGATGTGTGTTCTGATTATATGTGAATGCACAGATCGAATGAGTATGTGATCACAAGTGAGTACGTGATCCGACTATAAGTGACGTGATCTAATTATATATGAATGCACAGATCGCCTGATAATACGTGAACCGATTGTATGTGAATGTACAGATCACCTGATTGAAAGTAATCTGAGTAAATATGAATGCACAGAAAAACTGAGGACGTAATCCGATCGTGAGGACAAGTTTGTGATTATGTGTTGAGTGTGCAGATAAGGGAGTGCAGCGGCCAGAATCTGGGTACCATAGATCTTGGAGGAAGCATCGAAAGCTAGTGCTTAAAATCTCCTATGGTAGTTAAATAAAATATTATGATAATTTAGTTTAGATAAACTTTGCTTTTTGTTAATACTGTAGAACGATTTTTATCGTAATAAATAATATTGTTTTGTTTTATAGTCAGGATAGTGTTTACTGTGTTATTTGCGGTGTGAAGTCGTGTAGTGGTGTAGATACATGTAGTTACTCTTTAGATAAGTAACTACTGAGCTAAGCCTAGACTCTACAACCTATGTTACCTGCCCATCTATGTTTTGTATTGTCAGCATAGATTGCCCAATCATTCACCAAATCCAATCGTCGTATGTCGCTAATAATAACATGAAATGAAATGTTAACACTAATAATAGTATAAATAAAAACACGAAATGTTAATACTAATAACAATAACAACATCAAATGTTAACACTAATAATACTAACAGTAATATAAAATGTTAGTATGAGATGTTAATAATAGTTAACATAAATTATTTGTAAAATACATAAAAAATAATTAAGCTGAAAGTAAAGATTATTTCTATAGAACACACTGCCATAAATGATGGAGTATTTGAGATTTTCTTTGCAAATTGTCTTCGTTTTGTATGAGGTGGGGTGATCAGTTGTAGACATCGCTGTCTTGATGTCCCTAGAAGTAATTCTGGTCCCCATTTACAGCTGGGTGGGGTGGAACGTGTCGCTATCGTGAAGTTAACTACATTTGTCTTGGAAAGAAAGCAATATAACTACTGTGTCACTTAGAAACAAAAGAGAACAAACCATGGACAAAATAGGCACAATTAAAGGAAGATATGAGATTAGCATTTGCTGGAAGGAGCAACTGTTTAGCTCCCTTGGACGGGTTCAAAACGCCATTCAAACTCACGACCAAACAAAACACACGCAGAACACGCCCATTAATCTGGAATGAAAACGGAAATTCATTTAGCTTTTCACGACACGCACCGGCTGACATATTGTTTTTATTATCAAAACTGAATCTGAGGAAAATAAACCTTCCACAGAAGGTTGGTCCGTTTTTCTTTTCCTTCTTCATTCGTTCTCAAACTCTCGCTACCAAGCCCTGAACTTTCTCAAACTTCCGCTAACAAGTCCTGAACGTTCTCAAATTCCCGCTACCAAGCCTTGAACGTTCTCAAATTCCCGCTACCAAGCCTTGAACGTTCTCAAACTCCCGCTTCCAAGCCCTGAACGTTCTCAAACTCCCGCTACCATTCCCTGAACGTTCTCAAACTCTCGCTACCAAGCCCTGAACGTTCTCAAACTCCCGCTACCAAGCCCTGAACGTTCTCAAACTCCCGCCACCAAGCCTTGAACGTTCTCAAACTTCCGCTACCAAGCCCTGAACGTTCTCAAACTCCCGCTACCAAGCCCTGAACAGGGCTTTGCAAGTAGCAGGTTGTTGTCCGGACAACGGAATGCGTTGTGTCGAAGTTAACAGCTTGACTGCGATACTTGCACATATCGGCCTAATACATCCGACTTCAGCAAGTATTTTTGATGAACGGATCAGATTTGCCTCTTCGATCCCTTCCCTTTAGCCAGTCTGCCTGTTCCAGCCGTCTGACGCTAGCTGTCAGCTATGGGTCGCTGGCCCTGACGCTAGCTGTCAGCTATGGGTCGCTGACGGCTGCAACTCATGCGCTGCTCATCATCTTGATCCTATGGGTCGGTTCAATTTCAAATGAAAAACAAGTAAATAGGACTGCCGAAGACGAATGTGTCGGAAAGAAAGGTGCAAATATCGCAGTCAAGCTGTAAACTAGCAACACAAGGCATTCCGTTTTCTGGACTACATTCTACTTCTTTGCAAAACCCTGTTCAGGGCTTCGTAGCGGGAGATTGAGATCAAACGTAGAAGAAGAAGAAGAAGAAGAAGAAGAAGAAGAAGAAGAAGAAGAAGATGAAGAAGTAAATACGAAACTTCGTTTTTTGTAACAACTTTTATTTATGCTGACATGTTTTGGTTTTTCTTGTACTACGAAAGTGTCTATTTTATCTTGGTGTTTCTTTGGTGATTTGGTATATTGGTGTTTTGATATTTATTGGTGTTTTGGGGTCTTGGTAGCAAACCTTAAATATAAGAATCACATAAAGTCATTTGGGACGTATTGAGATTTTATTTAGTGGCGTGAGCTCTTTGCCTGGCCAGATTGTGAACAGTCTTTCATAGGATTCACGCCGTTTTGGAACTACCTACTCCACTCATGCATTTGTTGGAGTGAAAAGCGTGCATCTCCGTACTGGGCCTTCATTCGTCAATGAATTCCTTCACCCCTTCGCTTCTAAAAAAATAGACAACAGAACGATGTTTTTCTTTGGTGCATGTCAGTAGTGGTCCGGCTATCGTTGGTGCATGTCAGTAATTGGCGGGCCATCGTTGGTGCATGTCAGTAGTGGGCCGGCTATCTTTGGTGCATGTCAGTAGTGGTCCGGCTATCGTTGGTGCATGTCAGCAGTGGGCCGGCTATCTTTGGTGCATGTCAATAGTGTGCCGGCTATCTTTGGTGCATGTCAAAATAGAGCGGGCTAGCTTTGGTGCATGTCAATGGTGGGCCGGCTATCTTTGGTGCATGTCAATAGTGGGCGGGCTATCTTTGGTGCATGTCAATGGTGGGCCGGCTATCTTTGGTGCATGTCAATAGTTGGCCGGCTATCTTTTAACTTCAGGTATGACGTCATGGTGTTCGTCTGTACTGTGATGGCACGTGCAGGACACTCTAGTCCTCCTTAGCAACTAAATTAATAAGTTATATCACAAAGGCAAAATGTTAATACTTAACAATAGTTTTCTAATTTCTATCCCACTTTTAAAGTGTACATTTCAATCCCTCTCGTATTTAAGGTAACCTCATTCAATGATCTGTCAACATTTGATAGATGGACAATTAAAACTAGTAAAGGCTGTGTACTCAATTTCAGCTCGCTAGGTTATAGAGACGTTAGTTCAAATTAGACATATAAGAAGTCTACGCAAACGGTCAATGCTCATATCAAGTTAAATGAAAGCTTGAAATAAACACTACTGCAAACATCTTGTGGCGGTTCGTGGTCTCATGAGTTAGGCAAACACTTTTGAAAATCGTCAAGGGGTTTTGAGGGTAAAGTAAAGTAAAGTAACCAATAGCATTACTGTCGTAGGGGTGTGAGGTGTTAGCATTTTCACGTTTCAAAGGCTCGGCTATATGAGGGCGGTAGCCATCTCCTCTCTCTCGCCGCTTTTACTTCCCGGACTGAACCGGTACTCATTTAAGGCTGGGTCGACCCGGCAGCCTTTGCGGTCTGACAAAATGTTACCGCCTCAACTGGGGAATGAACCCAGGACCACTCAGATGCGAAGCCAGCGCGCTAACCACTGCCCTACGTATGTAGGCAAAAATGTTCCATGGCCTGTTTTGATTGAGATTTTTCGACTTTAAATTCTTCTCAAATGCTTCTGAATCGTTGTAGGTCCCAATAAAATATACATGAAAATTGTAGTTTACAATTAGTTTGGGCTTTATTGTAGGATAAAATCAACTGTGAACATTCATTTATGCTCCTATCAATGTAAGAGCAGGCTAGCAAAATTATTTCATTAATTAAAATTATAAACGGATTAAGAGATTACTACAAACATGTTTTTTTTTTCCAATTAATTAAATATATTAAAAAAAACACTTGTTTTTGTTTTTGTAGGCACAATTCTGGACTCTGCTCGTTCTTCACAAACTCATCAATGACCAAGTCACAGAATTTCCACCTGAATCGCGGAGGATTAAAAGCAGTCTTTCTTCTATTTGCTAATAAATGCAGACCAGTTAATCTGTCCTTCTTCATACTGTTGCGTTTATAGTCTTATTATTCTTCCTTAAGTTGCAACATTTTATTCGGTGCATTCAGTAATATTGTACTTGGCAACGAAAGAAATAATATACAGCACAGAGCATGTGCCTTTCTTCGAACTGCAGACTTCAGATCGTTAGATAAATATTGAAATATATTTTGTGCATCAGGACAATGCGCATGCGTCGATAATTTATTAATAGCTTATCTAAGATCACGTGACAAAATACTCTTCGCTCATTGGCCAGAACCAAATGAAATCATGCCTCTTATGCCAAAATGAAACAACAATTCCCACTCTCCCCCACGAAGCACTGACTTCTCGTCGACTATATGGTTGTGAAAGCTGAATCTTCTATGCTTGCCTTCTAACGTTTAAAGGTGAAGTCGAATCATACTGAAAGACAATCGTGACTTTATAGAGTAGGAATAATATTAAAGACAGCTTATTCAGCCAAGGTGTATAATTTTAATATTAAAAAAATCTGTAACAGCTAAAAAAAGGAATCAAATGTATTGATTCGTTTGGTATGGAAGCGCAATCACTGACACCGCTGTGTATATGGACGGATGGCGCATGTATACATTATAAATAAGATGATACAATGAAACAAATGTCTACAGTAATCTTAAGCGAGAAAGTTTCACAGGAAATAATGAATGCCACAATTGTACATCTGTACAAGCAAATGGGCAATCATCAATACTACGACATTCACAGGGATATCTAGACTTCTGGTCATGCTCAACCGTCTAACTGGGCACCTTGATCAGGGTTTACTTCAACAATGATGTCACCTCCTAGGCGATGCTTGCACAAAACCATACCGCCTGGCGCGCTAGTATCACAGAAGGTGCTCAGATCGCAGAGAGTATAGCCATCGCGGAGGCTCAGCGAAAGCGTGCTGCCTTAAAGAAAACAAACACATGGGGATTCCACACTCGGCTCCCCACGTGTATGCCCTGATGTGGCAGGTTTGTCATTCCAGGATTGGTCTTCTTTACCTCCATGAGATAAGATATTTCCTTGCCATAGGCAAATAATATTATTACTAAAGCGAGAAATTGTAAAACGTTAGTTTACACTCCTTTACTTGTGCCAAAATAGCCACCAGTTTTGATGTGTAACATTTGTTGGCAGTTCATTTTCGTTTGATAACATTGCCAAATCTTTTAAAAATATTGTTTTGCTATTGCCCATCGCGAAGCGATGATGGCCACAGCATCAGACGGTTTTGTCTTAATAATGGGATGTGTGCTGTATGAGGATTATAGTGAGGTAGTGAATGCGCTGGTCATCAATCTCACTCTTATCCCAAGTTACCTTGGATCAGTGGTAAGACTATTGGTGGAGACGACTGGAGGTAACTCGCGATACAGGCACTCTGATCTTACCTCCCGTGACACCAGGGGTCGCTTGAAACTTGCAGGATTCGATCGCCCACCGTTTCAGTTCATCACTGTGAGAGGCGAGTGCCTTGACCTCTTGACTACAACGATCCTCAATTCGCTTTCACTCAGAATACATGGTACTTTGTAGGTAACTTTTGACGAGGGTCAGCTTGGTAAATGGTCGCTCACATGCCGCTACAGTCACTGACAATGTCAGCACCACCATGTCGGCAAGCAGACGTCTGAATGCAGACGACATAATGTAACAGTTGCCGAGTTCAAGTTATGTCATTTCGAAGCTGAGCTGAGCTGAGATTGAACAATAAATTGGTGAACTTTAAGCAAAGCCAACTTTTCAGCATCTGTATACAGCCGCGTAGCGCAGTGGCTAGCGAGCTGGCCTCGCATCTGAGTGATCCTGGGTTCATTCCTCAATTGAGACGGAAATGTTTTTTTCAGGCGCCTAAACGGATCCCGGGTCGACCCAGCTAAAATGGGTGCCGGTTCATAGGGAGAGGAGATTATCCTGCTTGTTCTTCTCTCCTTTTCCCATCTAATGCATCTTTTATACGATCAAGCATTTTCCTTTCACTACCTCGCCACTTTCTGCATGAGGCAAGACTTCCTTTAGTAGTTTGATTAGTTGTTCTTCATTCCACTTTCTGGGACTACCTTCTTTCTCTCGTATATTCTTGAAGAGTTGGTGTAGCATATATGTAATGATTGAGATATCCACTTCCATGGCTTCTGGAGGGGGCGGGGAGTCCATCTGGTCCTGCAGATGTCCCCTTTTTAGTAGTTTGACTGCTTGGTTGATTTATATTTAAGAAAAAAGGTAGAATACTTTAATTATGTCTCATTTAGCCGAGCCTTTGAAATATAAGATCACTAACACCTCACACCCTACGGCAGTAATGGTATGGGTTACTTTACTTTACTATTGTTATACAGTTAGTTTAGGTAACAATTCATTCTCTGTATACAGTTCGTTAGTTTAGTTAACAAATTCAGCTTCTGTATAGAAGTTGGTTTTGTTAAAAATTCAGTATACGTGTATAGTTAGTTTAGTTAACAATCCAGACACTGTATACAGTTAGTTTTGTTAAGAATTCAGTCTCTATATACAGTTAGTTACTTTAGTTAACAATTAAGGCCTCTGTATTTAACAATTCCGCCTCTGTATACAGTTAGTTTAGTTAACAATTCAGCGTCTGTATACAGTTTGTTAGTCTAGCTAACAATTAAGTCTTTGCATACAGTTAGTTATAGTATAGTTAACAATTAAGTCTCTGCATACAGTTAGTTATAGTCTAGTTAACAATTCAGCCTATGTATACTGTTAATTATCAGAGGCACACAGCAGTGTTAAAAGCAACAGAACGCTGAAGTCAAGGAACTAAGGCTGAGGAAAGTTGTGTGAAATAGTCGTGTTGTCTGGGTTGTTTTTTTTGCGCGGGTCATCAAATTGATCTTTAATTCCCCAAGCTGTTGCTAGGCTAACGGCAAGATCGCTCATAAAATGGTACTAATTCAGTTTGATTTGTAATTTCTCGTGTGATATGTTTATTATATCAGGCGCTTTACTGAGGTCGTACACTGGAGATGTAGTTTTGTGATGCCATAGGTTGCTTCCAGAAATGTTATAATCATTGCAAGATTGAAGAGAAAATTAAAGTATTCTACCTTTTTCTTAAATATAAATCAACCAAGCGGTCAAACTACTAAAAATGGGACATCTGCAGGACCAGATGAACTCTCCCGCCCCCTCCAGAAGCCACGGAAGTGGATATGTCAAGCATTACATATATGTTACGTCAGCTCTTCAAGAAAATACTAGAGTAAGAAGCCAGTCCCAGAAAGTGGAATGAAGAACAACTAATCAAATTACTATAGGGGGTCAAGATGCTGAGCAGCGCATGAGCTCCAGTGGTCAGCGACTCATAGCCGACTTCTAGTGTCAGGGCCAGCGAACAAAAGCTGCCAAGACCCTTCTACACCTCCACGCGTTGATCCTGGATAACATTAAAGAAAAGGAAATCTCCCGGAAAAGATGGGATAACAAACGAAATGCTGATGGGCCAAACAGAGAAGAGGAAACTGCTATCAGTCCTGAACCAAAGCTGGAAAAGGGGAATTGTACCCCAGGTATGGAAAGACGCAGTACTGGTACCAGTACCAAAAAAAGGAAAGGACAAAACAGATCCAAATGGATACAGGCCTATCAGCCTACTGAGCTGTGTCGGCAAACTGATGGAACGTATGATAAACACCAGACTGAAGTGGCATCTGGAAGAAAAACGAATACTAATTCCACAGCAAGCCGGCTTTAGACAGCACAGATCCACTGAGGACCAGGTCATCCTCATAGCCCAGAAAATAGAAGATGCCTACCAGGCACAGAAACACACAGTAGCGGTTTGGGTGGACCTGGTAAAGGCATTTGACAAAGTCTGGAAAGATGGACTTAGAGTCAAGCTAAGAAGAAATGATGTCTGCGGGAAAATGTACAAGTGGATCAACCACTACCTCAAAAACAGAACGGCCAGAGTCCAAGTACAAGGGCAGATGAGCAGAAAGGTGACACTCGAGCAGGGAGTACCCCAAGGGGAAGTACTGTCACCCACACTCTTCCTGGTGTATATAAACGACATTACAGAGAATATACAAAGAAGAGTCCATAGCTCAATGTTTGCAGACGATCTGGCTATGTGGACCTCTGAAAAGAATATCACCATAGCAAGAAATCGAATACAGCAGGCCCTAACATCGCTGGAAGAGTGGGCGAACTCATGGCTGGTTAAATAAACGAGGAGAAAGCCACATGCACAATATTCTCGCTTTCAATCAAACCCCAAAATAACAAATTAAGTTTAAATGGCAAATTCCTGTAGCCAAACGACAACCCAAACTATCTGGGAGTCACATTTAATCGGCGCATGACATGGAAAAGTCAGATCGAGAGAAACCGAATGAGAGCCAGAGAAAGAATGGCAATCATGAGGAAACTTGCTGGCACAAGCTGGGGAGCAGACGAAAGCATACTAAAGAAACTGTACACTGGAAGAGTGAGACCAGTTCTCGAGTATGGCATTGCGGCATGGACAATAGCAGCAAAGGCGAACTTCGATAAAGTTAGCAAACTTCAAAACCAAGCAATGAGAGTTATAACAGGAGGCATGAAGTCAACGCCAATTGTAGAACTTGAAAAGATTACAAAACTGCAATCCATGACCGATAGAAGAGACTGCAGAGCCCAGCTGCAGTCAGAGAAACCCCGAAGACTGACCGACCATCCAATGCACCAGAGACTAAACAATTTGGGAAATGGGAAACTAAAGCGGAGAAACTTTGCAGAAATAGCCAAATCAAAGATCCCATAAACGCACTAACAACACCAAAACCCATCACTACTGTACGAAAACCTACCTGGAGGCAGGATATATTTCCAGAGGTGGTAGAAAATATACCAGGTATTGGAAACAAAAACTGCCAGACTGAAAAAGAAAGGAGAGATACTACACTAAGCTTTATATCGAAAAACTACCCAAGCATGGACTGGACCCATGCATACACCGACGGTTCCGTAACAAACACTACACAGAACGGAGGGCCAGGAGCATTCCTGAACCTACCAAATGGCAGAAAAATAACACTGTCATTCGCTACTGGTAAGTACACAAGCAAATTCAGAGCGGAGGCAGAGGCACTGAGGGCGGCAGTGGAAGAAATGGTGACACTTAAAGAAAAGGAAAGCCATATAGTCCTGCTTACAGATGCTCTCGCCGTAGTCACAGCGCTAAAAAGCCAGAAAAACACTGAGCTTAATGACTTAAGAGCAGCACTCTGCAAACTGTGCCAGCAGTCCGCACCAAAAAGGGTAGTGGTACAGTGGGTCCCATCACACTGCAACATCCAAGGCAACGAGGAGGCAGACAGACTGGCAAAAGAAGGTGCAAGACTACCACAAACAGATACTAGTATGACGTACGAAGAGTCAAAACGGCTTATCAAAGCCAGATACATGACCAAATGGGAAACCGAACATACTGGTTACACCAAAAACGATGCATATTACCAGTTGAACAGAAGAGAGCAGGTCGTTGTCTTCAGACTTCGCACTAGCCACAATAGACTGAGGTACCACCTATTCAACAAATTGAAGATAGGTGGTACCGACGAATGCCCGTGCGGTACCGGTAAAATGACCGCTGAACATCTGCTGCAGAAATGCTTGATGAAGTCGGATATGTTGGACCGAAAGGTGGAAATATCGCAGTCAAGCCGTAAACTACGACACAACGTATTGCGTTCTCTGGACTACATTTTGCTACTTAAGCCCTTCCAGTGTTTGGTAGTTGGAGATTGAGAATGAACGAAGCCAAGCCAAGCCAAACTACTAAAGGAGGTCTTGCCTCATGAAGCAAGTGGTGAGGAATAACACTTCTGGTAGTGAAAGGTGCAGACCTGGATAATGCTTGATCGTATAAAAGATGCATTGGATGGGAAACTGAGAGAAGACAGGCAGGATTCAGAGCAGGAAACTCTAGTACAGATCAAACAGATACGCACGGGAACGGCGTGGACTAGTGGTTAAGTGACACGGCTCACAACTCGAAGGTGCTGGGTTCGCTCTCCATCACAGAACTGACCGTTACCCCGAGAAAGCAAACCCTAAAAAAAATGAAGGATGAAGCAAAGCCTTACATAACATGCATGCCGAAGTCGGATGGACACGGCCGACAGGTACACAATTAAAACATAGTGCAAAGCACACCGCCTTGGGGAATTGAGAAATAAAGTGAAAGAAAACAGTAAAATAAAAAACAAAAACAAAAATCCAACAAATGATCATATCTAGGGAATGGCGGATGCCTTTTTAATTTAACTTTATAGATTTTGAAAAGGAATTTGATAAACCAGTCAGCAATTTGGAAAATATTAAAGCGTTATGGAATACCAGATACATTTACAAGAATTATACAAGATTGCTATGAAGAAGCCACGGGTAGAATAATTGGCAAAGGATAATGGCCAGGTAAAAGGAATGAAAGCCATATAGTCCTCCTTACAGATGCCCTGGCCGTAGTCACAGCACTAAAAAGCCAAAAAAATACTGAACTTAATGACTTAAGAGCAGTACTCTGTCAACTATGCCAGCAATCCGCACCAAAAAGTGTAGTGGTACAGTGAGTTCCATCCCACTGTAACATCCAAGGCAACGAGGAGGCAGATAGACTGCCAAAAGAAGGTGCAAGACTACCACAACCATATCCTAGTGTGACATAAGAAGAGTCAAAAAGGCTTATTAGAGCTAGATACATGACCAAATGGGAAACCGAACATACTGGCTACACAAAAAACGATGCCTATTACCAGTTGAACAGAAGAGAGCAGGTCGTGGTCTTCGAACTTCGCACAGGCCACAATAGACTGAGGTACCACCTATTCAATAAACTGAAGATAGATGGCACTGACGAATGCCCGTGTGGTACCGGGAAAATGACCGCTGAACATTTGCTGCAAAACTGCTCCACATACGAGGATCAGAGAGAGCAGATGTGGCCATCACCAGTGGCAACACTATACAAGCTCTATGGCAGTGTCGACATCCTCAGGATGACAGCTGCTTTTTTCGAAAAAATAAAGGTTGACGCCTGACAGCGTAGTAAGAAGAAGAAGATGAAGAATTCCAGCAACTTCCTTTCAGCGTAGCCAGATTATTTAATAACAGCTTCTTCAATGAGTAACTGCAGAGATTCATTTAGCAACTATATTGCAATAACGGAGGACATCCATGCAGCAATAACGGAGGACATTCATGCAGCAATAACGGAGGACATCCATGCAGCAATAACGGAGGACATCCATGCAGCAATAACGGAGGACATCCATGCAGCAATAATGGAGGACATCCATGCAGCGATAAAGAAGAGCACACACACAGCGATAACGGAGGACATCCACACAGCGATAACGGAGGACATCCACACAGCGATAACAAAGACACCCACACAGCGATAACGGAGGACACCCACACAGCTAAAACAAAAACACCCACACAGCGATAATGGAAGAAATCCACACAGCGATAACGGAGGACACCCACACAGCGATAACAAAGACATCCACACAGCGATAACAAAGACACCCACACAGCGATAACGGAGGATACCCACACAGCGATAACGGAGGACACCCACACAGCGATAACAAAGACACCCACACAGCGATAACTTAGGACATCCACACAGTGATAACGAAGGACAGTGAGAAAATGGAATCTTGGCGACCATCTGGTTGAACCCATTCTCATTAGCGCAATGAAAGCATAGTCCACGGGTTTATCCTGTGACCAATGAAAACGTAGATGTGTTCGACAACGTCAGAGAAGTTTGTGACGTCGGTATCGTCTGAAACTCGTCACGTAAAACCAGGTTTGATTGAAAACGTTACCGTTGGGGAACTGTTTGGCTCAAGTGACCATCAAATCATCCGATGGGATCTTATTGCAGGGAAAGAAGTAAACATAAACACGCGAACATATGCCTACTCTAAGACAGATGTTAAGAGGATGAAAGAGCCAGCGAACCACATAATCTGGGAAGATATTGTCAGAGGAACAGATGTTGAACAGGAGTGGGAGAGTTTTAAAACAGTTGTAGAAACTCTAAAAGAGGAATGTGTTCCATATAGGGAGGTAAACCCCAAGCGTAAACAGTGGATAACTAGAATTGTAATTAAATGTAGAAGAGCTAAAAATAAAGCATGGAAAAAATATATAGAGGCAGGTAAATCAAAATAAACATATTTAAAATATTTGGACAAACAATAGCTATCTCAGAAAATGAACAAAACAGCAAAAATAGACTTTGAAAAAAAACTTGCTCAGAGGATCAAGACTGATAGTAAAAGCTTCTTCTCTTATGTTAGAAATAAACAGAAATCGAAGGACAAAATAGGCCCTCTCATAGACAGCACAGGGGAAAAAATAAGTGAGAATAGGGAGGCAGAAAATCTACTCAATCACTACTTTGGCACAGTGTACACAAAAGAGTACTGCTCCAAGATCCCAGAGCCTGTAGATATTTTTCAGAGACATGGATACAGCAGGATTAGGATCAATCTGTATTACAGAGGAAATGGTTTAAAAAAATTGGAGGGGGTGAAAGTGGATAAATGTCCAGGTCATCCAAAATTGCTGTTTGAAATTAGACCAAATAGAAAAACCATTGGCTATATTATGTTCTCAATCACTTACAAAAGGGACTGTTTCACGGGATTGGAAAGATGCGGGAGTGATCCCCTTTTTCAAAAAGGGCAAAAAATAAGATCCAGCAAACTATAGACCTGTGAGCTTAACGAGCATAGTCTGTAAATTGTTTGAGTCAATAATCAAAGAAAACATTGTAACGCATTTAGACAAATTTAATCTAATTAGAAGTAGTCAGTATGGGTTTACCAGAGGGAGATCATGCTTAACAAATCTATTAGAATTCATGGAGGAGGTTACCAAAATGATAGATGAAGGGGAGCCAGTGGACGTTATTTATCTGGATTTTGCAAAGGCCTTTGATAGAGTACCTCATCAATGAATATTTCGAAAGTGAAAATCACATGGAATGGGTGGGGAAGTTGACAAATAGATTGAAAATTGGTTAACGGGAAGAAGGCAAAGGGTGGAGTACTCTGAGTAGTGTGTTGTGAAAAGTGGAGTGCCACAGGGCTCGGTTTTGGGACCAATTTTATTCTTGATATATATAAATGATTTGGACATAGGTATGGGATCCATTATTGCATAATTTGCTGATGACACAAAACTATGCAGTAGTGTCTCATCTAAAGCAGAAGTGGATATATTGAGGTCGGATTTAGATAAAATTCGAGAATAGTCTGTAATCTGGCAAATGGAGTTTAATGTAGATAAATGTACAGTCATGCACATGGGTAGATCCAATATGGAACATAGTTACTGAATGGGAGAGAAAAATATTAGAAAGATAGATAAGGAAAGGGACTTAGGGGTTAAAATAGATCATACAGGAACGGTGAGTGAGCAAGTTAAGGTAGCAGTGAAAAAGGCAAATGCAATGTTAGGGATGATACAAAGAAATATTAAAAATAGGAGCAAGGAAGTGATCGTCAAACTGTATAAAGCATTAGTTAGACCTAGATTGGAGTAATGTGTACAGGTGTGGAGTCCTTATCATAGAGGGGATATAAACATGCTGGAGAGAATACAAAAAAGAGCGACAAAGATGATAGTGGGATTCCAGAATTACAGTTATGAGGAAAGATTTTAAAAAACCGGCTTACAGTGTCTGGAAGAGAAAAGATGATCAGAGGAATGGATAAGTTAGACTATAACAAGTTTTTTAAAGTACAACCACCAACAAGGACAAGAGGGCACAGATACAAGTTGACTAAGGTGAGGTCCAGATTAGATATTAGGAAGTATTTTTTTAGCCTGAGAGTTGTGAATGCTTGGGATGCATTAGCAAATGAGGTGGTGGAGGCAGGGACAGTTAATGCATTTAAGAATAAATTGGATGCTTTTAGAGCAAGGTGATGTAAATGTAACTGGTTGTATACAGACTCTGCAGGGTCTTCTAAACCAGTATAAAGACGTTAAGTTAAGTTAAGTTAGGTTTCAATTGTGAGCCTTGCAGTGTACACAATCAGCTTTCGATTGATTCGCAACAAATACGCCCAACCGTAGAACATGGTCCGTAAGATAGAAAGATGCATGCTAAGAAGGAAGTGGACCTCACTTCTGAACAGCTGTTGTTTACAAGGTGTCACATGGATCTACTGCCTGGGACATGCAGACGTCTGGGTCGACGAGAGAGCTGATGCAGGGGCGGACGAGCTGTGGTGAACGGCGCGGTGATGACGAGAGACAGGGTTGAGTTGATAAGAGTAGCCACGGACAGTCTACAGGATGATGAAAAGGCAGTGTAGCAAAAATGCATACGTGCAGAGGATGATAGATTTGAGAGTGACTAAGAGAGAAATGCGAAAGTGTGTCCTATCTGGAAAGATCCGAAGAACACGAAATCAACACCTGACAAGGACTCTGAGTATATATACGCTTGGCTGGCTGCTTGGAGGGAGAACGGAGTACTTATGGGAATGTCCCCTGTGTATGATGTTGGTTCCTAGAACCAAGAATCACGAATCCGCTCCAAAATCCTGAATAAATAACACATTCGTCACGAACTACCAAAACAGAAATAAATGACTCGCAAATTATGCTCTTCACTGGCTCGCCTACAGCGTCTGTTTCTAGACTGGTTTAATGAATGCCTGGAATGAGCTGATCAGTTTTGCTGTCTTGAGGAGGGGATCGGTGGTATCCATATTAACGGAAAAGAAGAACGCATCGTTGATATAATTTGGTATGCCCTCCTTGGCATATCGCACTACTGTACTAATCACTTCATTTTGTTTGACGGGACCTAGGTACTTCAAAGTGTCTTTGGGGCACGCTCACGAGCTTGTTCAGATCCGGGTTATACCTGTTGATGACCGAGAGAGAATTGCTATTGTCTTACTGCTGTTAGTCCAGCTGTCATGTTTCATGTGACCCCTAATGCAAAGCTAGATACAGCCAGCATGTCCCTTGTGGCCCCTAATGCTAAGCTAGATACAGCAATCATGTCCCATGTGACCCATAATGCAAGGCTAGATACAGCTAGCATGTCCCATGTGATCCATAATGCAAAGCTAGATATAGTTAGCATGTCCCATGTGACCCCTAATGCCAAGTTAGATGCAGCCAGCATGTCCCATGTGACCCCTAATGCCAAGTTAGATACAGCCAGCATGTACCATGTGACGCCTAATGTCAAGTTAAATGCAGCTAACATGTCCCGTGTGACCCCTAATGCCAAGTTAGATACAGCCAGCATGTACCATGTGACGCCTAATGTCAAGTTAAATGCAGCTAACATGTCCCGTGTGACCCCTAATGTCAAGTTAGATGCAGCTAGCATGTCCCATGTGACCCCTAATGCCAAGTTAGATACAGCCAGCATGTACCATGTGACCCCTAATGTCAAGTTAAATGCAGCTAACATGTCCCGTGTGACCCCTAATGCCAAGTTAGATACAGCCAGCATCATGGTGGCGTAACGTGAATTATTCTATCAACAACTTGCTTCCAATAATTTACTTCCAATCAAACACTTCTACCATTTCCGCTGGGAATGTTCTACTGAAGTGCCTCTAATCCAGATCCATTCACGCTGGGAATGTTCTACTGAAGTGCCTCTAATCCAGATCCATTCACGCTGGGAATGTTCTACTGAAGTGCCTCTAATCCAGATCCATTCACGCTGGGAATGTTCTACTGAAGGGCCTCTAATCCAGATCCATTCACGCTGGGAATGTTCTACTGAAGGGCCTCTAATTCAGATCCATTCACGCTGGGAATGTTCTACTGAAGCGCCTCTAATCCAGATCCATTCACGCTGGGAATGTTCTACTGAAGCGCCTCAAATCCAGATCCATTCACGCTGGGAATGTTCTACTGAAGCGCCTCTAATCCAGATCCATTCAGGCTGGGAATGTTCTACTGAAGCGCCTCTAATCCAGATGCATTCACGCAGGGAATGTTCTACTGAAGCGCCTCTTATCCAGATCCATTCACGCTGGGAATGTTCTACTGAAGCGCCTCTAATCCAGATGCATTCACGCTGGGAATGTTCTACTGAAACGCCTCTAATCCAGATCCATTCACGCTGGGAATGTTCTACTGAAGCGCCTCTAATCTAAGATTCATTCAACAACGTATCGGGTCAACAGATCATTCATGAATATCCAGTTCTCATGTAAGCTGTCCACAGTCACATAATACACTTAGCCAAGACGTATCTCGGTATTTCGTGAACAAATGGCTGACAGTCGAATAAGATAAGAGTTTCAGTTTTATCTCAGCATGGCTGACAGTGTACAGTGATCGCGAGAAGCAGCGTTTATTCAAAAATAGGCTAGTAGGGAAACATTTCATGTGTGTTTTTAAAACCCCAAATGGAATCAACAATTAACCTCATTTTTGAATATTCGGTTAATGGACCATTATAAAGCTTAATGTTTGACTCCCACTCGTAAACTCAGTCACTGCGGAATAATTTGGCTTCTGGACACATTTATTTGTGAAATGTAAAACTTCCGGTATAAAATATAGATACATTAATTTGTCAAATGTAAAACTCCAGGTATAAAATATAGACACATTCATTTATAAAATGTAAAACTACCGATATGAGATTTAAGCCCATTTGTAAAGTCAGGAAAGATTATTTTGTGAATCTCTCAAATGTAAGTATGGTAAAAGTACAACCCCATTTTTACTGACGATATTACTGGTCTGGCTGGAACATAACCTGGACGTGCAAGGCTAGTCGCAAACCTGGACAATGCTTAATTTTGGTATGGAAGTCAGTGCAGAGAAGCGTAAGAGCATGGTTAACGCTCCAGAGGGTATTTAAAACCAGATTATAGTCAAAGGTTAAACCCTGGAAAGTGTTACGCGGTTCAAATATCTGGCAGCAAAAATGGATGCGGGGAAGTCTAGAAAAACAGCGATGGTCATGGTCGCACTGCCAAGACTGAATAATCTGGAAAGACAAGACCATTAGCTTTAAATCGAAGCTGACATTCATGCATACAATGGTCACCTCGGTATACCTCTACGTTTGTGAGACTTGAACTCCGACGGTTGCCATAGAACGTAAAATTTCCGCAATTGAACTGAGATGTTTTCGAAGAATTCTTGGAATTTCATACCTGGATCACGTTACAAACGAGAGTGTTCTTGAAATTGTTAGGAAGGAGTTAGACCAGTACAAAAACCTATTGACTATTGTAAAAACACGGACACATATCACGAGGCTGACCAAGGCAATGCACCTGGGAAGTATTGGAGAAGAGACCAAAAATGAAATTGGATGACAATATAACATAGTGGAAGGGAAGGTCTATAGCTGAAACTAATACCCTGGCGAAAAATCGAGACGTATCGCGGGAACTGATTCGACAAACTGCATAACAGTGCCTCAACGACCTTCTAGGTTATGGGACTGATGATGATGTTGAATAGTAAAAGCCAATAAAGTGGCTTTGTAGCAATGTAAGAAAGTCTGCAAGCCCATAGATCAGCTCTACGGAGTGAATCAGTTACCTGTCTGCTAAAATCAGTAAGAAAGCCTAAAGATTTGCTCAGAATGCACTGATGCCGATTCTGCCACTAAAAAAGATAATATAATATTTCTTTAGAAAAACCAAAACAAGACAACAAAAAAAGCAGCTCAAAGACTGTCAGGGCTAAAAATCGAAATGCAAAATATCTTGTTATAAAATCTAAAAGTGCGTAAGATGGATTAGTTAAAATTGTACCAAAACATATTACAACATACAACCAAAAAGGACTTTGTAGCTGAAATGGCGTGGCTCGAGTTAAGGAGGTTAAAGTATGAAAATGAAAGAAAAATGAAGAAACAGATCGATAGATTTCAATTCCTGACCCAGTGAAAGGCAATGCTACAGAACAGTCCTGAAAATCCCGTGGACAAAGAAAGAAACAAACAGATCCACCCGACAAGACCTGAATGTGGAGAAGTGGCTCATAAATGATTTCATGATGTAAAACTGAGGTTTTTTTAAGACACGTTAAACGACACAAGGACTAGAGAGAGAGAGAGAGAGAGAGAGAGAGAGAGAGAGAGAGAGAGAGAGAGAGAGAGAGAGAGAGTGGTTATGGAGGACATGGTCACTGGGAAGAGAGGCAGGGGCCAACTGAGAAGACGATGGACTCGGGACATCAAGGAGACGCTGAATTTGACCTTGGAAAACTGGCAGAAGACAGAGTTTCATAAGGTCAAGAGACGTTCTGCAAAGGACATGCAACATGATGATAATGAAATTCCTGACACGCAGATTAAAGTAATGAAGAGCTGGCTGCTCAGAACAGGGTCAGTAATTAACAACTGATCAATACCCTATTCCGCCTCCAGGCGTCAGCCCTTTTTACAGACTGCAACCATGCAGCCTGGCTAAGTGATTAGAAATAGAAGAGGGAAGATAAACACGGTTTCAAAAATGACGTGCTGAAATCGGATGTGTTGGGCTGAAAGGTACAGATATCGCAGCCTATCTGTAAGCTACGACACAACGTCAGAACGCACTATTCAGAATAAACTCCGATCTTAGACACCCTAGCATTAGTTTGGCAACAAAGCAACAGCTGATAAACAGTATATTTATGCCGACACTGTGTGCTACCAGTGCCAAACATGACCTCTGTCCAGGGCGCGTGAGAGCAGAATTTTGACGTGTGAAATGAAGTGTTTGAGGAACGTCATTGGTGTTACCAGAAGAGAAAATGTGGAACGGCGACATTAGAATTTTGGTCGGCACTACGTCTTGTGTAGAATACATTACTGGCAGAAATTAAGTTGGTTTGGTCATCTCATGAGGATGCACCCTCATCAACTTCTACTGCTGGCTTACAATGCCGGTAGAGCGGGCTACTGGGCAAGGGGACGGCCTCGAGGAAGGTGGATAGATGATATTAGAGTGATTGTGCAGCGAAAAGGGCGCACATTGACTGACACAACGCACTTGGCGCAGGATAGACTAGTTAAGCTCCCCACGATGCACAAATGAAAAGAAAACTAACTCTAACTAACTAACTAACTAACTAACTAGCAACATAAGACGTTTATAAGAGAACGTTGATTAAACTGGACCCAGTACAAGAGGAAGACAGGGATAGAATGGCTTGGTGCTTTCTACAAACCTCTACCCCCTCCCCCCTTCCCCCGGCTGAGTAGTAGAGGGACAACTAAACAAGCCAGTAACAGAAGGGATATCACACTTGCTTTAGGTAGTGAAGGTATCAGGTTGAATCTTTGGTCTGGACACCAGCTGTAAATGGATGACTGACTTATTTGTAAGGTAGATGAGGCATCGAGGAAGGGAAATAGTAAACCCAATCTAAAAAAAAGAGCTGATGAAAAAAATGAAGTCTTCTACACTTCGTCCACGACAGCAATGGAACCACACTTATCTTTTTGTATCGACAGTTTGTTTCATAAATCGGTATTTAGTCTCCTAAATGCAAATTTAAATAAATTTGGTGGATTACTAATAGCTATTCAGATTCATGGGATAGAATACGTCAGTCAAAGAAGGAAGTAATTTGCATCAGCAAATGAATGGATCGGTAAAGCGGCCAGTAGCAGGTTTCTGATGTTCTTCCTCCAATTTGTTCAATATTGATCTTTCGTGTCACTGTCTCTTTCGTCGCCATAGTTATTAGAATAGTGGTTTATTAAATGTTCTGTATGGGAAAAGGACGAGAATATGACCACTGCCACACTGAAAACATGTCGTAAAAGGTGGTTTGTTGTGTGGTACGAGCCACCTATTGTAGAGGACTCACCAACTCATGGATCGAGATACTAGCAATTCAAATCGGGTCAAAACCCTGCCGGGGAGGGGGTGGGGTGTCATGGGGGGGGGGGGGTGATATGATATTGGAATAAACAACCAGCCTCTTAGGGAATAGGAAGATGAATTGGTCGAAGATAAATATCGGTAGGTGTGTGAATGAGCATGTGAATGTGTACAGGATTATGTACAATCAGCGGCTACTAGAATCACTGATATCTTCTATTCTCCATTTGCTAAGGAAGATTGAGCATCTAATGGAAAATACGTTATCAATCGTTTCTAGGCATGAAACATACGTTATCAATCGTTTCTAGACATGAAACATAAGTTATCGGTCGTTCCTAGGCATGGAACAGACGTTATATGTCGTTTCTAGACATGGAACATACGCTATCAATCGCTTCTAGGCACGGGACATACGTTATAAATCGTTTCTAGGCATGGAGCAGACTTTATCGATCGTTTCTGTGCACGGAACAGACGTTATCGGTCGTTTCTGGGCATGGAACATAAGTTATTGGTCGTTTCTAGGCATGGAACAGACGTTATTAATCGTTTCTAGGCATGGGACATAAGTTATCGGCCGTTTCTGGGCATGGAACAGCCGTTATCAATCGTTTCTAGGCATGGAACAGACGTTATCGGCCGTTTCTGGGCATGGAACAGACGTTATCAATCGTTTCTTGGCATGCAACAGACGTTATCAGACGTTTCCACCTAAATAGTGGTCCATAATGATCGACTCTCTTTCGTCGCATGTGACGACATTAGGGGAGATGCATTGTCCTATTCTTTCCTCCTTTCCTTATAGTTGATGGTGACGCACATGTCCGATTGACGATGCAGTATCATCATGCTTAGCGCCTCAGTCTCTATAGACCATGCGTGTGGCTTCTTGTGAGTTCTGTCAAGCTCAATTTCCTGTATTTCGACACATTATGCTATTGCTGTAAAGGCCGATCCGCGAGTGACAGTCCCTGCCACAGATCGTACAACCATACTGGGGAGGCTGGCTTATCCGGATGTTCCTTGATCTCTTCAGTCATTTTCTTTACTCTGCATCAGAGGGCCTCTACGATCGCCCGCAGCCACTACGCTCCTTCCATACGTTCTTGAATCGCAGTGTAGTACCGTGGATACTTCTAGCTTCAATGGCTAGCTGTCCATGGAGGTCATCCCTTGGCAGCCTCTCGTCTTCCATGCTGCATGGCTGCAGTAGATGTAACATATATGTATGAATACATTTTTCTTCTATTGTGAAGAGCGGAAGTGGGGAGATGGAGAAGAAGGAAATGGAAAATAAAGGGAACAGTGAAGATGAATAAGTGAGGAGACGAGGAAAATGAAAGATAATTGGGAAAAGGAAAGAGGAGACGAGAAGAAGGACAGAGGAGATGAGGAAAATGGAAAGAGGAGACTAAGAAAATGGAAAAAAGAGATGAGGAAAATGGAAAGAGGAGACTAAGAAAATGGAAAGAGAGACGAGACAGACGAGGAAAATGGAAAGAGGAGACTAAGAAAATGGAAAGAGAGACGAGACAGACGAGGAAAATGGAAAGAAGAGATGAGGAAAATGGAAAGAGAGACGAGACAGGCGAGGAAAATGGAAAGAGGAGACGAGGAAAATGGAAAGAGAGACGAGCACAGGAAAGAGGAGAAGTGGAAAAGGAAAGAGTGGTCGAGGAAAATGAAAAGAGGAGACAAGGAAAATGGAAAGAGGAAACGAGAAAAAGGAAAGACGAGACGAGAAAATTAAAGAGGCGACAAGATGAAGGAAAGGTGATGTGGAAAAAGAAAACAATAGAAGGAAATGGAAGAAAGAAAGGAAAAAAACAGAAGAAGGGGAAAAGAAATAAGAAAAGGGAAAAACGGGGAAGCGGAGAATGGAGGAGACGAGGAACAAGGAATAGAAAGAAGAGTGATAGGATAGGAAATGAAAAGCAAAGAAGAGAGCAGAAGTTAAGAGAAGAATTGGTAGCAGGGAGTAAATATAAGATTAACTTAAGGCGGGGCTGCAGCGGTTCTGTGGATGTGTATAATGGGAAAAAAACATGAAAAAAAACTAGTAAAAGTTGATTTAGGTTGAGCTTAATCAAAATTTAAAAATGGGTATGGTCAGATACCGCACCGAGACGAAAACACAAACAAAACCTACGTTACGACCAATAGGCCTTCATCAGGGACAACAACACTGAACTAACAAATCAACATATAAGAAAAAATGGTCAACTCAACTGTTTCAGGTAGGAGACGATTTCTGTCTAAGCGACCGGTTGTGCCAAGTACTCGATAGAAACTGAAATGGGAGCGGTCAAACAAAAAGTGGCGGAATATGCCTGATAAGCCAAGCGTGGCCAAATAAATAATACTCGTATTATTTATATTAAGTAAATATAAGAACAGAGGACAAGCGGTAAGGACAAGAGAAGTAGATAAGTGAAGAAAAAAAGAGAAGGCGAATGTGGAAGAACTGAAAAGAAGATGACGTAAGAGAAATATCTAACAGGAGCAGTGGTAGCCGTAGGCTGTTTGAACTCATTCTGTCTTCGCTCGCATTCACTTCCGCGTCTAGTAAGAAACATTTAATTGAAACGAAAACAGACACAAAGTGAGTATGACAAAATGTAAAAGAATGAAGTCGCTGTTTATAAATTAATTAGGTTGTTGTAATAAGGCGATTAAATTTCCTTTCTGTGTCAATATTTCAAATTCACATGACCGATTGTGCTTGTTTAACTACCTAGTTCAGTGTAGTGTGAACCGATTATGTCAACGTTAGCAGAAACATAAACATAGAGAAACATTCATTGACGGGAGTATTCATTGATGAATTATGTATTTTATGTTTTCCTTATGTCAACAATGGGAGGATGGGTAGGGTGAGGGAGGGTCAGGGCTGGGGCTAATATTGAATTATTCACCGTGCACAACCAATACCCAAGTGGTCTGCCGGGGTCTTTGTGTATGACAAAGACAAGAATAGTACCACTGCCCCACAGAGAGCATGTCTTAGAGGCGATTAACTCTGTGACATTCATCACACCGGCCATGGTTAGGTGGCTTGTTAAGAGCAGCATATATGGCGCCTAACAGGCTGCGAGTCTTCTTTGCTCTAGTGTTTGATTCTATTAAAATGGATTTGCACATTGATTAACCACCCTCTGTGGCACTTGTCTCAACGCAGCGGAGTAATAAACTGCACAAGCCTAGCACGCTAAGCAGAAAATCGTTCTTCCGGCTACATCCAGATCATACCAGAACTGGCACCTGCATAAGAGGCATTCATCATCGTAGAGTACAGGTCGAATAAAATCTAGAACTACAGAACTAAAAACAACTAATACGATGCAATATGGTTCCACAAACATGCACCAATTAGACCCCACCAACATGCACCAATTAGGTCCAACCAACTCGCTCCAAGTAGACCCCACCAACATGCACCAATTAGGTCCACCAACTCGCTCCAAGTAGACCCCACCAACATGCACCAATTAGGTCCACCAACTCGCTCCAAGTAGACCCCACCAACATGCACCAATTAGGTCCACCAACTCGCTCCAAGTAGACTCCACCAACATGCACCAACTTGACCCCACCAACATGCATCAATAAGACCCGACCATCATGCACCAATTAGGTCCAACCAACGCGCTCCAAGTAGACCCCACCAACATGCACCAACTTGACCCCACCAACATGCATCAATAAGACCCCACCAACATGCACCAACTTGACCCCACCAACATGCATCAATAAGACACCACCAACATGCACCAATAAGACACCACCAACATGCACCAACTTGACCCCACCAACATGCATCAATAAGACCCCACCATCATGCACCAACTGGACCCCCACCAACATGCACCAATTGGACCCCACCAACATGCACCAATTAGACCCCCCCAACTTGCTTCAAAATAGGCCCCACAACAAATTGATTGTTGAAGTCGAGATACCAGTAGAGAGGTCAAGTCACAGGCTTTTTGACATTCAGTTGAAATTTCTCTATTCAATTTTCCTTAAATATACTTCCCAGATAGTGTAGCTCTTAGGTTGAGGGGGTCAAGTCACAGGCTTTTTGACATTCAGTTGAAATTTCTTTATTCAATTTTCCTTAAATATACTTCCCAGATGGTGTAGCTCTTAGGTTGAGGGGGTCAAGTCACAGGCTTTTTGACATTCAGTTTTTTTGTTGTTTTTTTTTGTTTTGTTTTTGCGTTCGCCTTATTTCTCTAATCCCCAAGGCGGTGTGCGTTGCACTGTGGTTTCTATTTTGCGCCTGTCGGCCCAGTGCATCCGACTTCAGCATGCATTTTATGTAAGGGTCTGCTTCCTCCTGCATTTTCTAAGGGTTTGCTTCCCCGGGGTAACGGCCGGTGCTGTGATGGGGATCGAACCCAGCACCTTCGGATTGTGAGCCGTGCCACTTATCCACTAGGCCACGCCGTCCCCCTGACATTCAGTTGAAATTTCTCTATTCAATTTTCCTTAAATATACTTCCCAGATAGTGTAGCTCTTAGGTTGAGGGGGTCAAGTCACAGGCTTTTTGACATTCAGTTGAAATTTCTCTATTCAATTTTCCTTAAATATACTTCCCAGATAGTATAGCTCTTAGGTTGACATTCTTTACACATTTGTTAAGTGGGTCTCATGCTCTGCTGGTTGTGATAGTTTCTGTCTTTGAGGTGTCAATCTTCGAATTTAATATTTCACAGACTGTACCGGGTGCTTTCCTATGATTTGCAGTCTATTATAGTTCTCGTCTAACATGATTTGGTCGTCAACAGAGAATAGATCTGATAATGTGTTTGGGTCATCGTTTGTTGCACTGAAATCCACTTCTAGTGTTGCATATTGGCTGGTTTCTGTTATTATTCTGTCCATGTCAGTGTTGAAATAACAATAATGAAAGTACACATCTCTGTCACACTGCTGTTATTATTTCAAAAGAATATGTGGTTTCATGAATTGTTCTTACTGTAGATTTTATTACTAGCTACTGTATCCCCAACTTTATCTTGATTTGTAGATGACATGTTATATTGTTCTTTGACTTGTGAATACGGCATCGATACATCCAATTCCCATGTGGAATCAACATTGATCTCTGTATATTAGACTATTTGTCCTGCTTTTCTTTCAACGATGATGTTATTGTAGCTTGTTACCAATCCTCCTGGTATTATTCTTTCTTTCTATGCTCTCATAAAGATTCTATGTAACAGCTTCGTCCCTGCCTTAGTACAAGCTTGAATTACTCAAGTTGAAATGCCGTCCATATCTGGTGATTTCTTTCTATGGCTGATCATTATGTCTTTCAATATCTTCAATCAATATGTCAGGTTCCAGACGGTTCTCCTGTCTTGTGATAAACATTGATTGTTCCTAAGTGCTTTTTGGGATGAAAAATATTTGGAAGTGCTTTTTCCTATTGTTGAATTAGGGAACCATTTTTGTAATTCATGATTAAAATATGATTGGAGTCCTATCTCTTAATGACATTACTTTTATACTTTTGTATAAATATCGTTTGAGATTATTGCATATGGATGTTACTTGCTGTTCATATTTCTGTCGTGGTTTTGTTTTTGTGAGTATGATTACTCGTATTATTTCTATTTCATCTTGTCCTTTTAAAAGTAATATGATCTTCCCGTATCTTTGTGTTAGCCATGTTTTGTAAAGTTTCTTTTAAGCATATATTGATTCTTTGACATTCTTTCTTTGCTGTCTCTTAGATATTTTTTTTCTACATTTTTATCAACTTATCCATCAAAGATACATATTTAGGGTGGTTCATTAACTATCTATATCTTTACTTTCTCTATTTAGTGTCTCAAAAAAATTTGTCATTTCGTGACATAAAACTTTTCTAATAGCTTCCTCTTTCAATTTTTTGTTAAGTTCGACATTTCTCCTATCTGACTTTTCCAATGTGATATATGTGTCAGCACCGCTGGTCGATGATCATTATCTATACAGATTTTGGGGATTACTATAGAACACGTTATATTTCATCTTTGTTGTTGTCTTGCTAATATGTAATCGATGTGTGATGCTATATTTGAGCTGTTCCACATGTACGATGTTTTGATATCATTTTTTCTGTGTTGGCAGATGGCGTCTTTTGTTTTCAGACGATAATCATACCTGCATAAGATCTTCTTCATTACTGTTATACTCAAATGAGGTGTCACTGCCCATTCTTAAAGAATATTCAATTTGTGTTGTGATTGTATGTTATTTGTTTGATCATTAATTGTCGCCCATATCATAAGATCATTTTTCTCATGGACGGAGAAGAAACTGACGTCTGGTCAGATAGAAACAAGCCATACTGATCAGACAATGTTAGTCCGTTAATACTGACCAAGTTCCCGCCTTACTTAATGAAGTTCTCCCTGGTAAAGGACTGTCTGATAACAGTCTGACTAGCGAGGTGAATATCGACGTGATCTCCGTAGTAGTGAGCATGCAGATGAAGCCAAGCATAGCACAGCCGACTGGAGGACCTCGGTCCACTTTCATAAGCACGCTAGGGATAGTAGGAAATCTACTTCAACACTTCACTTAATACATTTTCAAGACACACTAAAGAGCAAGCTACTACAACACTTCACTTAACACCTTTTCAAGACACACTAAAGACCAAGATAATACAACACTTCACTTTACACCTTTTCAAGACACACTAAAGACCAAGCTACTACAACACTTCACTTAACACCTTTTCAAGACACACTAAAGACCAAGCTAATACAACACTTCACTTTACACCTTTTCAAGACACACTAAAGACCAAGCTACTACAACACTTCACTTAACACCTTTTCAAGACACACTAAAGAGCAATCTACTACAACACTTCACTTAACACCTTTTCAAGACACACTAAAGACCAAGCTACTAGAACACTTCACTTAACACCTTTTCAAGACACACTAAAGAGCAAGCTACTACAACACTTCACTTAACACCTTTTCAAGACACACTAAAGTGCAAGCTACTACAACACTTCACTTAACACCTTTTCAAAACACACTAAAGAGCAAGCTCCTCATCGTAGGCATTCAACAACAACAACAAAAACAACAACATTAACCCAAGTGATAACATCCGAAAGACACTCAAAGAATTTCGTTCCTTCTTCCTCCTTGTGGCTGCCATTACGTTGGGCATAGGCCTGGATTATTTATGTTGTTTCCCTACTTTCCCCTGTGTGTATGCATATTAGCATTTCACTGATGCACCCAATTAGGACCAGAAATGAATGTCTCGAAGATCAAAGTGTTGCGCAATCGTTCCGCCAATTGTGATCCAGTTTTCTTTGTCCTGGTGAGCTTAGAGAATGTCGATGAGTACATCCGTCTTATGCGCCTCCTCAATATGCAGACCAATCTGGAACCTGAACTAACAAGACGTCGCTGGGCGGATTGGGCAGTCTTCTCGTCCATTAAGACGGTACTGGACGTGGCCAAGACAAAAACCTGCACGCCTCTCTCCCAAATTCTAGTGTGCTCACTGTGATGTGATATGGTGCTGAAACATGGACACTCACAAAATCACTGGAGGACAAATTAAGAGTGACCAAGTCTTCTCTTGAGAGACGCTTGACCGGAATCACTCAGCGCAACCAACGAATACAAAATCTCCAGTATTCTGACTATTGTCCTGGTTGAATGGTACAGTAATCTATGCAGACAAGGAACATGGGAAGGTCACATGTTGCAACGAAACGATGGTCGACGGAGCATGGCGGCAGTAATCTGGTACCACCGAGGCAAAAAGAGACCACAGGGAAGACCTCCAGCGCGTTGACAAAACTCCCTTGCTGTACGCAACAGCATTCGAGACTCATCTGGAGAAAATCCTACCATCCATTGGGCTTCCGTGGCCCATGACAGGGTCCCCTAGAGGTGAAGTTGGGAACCACAGCTACGATGAGGAGCTGGTCACCAAGATCAAAGTCCAGATCAAGATTCCCGTACGATGGATGGTCTGGTAGAGGGAAGCGACAGGGTGGTCACAGCGGGCGAACACTGGCCCTCTGCTGTATGGAAGGGCGCTATGGACATGGGAAGTAAGTAAGTACTTACTTACTTAGTCACTCCTCTTCTACCGTGAGGTGTAGAGGTCCGGAAGTAAGTAAGTACTGCTACATTTTGTTTCTACAAAGAACTTTGTGTTCGCTGGATGCACAAGAAACCTACATCAGGTCTGCCTCTTTATCTGTATGTGCAATCTGCTCCATACTAATATATGTTCTCCACTGTGATCGGGAAGAAGCCATATGCATTTTTTATGTCTGCCCCGAGTGGGAGGGAACACCAATAAACTCTCGGCACTAGAACCCACAACAGATAATATCTCAGGGAGACTCATTAAAAAAAAAAATGATATAACAATAATAATAAAAATAACAATAATAATAATAAATAAATAGATCTTATGGGTTTCCTTGATGTCTTGTCTATTTTTGTTGTCTGATACCTTCCAGCTATAAAATCTGGATCCTAGCGTTCTTTAAGCTCCGCGTTTTTTCTTCCGATTCCACACTTATTTTTTGTTGTTATTTTAGCAGTATGCCTATTTCATTGTCTTTTAACGTCTCTAGTTCATAGTCTACTACTTTGAAAAGTTATTTCTCATTGCTGGTTTACTCTAATGAGGTGCTACTGAATGTTCATTCACAGTATTCATGTACTGATCTGTTTCCGTTATTCATGCATTCAAATCGTTTATTACAACACGACCATCCAAATTATTTGCTCTATTTGTAGAAAGAAAGAATTGTCATCTCTTCTTCTTTGTGGTTGTCCTTGCATGGGATGTAGACCAGGGTTGTTATTGTTGTTTGCGGATGCCCACAGTGAGTTGGTTACTCTTTTGTGCGTCCGAAATAGGACGTTGAGTTGCTGATTGTAGTAGCTTTCCTCACATCCCGAGCGTGTTGAAGAGGTTGCCATATGCTTGACTTCATCTGTGTGTCACTCACTACTACGGGGATTACGTGGCTTCTCACCTTGTTAGCCAGGCTGCCATTAAAACAGCCCGTTTCCAGGAAGGGGTATAGGAAGCCCAGGTGATAGTCTTGACCAGTATATTTTGCCTGACCCTGACTAACATGTCTGATCAGTATATTTTGCCTGACCCTGACTAACATATCTGATCAGTATATTTTGCCTGACCCTGACTAACATGTATGATCAGTATATTTTGCCTGACCCTGACTAACATGTCTAATAAGTATATTTTGCCTGACCCTGTCTAACATATCTGATCAGTATATTTTGCTTGACCCTGATTAACATGTCTGATAAGTATATTTTGCCTGACCCTGACTAACATGTCTGATCAGTATATTTTGCCTGACACTGACTAACATGTCTGATCAGTATATTTTGCCAGACCCTGACTAACATGTGTATTTTTCAGTATATTTTTCCTGGCCAGACGGAAGTCTTCCTTCTCGAACACCAAGTTTGTTCTTGTTGGAGGTGTAGGTGTGTATGTCTTTAACTTGTATGGGATCAAGATGCTGAGCAGGGCATGCGTTGTAGCGGTCAGCGAACTAATACTGACTGCTAGCGTCAGGGTCAGCAACCCAGAGCTGACTGCTAGCGCCAGGGTTAGCAGCCCAGAGCTGACTGCTAGCGTCAGGGTCAGCAACCCAGAGCTGCCAAGTCCCTTCTCCACCTCCACGTGGTGATCCTGGATAACAAACTGCAACAGAGCAGACTGGCTAAGGAGAAGGGAGAGCAGTCTGGCTAAGGAGAAGGGAGAGCAGTCTGGCTGAGGAGAAGGGAGAGCAGTCTGGCTAAGGAGAAGGGAGAGCAGTCTGGCAGGAGAAGGGAGAGCAGTCTGACAGGAGAAGGGAGAGCAGTCTGGCTAAGGAGAAGGGAGCGCAGTCTGGGTAAAGAGAAGGGAGAGCAGTCTGGGTAAGGAGAATAGAGAGCAGTCTGGCTATGGAGAAGGTATTGCAGATGGAAGACTAATCCAGTGCCCAAAATTGTCATGCTGAAATTGGATGTATCGGACCCGAAGTGCAAATGTCGCAGTCAAGCTGTAAACTACGACACAACGCATTCCGTTCTCCGGACTGCATCCTGTTACTTGCAAAGCCATTTTTATGAGAACAAAGATGAAGAAGAAGAAGAAAAAGGAAAAGAAGAAGAAGAAGATGTATATTCCATGAACTCTGCTTTCTCTGGGTGTCCAAGAAAAGAAACATCCTACACGACACTGTCGTTTGTGTCTATATCGCTTCGTGGCACTACATAGTATTTATTGGTCTCTGATGTTCCGTGCATTTTGTTTTGTATCTACTTGAGTTCCACGAAGTTAAATTTCAATGTTGCTGTTTTAGTCATGTTTTTCTTCCGTAACCATTTCTATTTTCAGTCCGTTTAACACTGAAATTCGGCTGGTTTTTGCTTCCTCGATCTTTTGTTAACAATGACATTTCTCTTGTCAACTTGCTAGGTCATTCACACAAAGTTATTAGCAACATCTTGATCTTGATGACCCGTTCCTCAGCGAAGATGCGGCTCCCAACTTCGTCTCCAGAGGACCCTGTCTTGGGCCACCAAAGTCCAGTGTGTTGTAAGTGCTCCTGTAGAGGTATCTTAGATGTTACAGCGTACAGCAAGGGAATATGACCAACTCATTGGTGGACTTCTCCAGGTTTCTTCTTACCTCGGGGCTACCAGACTGCCGTCGCTGTACTTCATCGACCATCGTTTCGTCGCAACCTGTGACCTAGCCCATCTATGTTTTGCCTTGTCTGCATAGATTACCGCATCCTTCACAAGGGACAGTCGTCTTATGTTAAAGTGTGGAGACCTTACGTATATTGAGGGGACGGCGTGGGCTAGTAGTTAAGGGACACGGCTCACAATCAGAAGGTGGCGGGTTTGATCCCCATCACAGCACCGACCGTTACCCCGGGGAAGCGAACCCTTAGAAAATGCAGGAGGAAGCAGACCCTTACATAAAATGTATTCTGAAGTCGGATGTACTGGATCGACAGGCTCAAAATAAAAACCACAGTGCCGCGCACACCGCCTTGGGGATTAGAGAAATACGGCGAACGCAAAAAACAAAACAAAAAACAAACAAATATACATTGGTTCCGGAGAGTGATTCCGACCAAGCGGCTTTCAAGGGAGGCCAGGTCACTCTCAATTTGTCCTCTAGTGATTTTGTTAATGTCCATGCCTCAGCACCGTAGCACATCATTACCAACATAAATGACACAATAACAACCACCACCACTTTTGATACCTTGTGACGTAACTGCAATGAACATATGTCAAGATTACGTAAAACGACAGCTGAACAAAACATACACAAATAATGACACATTTCACAACAAATGACAGTCAGTTTATTTCGATTAAATCGTTTTAAACTCAGTCCAAATGAAAACATTTACAAAAGTTTAAAATATATTGAAACTATAAATGAACAAAATAAAAATTACACGGAAGAATTATATTATACTATGAAGTAACAGAGCATAACAATACATCACAGATTGTACATCAACTCTGATAAGGAGTTTCCCAGTTTTAACGGGGAGTGTGATAACGCTTGGTATCTTCACTTGAACGGGATAACACACTCATATTGATTTTATCACCTTCATTGTTTTCCTGCCACCACGTCAGTTAACGTCCTTTCAGGATGCCTGTACCAAAGCCACTGTGTTGCTCTTGCAGCTGTGGTTACTGTAGTTCTGGTTTTACATGATGAGGTTGTCAGCCACAACCTTACATAGCCATCTTTTACAACTTACACTTAACTTAATGTCTTTATGCTGGTTTAGAAGACTGCGTTGCCGAAGATGTGTCGGACCGAAAAATGCAAATATCGCAGTCAAGCTGTAAACTAGCGACACAACGCATTCCATTCTCCGATTACATCCTGCTACTTGCAAAGCCCTGTTCATGGCTTGGTAGCGGGGAATTGATAACGAATGCAGAAGTAGAAGAAGAAGAAGAAGAAGAAGAAGAATCAGAAGACTCTGCAGAGTATGTGTGCATCAGTTTCCTTAACATCTCTTTGATCACTAAAATATGCGCATCTAATCTATTTTTGAATGCATTAATTGACCCTGCCTTCACTATTTCATGTGGCAATGCATTCCAAGCATTCGCTACTCACTGACTACATGGGTAGTAAGGAACAGTGATGCTATTCTTTTATCTTCAATAGGTATGAACTCGGGGACCAATTCAAATGACTTCTGTATATTTCTTTGGAAGCGTTACACATCACACACTATAAATAGTATTAGAGTTTGTTATCACATGAGTACAGGCATGAACCTTTCGTGTAGTGTAAGCCAACATTTTACAAGGTTTCTTAATTTCATATTATTTTCTTAGACCCTTGGTCAGTAACTGTGTCCTAGTTTACAGAAAGCCTTTCGACCTCAGCAAGACATATTGTGGGACTAGGTCTGTCTTCTCTATTCGATCCCTATTTCCTCAGCCAGACTGCATGGACGCAGTCTGTTTCCAGGACCGCTACTTAAAGGCGGAATGGGATCTTGGTCAGTTATGATTGTCTGACCCTGATTCATGTATGCAGCTATAGGTTTCTGACCGCTCGCAACTAATTCACTGCTGTGTGATGGCATATTTAAGGGCGGCAACAGACTCCCTGCACCACGAACTGTCTGCAAACATCATCATTGTTATTGAGACGTCTACAGTTCTTCGGCGGTTTGCCTTAGGTCGCACTCACGTTCGTCTTCCCTCTGGTGCCCATGCCGCTGCGGCTCTGATGATGGCGCCATGTTTCCATCGTAGAACCAGGTCCAGAGTCGACCGGTTATAATGGTGTGCCATTCTTCCTTGGTTACTCCGGGCAATCGGATATCGGTTGGTGAGGATGTCCGAAAAAAAAACTATATGAATCTTTCTTAGACAGATTGTGTGAATATATTACCAATTACGCGTTTCTGGTTTTGTAGCTCGCCAACATACCGCGTTATACAGATAGACAGGAGGTACATAGCTAGTGCGTATTCTTTGTTTCGTGTTTGTGTTGTACTGTAAAGGGAACTTCTAAAAGCTGTTTGTATCAGGTGTGGTGAGAGGTGTGATGGATGAGTTGGTAAGTAAGGTATATGTAAGGTATAGGTGAGGTGATAGATGAAGTGATAGATGTGTTGGTAGATGATGTGATAGGTGATTGTTGATTGGCGACAGGTTATAGGTGATAGGGTGTGGTGATAGGTGGAGTGGTGGGATGACAGATGAGGTGACAGATAAGGTGATAGATGAAGTGATAGATGTGGTGGTAGGTGAGGTGATAGGTGTGGCTGATAGATGAGGTTGAGGCGATAGGTGATGTGATAGGTGAGGTGATAGGTGGGTGATAGGTGATGTGATAGGTGAGCTGATAGGTGAGGTGATATATAGAGTGATGGGGTGAGAGGTTAGGTGATAGGTGAGATGGTAAGTTAGGTTAGAGGTGAGGTGACAGATGATGTTTTAGGTTTGTGATTGGTGATAAGTGAGGTGATATGTGAAGTGATAAGTGAGATGATATATGAAGGGGTAAGTAAGGTAAGAGGTGAGGTGATAGATGTCTTTATATTTAAAGTGATAAGTGAGGTGTAAATAAGGAGATAAGCCAGGTGAGCTTTTATCTGGAGTCTTCCCTGTTTTGTGGTTTATTGAAGTGTATTAGTCCCCAGAGCAAATATAATATGCCCGCTGTTTCCTTCCCTCTGTGATAATAGAGGTCACTAAATAAGGTTGTGCATTGGGTTAGCAATCTCACGATATAAAAAGCATTGCTTTAAAACCACTTTACAAATGACTGAAAGGCAGACTGAAACAACACAATTGACTAGCTTTGGTGGGTACGGTTATTGGCAAACGATGGAGAGGCGGACTGAAACACCACAGTTGACTAGCTTTGGTTCTTGGCAAGCAATGAAGAGGCGGACTGAAACACCACAATGGACAAGCTTTGGTTCTTGGCAAACGATGAAGAGGCGGACTGAAACACCACAATGGACTAGCTTTGGTTCTTGGCAAGCAATGAAGAGGCGGACTGAAACACCACAATGGACAAGCTTTGGTTCTTGGCAAACGATGAAGAGGCGGACTGAAACACCACAATGGACTAGCTTTGGTTCTTGGCAAGTGATGAAGAGGCGGACTGAAACACCACAATGGACTAGCTTTGATTCTTGGCAAACGATGAAGAGGCGGACTGAAACACCACAATGGACTAGCTTTGGTTCTTGGCAAGCGATGAAGAGGCGGACTGAAACACCACAATGGACTAGCAACCCAAAATAATGGCACTGAAGGGTAGTGTTTCTGGCAAGTGAAGCAAAGACAGACCGGGGAGAAGAGAGACACATACTGATTAGGATGTTCTGAGGGTGGCAGAGACGAGAAAGCTGGTCAAAGATCGATACTTTCAGATCGGCTGTTATGAGAGCGACGTTCTGTAAGGGACATACTAAATAATGATAGCGATGACGTCATCAGGTGTCTCAGGTTCGAGTACTGGCTATTAAAGAAATGACGAAACAAGTACAGCAAAGACGGAAGGTGTTATTTGGTTGTTCACGCACACAAATAGAAAACACACGTTTTTTTCCCCATTCACCTGTACAACCTGTGCACGATCATGTCACGTGCCAGATCTAAGTGTAACACAATCGATATATAATCATTTAGGTAAATAAAAAAGAATGCCAAAGTTCCAACGTGAAAATAGCGCACGTGCTTTGACATTCCCTGGCATGTGGCAGTCATAAAAAGTATGCAGCGAGGCCGATGCCCCGGGAATAGCAATTTAATGGACCAAAAATCTGCACTACATTTATAAAAAGATATTGTATAACTAAAAATTCACGTGTCTTAGATATTGTTTGCCATCATTAAAGTTTGAAGTTACCTGTAACCGAGTTTTTACTCTGAACGTCATGTTAAGGTCAGAGATGGGCAAACATCAGATAAGATGGGTGAGATATGTAGCAAGAATGATTATTTGCAGTACAATAGAGTGTTCCGTTGTGTCTACAAAAAGTGATGGCCCAATTTCTTTAACCTGAGTTTTGGTATGGAAATAAATGCTGATAAAACAAAGCTCATGACCAATATCGTTGCAGGGTTTCAATCTATCATAGAGGCAAATGGACAGGAACTTGAGGTGGTGAAAAGTTTCAAATATCTTGGATCGTTGATCAGCGAAGAGGGTTCGAAGCCAGAGGTAATTGCAAGAATAGCACAAACAACAGCGGCGCTGACTAGGCTGAAACCTATTTGGCGAGACAAAGAGACTACTGCGCTCTTTGGTGTTGTCAATATTTCTGTATGCCTGCGAGACCTGGACCATTACAGCAGATATCCAGGGCAGAATTCGTGCAATGGAAATGCGGTGCTATAGAAAACTCCTAAATGTTACATATAAAGATCGTGTCACGAACGTAGACATCCGTCAGAGAGTTGAAGACGCTATTGGTCCTTTTGAAGATCTGTTCACAGCTATTAAAAGACGAAAGATGACCTGGTGCGGGCACGTCGCGAGGTCAAACGGAATTCCCAACTCGATACTCTTTGGATCCGTACCGGGACGTCCAAGGAAGAGATGGGTGGACAACATCACTGATCAGTCAGGCCTTCGTCCCGGTGAGATACGTCAGGCGGCGACAGATAGAGAGAGCTGGCGTGGGTTTTTCATGTCTTCATGTGTGCCCCAACGACCTGATGGGTTACGGGATGAACTGAACTGAACAAGGGTTATTAGGAATCAACAATGTAAAGTTCACGAAAATTTCATGTTTAAAATGTAAATTTATGACAATCAGATTGAGGAGGTAAACAAGAAGCGTGATAATAAAAATAAAAGTCTAAGCGACGACGAGATCAGTAGATGAAGAAGTGAAAGAAGTGATATAACGATTTGCAGGAAAGGGGTGACTCAAGTAATATATATTTAACTTAACTTAACGTCTTTATACTGGTTTAGAAGACACTGCAGAGTCTATAACAGCCAGTTTCTTGGAGGGTGGTTAACCGATGTGCGAGTTCATCTTAATAGACTCAAACAATATAGCAAAGTAGACCCGCAGACTGTTAGGCGCCATCTATGCTGCTCTTAAAAAAACATCTAAACATGACGGTGTTATGCCATGTCACACAGGTAGTCTCCTCTTACGATATGCTCACTGTGGGGCAGTGGTATTATTCTTGTTCTTGTCATACACAAAGATCCCGGCGGAGTACTGGGTACCTGATACTGACACCTGATACATTGTCTGATACTGATCAAACAATGTGAAATTTGTGATCAAGACACCCACATCACTTACATGCAGTTCTCGCTGGAAACAGGCTGTTTCATTGCAGTAGAGGTAGGGACCGACGTGATCCCCGCAGTAGTGAGCGTCACTAGATGACGCTAAGCATAGCACAACCGACTGGAAGACCTCGTCCCATCGTTATCAGCACGCCCAATATATGAGAAAAGCTACTGTCATCTGCCACTCAACGCAATTTTCAAAGCTCACGAAAGAATAAATACTTCCAGGTAAAAACAAAAACATCAAAAACAACAACAACAACATCAAAAGAGATGTAACGATTTGCAAGAGACCATACAAAAGGCAGGGAAGGAGAGTTGGCGCAGTGGTTAGCCGAGTTCCCATCCCAGCGATCGAGGTACGTCCCCAATTGGTGCGGGTTTTTTTCGATCGCAAAACAGCCCCAGGGGTAGACCCAGCCTTAAAAATTGGGTACCATAATAATCTAGGAAAGTAAAGGCGGCCCCGTAGTGTTGACCACACCGTTCCCAGCGTGCCGTTTGTCAAGACAAATATGGGCCTAACATCGAGTTCCCAATATGCCACATTGGCGTGTAAGCGAAATCGTTACTTTTTGAAATATAAAATGTAGCAAAGATGGACGTGATAATCACGGCTGATCCCAACGTGAAAATAGGAATGGAGAGAACAATAGAATAATCACGGCTGATCCCAACGTGAATATAGGAATGGAGAGAACGACAGAATAATCACGGCTGATCCCAACGTAACCATAGGAATGGAGAGAACAACAGAATAAGAAAGAGTGATGGGACCCCTCGGTTTGAGACACAGAAGTGCCATATTTTAAGCCAGCTTCATGGGAAAATGGGCTGATTCCTACTGCGACTTCCGAAAAGACGACAGCTACTTTAATTTAACTAGAATTGTCTTCAGACTGAAAACTAGGCATAACAGAGTCAATGGCAATCTTTACAACAAAATCAGGATTGGGACAGATGACAGGATGTGGAGCATACCATGACCGTGGGACGCATTCTTTAAAGCTGCATGCTCAAGCAGGAAGAGAGAAAACAATACTGGTCTCGCGAGACAGATATGAAACTAAATCGGTGTCTTTTGTAAGAGAAACTGGGACCTTGATCTGAGGATGAACGAAGGAAAAGAAGAAAGAAAGCTAGAATCCTTCGGTCTGGGGCATATAAATTAAAGATGGCGGTAATTAATGGAATTCTGCCTAGAAAACACGTTTCCAACGCAAACACGCTTTTGTAAACAACACCCCCAAGTTTTGTGACCAACACATCAGATGAATTTACGCATTGACTTTACCATATAGAAAACAAAGGAACCAAATAGAATACATTCTAACTCAACAGAGATGAAGATCAGATCTGCCATCCAGGAAGACACTACCAGGTGCATGATTGCGACTCAGAGCACCAGCCACCAGCCTCGAGTTCCGAGATTAGATTGAAAAAAACTGTTGAAAAATGCGAGACAGATACGTTATGACGTCAGCGCTACACTACAGGAATGCAACATAGCAGTAAACAATAAATTGGAGGTGCTAATTGCGGGGCAGGAAGACACACCTGATGGGAAGGGATATTTCATAGCGTCGACAGATAACAGAATACAGAGGAAACCCCACACGCACAATCAGAGTTGAACAAAAACTGAAACTCGCAGAGGAAAGGAAACAAGCAAAAACAATCCGGGACAGAGAAAGGAGATGATTCGTTCCATGACACTAACTGTTCTGATATGCATTTCAGAATCCGGTAATAACTTTAGGTGGCCTATCTCTGTCACAAATGGAGAAGTGTGTGGATACTGATGGTTTCTATAGCTCGCTGGTTGTCCATACTCCGTTACGTCTTCTCATACACAGGAACCCCACGGCCCTCGACCTTCCACGCTCGATTATTTCAAAGTTTTGCTGCAATCGATGGTTGGCTAATTCAACTATTGAAATGTCCCCATCCAACTATGGAGGGGTGGGGGTGGGGGGTGGGGTGGGGGTGGGGTGGGGGTGGGGTGGGGGTGGGGTGTCAAGCATCTATCTATCTATCTATCTATCTATCTATCTATCTATCTATCTATCTATCTATCTATCTATTTATTTATCTCTCTGCCCGTCCCCCGACTGCCTAGATGCGGACCCGTCAGGCTGCCTGAAGACGGATACCCGATGACAATGAAGAAGGGGGAAGAATTGACCGAAGATCATGAATCTACCAGCGCGGCTGTGATGACAGCGACGTTAAAAAAAACAAACAAAAAAACAACCCAGATATTAAGCGATGGTGATACAATATAATCTTCATTGCGATCATCAAGAACAACTGATATCTCGCTAGATTATGTTGATGTGACAAAACTTAGGACGATACCTTAGACACAACAATTTAGAATGATGACTGCCCGCCGTATAATATTCCTTTTCGCGAAACACGTTTGGTGCATACGCAGAAGAATTAATTACACGTGCAATTGAAGAGATTCTTTTTGTCTAAACACAAACAATAGTACGCTTATGCGACCAGGGCTCGTCGCATGAAATGACCATTCCATGACCACGTCTGATGCCTGATGGCCGCTTCCCAGTTTCCTGCAGTTCTGTTGGGGAGGTGGCAATCAGGTTAAGCCAGGTGTAGCCAGGACGAACCATAGGACGTCTCTAGGATGATCACGGTCTCTTCCCGGCCTTCGCCCCCACATTCAGCAAAAGAGCTGGGATTTCCTGGGGGAGGTGACCAATGTGACCAACGAAGAGAAGACGACGGTGATCAAAAGTCGAGGCAATTCCTGCAAGTTGAGTACGTCGAAGTAATTCATTGTTGGAAATCATGTCGCGCCAGTAGATCCAAAGATTGCGCATCTGGTTGCGCAGGTGGAGAGCCTCAATGTGCTTCCGGTCCCGCTGTAGTAGTGTCCAGGTGTCGGAGTTGTATAGGTCGACGGTAACGATGCTAGAACATCATTTACGAAAGCTGGTCTCCAGGGAAAGCCTCCGCTGGGACCAGACTCTGCGGAGCGAGATCATGGATGAAGCCGCTGGGCCTATCCTACGGGTGATGTCATGGCTGCTGCGTGAGACAGAAGACTGCCTGCTACCCAGGCAAACGAAGTGTTTCTCAACACCAGGCAGTACACAGATACTTATACTGGAGTTGCGGCCCGAAGAACTGCAGCTCAACTGTAATAATAAAGATGTTCGCTTTATTTCAGAGGCCCGATGCGGAGGTCGGCCACGTCCATAACTCACAGCTGTGGCATGGTTCCAGCCTCGTTCAGGGCGGAGGTCGGCCACGTCCATAACTCACAGCTGTGGCATGGTTCCAGGTCTCGTTCAGGGCGGAGGTCGGCCACGTCCATAACTCACAGCTGTGGCATGGTTCCAGGCCTCGTTCGGGGCGGAGGTCGGCCACGTCTATAACTCACAGCTGTGGAATGGTTCAAAGCCTCGTTCAGGGTGGAGGTCAGCCACGTCCATAACTCACAGCTGTGGCATGGTTCCAGGCCTCGTTCAGGGCGGAGGTCGGCCACGTCCATAACTCACAGCTGTAGCATGGTTCCAGGCCTCGTTCAGGGCGGAGGTCGGCCACGTCCATAACTCACAGCTGTGGCATGGTTCCAGCCCTCGTTCAGGGCAGAGGTCGGCGACATCCATAACTCACAGCTGTGGCATGGTTCCAGGCCTCGTCCAGGGCGGAGGAGGAGGTTCCTACTTCATGGAGCCATACTGTTCGAGGATGACTTCTTCTGCGCCTGCAGCCGGTTGGGGAAGACATTTGGCGCTGAGGAAAGACTTGTATAGTATCTTGTGGGCAGGGGTTTCCTGGTCCAGCCGTACATGACCTAACAAAAAACTGGGCGCCGGTCAAGTGTTTCTGATATTTGGTGGAAACCTGTTTTAGCATAGACCTGCACGTTGCGGATGTAGTCATGCCATCGGATGCCCAGGATACGTCGCTGATTGCGCACGTGAAACGCTTCCAGTTTCGACATGTCATGTTTCAACAATGTCCAGGTTTCGTATATTTCAACTATCCTGGTGCAAATATAAATCAAATCCGTGCCAGTCCCATGCCAGCCTTTCCGGGAGTCAATATTTGGTGTTTATATCCTTAATGCCAAGAGAAGGAAATGGGCGAAACTTTAAAAACAATGTTTTTATTTAATTTTGTCACGACCAAGGCACAAAAATGAAAGATCACAACGTTTGACATACGAAGCTGGTGGAAAGCGAAAGGCGGTCACAAATTTTGGAAGGGACATAATGAGAAAGGAACAAATCAATCTAACAGAAAGGTGGAGCATCGTCACAAATTATGACTTTCGTAGATAGAGAGAGAGAGAGAGAGAGAGAGAGAGAGCGAGAGAGCGACAAAGTGCGAGAGAGAGAGAAAGTGAGAGAGAGAGAAAGTGAGAGAGAGAGAAAGTGAGAGAGATAAAGTGAGAGAGAGAGAGAAAGTGAGAGAGAGAAAGTGAGAGAGATAAAGTGAGAGAGAGAGAGAAAGTTAGAGAGAGAGAGAAAGTGAGAGAGAGAGAGAGAGAAAGTGAGAGAAAGAAAGAGAAAGTTAGAGACGGAGAGAGAGAAAAACCATCATCACCATCTACAAGTGCCGTCTTCGCATAGAAGGTTGATGATAATGTTTCTCCCGTTGTCTCTGTCTCCTGTTAGGTCGGCAAACTCATTCAGACTGTGTCCAGACCACATCCTGATGTTGTCAGTTCATCTGTAACTCTGCCGCCGTTTGGCTCTTTTGCCATCAACTCTTATCTCCAATATAAATTTCAGAAGACTGTCTCGTCTGAAAGTGATACAGAGACAAATAGAGATATGGATATAGAGAAAGAGAGATATAAATAGAGAGAACGATAGAGAGATGGTGATAGAGAGAGATAGAGTGTGAAAGAGAAAGAGAGAGAGATAGAGTGTGAAAGAGAAAGAGAGAGAGAGAGCAAATTAAATGGTTGGTAATTTGACAAGAATATCTTAAAAATATCCAATCTCCCAAACCTACACAAACTTTACAATCTCCCAAACTCACCAACACCTTCCAATCTCCCAAACCTACACAAACTTTACAATCTCCCAAACTCACCAACACCTTCCAATCTCCCAAACCTACACAAACTTTACAATCTCCCCAACTCACCAACACCTTCCAATCTCCCAAACCTACACAAACTTTACAATCTCCCAAACTCACCAACACCTTCCAATCTCCCAAACCTACACAAACTTTACAATCTCCCAAACTCACCAACACCTTCCAATCTCCCAAACCTATCTAAATCTTCCATTCGCTCAAACCTACCAAACCTTCTAGCCGCCCAAATCTACCACAAACACGACAGTGGAAGGAGCCGACAGCAGCTCTGGCTGGTTGTACCAGGGTCAGCGAACAAGACCTGACCACGACCCTATTCCGCCACCAAATGTCGACCCTGGAAACAGACTATACCCATGCAGCTTGGTTAAGAAAAGTGGGATCAAAGAGGGAAGGCAATTCCTACCCCCTTTCCACCCCCCCCCCCCCCCACCCCGCAATTCTTCGCTGAAACCGGTTGTGTTGGGCCGAAAGGCGCAGATATGGCAGACTCGCTATAAACTACCACTCATCGTTCAGAAAAAGGAGAAGAAGAAGACGATTAAGTAGAAAACGGATAGACAATATTGGTTTATATTGTAATTCCCGCAGACATTGCCTACCTTGTCTTGTCCAATTGTCTCCAATCCTTATCTCCAATTTTTAGTTCACCTAAGAGTAACTGTGCCATGTAAATGTTTGTCGTCTGTACAGGATGCTTTCAATCCTTGAATTTGTCGATGATAGTTTTACCGGCGGAGGAGCGAGAAGATAGACGGCAGGAGAAGACAAAGAAGAAAAGGAACCGGGAGAAAAAGTAGGCGGTCAAATGAGAAAGACGAAGACAAAAGATGAAAAGAAAAAGATAGAGGAAAGAGAGTTAAAAGATGAAAATAAAGGTGAAAAAAAACCAAGAAGAAAAGTAATTTACAAAGAAGAAAATAAAACAGAAACAAAGAAAAGCATTAAAAAGAACACGAAGTGGAAGGAAACAAAGAGGCGAAGACGAAATGAAATATTAAAAAGATAATAAAGCAAAGAGAAGTGAAAACTGAGAACAGAATATAAGGAAAAGAAGCAGAAGAAATAAAAAGTAAAAGATACACGAAAAATAAAACAAAGCTTACGGAAAACAAGAAGATAAATAGCAAGAATAAAAACAGAACCTAATCAGACGAACATAAAGAGAAAACCAAACCACAAAACACAACAAATCTTTATCAAATGATCTCTACTTTCAGCGGAAGATCTTGTTATAGTATAAAAACTCGAAATGCCATTTGAGCTTGCACAAATGGCACAAAAACCTCCGTAGCCTAATTTGCAGGAAGAAAATTCAAATCATATCAATGCAACAGTTAACGGCAGATAAACGACATGATACGCTGTATTATTAACAAGAAATGGGGAGGAAGGTATTTCTGGATGTTTTAATTTCAAATAAAAGAATGTGTCCACTATCTTGTTTCATTCTTAATATATTTGTGTGTCTCAGATTGTATTTCCTTTTCATCTTCTTCGACAGCTGCCAGATATCCACACCAATGACTTTATCAAAGCACCAGAAAGTTCGTCTCCTAGAGCTACCATATAACTTCTCACGCAGGGTTACGGGTTCAGGCAATGGGTCACTCCTTTCACCGGTGAATGGAACTGGTGCGACAAGCGAGTAGGCCATCGTGACCTCTACGAATTTTTTTAATAAAGCAAAGGCAAAGGCCGCCGTCCATCGTAGACGATAATGCCATAATTTATTTTGCTAGCGATACATTTAGCAAGGATTAACTGCGCTAATTTTTATCCTCACTCTCTTGTCTCGTGCCGCCCGACCCCAGTAGCAAGTCAAGGACAAGACGACTAGGGGGTGACTACGAGATGCATGGGACTCTGCATCAAGCACCCGTGAAAAAGACGGCGGAGTCCGAAGTCAAACCCACACCACCTGATCACGAGGCCGACGGCTTAACCACTTCGCCACGGAATAAGGAAGGAGCATTAATTTATTGTGGACACTGCGTAACGTAAATATGGTGACCTGGTCTCGTCAAGAGAGCTGCGTGGATTGGTTAACCATTGAGGGATGTTTGTTGCTGCTGTTGTACGAAACTACTCGTGGTGATTTGCTAACCCTTGACGTTTCTTTTGTAGTTGGTTACAGTGGATCTTCTTACATCTTTAAGCGTATATGGGAAGGTGGACCAGCGGTCGTTATGGCAGTATTGCAACACGAAGCTACCCAGGCAGCTCACCAGCTAGAGGATTACGGTGTCGATCCCTCCCTCTGTGGCTAAACTGATGTGGCACAATATGTTTTCAGGATCTTCTTCTTCGTCTTTGTATGCTTCAAAACGTCAAATTGAATATATCTAAAGAAAGCAGTGGTTAGTTATAGGCTATTGATATTTCCATAGAGATATTCCAGGAATGTTGTTAGTCAAACGTGCTTTCTCTGTAACATGTATCATTTGACGTCTGACCTGTATTGAGCTGGTAACATGTGTCATTTGACTTCTGACCTGTGTGTTCTGCTTCCCACTTGTTCCTGTATCTACATCTGGTAAACCTCTTCATAAGTTATACCTGTATCAAGCTGAAGCAGCTTCCACCTCCTCTTACAGACTCTCAACCACTTCATTGTCAATAATGTTGCATTGAAATGGAATCCACTGTATCCCATCTCTATGGAGCCGGTGATATAATTTATAGAGTATCAATCTTAATTCATTTAGGCCTTTCAATTCTGGCTCACCTGTGCCGAGATCACTGACAGTGTGTCTGTGAAGTCTCATCTGACCCTGATTACTGTTCGCTGTCTTATCCTTGTATATATTAATAATAATATGCTTTTCTTATTCTTGCAAGCTGTTTCTTAACTTGACATGCCCGTTGTCCGTTTGTGTGAACTTCTAATTCTCCTATTTTAACCACTTACCATGGAACGACATGCCCTAGTGGTTAAGTGACACGGCTCACAATCCGAAGGTGCTCGGTTCGATTCCCATCACACCGCCGGCAGTTACATAGGGAAGGAAACCCTTCGAAAATGCAGGAGGAAGCAGACCCTTACATAAAATGCATGCCAAAGTCGGATGCACTGGGCCGAAGGCGCACAATAAAACCGCAGTGCAACGCACACCGCCTTGGGGAATAGAGAAATAAGGCGTATGCAAGAAAACAAATAAAACACACAAAAAAACCACTTACCCGTAACCAACAGAGCTGGAATTGTGTACGCTGTCACCGCTAGTGCAACCTGTTAGTCCATCAAATTAAGATGAAGAAAAAAATTAAGTGAACACAAACATTGAAAATAGGTATGGTCACTGAGACAAAACAGAAACAAAACCTAAGTTCCGACCAATATGTCTTCATCAGGGACAACGATCAGCAACAATAATGAAATAGCGAATCACAGCAGAAGGGAAGAGTACATACATGGGGGATGTCAACATATAAGGAGAAAACAGTGTACTTATCTCAGAAATGTCAAATCACTTCTTAGAACGAGTGTCAGATCCCAAGTGACAGACAAAGATGAGATCAAGTGGCCAGGAGGGCGTAAGAAGTGAGAAACAGCCGTTTAAGCCAGTGTCGGCCAAATATGGTGAAAAAAAACAAATAGTGATACGGGTGGAGGGAAACTAGGAAGGTAAATGGACAGGGGTGAGTATGAGATGAGAATTTAAGAAAATATATGGCAGATATTAATGCTATGTGGTTGGAGGCAGCCCATGCTGGAGATCAGTCTGTTCTCAAGGGCCAATCGATAACGATTGTCAGAGCAGCAATGAGCTAAGCCTGTGACACTAACATCAGCTTTACCTCGGTGCCCTGGACCATTGAAGTGGCTGGCAAATTTAGACGGAATTTCGGAAGCAAAAAAAAAGTGACTCCGATAAAACACCATTTCGCCAAAGAAACACCAAAGTAAAAGAAGGTATGTCGTAGTAAAAATAAAAAGCAGTTACAAAAAATATTTACTTGTTACTACATAACATCCGCCATAAGCGTTGCACAAAGATAGTAACAAATTTACAAGAACAATCATAGATATAAAAACATTTGACAAACAACAGAAAAGAATGGACGTGAATGGCACTCAGGAATCGAACCCAGAACCAGCAGGTGATGAATACTCCGCTTCAAGAGGAACGTGATTTTTGGGATTCGTTTAACTATATATCCTACCGCATTCTTGCGCATGTTGTGCATGCCGTTAGCAACCTCATCATGTAAGAGTAAGGACTACAGAAATCACTACATCAGAGATGGGCGAAAGTGCTTCAATACAGGCATCGTATCAACACTCAGTTGCTATAGTTACCCTCTGCTTCATATGGGACCAAAGTGAAGACAATAATATATATAATGCCATGTCTGTGTTTGAAGAGCAGCATCAATCCAAAAGCAGAACAATCTCTAAGAAACGACACCAAACAAAACTCAGTTCCATGGCACAGTTTAATCATCAGAATCATCACGACCCTTCCGGTTTGTCTGAATCGAGAGTTCTCTCCCATTATTGACTTGAGGCTGTTATTGGTGGTTGGCAAAGTGAGATTGTCCCAGGCCAAAGTATTTTAATTAGCTTTTTGGGGGGAGCGTACCCGTGTCTGGGCTCAGATAACGGGAAGGAATAACAAAGTAAAGCCAGGAACAAATGCCGGGTGTGAATTGATGAATAAACTACAGCACACTCGAAGCATTTCAAACGAGGAATACACTACAAGACCCTCAAAAACGCAGTCTTACAGTTATCAAAGTAGGAAATTGTGGGAAAGCGCCAAATTAAAACTGGTTGCAAATAAGTGCAGTTTGGCATGTGAACAACGACATCTTTGCATCCAATCAAAACCTTTATCGTTCAATTATGTTTTAACCTCCAAGTCAGGGTCAGCGCTAGAGATTCATGCCTCCTAGACGAACATAATATGTTCGGAACACACACCAACTTGTCAATAGATCTGCCTTCTATCTATCCATCTCTATTCTCATATCTGTCCATCTCCCATCCGTCTATCTATCAATAGCCCATTCGTCTATCTACCCCTTTCCTTTTCGGCTTATCTATCCATTTCTCTATCTATCCATCACATATTCTTCTATCTTCCCATCTCCTGTTCTCCTATCTATCCATTACCTATTCTTCTGTCTATCCATCACCTTTCTCCTACCCATCACATAGTCTCCAATCTAATAATAGTTGTCCATCACAAGTGATGAAGACCACTCTCTTTGTTCAGCCGTGTGGACAGTCGTATCTCTTGCTGTGCCCGCTGAAATGGGTGACTTGCGCGGTGATTTGGATTAAAGTGAGGAAGAAACTGCGCCTTTTGTCTCACTCACAGAGCCTAAGGTACCTTTTGCCAGTGGCAAGACATTCACCGAGACGACTGGAGATAGCATAGGATGCAGAGTTTGCCTCAGGGTTACCACCGAAGCCTTTCCGTAAATATGTAACCCGCAGGGTAGAAAGGTGGGAAGGCATCTAACGCAGTTTGTCGTGCCTTTTCGATAACCACAAGAGGTCATATGGACAACACTCAGCGTGTGAGTGAGTCTGGCATCTCTCCCCAGCTGTATTCAGCTCATCATAGTAGCATCTAAAATTCCCACACGCCATATTCGTGAAAGTGAACCGGCAGAACTAACCCGTGAAATACGACATTCAGCCGGCGTCCAGACCAGGATAAACGGATGGAAGAAATCACAAATAAAAGAACGAAATAACAAGTCCAGACGGAAAACAACTCCACGTATCCGTGAACACAAGTGTACGTCGTCGACTAGTGTGAATTCCAGGCAAATCCGTGGTATGGCTGCATCCAAAATGATCCAAAACAGTAGAGAAATGTAGACTCGCAGCCAGTTATGGCGCCATCTTTGCCGACTATCTACCCATCACCTATTCAACTATCTATCCATCACTTATTCGCCTACCTACCAATCACCCATTCATCTATCTATCCATCCGCAATCCATCTATATACTCCTCTCCCTTCTTTCCCTGTATCCATCACCTGCACACTTATAAAGCCCTTACCTATCCAAATATGTGTTAACACCCACCCTCCTATCTATTCATCTATGCCCCATCTACCTCCATTTTTCCAAAGCGTCTGTAAACAAACCTGAGGGAAAAGAAAACTCCAATTAGAATCACCTGCTTTCGCCTCCCCCTTCCCCCACTCCATATCACTCCCCTTACCTTCACTTCCCCCATCCACCCCGGCACTCCCCTAACTTTCACTCCCGTCTTCCACCCCCCTTGCATTCCCGCATTCACCTTATCTTCACCGCACTTCCCAAATTAATATTCCAATCGTGTATCCATTATCCACTCCATTATCTTGTAATGTTTTCATGAAATGTCCAAGTTTATGCCCGGACAAAGTGACCCTCAATGTCATCAAATCATATACAAGTTGTTGATGTAGATTAAATATCAAATTATGTTTTTTATGTTAGATCAAGTGCAAAGGTGATCATATTTCATTATGTATATATTGTTATTCTCTTATATACATGTGAACTGCAGGTGTGGTGGGCCATCAGGGTCTGGAGAAACATACTGACCAGAGCTGACCTCATGTGATCGCTCATGCGCCTAGAAACAGATTGTGTCAAAGCAGCCTGGCCAATATTTACACTGTAATTCCCATAGTGGTAAGCTAACTGAAAAATTTTACATTGCATTACAGCTAAGATTATCCAAGTACACCTTCTCAATTTTGAATTGAGATGTAAGAAGAGTGACTGAATCCTACGACATAACATACGTAGCCAAGAGCTAGCTCGATCCAGCAGGAGTAGTTAGGAAACATACAAGAGCTAGATCGATCCAGCAGGAGTAGTTTAGATCAGCCAAGAGCTAGCTCGATCCAGCAGGAGTAGTTTAGAACATACAAGAGCTAACTCGATCCAGCAGGAATAGTTTAGAATAGTCAAGAGCTAAATCGATCCAGCAGGAGTAGTTTAGAACAGCTAAGAGCTAGCTCGATCCAGCAGGAGTAGTTTAGAACATCCAAGAGCTAACTCGATCCAGCAGGAGTAGTTTAGAACATCCAAGAGCTAACTCGACCCAGCTGGGGTAGTTTAGAACATCCAAGAGCTAACTCGATCCAGCAGGAGTAGCTTAGAACAGCCAAGAGCTAGCATGATCCACCAGGAATAGCTTAGAACAGCATCTCAAACACGCACACATTTAATTATGTTGGGATATATCCTCAGGACATTTGATCCCTAGACGTCTGAGATGGCTATTTTCTCCCTCAACGTCTGTTTGATGATTCATCTATTTTCTCCCTCAACGTCTGTTTGATGATTCATCTATTGTCTCCCTCAACGTCTGATTGATGATTCATCTATTTTCTCCCTCAACGTCTGTTTGATGATTCATATATTTTCTACCTCAACGTCTGTTTGATGATTCATCAATTTTCTCCATAGACGTCTGTTTGATGATTCATATATTTTTTTCCATTGACGTCTGTTTGATGATTCATCTATTTTCTCCCTCAACGTCTGTTTGATGATTCATCTATTTTCTCCCTCAACGTCTGTTTGATGATTCATCTATTTTCTGCCTAGACGTCTTTTTGATTATTCATCTATTTTCACCCTAGACGTATGTTTTATGATTCGTCTATTTTTTTCCATTGACGTCTGTTTGATGATTCATCTATTGTCTCCATAGACGTCTGTTTGATGATTCATCTATTTTCTCCCTCAACGTCTGTTTGATGATTCATCTATTTTCACCCTAGACGTCTGTTTTATGATTCGTCTATTTTTTTCCATTGACGTCTGTTTGATGATTTATCTATTTTCTCCATAGACGTCTGTTTGATGATTCATCTATTTTTTTCCATTGACGTCTGTTTGATGATTCATCAATTTTCTCCATCAACGTCTGTTTGATGATTCATCTGTTTTCTCCCTCAACGTCTGTTTGATGATTCGTCTATTTTCAGCCTAGACGTCTGTTTGATGATTCATCTATTTTCTCCCTCAACGTCGGTTTGATGATTCGTCTATCTTTTTCCATAGGCGTCTGTTTGATGATTCATCTTTTTTCTCCCTCAACGTCTGTTTGAGGATTTATCTATTTTCTCACTCAACGTCTGTTTGATAATTCATCTATTTTTTCCCTCAACGTGTGTTTGATGATTCATCTATTTTCTTCATAGACGTCTGTTTGATGATTCATAAATTTTCCCCCTTAACGTCTGTTTGATGATTCATCTATTTTCTCCCTTAACGTCTGTTTGATGATTCCTATATTTTCACCCTTGACCTCTGGTCGCTGGCCTTGATGCTAGCAGTCAGCTGTGGGTCGCTGACCTTGATGCTAGCAGTCAGCTGTGGGCTGCAGGCCTTGATGCTAGTAGACCGCTGTTGGTCATTTACCGCTACTGTACATCATCTTCTTGATCAATTTGAAGCGTAGAGCCATCACTAGAACTGCTCGTCTACAGGAACAGTTTTTAATTATTTATTTTGTATCATCTTCGTTTTCTGCTCCAATTTTATTAGCGTTTCGTTTGTGACACCATTCTTTCCTGGAGACTTCTTGAGTCCTAGGAGTGCGTCTACTAATTATGTCAGCGTGACACTGGATACCAGGTTGCCTTTCTTCTGCAATTCCAGATCCATTGGCATATATTGCTGGATCATATTTCCGAGTATAAAATAAAGTCAATGTTTGTAATATAGTAGTTACGTGCATGAGCTGCAGTGGTCAGCGACCCATAGCTGACTGCTAGCGTCAGGGCCAGCGAACCAAAGCTGCCAAGACCCTTCTACACCTCCACGCGGTGATCCTGGATAACAGGCTGCAGCAGGGCAGACTGGCTAAGGAGAAGGGATCGAAGAGGGAATGCTAACCCGGTACTCAAAAAATGCTTGCTGAAGTCGGATGTGTTGGACCGAAAGGTGCAAATATTGCAGTCAAACTGTTAACTACGACACAACGCATTCCGTTCTCTGGACTAAATTCTGCTATTTGCAAAACCCTCCGCGTGGAGGTGTAGAAGGGTCTTGGCAGCTCTGGTTCGTTGGCCTAACGCTTTCAGTCAGTTCTGGTTCGCTGGTCCTAACGCTATCAGTCAGTTCTGGTTCGCTGGTCCTAACGCTATCAGTCAGTTCTGGTTCGCTGGTCCTAACGCTATCCGTCAGTTCTGGTTCGCTGGTCCTAACGCTATCAGTCAGTTCTGGTTCGCTGGTCCTAACGCTATCAGTCAGTTCTGGTTCGCTGGTCCTAACGCTATCAGTCAGTTCTGGTTCGCTGGTCCTAACGCTATCAGTCAGTTCTGGTTCGCTGGTCCTAACGCTATCAGTCAGATCTGGTTCACTGGCCTCTTCAGCTCATGTGCTCGTTGATCATTTGATATCAAAGTTCTTCATGTTATCGATCGATTCTTCATCCGTTGATATCAAAGTTGTTGATGTTATCGGTGATGAGTTGTGATTTAAAAAAAAATCAAATTTATTGATATTATAGTAAGCTGAGTTTTTTCCCCAGCAATATTCTCTAATAACTGGTCGTAGTTGCTCTTTTCTATGACAAGAGACATACTAAAAAAGGTGTGCCTCGGTGCTCCTTGCTGTAGTACAACTACTTTGCAGGGCACCACGTTGACAAACATGATGTAACACAGCTCAACTTCCAGCCGCCAGATATGCACGTGCCGTGTGATCCTGATCAGTTATTTTCGTCGAAAAACAATGTCGACACTTACAAGATAAGAATTTCTTATGCTGACATTCAATTAACCCAGTTTCTTATCTGCGTATATGCTGTTTTCGTTTGTCTAGTCTCGGGGGATAAACACTATTTTAGGTCGAAATTTCGTTACATATCGATTTCTGTTCTCCCGGATTGTTTATTTTCTTTGTATTTGTATTTTAGTAAATATTACTGAAAAGTGTTAAAGTGTTGCGTCATACGAGTCAGTGGTGTGCGGTGACTCTACTCAACGGGGACTTGATTCGAGGACACCTTCCATAATTGGGCTGAAGTAGGAAACGCTCCATATAATGTGCATTATGTAGCTTACCAATGACACCTTTACCGGCCACAGTTCACGCAGTTTAGCTGACTTTAACCGATGCACAATATTTAGAAACGGGAAAAAAACAAATAAATATATAATAAATATATATTTTAAAAAAACTGATCTGGTTTTCCCGAAAGTTGTTAAGTTAGTAACTCCGGATAGATGTGAGCATATCTTGTAGCGACACATTTCATTATCAGCCAGAAGTGAAAATAAATTGAGAACAAAACATAAAGGCTTTGGCGCAGGAGTTCTACAAATAGACAACTGAAGATTAGATGCACATAGTTTTTAGATCAAGTGTATGTAAAATAAACTGGTTATATACAGACTGCAGAGTCCTCTAAACCAGTAAAAAGAAGTAAAGTAAAGTAAAGTTAAGTTAGGTTAAGTTAAGTTAAGTTAAGTTAGGTTAAGTTAAGTTAGGTTAAGTTAGGTTAAGTTAAGTTAGGTTAAGTTAAGTTAGGTTAAGTTAAGTTAAGTTAGGTTAAGTTAAGTTAAGTTAAGTTAAGTTAGGTTAAGTTAGGTTAAGTTAAGTAAAGTTAAGTTAAGTTAAGTTAAGTTAGGTTAAGTTAAGTTAGGTTAAGTTAGGTTAAGTTAAGTTAAGTTAAGTTAGGTTAAGTTAAGTTAAGTTAAGTTAAGTTAGGTTAAGTTAAGTTAAGTTAGGTTAAGTTAAGTTAAGTTAAGTTAAGTTAGGTTAAGTTAGGTTAAGTTAAGTAAAGTTAAGTTAGGTTAAGTTAAGTTAAGTTAAGTTAGGTTAAGTTAAGTTAGGTTAAGTTAGGTTAAGTTAAGTTAGGTTAAGTTAAGTTAAGTTAAGTTAGGTTAAGTTAAGTTAAGTTAAGTTAGGTTAAGTTAAGTTAGGTTAAGTTAGGTTAAGTTAAGTTAGGTTAAGTTAAGTTAGGTTAAGTTAAGTTAAGTTAGGTTAAGTTAAGTTAAGTTAAGTTAAGTTAGGTTAAGTTAGGTTAAGTTAAGTAAAGTTAAGTTAAGTTAAATTAAGTTAGGTTAAGTTAAGTTAGGTTAAGTTAGGTTAAGTTAAGTTAAGTTAAGTTAGGTTAAGTTAAGTTAAGTTAAGTTAAGTTAGGTTAAGTTAAGTTAAGTTAGGTTAAGTTAAGTTAAGTTAAGTTAAGTTAGGTTAAGTTAGGTTAAGTTAAGTAAAGTTAAGTTAAGTTAAGTTAAGTTAGGTTAAGTTAAGTTAGGTTAAGTTAGGTTAAGTTAAGTAAAGTTAAGTTAAGTTAAGTTAGGTTAAGTTAAGTTAGGTTAAGTTAGGTTAAGTTAAGTTAAGTTAAGTTAAGTTAGGTTAAGTTAAGTTAAGTTAAGTTAAGTTAAGTTAGGTTAAGTTAGGTTAAGTTAAGTAAAGTTAAGTTAAGTTAAGTTAAGTTAAGTTAAGTTAAGTTAGGTTAAGTTAGGTTAAGTTAAGTAAAGTTAAGTTAGGTTAAGTTAAGTTAAGTTAAGTAAAGTTAAGTTAAGTTAGGTTAAGTTAAGTTAGGTTAAGTTAGGTTAAGTTAAGTAAAGTTAAGTTAAGTTAGGTTAAGTTAAGTTAGGTTAAGTTAAGTTAAGTTAAGTTAAGTTAGGTTAAGTTAGGTTAAGTTAAGTTAAGTTAAGTTAAGTTAAGTTAAGTTAAGTTAAGTTAGGTTAAGTTAAGTTAAGTTAGGTTAAGTTAGGTTAAGTTAAGTAAAGTTAAGTTAAGTTAAGTTAAGTTAAGTTAAGTTAAGTTAGGTTAAGTTAGGTTAAGTTAAGTAAAGTTAAGTTAAGTTAAGTTAAGTTAAGTTAAGTTAAGTTAAGTTAAGTAAAGTAAAGTTAAGTTAAGTTAGGTTAAGTTAAGTTAAGTTAAGTTAAGTATCACTATGTCTTTCAGCAGCGGCAAGGGTATGTTTACAAAAAATAATAAAAGGAAGGAAAAAAGAAAGAATGAAATCCCAAGATAAACATGGATGCGAAATCAATGGAAGCATCTGAACTCTGACCTTACCGCCTCGGGAGACATGGATGTTCACCAACTTGGTAGGTTGCCATGGAAACAGTTTGGTTGATCACCAAGGGCATTATTTGGGAGGATACTGGTGTGAAGATGAAAAACAGTGGAAAATGGATGTTTATGGGAGATGGGAGCACTGACAAGTCATGGTATACAGGGAGGTGTATTTAAACAATCGAGAAGGCGGAGACCTTGTAGATAGGTTAGGTGAGAGGGCAGAGAAGGGCATGGAGGTAAGTGACAAGACATGTGACAAAAAAGTCAAGAAAAATACAAATGCAGCGTGGATGAGTGAGTGAGAGAGAGCGAGCGAGCGAGAGAGAGAGAGAGAGACAGAGAGAGAGAGAGAGAGAGAGGGCGATAATGTATGGGAGAAAGAGATGGTGGTTATATGAATTTAGAGAGTGGGACAGGAAAAGACGAAAGACAGCGATAGACAGAGCAAATAAGATACTTTTTCGACGTTTATTTAGTTTCTCAGGTTCAACTGGAGGATTAAATGACTGAGGAATACAGGGGGCTGGTCTATACAGTCACCACGCAGTGTGAATGCCGAGATTTATTTTACTATTGTCGAGGTGGTTTGAAACAGAAAGATAAATAAAGGGAGAGGAAAGGAGTGAGATAATGAGAAACGAAGATAGTAATGAAGAGGCAGAGGAAGATATATATCTACCTATAATATCAACACGTAACATTGTAAGAGTTATCAAGAATCTGTATGAAAAAGCATCAAAGGCGGTCTTTGTGGGTGGAAAAGATGGATGAATAGTTCCCCATTTCAGTCGGGGTAAACCAGGATTTATACTCTCCCTGACACTCTCCAACATATTTCTAGAAAGAAGTATGATCGATGCCTTTGAAGATCATGTTGGGATCACCCCAGGATAGGGGTTTGAACGATTACCAACTTACGCTTTGCCGATGGCATTGACTGAAACAGCACAAGTGACATCATCTGATGATGTCAACATCAACTAACTAACACCCCGGTTGACTGATTAATTAGTCTCGAATGTTGCTCTCATTAACAGCACTGGCCTTTTCTTGACAGCCTTGTCACTAACGTTTCCCTTCAGTATTGTTTTTAAGCAGTTATACGTGTCCTTTCGTATATCCAAACTATTTGATTTGACTAAATTTTATGTCTTTCAGTATTTCCCTTCCATTTCCTAATCTCACCAGGCCATCTTTATTTAATTGCTTCTCTTTCCACGAAATGCGACCCTTTCTTCTGTATATCCACATTTCAAGGGCATCTACTTTGTTTCTCAACTGTTTGCGTATCGTCCAACATTGCCGCGTCTTACGGTAATAATGCGACTTGATATTTTCCCAAATGATAAACATTTTAAAAGTGCACTAGTGATCTTCCATACAATAAAGACGCACTTAACAAATACTCGAATAAATGAGTTAATCCTTTATCAAAAGCAACATTTTATAGATTATAGGTAAAAGGTCAGTTACCGCAACAAGACAAAAAGAAAAATAATTTTAAAAAACCTACGTTACGGCAACAAGGCCTTCACCAGGTACAAAGAACGTACCGAAAACAACTAAAAAAAAATCACTTTTTTTTTTAAAGACCAAGGCATTATGTGTAACAGGATTACACATGGTTATTTATATGAGGCTGGCTCGTCTTTATCGTACACAGTTGGCATGACGACCTGGCCTGTGTAGGATTGAAAGACACGTATCAGACTATACACGACAACAGGCCTGTAAATTATAACGGCTCGCACTTGTCGCGCGAGAAACTACTTATTACCGATGTTACGGAGAAGAGGATTGGCTAAAGGTGTCAACTGATTAGGTGTTTCTTCCAAAGAAACAGTGTCATTCAACTTCTGATCCTTGAGAAACGAGCTGTCAGCTGTTATTTCTGAATGATGTACAGGATTATGTTTGTAGAGAAATATCCCTGAATCCCAGATATTCTTGAATCATGTAAAATATTCTGTTTCTAGAGAGATATCCCTGAATCCGAGCTATTCTTGAATCATGTACATGATTCTGTTTCTAGAGAGATATCTCTGAATCCCCGCTATTCTTGATTCATGTACACGATTCTGTTTTTAGAGATTTCCCTGGAAACCAGCGTAACTCAACACTTGGAGAGCTTAAGGTCCTTGAAAGATAGTTTGTGCGATACTATGAATTTGAGAGTATTCTACCTTAGGTAGATATTGTTTTTCTAATGTCACATAAAGTGAATTATTTGTGACTAACCCACATTTATTATCGATTAAACGTAATACCAGTTTCTGAAGTTCAAACCACACTGAGGACCGATTCGGACACATTTGAATGTCAGAATGGACATGTCAGGACATTTGATGTCATGAAAATGACATACGGACGTTCGATGACAAAATGGCTGCATGATGACGTTTAATGTCTTAAGGCTACACGATGACGATTGATGTCACAACGGCTACATGATGACTTTTGGTGTAACGCGGACTACACGAGGATGTTTGGGGCTACAATGGTTACATGAGTTCTTTTGGTATCAATCGGGTAAGGTGAGGATGTTTGATGTCACAAGGGCTAAGTGATGACTTTTTACGTTAATAGACTCAAGTAAGGGCTAAGTGATGGCGTTTGATGTCACAAGGGCTAAGTGATGACTTGTTATGTTAATAGAACCAAGTAAGGGCTAAGTGGTGACGTTTGATGTCACAAGGGCTAAGTGATGACTTGTTATGTTAATAGAACCAAGTAAAGGCTAAGTGGTGACGTTTGATGTCACAAGGGCTAAGTGATGACGTTTGATGTCACATGAGAAACGTGATGACGTTTTATGTCATACGGGATACTTGAAGACATTTTATGTCAAAGGGCCTATTGAGAACGTATAGTGTTACAAGAGCCACGCGTATAATGTCCCATCGGAGTCGCTGAGGACGTTTGATGTCACATCGGGTTAGATGAGGACGTTTGATGTCACAAAGACATCATGAATACGTTTGATGTTACACAGACTAGGCGAGCATGTTTGAAGTCACAAGGACTAGGTGTGAACGTTTGATGTTCCAAAGAATAGGTTAGGACGTTTGATGTTACAAGGACTAGGTGATGACGTTTGATGTCAAAATGACTAGATGGGGACGTTTGATGTTACATGGACTAGGTGAGAACATTTGATATTACATGGACTAAGTGAGGACGTTTGGTGTTACACGGACTAGGTGAAGACGTCTGATGTCACAATGACTATGTGAGGACATTTGATGTTATACGGACTAGGTAAGGACGTGTGATGTTACACGGACTAAGTGAGGACGTTTGATGTCAAAATGACTAGATGAGGACGTTTGATGTTACACGGACTAGGTGAGGACGTTTGATGTTACACTGACTAGGTGAGGACGTTTGGTGTTACACGGACTAGGTGAGGACGTTTGATGATTACACGGACTAGGTGAAGACGTTTGATGTCAAAATGACTAGATGAGGACGTTTGATGTTACACGGACTAGGTGAGGACGTTTGGTGTTACACGGACTACGTGAGGAAGTTTGATGTTACACGGACTAGGTGAAGACGTTTGATGTTACATGGACTAGGTAAAGACGTTTGATGTTACACGGACTAGGTGAAGACGTTTGATGTCAGAATGACTAGGTGAAGACGTTTGACGTCATATCGGACTAGGTAAGGACGTTTGATGCAAAGGGGCTACATAATGACGTTTCATATCACAGCTGCAATGCCATGACGTTTGGTATCTCCAAGATCGCATGACGACATCGTCCCTGATCCCAACTGTCTCATGATGACAAGAACGGTTCCACACAAACCGCCCCACGCCCTCACATGTTTCACTTGTATCATCTTTAATTAACGTTCACAAAAAGATCGACTGCCTCCAGGTTCACAGTGGCATCAAAATAATGCAACTGATTAATACATGTCGCATTAACAATCGAGCAATTTTAATCAGTTTTATCGATTTATTATGTTTCATGATTACTGCGAGAACTGAACCGATAAGCTATGAATCAATGCGATCAGTTGTTCACTTACTGACGTCGTGTCAGTTTCTATCAGCCTCTCAAGTTTTCGACCCCTGCTGTTAAACAGTTACAATTGCCACGTGTTATATCTTGTTTTGAATACATTGATCATTTATGTTGAAACAACAATAACATGTAATAAGTATCAATTAAATCAACCAATTGAAGCCATTCAGCTTGCTGTGGAGCATATGTCCTAAGTCAACAACAAAGACGTCTGTTTGTCCCCATGCCATCTACACCAACATAGATCACGACTATGTTTTCCTCCAATTCTCTTCTTCAAGTGTGCTGTGTCAGTCCCTACTTCCTCTCACACCTTATGTTTAAGAACAGTGTCTGTCTTGCAGCGTCGCCTGGTTGTATTCCCAAAGTATTACTTATCCAGCACCAGTATCAACGTCGCCTGGTTTTATTCCCAAAGTATTCCTTATCCAGCACCAGCGTCAACGTCGGCTGGTTGTATTCCCAAAGTATTCCTTATCCAGCACCAGCGTCAACGTCGCCTGGTTGTATTCCCAAAGTATTCCTTATCCAGCACCAGCGTCAACGTCGCCTGGTTGTATTCCCAAAGTATAACTTATCCAGCACCAGCGTCAACGTCGCCTGGTTGTATTCCGAAAGTATTACTTATCCAGCACCAGCGTCAACGTCGCCTGGTTGTATTCCCAAAGTATTCCTTATCCAGCACCAGCGTCAACGTCGCCTGGTTGTATTCCCAAAATATAACTTATCCAGCACCAGCGTCAACGTCGCCTGGTTGTATTCCCAAAGTATTCCTTATCCAGCACCAGCGTCAACGTCGCCTGGTTGTATTCCCAAAGTATTCCTTATCCAGCGCCAGCGTCAGCACCTTTCCTGTGCGTCGCGTGCCACTGATAAATGGCTATAATTTTTTTTCAGAAAGGCGACGTTTTGACCTTATCGTACCAATAAATATCACATCTTCGAGATACTAAACATTTTCTTAATAAATCTCACTTAAGAGAAATACAAATTGAAATCACATTAACATTTGATTACGAATGCGCACTAATAATATAGTTCCTACACTTATCCGAAGAAAACCTGCTATAATTAGTCAGTCTTTAGTGAGATTAGATAAACAAATGAAGTGACAATAAAACCCACGTAAGAAGTAATTGAAAGTAACAAAATGGAAGCAGCGATTTATTTACTAAAACAAGTCAACATTCACATAACAGATTCACAGTAATTACCGGTTTAATGTCCTTTGTCGTCAGATTTCAGTTCACACAATTTTTCTGTAGATTCCATGTTTATATGTTCTTGAAACAAGGTTTTATCTGTCAAAATGCATGAAAACATGTCTCCCACATGCAATTTAATCATCTCAAATATTAATACCATCTTATCCATGCTACAATACTGAGAGATATGCATGAAGGATACGCATTACAAATTATAATAATAGCTACGATACTCTTGTACAGAGTTGGATCACAGCTAAATCTAAAGTAGCACATGGTTGGATGATGTGTTCTAGACAGCTGTTTGTCTGATTGGACGCCATGAAATATAATAATATATATAAGTCACGGAGTTTTCCAGGTCAGACAAAAGTTTCTAACATTTTGTAATAGTGTCTAATAAGAATGCCTGTCTACTTTGCAAATAATGACATACTGTTTTACGTGCAGCAGTTTGGACAGATTCATATGAACGAAAATGAATATATGCTGTAATAATAGATACCGTGTCGTGCTATACATGTTTCAGTGACGTCGGGTGGTCTATATGAAAGCAACATTATGATTAGTCAGCAGGTGTCACGAAAACTAATACTAGCTGTAATGTAGGTCAAGACGTTTAACAGAACAGACAAACTTGTCTAAGATTTTATTAAATCCACTAGTATTACTAATTGGTCACTGACATGGATTTTATCTTCTAGTGTTGGCATGAGTTTACCTCCTTTTTGTCTCTGTTAAGCCACTTATGAAGTATAAGGACAAAACTTCAGTTGCTACCCTTGCGAGAAACATATACACCAAATCATACTTCTTTGCATTTTCTGTAGCAATGTGTTTGATGTAATGAGACACGGAAGGTGTGGGCAGAATTGGAACAGTAACCGGGAAATATCATTTGAGGTGTATTTTGTTGAAGAACTGTACATTACAAGGAACTGAAAGGTTTTGAATGGGATTACTAGTCTCATGGGGATCAAGATGATGAGCAGTACATGAGCTGCAGTGGTCAGCGACCCATAGCTGACTGCTAGCGTCAGGGCCAGCGAAACATAGCTGCCAAGATCCTTCTACACCTCCACGCGGTGATCCTAGATAACAGGCTGCAGCAGAGCAGACTGGCTAACGAGAAGGGACCGAAGAGGGAATGCTAATCCGGTACTCAAAAAATGGTTGCTGAAGTCGGATGTGTTGGACCAAAGGGTGCAAATATCGCAGTCAAACTGTAAACCACGACACAACGCATTCCGTTCTCTGGACTACATTCTGCTACTTAAGCCCGTTCAGGGTTTGGTAGCGGGAGATTGAGAACGAACGAATCCAAGCAAAGCCAAGCCAAACCAAGAAAACCAAGCCAAACCAAGCTAAGCCAAGCCAAGCCAAGCTAAGCCAAGCCAAGCCAAACCAAGCCAAGCCAAGCCAAGCCAAGCCAAGCTAAGCCAAACCAAGCCAAGCCAAGCCAAACCAAGCCAAGCCAAGCCAAGCCAAGCCAAGCCAAGCCAAGCCAAGCCAAGCCAAACCAAGCCAAGCCAAGCTAAGCCAAACCAAGCCAAACCAAACCAAGCCAAGCAAAGCCAAGCCAAGCTAAGCCAAACCAAGCCAAGCCAAACCAAGCCAAGCTAAGCCAAACCAAACCAAACTTCTAACAAACCTTGAACTTACGAAACACAGAAACAGGATACATCAGGATCATACTAACAATTGCGAAATAGATTGAGGACAAACAGACAAGACAGCGTGAATACAGACGAATATTCTAGATAAATCTTCTTCCTCTTCTTTTCCTTCTTCTTTATCATCGTCTTTATCGTCTTCTTCGTCGTTTGCACTGATCAGCGGTCAAATCTGCTGTTGGTCACCCTTTATTTTAGTGTAGGAATCATGGGCACATTATTTAACAGGCTGGACTCAATATTACTGACGTCTGCATATCATATTTTGGTTACTAAACCAGATCCATTATATATTTATAAATCTTTTTAATTATTTATCATTGCGCTGTCGTTCCTGGGTTGATATAATACGGCCACTGTAACCTCTAAAGCATGTCATAATGGACGACTGGTAGAGCATGGGGTTACAACATCTTTATGTAAAATATTTGCTCTGATAAGACCGACTGCATAAGCGTAGATACATAATTTTTGTAAATGGAACAAGACGTAGTGGGAGTCTAATGCCAGTTCTAGAGTCTGGATTATGGACAGAAATCGTCAGAATGTTGCAGTGATCTGGTAGCATGTCTGAGCGAAGGAGGTACTAGAGCGTTGTGTCTCATATCAGAAAGGGATTAGGGGATTAGGGGATAGGGGGAAATTTAAGGTATGGCCAGGCAAACACATGCTGATGTGACATATTAGTCAGGGTCAGGTAAAGATCTCACTTTCACACAGTTTTCCACGGAACCAGGTGGTTTTATCGCAGTCTGGTTAACGAGGTGGTGGCATCGACGTAATCACCATTGTAGTGAACGACACGCAGATAAAGTCAAGCATAGCACAACCGCCTGGAGGACCCAGGTCCACCATCAGTACGCTCTGGATGTGATGAAGGTGAATGTAACAGGCCAATTAACGCCTTTTTTCAGGGTGCACACACAGTACACTCCCTCGTTATGGGCATTCAACAGCATCACACGAAAAGGACCCGGTTCACGTCCAGCTCTAGGCTTATTGTGGTCATTTTCCCATTCTTGTGGTCATTGCAAGTATTTATAATGAAAAAGGCAGCTTGTGCTAGTAGTAGCCGTGAAGTGTACCGGCAGATGCAACCTCTATAGAAAAACTCCAAAGCTTTATCCATGTTTTAGTCCATGTGTCCAAATTAAAGGACAGGTTCACTACATCCACCAGTAAATGAGTACAAAATTTACATATCACAAAATCTGGGACTACTTACAATGAAATCTTCAACACTTCATCCTCAACGGCAGCTACCGCTACCGTATACGCTTAATCTACTCACATCTGTTCCATATCTGCCTCAAACAGAGGTCTCCTGTGGCGATTCCTCCACCTTTCCTTTGGAGCATCCATGTTTAAAAAAGTGTATCAACCCTCTTCTGAAACTTTTCAGAAAAATGAGATATAGAAAGATCTTGTAGACGCAATTAAACTTGACAATTTCCTCGGTTAAGATCATAATCTCACGGTCTCTAAGTGACGGCCGAGACAGGGATTTGAAGTACTGCTTGGCCCTGTATATGGAAGACGGTAAAACAAGTCCTACAAATATTAAACCAGCAACAACAACCATAATTGTAGCACGTGTTCTCTCGAGGGAGATGTCAAATTCTGGTGGAGGAGGGTTTGAATCCCCGGATCTAGTAGACGGTGACCTTGACATACTTTCGTTTGCAAGGGCGTACTCACCTCTCCACTGACAGTCTTTAACTTGTTGAGATTTATTAGAATTGAAAAACCACCTGCTCCATTTGTAAACAACGCGAGCGAAAAGAACTATATCGATTATAACGATAAGATACATGGGAAGAAACAATGCAAAGATAACTTCAACTTTGCCTAGCTGTGCCATATGCGTCCAGCTCTCCGGCATTAACAAGCAAGAACTACTTCCGTTCCAATCCGTGACAATGTATATCCACATGTTATGGGAATATCCAACAAGCGAGAACACGAATACGGCAATAATGATACATTTAGTGCGGAAAGTTGTGCACCATTTTCTAGCACGTACCGAACCAAAATGGACAATCACCCGTTCTGCATGAGCAGCAAAAAGATACCAGGTGTTTAAAAACCCGAACAGCATAAGACAGAACATTGTAATCTGGCAAACTCCAATTTGGCTTTGAAGTTTAATTCCTCTGCCTGTTATCCAGACTGCAAGACAGGACAGCAGGTAAATGAAGTCTGAAACTCCCAGAGCTGTGAGATAGTGGCTGAGCGCGCTGGCTCTTAAAGGTGTACACATGAAAGTGAAAACCAGCAGTAAATTTCCCAGAATCCCAACAGTTAGAGCAGCAGGCATGATGGATTCCGTTATAGTGGCGTGTATCAGAGCTAAAACACTGGGCGGGGTGCGGGAACGGACTGGAGATTTTGCTACAGACGTGAGGAAGGTCACCACCTCGTATGTATAATTCATAGGAATTTCAGTGGTGTTGAAGATGGAATTCCAGGCAAAAACTGTACTGTCGTGTGGCGAGTTGTTGGTTGAGGTGTTGCTGATAAAAACGGAGGACACGTTATATTCCATAATGTGTTGGTCTATGGATGGTTCGCTGAGCGGTAAGCTTGAATTGAAATCCGGCGACATGTTTATTCAAAATAGAGCTTCCTGCAAACGGTCTAGCTCAGCTACTAACACTCGTTGAACTGGTGTAACATCTTAGCTCATTGTTGCTACTGTTAAAACATCAGTGTGTTTTTTTAAATGGTAAAATTGCAACTTTTTCAACAACAGTCTGTCTTTCTTTTCCAGAAATTTCGAGGAATAACTATTAATGGAGAACGGCGGAAAAGTTGGTGCAGACGTCGTATTTCAAAAGTTCTGCAGCATGTCAGGATAGTGCGTCATTTGGCCTTGACCTTCACATTTCCTCAGACGTTTATTTGTAATCAGTCCAAGATTTCTCGATGGGGTACGCGTGTCCTGGAGTCATACAATCTGCAACGAAAACACATTTTCGAGAATGTTATATTCGAAGAAACACATTAACAAGCATGAGACAGACCAAGTCATCTATACACTGATTCTACTTAGTAGCCACTCTTTTTCCTTCAGGTATAGACGTCTTCTCTTTTCATTTGGTTTATATTTTCTACAAGTTTGGGTTCCAATAATAACGGCACAGGCACTAGAAACATTCTTGCAAACTAACGACTAAGGAGGTATCAATCTGGCTGAGACGTTTGATAAGATATAAACATCAAGCAGCATCAAAGTCACCCTCTAGTATTCAAGGACACCAGCTTCAACACACCTGCCCATTCCTCAACTTAGCATTGGCTGTGAAGGAGCGAACAGCTCAGCAGACATAGTTAATAAGCAATAACAACAACAACTGCAACAACAACAACAACAACAGCAGCAAAAACACAATGAGGTAGCCGACCATATTTCCAATCCTCCCCAGTCACCAGATACGACATGCCTGTCAGGTTACAGTTTTACTATTCGTAGCAACTACTTTGGGTATACGACAACGGGATGATTGGTGGATGTCTGATGACGAACGAGGAAAAAGAAGAAGAAGACAATTGTGTTTTTATCTATTCTTTCTCCCTCTTGCTCTCTCTCTCTCTCTCTCTCTCTCTCTCTCTCTTTCTTTCTCGTCTCTGTATGCCTCTGTAGAGATTACAGTTTTCTCTCTAATAACATATCATTAACATCTCCCTGTCCCCGCATGCACTCTGTCCAAGCATTCATCGTGTTTTGTTTAACCCTTTGCTAACTATATTTACATCCCCAAAGCCTGTAATTCTGAACTTTTATTTTAGCATCAAGACCAATTACTGCACCTTATCTGTCATGTAATGTTAAATTTCTCGAACAAATTAGTCAAACTAAATTGAAGACATCCAACTCCTTGAACTAAAACTCACGGAAAAGGCTAATCCAAAATATGTGTTCTCGTTAAATTTCGTTTACTTTTCCAGACAGCATCTTCTGACCAAAACACGTAACAGGATCTGGCCAATTTACCGCACACGGAAGTAGAGCGTTTCAGGCAAGAGTTCGGGGAGATAATCAAAGGGAGAAAAGACAGACATAGATTATCATATTGTCTGACCTGACGGGCGTTGGTGAATAGGGGACGCATTTTGTTTTTTTTGGGCGGTGATTTTTTTGGAAAGGCGAATTCGATTTAGTTGTTTGTTTGTTTTGGAAATTGTAGCATGTTTTAGAGGTGATTATTATGAGAGATGACGAAGGAGAGTGTCAAGAAATAATGTTTAGGTCGCTGGATTCTTGACAGACTAGTTTAGAATCTCGATAGAATTTCGTTTTTTAAAATTTATATCGATGCAAGTTAATAACGTAGCTTGCACACTCCGTAATGACAGCAGCGGAAAGCGATCTTTAGGGGGACAGTGGTCTCGAGGTAAGATGTCCGCCTCGGGTGCTGGCAGTCGCGGGTTCGAGTCACAGTGGAGTCTGGAATTTGTTCACGTAAAAATTCCCCTGATCTCTGGGTAGGGAGATCGAACTGTCGTATTCAGTGTCGAAGTACGTTAAAAATCCATTGGCAGTTCAAAATCGAAAATAGTAGGCTTAATGGTCACTGCCCTGACAAAATTCCAAATTCCAACTAAAAATACACACACAATTATTTGTAGCTTCCCCCAGGTGGTTTGTTAAGAGCAGCATAGATGGCGCCTAACAGGCTGTGGGTTTAATTTGCTCTAGTGTTTGAGTCTGTTAAGATGGACTCGCACATCGGTTAACCACTCTCCAAGAAACTGGTTGTATACAGTTAACCACCCTCCATAAGACTAAGATTAAGATAATACTAAAACTAAGATTAAGACTAAGATTAAGACTAAGATTAAGACTAATAGTAAGACTAAGATTAAGATAATACTAAAACTAAGATTAAGACTAAGATTAAGACTAAGATTAAGACTAATAGTAAGACTAAGATTAAGACTAAGATTAAGACTAAGATTAAGACTAAGATTAAGACTAAGATTAAGACTAAGATTAAGACTAAGAGTAAGACTAAGATTAATATAATACTAAAACTAAGACTAAGACTAAGAGAGAACATTCTCATGAGCATTTAACTTATGCAGCTACACATACGCACCAATAATTATATAATATATATTATAACAACGTACAAAAATGTTGCTGTGACCAAGACAGGGAGCAAAGAATAGTAGAACTGTAACCTACCAAGTATATCGTAGGAGGGGACTAAGGAGGGTTGGGCATAGAGCCAGCTATCTCATCCTGTAGAAACTTTAAGCCACACAAACATCAACAAGTATGGACAAGTCAACTAAGGGCTTGTATTTGTTGAAGACCTGTGCTTAAAAAGAAGCTGAAATGGTTTGATGATTAATTGCGATATTATAACAAGGTAATAGGAAGACCACCGGGTAGATGGATAGATAACACAATATAGTTACCTCAAGTTCAAGGAATAATAACAGAAAATACAACACGCGTCTTGCAAAAAATGAGCCGATAATATAAAAGAGAACGGCAAGAAATGAATACCTCCAGAGTGGTATGGGGGTTCATGAAAGGTCAATACGGAGAAGGCAATTATATAGACAAGGGTGTAATGTAGAGTTGAACAAAGGCGGAACAAGATGAAGAGATAGTTAGAGAGAGTGGCAAAGAAAGACAGATAGAGAGAGAGAGAGAGAGTGAGAGAGACAAAGACAGAGATGCTGAAAAAGAGAGACCGAGAGAAACAGAGATGGACAGAGACACACTAAGACAGGACAGGTCGACGGCGCGTGTTCGACGCTACAGAACAATAGCGAGACAGTGTGTAACTGAAAGGAAGAAAGAGTTGAGAGAGAAAGAGGAAGATCGAACGAGAGAGAGAGAGAGAGACGAAGAGACAGATACATAGAGAGACAAAGACGTGCAATGAGAGAGAGAGAGTGAGAGAGAGAGTGAGAGAGAGAGAGTGAGAGAGAGTGAATTCAAAAGAGAAAAAACGAAAGTGATAGAAGGAAACTGAAAGGGAAAAACCGAAAGTTAAAGAGCCCCACAGAGAAGGACAGACAGATACTGAGACAGACAGATACTGAGACACACAGATACTGAGACAGACAGATACTGAGACAGACAGATACTGAGACAGACAGATACTGAGACAGACAGATACTGAGACAGACAGATACTGAGACAGACAGATACTGAGACAGACAGATACTGAGACAGATACTGAGACAGACAGATACTGAGACAGACAGATACTGAGACAGACAGATACTGAGACAGACAGATACTGAGACAGACAGATACTGAGACAGATACTGAGACAGACAGATACTGAGACAGACAGATACTGAGACAGACAGATACTGAGACAGACAGATACTGAGACAGACAGATACTGAGATTGACAGATACTGAGACAGACAGATACTGAGACAGACAGATACTGAGACAGACAGATACTGAGACAGACAGATACTGAGACAGACAGGTACTGAGACAGAAAGATACCAGAGAGACAGATACTGAGACAGACAGATACTGAGACAGACAGATACTAGAGAGACAGATACTGAGACAGACAGATACTAGAGAGACAGATACTGAGACAGACAGATACTGAGACAGACAGATACTGAGACAGACAGATACTGAGACAGACAGATACTAGAGAGACAGATACTGAGACAGACAGATACTGAGACTGACAGATACTGAGACAGACAGATACTGAGACAGACAGATACTGAGACAGACAGATACTGAGACAGACAGATACTGAGACAGACAGATACTGAGACAGACAGATACTAGAGAGACAGATACTGAGACAGACATATACTGAGACAGACAGATACTAGAGAGACAGATACTGAGACAGACAGATACTAGAGAGACAGATACTGAGACAGACAGATACTGAGACAGACAGATACTGAGACAGACAGATACTGAGACAGACAGATACTAGAGAGACAGATACTGAGACAGACAGATACTGAGACAGACAGATACTGAGACAGACAGATACTGAGACAGACAGATACTGAGACAGACAGATACTGAGACAGACAGATACTAGAGAGACAGATACCGAGACAGACAGATACTGAGACAGACAGATACTAGAGAGACAGATACTGAGACAGACAGATACTAGAGAGACAGATACTGAGACAGACAGATACTGAGACAGACAGATACTGAGACAGACAGATACTGAGACAGACAGATACTGAGACAAACAGATACTAGAGAGACAGATACTGAGACAGACAGATACTGAGACAGACATATACTGAGACAGACAGATACTAGAGAGACAGATACTGAGACAGACAGATACTGAGACAGACAGATACTGAGACAGACAGATACTAGAGAGACAGATACTGAGACAGACAGATACTGAGACAGACAGATACTGAGACAGACAGATACTAGAGAGACAGATACTGAGACAGACAGATACTAGACAGACAGATACTGAGACAGACAGATACTAGAGAGACAGATACTGAGACAGACAGATACTGAGACAGACAGATACTAGAGAGACAGATACTGAGACAGACAGATACTAGAGAGACAGATACTGAGACAGACAGATACTGAGACAGACAGATACTGAGACAGACAGATACTGAGACAGACAAATACTGAGACAGACAGATACTGAGACAGACAGATACTAAAGAGACAGATACTGAGACAGACAGATACTAGAGAGACAGATACTGAGACAGACAGATACTGAGACAGACAGATACTGAGACAGACAGATACTAGAGAGACAGATACTGAGACAGACAGATACTAGAGAGACAGATACTGAGACAGACAGATACTGAGACAGACAGATACTGAGACAGACAGATACTGAGACAGACAGATACTAGAGAGACAGATACTGAGACAGACAGATACTAGAGAGACAGATACTGAGACAGACAGATACTGAGACAGACAGATACTGAGACAGACAGATACTAGAGAGACAGATACTGAGACAGACAGATACTAGAGAGACAGATACTGAGACAGACAGATACTAGAGAGACAGATACTGAGACAGACAGATACTAGAGAGACAGATACTGAGACAGACAGATACTAGAGAGACAGATACTGAGACAGACAGATACTAGAGAGACAGATACTGAGACAGACAGATACTAGAGAGACAGATACTGAGACAGACAGATACTAGAGAGACAGATACTGAGACAGACAGATACTAGAGAGACAGATACTGAGACAGACAGATACTAGAGAGACAGATACTGAGACAGACAGATACTAGAGAGACAGATACTGAGACAGACAGATACTGAGACAGACAGATACTGAGACAGACAGATACTAGAGAGACAGATACTGAGACAGACAGATACTAGAGAGACAGATACTGAGACAGACAGATACTAGAGAGACAGATACTGAGACAGACAGATACTAGAGAGACAGATACTGAGACAGACAGATACTAGAGAGACAGATACTGAGACAGACAGATACTAGAGAGACAGATACCTAGACAGACAGATACTAGAGAGACAGATACTGAGACAGACAGATACTAGAGAGACAGATACTGAGACAGACAGATACTAGAGAGACAGATACTGAGACAGACAGATACTAGAGAGACAGGTACTGAGAAAGACAGATACTAGAGAGACAGATACTGAGACAGACAGATACTAGAGAGACAGATACTGAGACAGACAGATACTAGAGAGACAGATACTGAGACAGACAGATACTAGAGAGACAGATACTGAGACAGACAGATACTAGAGAGACAGATACTGAGACAGACAGATACTGAGACAGACAGATACTGAGACAGACAGATACTGAGACAGACAGATACTAGAGAGACAGATACTGAGACAGACAGATACTGAGACAGACAGATACTGAGACAGACAGATACTGAGACAGACAGATACTGAGACAGACAGATACTGAGACAGACAGATACTGAGACAGACAGATACTAGAGAGACAGATACCGAGACAGACAGATACTGAGACAGACAGATACTAGAGAGACAGATACTGAGACAGACAGATACTAGAGAGACAGATACTGAGACAGACAGATACTGAGACAGACAGATACTGAGACAGACAGATACTGAGACAGACAGATACTGAGACAGACAGATACTAGAGAGACAGATACTGAGACAGACAGATACTGAGACAGACATATACTGAGACAGACAGATACTAGAGAGACAGATACTGAGACAGACAGATACTGAGACAGACAGATACTGAGACAGACAGATACTAGAGAGACAGATACTGAGACAGACAGATACTGAGACAGACAGATACTGAGACAGACAGATACTAGAGAGACAGATACTGAGACAGACAGATACTAGACAGACAGATACTGAGACAGACAGATACTAGAGAGACAGATACTGAGACAGACAGATACTGAGACAGACAGATACTGAGACAGACAGATACTGAGACAGACAGATACTAGAGAGACAGATACTGAGACAGACAGATACTAGAGAGACAGATACTGAGACAGACAGATACTGAGACAGACAGATACTGAGACAGACAGATACTGAGACAGATAGATACTAGAGAGACAGATACTGAGACAGACAGATACTAGAGAGACAGATACTGAGACAGACAGATACTGAGACAGACAGATACTAGAGAGACAGATACTGAGACAGACAGATACTAGAGAGACAGATACTGAGACAGACAGATACTAGAGAGACAGATACTGAGACAGACAGATACTGAGACAGACAGATACTGAGACAGACAGATACTGAGACAGACAGATACTAGAGAGACAGATACTGAGACAGACAGATACTAGAGAGACAGATACTGAGACAGACAGATACTGAGACAGACAGATACTGAGACAGACAGATACTGAGACAGACAAATACTGAGACAGACAGATACTGAGACAGACAGATACTAAAGAGACAGATACTGAGACAGACAGATACTAGAGAGACAGATACTGAGACAGACAGATACTGAGACAGACAGATACTGAGACAGACAGATACTAGAGAGACAGATACTGAGACAGACAGATACTAGAGAGACAGATACTGAGACAGACAGATACTGAGACAGACAGATACTGAGACAGACAGATACTGAGACAGACAGATACTAGAGAGACAGATACTGAGACAGACAGATACTAGAGAGACAGATACTGAGACAGACAGATACTGAGACAGACAGATACTGAGACAGACAGATACTAGAGAGACAGATACTGAGACAGACAGATACTAGAGAGACAGATACTGAGACAGACAGATACTAGAGAGACAGATACTGAGACAGACAGATACTAGAGAGACAGATACTGAGACAGACAGATACTAGAGAGACAGATACTGAGACAGACAGATACTAGAGAGACAGATACTGAGACAGACAGATACTAGAGAGACAGATACTGAGACAGACAGATACTAGAGAGACAGATACTGAGACAGACAGATACTAGAGAGACAGATACTGAGACAGACAGATACTAGAGAGACAGATACTGAGACAGACAGATACTAGAGAGACAGATACTGAGACAGACAGATACTAGAGAGACAGATACTGAGACAGACAGATACTAGAGAGACAGATACTGAGACAGACAGATACTAGAGAGACAGATACTGAGACAGACAGATACTAGAGAGACAGATACTGAGACAGACAGATACTAGAGAGACAGATACTGAGACAGACAGATACTAGAGAGACAGATACTGAGACAGACATATACTAGAGAGACAGATACCTAGACAGACAGATACTAGAGAGACAGATACTGAGACAGACAGATACTAGAGAGACAGATACTGAGACAGACAGATACTAGAGAGACAGATACTGAGACAGACAGATACTAGAGAGACAGGTACTGAGAAAGACAGATACTAGAGAGACAGATACTGAGACAGACAGATACTAGAGAGACAGATACTGAGACAGACAGATACTAGAGAGACAGATACTGAGACAGACAGATACTAGAGAGACAGATACCTAGACAGACAGATACTAGAGAGACAGATACTGAGACAGACAGATACTAGAGAGACAGATACTGAGACAGACAGATACTAGAGAGACAGATACTGAGACAGACAGATACTAGAGAGACAGATACTGAGACAGACAGATACTAGAGAGACATATACTGAGACAGACAGATACTAGAGAGACATATAACAATAGAGAGCCAGAGAGCAGAACTCCCTAGAAACTAAGCTAGAAGCAGAACTAACAGAGACAAGACAGACTATAGTTAATACCATTTTTCAGTGACTTACACCCTTCTCCCACGTCATAATTAGATCAAGAATTATCTAGTCGATGTTACGCTGAGAGAGGGGATCAACTTCAGTGTCCCCAGTCACAAAGGAGTCCACTTTGCCGTAAGTAGGATCTCTGCTTCGTTAACGGACTATCTGTAGAACGTCTGAGTGGCAGTATGGTAGAGCGCTTGTGTCTAACGGCAAAGGTACCGGGTACCGGCACGCTATAGTCGACCAAGTTGTAAATAGGCACTTAGTTTACTGTACGTATGATTTCTACTTCGTTAACGGTCTATCTGTTGAGTGCATGAGTGGCACA